>CM055892.1:3115346-3715346 GCA_029582165.1 Portulaca oleracea | reverse complement strand
ACCCAGCGAAAGCCTAGGGCGATTTTGAGCTTCAATCGACCGCAGGTGCGGTCTAGGAGACCGCAGGTGCGGTCTTCCCCTGCCCAACTGAGGTAGCGGGTGCCACCAATGGGGTAGCGGGCGCTACCATGCGAAATTCACCTTGGTGATTCTGAGCTTCGAGAGACAGCAGCCAGGGGTAGCGGGTGCCACGCCCAGGGTGGCGGGGGCTACCCTGCTTGTCTTCTTCTCTTTGTTCCTTCCTTCTTTCCAAGGCATGTAACGCGCGCTACAAGGGTCGTAGCGGGTGTTACCTCACTGATTTGCACCAAATGAAGGGAAGGTGGTCTCGGGTCAACTTCTCCTCAGCTCTCGGTCCGGCTAGGCTCGGGAAATCACTAAAAATGCTCTAAAATGGCCCGTTTTAGTGTAAAATGCCAAAACCTACAAAATAACCAAAAACATACTAAAAAGCCATGAAAATAAACACGAAACAAGTAAAAAGCCTAAGAATTAAGGCGTTAATTAGACACAAAATTGGGTCTAAACAGTCATCATACTAATCCGAGATTTGAGGTTGGTCAAAACAATTGGAGCTTTCATCAAATCTTAGAGGAAGAGTAAAATCGTCTTCTGGCCCATTTTTTAATTATTGATCTTCAAAAGGCTCAAAAAGGACCTTACCAACTTATGCCCCACCTACTAAAAACTACTTGGCATTATGCCTTACAACTTAATTAATTAAAAGCAACATACTGTAAAAAACTGAGCTACTAATAAAGAAAATAACTACTAATAATGAAAAAAGCAAATACTTCCACGGACATCTTTCACTTGACTTTGCTCCCCTTTAGCTTGCTTGGACGTCTTGTACCCTCCATGAACTAGGGTCCCCAAAGTTGAGATCAAGCCTAAGCGGATCTCCATCATTCTCCCCTGGTTGCATAGAGTTTGTCCTCATGCTCAGTTGAATGCATTGAACCTCCTTATTGGGTGAGCTGGGCTGATCTCCATCATCATCCATGAACCTAGGGTTCCGAAAGGTGAGTCCAAGGCTAGGTGGATCTCCATCATTGTCCCCTGGTTGCAAAGGGTTTTCCCTTAAATCTATTTGATGAGTTGACTCTTTGTGAGCATAGAGGTGGTTTCCTTCTGGTTAGGCATGAAGGTGTAAGTATTTATTCGTCAATCATGAGGTATTGCTCGATCAAACATCTATGTCCTGTTATGTAAGACGTTTCAAGCATCTATAGGTACCATTTCACAGCAGATTTAATCATGATACATGTTACCTATAGGGAATTACACTAAACATCTTCTGGTCACTTGAATGTTCTCGCTTTGATGAACCCATAGTCTAGTAGATGTGGTTGGTTGGGGAATGTTAGGCGCTTTTAACTCGTCAACCAAAGCTTGTGCTACCACATATGGTCGGCTGTTTCTATCAATAATCAAAGAACAAGCTTTGTTCCTGATTATACATTGAGTTTGAACAATGGCCTCTCTTGGATCTTCTTGTTATTCTTCTAACTCCACAAGATTTTCCTGGTCATCATACACATCAAAGATTTGAGGTTGGTCAAAACAATTGGAGATTTCATCAAATCTTAGAAGAAGAGTAAAATCGTCTTTTGGCTCATTTTTTAAACATTGATCTTTAAAAGGCTAAAAGAGGACCTTACCAACTTTTGCAGCATCATCAACTTCTAGAGGGAGATTAAGATTAACCTCTTGTTCCTCTTAAACTTGTTGTTCATCCTCATGAATCAGGGGTGGTTCACGTGACTTCTTGGAATTATAGTTAAATTCATACCAAGCCATCTCAAATTCACGTCTTAATCTCCTCAATCTCCTTTTCTCCTTCAAAATTTGATCACTCTTTTGAAGTGAAGGTTTGTTGGACAACATGGCTAAGGTTCTTTTGGGGAGGGAATAAAAAGGATTATGTTTGGAATGTGTTTAGGTCGTTGGGCACTAGGGTTGCACCGAGAGAAACCTAAGCCCTGATACAAATTTTGATGTATAACCGAAGCAGGGCTAGGGTTTGATCAATAACACATCAAGATAACGTGCAACCAACCTAGGTGTGGGAAGGATTCATGTTAAAACCTAGGGTTTTATAAGGATATCTCAATAAAGATATATACTTTGGATAGTTCAAGGGAATCAAACATGATACAGAGACACCACAAGTTGAATCCCTAGGGCTTCTTCTTTTTCTTCTACCTAGGTACAAAAACACCTTCTAGGTGTATGAACAAGCTCTACCTCACCACTTGAATAGCTAATTCAAGATACAATAATAGAAAAGGAAAGAGGGAAATTCTCAGATGAGGAAAGGCTCGATTTTGTGTTCATAATTCGAAGTGTTTGTGCTCTATGGAAGTTTTAAACCTCCTTACATACTAGTCTAAGACCCAGTCCTACTAGGACCACTAAACTTTGTACCTTAGCAGCCTAAGGATGAATCCATCGATGATTCCCTTTAGCTTTCCTAATCCTAATTGCATTAGGTGCAAAAATTGGCATCAAAGACTAGGACTCCTAATATTGACGTCTACCCTCCACCTAAGTGACGTCCCACCTACTAAATACTCCTTGGCATTATGCCTTACAACTTGATTAATAAAAATCAACTACTATAACAAACTTAGCTACTAATAAAGAAAATAACTACAAATAATGAAAACAACAAATACTACTAATATAGCTTCTCTTCTATGGACTTCTCTTTCACGTGAATTATATACTTCCATAGACTTCTTTCACGGGACTTTATTTCTCTTTAGCTTTCTTGGACGTCTTTAACCCTCCATGAACTAGGGTCCCCAAAGGTGAGATCAAGGGTGAGCGGATCTCCATCATTCTCTCCTGGTTGCAAAGAGTTTGTCCTCAAACTAGGTTGAATGCATTGGACCTCCTTATTGGGTGAGTGGGGTTGATCTCCATCTGCCTCCATGAACCTAGGGTTCCGAAAGGGGAGACCAAGGCTAGCTAAATCTCCATCATTCTCCCCTAGTTGAAAAGGGATTGTCCCCAAATCGGTTGGATGAATTAACTCTTTTTTAGCATAGAGGTGGTTTCCTTGTTGCAAGTGTGTATAGGTATAATTTCATAACAGATTGAATCATGATACACGTTACCTATAGGGAATTGCACCAAACATCTTTTGGAAACTTGAATGCCTTTGCTTTGATTAACCCATAGGCTGGTATATGGGGTTGGATGGGTAATGTTGGGCGCTTCTAACTCGTTCACCAATGCTTGTGCTATACCATATGGCCGACTGTTTCCTTCAATAATCAAAGAACAAGCTTTGTTCTCGATTATACACTAAGTTTGAACAATGGCCTCTCTTGGATCTTCTTGTTGTTCTTCTAACTCCACAAGGTTCCTCATCATCATACTCATCAAAGATTGGAGGTTGGTCAAAACAATTGGAGCTTTCATCAAATCTTAGAGGAAGAGTAAAATCGTCTTTTGGCTCATTTTTTAAACATTGATCTTCAAAAGGCTAAAATAGGACCTTACCAACTTTTGCGGCATCATCAACTTCTAGAGGGAGATTAAGATTAACCTCTTGTTCCTCTTAAACTTGTTGCTCCTCCTCATGAATCAGGGGCGGTTCACGTGACTTCTTGGAATTATAGTTAAATTCATACCAATCCATCTCAAATTCACGTCTTAATCTCCTCAATCTCCTTTTCTCCTTCACAATTTGATCACTCTTTTGAGGTGAAGGTTTGTTGGACAACATGGCTAAAGTTCTTTTGGGGAGGGAATAAAAAGGATTATGTTTGGAATGTGTTTAGGTCGTTAGGCACTAGGGTTGCACCGAGAGAAACCTAAGCCCTGATACAAATTTTGATGTATAACCGAAGCAGGGCTAGGGTTTGATCAATAACACATCAAGATAACGTGCAACCAATCTAGGTGTGGGAAGGATTCACGTTAAAACCTAAGGTTTTATAAGGATATCTCAATAAAGACATATACTTTGGATAGTTCAAGGGAATCAAACATGATACAGAGACACCACAAGTTGAATCCCTATGGCTTGTTCTTTTTCTTCTACCTAGGTACAAAAACACCTTCTAGGTGTATGAACAAGCTCTACCTCACCACTTGAATAGCCAGTTCAAGATACAATAATAGAAAAGGAAAGAGGGAAACTCTCAGATGAGGAAAGGCTCGATTTTGTGTTCATAATTCGAAGTGTTTGTGCTCAATGGAAGTTTTAAACCTCCTTACATACTAGTCTAAGACCCAGTCCTACTAGGACCACTAAACTTGGTACCTTAGCAGCCTAAGGATGAATCGATCGATGATTCTCTTTTATGGACTTCTGTTTCACGTGAATTATATACTTCCATAGACATCTTTAATGTGACTTTATCTCCCTTTAGCTTTCTTGGACGTCTTTAACCCTCAATGAACTAGGGTCCCCAAAGGTAAGATCAAGGCTGAGCGGATCTCCATCATTCTCTCCTGGTTGCAAAGAGTTTGTCCTCAAACTAGGTTGAATGCATTGGACCTCCTTATTGGGTGAGCGGGGTTGATCTCCATCTGCCTCCATGAACCTAGGGTTCCGAAAGGGGAAACCAAGGCTAGCTAAATCTCCATCATTCTCCCCTAGTTGAAAAGGGTTTGTCTGCAAATCGGTTGGATGAATTAACTCTTTTTTAGCATAGAGGTGGTTTCCTTCTGGTTGCAAGTGTGTATAGGTATAATTTCACAACAGATTGAATCATGATACATGTTACCTATAGGGAATTGCACCAAACATCTTTTGGAAACTTGAATGCCTTTAGTTTGATTAACCCATAGGCTGGTATATGGGGTTGGATGGGGAATGTTGGGCGCTTCTAACCCGTCCACCAATGCTTGTGCTATACCATATGCCAACTGTTTCCTTCAATAATCAAAGAACAAGCTTTGTTCTCGATTATACACTAAGTTTGAACAATGGCTTCTCTTGGATCTTCTTGTTGTTCTTCTAACTCCACAATGTTCCTCATCATCATACTCATCAAAGATTGGAGGTTGGTCAAAACAATTGGAGCTTTCATCAAATCTTGGAGGAAGAGTAAAATCGTCCTCTGCCTCATCTTTTAAACATTGATCTTCAAAAGGCTCAAAAATGACCTTACCAACTTCTGCAACATCATCAACTTCTAGAGGGATATTAAGTTTATAAATCTTTGGTTCCTCTTGAACATGATATTCCTACTCATGAACCAAGGGTTGTTCATGTGGCTTCCTGAAATTATAGTTAAATTCATACGAAGCCATCTCAAATTGTAGCACCGTGAGTTCAAGGAGTTAAAATTCATGTCTCAATATTCTCAGTCTCCTTTTCTCCTTCAAAATTTGATCAGTCTTTTGATATGAAGGTTTGTTAGGTAACTTGGCTAATGTTCTTTTGGGGAGGGAATAAAAAGAATTGTGTTGGGAACGTGCTTAGGCCGTTGGGGACAAGGGTTGCACCGAGAGAAACCTAAGCTCTGATACAAACTTTGATGCATAACCGAAGTAGGGCTAGGGTTTGATCAATTACACATCAAGATAACGTGCAACCAATCGAGGAATGGGAAAGATTCACGTTTAAACCTAGGGTTTTTTATGGATATCTCAATAAAGATATATACTTTGGATAGTTGAAGGGAATCGAACATGATATAGAGATACCACAAGTTGAATCCGTAGGGCTTCTTCTTCTTCTTCTATTTAGGTGCAAAAACACCTTCTAGGTATAGGAACAATGTCTACCTCACCACTTGAATAGACAATTTAAGATACAATAGTAGAAAAGGAAAGAGGGAAACTTTGAGATGAGGAAAGGCTCGTTTTTGTATTCATAGTTCGAAGTGTGTGTACTCTATGAGTGTTACAAACCTCCTTAAATACTCGTCTAAGACCCAGTCCTATTAGGAATATTAAACTTGGAACCTAAGCAGCCTAAGGATGAATCCATCTAGGATTCCCTTTAGCTTTGCTAATCCTAATTGGATTATGTAAAAAAATTGGCATCTAAGACTAGGACTCCTATTAGTGACGTCTACCCTCCTCCTAAGTGACGTCCCACCTACTAAATACTACTTGGCATTATGCCTTACAACTTAATTAATAAAAAGCAACTACTATAACAAACTGAGCTACTAATAATAAAATAACTACTAATAATGAAAAAAGCAAATACTACTAATATAAGTTCTCTTCTATGGACTTCTCTTACACACGACATGTATACTTCCAGGGACAACTTTCACTTGACTTTGCTCCCATTTAGCTTACTTGAACGTCATGTACCCTCCATGAACTAGGGTCCCCAAAGGTGAGATCAAGGCTAAGAGGATCTCCATCATTCTCCCCTGGTTGCAAAAAGTTTGTCCTCAAGCTCGGTTGAATGCATTGGATCACCTTATTGGGTGAGCGAGGTTGATCTCCATCACCCTCTATGAACCTAGGGTTCCGAAAGGCGAGACCAAGGCTAGGTGAATCTCCATCATTCTCCCCTGGTTGCAAAGGGCTTGCCCTAAAACTCGATTGGATGAATTGACTCTTTATAAGCATATAGGTGGTTCCCTTCTGGTTGGGTATGAAGGTGTAATTATTTGTTCGTCTATCATGAGGTATGGTTCGTCCATCATGAGGTATAATTTCACAGCAGATTGAATCATGATACATGTTACCTATAGGGAATTGCACCAAACATCTTCTGGTCACTTGAATGCCCTTGCTTTGATGAACCTATAGGTTGGTATATAGGGTTGCATGCGGAATGTTGGGCGCTTCTAACTCGTCCACCAATGCTTGTGTTACAACATATGGCCGGCTGTGTCCTTCAATAAACAAAGAACAAGGTTTGTTCTCGATTATACACTGAGATTGAACAATGACCTCTCTTGGATCTTCCTGTTGTTCTTCTAACTCTACAAGATTTTCCTCGTCATCATACTCATCAAAGATTGGAAGTTGGGAAAAACAATTGGAGCTTTCATTAAATCTTGGAGGTAGAGTAAAATCGTCCTCTGGCTCATCTTTTAAACATTGATCTTCAAAAGGCTCAAAAAGGACCTTACCAACTTCTGCAGCATCATCAACATCTAGAGGGAGATTAAGATTAATCTCTGGTTCTTCTTGAACTTGATGTTCCTCTTCATGAACCAGGGGTTGTTCACGTGACTTCCTGGAATTATAGTTAAATTCATACCAAGCCATCTCAAATTATAGCACCGTGAGTTCAAGGAGTTTAATTTCATTTCTCAATCTCCTCAATCTCCTTTTCCCTTCAAAATTTGATCACTCTTTTGAGATGAAGGTTTATGGGACAACACTAAGGTTCTTTAGGGTAGGAAATAAAAAGGACTGTGTTTGGAATGTGTTTAGGCCGTTGGGGACTAGGGTTCCACCGAGAGAAACCTAAGCTCTGATACAAATTTTAATGTATAACCGAAGCAGGGTTACGGTTTGATCAAGAACACGTCAAGATAACGTGCAACCAATCTAGGTGTGGGAAGGATTCACGTTAAAACTTAGGGTTTTGTATGGATATCTCAATAAAGATATATACTTTGGATAGTTCAAGGGAATCGAAGATGATAAAGAGACACCACAAGTTGAATCCCTAGGGCTTCTTCTTCTGTTACCTAGGTACAAAAACACCTTCTAGGGATACGAACAAGATCTACCCCACCAATTCAATAGCCAATTCAAGATACAATAGTAGAAATGGAAAGAGGGAAACTCTGAGATGAGGAAAGGCTCGTTTTTGTATTCATCGTTCGAAGTGTGTGTGCTCTATGAGTGTTACAAACCTCCTTTAATACTCGTCTAAGACCCAGTCCTACTAGGAATATTAAACTTGGAACCTAAGCAGCCTAAGGATGAATCCATCTAAGATTCCATTTAGCTTTGCTAATCCTAATTGGATTAGGTACAAAAATTGGCATCCAAGACTAGGACTCCTATTATTGACGTCTACCCTCCTCCTAAGTGACATCCCACCTACTAAATACCACTTGGAATTATGCCTTACAACTTAATTAATAAAAAGCAACTACTATAACAAACTTAGCTACTAATAAAGAAAATAAGTACTAATAAGGAAAAAAGCAAATACTAGTAATATAACTTCTCTTCAATGGACTTCACTTTCACATGACATGTATACTTCCATGGACAAATTTCACGTGAATTTGCTCCCCTTTAGCTTGCTTGGACGTCATGTACCCTCCATGAACAAGGGTCCCCAATGGTGAGATGAAGGCTTAGCGGATCTCCATCATTTTCCCTGTGTTGCAAAGTATTTTTCTTCAAGCTCGGTTGAATGCGTTGGACCTCCTTATTGGGTGAGCGGGGCTGATCTCCATCACCCTCCATGAACCCTCCATCAAGATAACGTGCAACCAATCTAGGTGTGGGAAGGATTCACAATAAACCTAGGGTTTTGTAAGGATATCTCAATATAGATATATGCTTTGGATAGTTCAAGGGAATCGAACATGATACAGAGACACCATAAGTTGAATCCCTAGGGATTCTTCTTCTTCTTTTACCTACGTACAAAAACACCTTCTAGGTATAGGAACAAACTCTACCTCACCACTTGAATAGCCAATTCAAGACACAAACCTCAGATGAGGAAAGGCTCGATTTTGTATTCATAATTCGAAGTGTGTGTGTTCTATGGATGTTACAAACCTCCTTAAGTACTAGTCTATGACACAGTCCTACTATATGAAACTAGGCACCTAAGCAGCCTAAGGTTGAATCCATCTACGATTCAATTTAGCTTTGCTAATCCTAATTGGATTAGCTACAAAAATTGGCATCCAAGACTAGGACTCCTATTATTGACGTCTACCCTCCTCCTAAGTGACGTCCCACCTACTAAAAACTACTTAGCATTAAGCCTCACAACTTAATTAATAAAAACCAATTACTATAACAAAATTAGCTACTAATAAAGAAAATAACTACTAATAATGAATAAAGCAAATACTACAAATATAACTTCTCATCTATAGACTTCTCTTTCAAATGACATGTATATTTCCATGGACAACTTTCACGTGACTTTGCTCTCCTTTAGCTTGCTTGGACGTCATGTACCCTCCATGAGCTAAGGTCTCCAAAGGTGTGATCAAGGCTAAGCGGATCTCCAAATTCTCCCTTTTTGCAAAGTGTTTGTCCTCAAGCTCGGTTGAATGCGTTGGACATCCTTATTAGGTGAGTGTGGCTGATCTCAGTCACCCTCCATGAACCTAGGGTTCCGAAAGGTGAGACCAAGGCTAGGTGAATATCTATCATTCTCCCCTGGTTGCAAAGAGTTTGCCCTCAACTCCGGTGGATGAATTGACTCTTTATCAGCATAGAGGTGGTTTCCTTCTTGTTGGGCATGAAGGTGTAAGTACTTGTTCGTCCATCATGAGTTATGGTTCGTCCATTATGCGGTATAATTTCACAGCAGATTGAATCATGATATATGTTACCTATAGGAAATTGCACCAAACATCTTCTAGTCACTTGAATGCCCTCGCTTCGATGAACCCATAGGCTGGTATATGGGGTTGGATGGGGAATGTTGGGCGCTTCTAACTCGTCCACCAATGATTGTGCTAAACCATATGGCCGACTGTTTCCTTAAATAATTAAAGAACAAGCTTTTTTCTTGATTATACACTGAGTTTGAACAATGGCCTCTCTTAGATCTTCTAGTTGTTCATCTAACTCAACAAGGTTTTCCTCGTCATCATACTCATCAATGATTGGAGGTTAATCAAAACAATTGGAGCTTTCATCAAATCTTGGAGGGAGAGTAAAATCATCCTCTAGCTCATCTTTTAAACATTGATCTTTAAAAGGCTCAAAAATGACCTTACCAACTTCTGCACCATCATCAACTTCTAGAGGGAGATTAAGATTAATCTCTGCTTCCTCTTGAACTTGATGTTCCTCCTCATGAACCAAGGGTTGTTCATGTGTCTTCCTGAAATTGTAGTTAAATTCACACCAAGCCATCTCAAATTGTAGCACCGTGAGTTCAAGGAGTTTTAATTCATGTCTCAATCTCCTCAATCTCCTTTTCTCCTTCAAAATTTGATCACTCTTTTGAGATGAATGGTTTTTGGGCAACATGGCTAAGGTTCTTTTGGGGAGGGAATAAAAAGAATTGTGTTTGGAATGTGTTTAGGTCGTTGGGGACTAGGGTTGCATCGAGAGAAACCTATGCCCTGATACAAATTTTGATGTATAACCGAAGCAGGGCTAGGTTTTGATCAATTACACATCAAGATAACATGCAACCAATCTAGGTGTGGGAAGGATTCACTTTAAAACCTAGGGTTTTGTAAGGATATCTCCATAAAGATATATACTTTGGATAGTTCAAGGGAATCGAACATGATACAGAGACACCATAAGTGGAATCTCTAGGGTTTCTTCTTCTTCTTTTACCTAGGTACAAAAACACCTTCTTGGTGTAGGAACAAACTCTACCTCACCACTTGAATAGCCAATTCAAGATACAATAGTAGAAAAGGAAAGAGGGAAACTCTCAGATGAGGAAAGGCTCGATTTTGCATTCATAATTCGACGTGTGTGTGTTCTAAGGACGTTACAAACCTCCTTATATACTAGTCTAAGACCCAGTCCTACTAGGACTATTAAACTTGGCGCCTCAGTAGCCTAAGATTGAATCCATCTAAGATTCCATTTATCTTTGCTAATCCTAATTGGATTAGCTACAAAAATTGGTATCCAAGACTTGGACTCCTATTATTGATGTCTACCCTCCTCATAAGTGACGTCTCACCTACTAAAAACTACTTGGGATTATGGCTCACATCTTAATTAATAAAAAGCAATTACTATAACAAACTTAGCTACTAGTAAAGAAAATAACTACTAATAATGAAAAAAACAAATACTACACATATATCTTTTTTTCTACGGACTTCTGTTTCACATGACATGTATACTTCAATGGACAACTATTACGTGACTTTGCTCCCCTTTTGCTTGTTTGGAGGTCTTTGTTTAGACCCAATTTTGTGTCTAAATATCGCCCAAATCCTTAGACTTTTGACTCGTTTCGTGGTTTAATTTTATAACTATTAATATGTTTTTGGGTATTTTTTAGATTCTAGAGTTTCTACTCAAAACATAGTAAAAAAGGCCATTTTGTAACTACTTTGGGAATCCCGTGATTTCCCGGGTCATGGTTGAGAAAAAGGCGAAGGAAGCGGAAAGGCCGGACACATCAAGAGGATCAAATGTTAAACTCTGCTGAATCAATGTGGTCGAGCCTGACCGTACCCACGGTTCTGATGACCGCACCCACAGTGGGTGCAAGGCATTACAATGAGGTGAAGTGACCGAGCTTGACCGTACCCACGATCTCGGGAGACCGCAACTACGGTGGGTGCAAGACATGAGCAGAAGGTGAAGTGCCCGAGTAAGACCGTACCCACACTCTCGGGAGACCGCACCTACGACGGTGCGAAGGAGAGAAGTTTGACCTGACCTAAATTGACAGACCGCACCCACGGTCATGTCACACCGCGCCAACGGTGCTGCGAAGAAGAGAGAAATCTGCAGGAGTTACGTAGGACCATAGCCACAATCTCATTAACCTTATCTACGGTCCCCTGCAGATTCACATTTTTCTGCTTAATGAAGTGACGGGTTTTGAGTAACTAACTTAGCTTGTATATATTGTTTTTAAGTCTTTTAGCTCAGGGGGATCAATTTTTAGGGAGATTATACAGATTAGAGAGTTTAGAGAGGAACTTTTATCACATTTTAGCTTTCAATTAGAGTGATTCCTTAGTGATTAGTGAGAGTTTATACTTAAATTATTGTTCTTGCAGTGGATTTTACTAGATTTCTATTGAAGATTTAAGGTCTTATATTATTATTGGAGCATTGGATTCTTATTATTCTGGAGCATCATCCTTTGGCATCAAATTAATGAGCATTACTTAACTCTTATTCTCTTTAGTTCATCTAATTACTCCTTAATTTATGTTTTTGTTATTAGATTACTTGGTGTTTGTTGATTGTTGCTATTGTTGCTTGGAATTTCTAGATACTCTCTTTTTAAGCATGAATGAAGTTATTATTATGTTTAGCTTGCTAGATAAGATGATTAGATGCTAGAACCCTTATGGGTTCAGGAGAAACTAAGGATGTGAATGGTGTATTTGGATTGGGTTAACAACTTTAGGAGGTAATTTGTAGTGGAATCAACTTCCCACTCCTATTCTTCCCTCAAGTGGGATGTATTCTATTGACGAAAGTGAATAGGAGCTAACTAGAGAGTCTCGTTTCTTTAACCCTCCGGGTCCGTGGTGGGCTTGTAGGAAGTTAATCCGGATTATCCTTGGAAAAGGAAATCCGGTGGGTTTATTTTAACGGGATTGTCACTTTATTCCACAATTTTGTTTCTTTCTAGTTGCGAAACCCTCTTCCTAATCACCGTTTGCGTCCCGAAATCTCCCGACACCCATCGTTCCCATTTGAATAAACCGTAGTTGTGTTCGTTCTGTTCGTCACTGCAACCTTCTTGTTATCCTGTGATCTTAAACCTTACCTGGAGTCGATTAGTTTTAGCAAAGGCCCCTAGCTCCCTGAGAGAGAACGACAATACCGAGGTTCTACAAAACCGCTTTACATTCATGTACCCTCCATGAACTAGGGTCCCCAAAGGTGAGATCAAGGCTAAGCGGATCTCCATCATTCTCCCCTGGTTGCAAAGAGTTTGTCCTCAAGCTCGGTTGAATGGGTTGGACCTCCTTATTGGGTGAGCAGGGCTGATCTCCATCACCCTCCATGAACCTTGGGTTCCGAAAGGCGAGACCAAGGCTAGGTGAATCTCCATCATTCTCCCCAGGTTGCAAAGGTTTGCCCTCAAACTCAGTTGTATGAATTGACTCTTTATAAGCATAGACGTGGTTTCCTTCTTGTTGGGCATGAAGGTGTAAGTATTTGTTCGTGCATCATCAGGTATGGTTCGTCCATCATGAGGTATAATTTCACAGCAGATTGAATCATGATACATGTTACCTATAGGGAATTGCACCTAACATCTTCTGGTCACTTGAATGCCCTCGCTTTGATGAACCCATAGGTGGGTATATAGGGTTGCATGGGGAATGTTGGGCGCTTCTAACTCGTCCACCAATGCTTGTGCTACACCATATGGCAAATCGTTCCTTCAATAATCAAAGAACAAGCTTTGCTCTCGATTATACACTAAGTTTGAACAATGGCCTCTCTTGGATCTTCTTATTGTTCTTCTAACTCTACAAGGTTTTCCTCGTCATCATGCTCATCAATGATTAGAGGTTAATCAACACAGTTGGAGCTTTCATCAAATCTTAGAGGGAGAGTAAAATCGTCCTCTAGCTCATCTTTTAAACATTGATCTTCAAAAGGCTAAAAAATAAACTTACCAACTTCTGGAGCATCATAAACTTCTAGAGGAGATTAAGATTAATTTCTGGTTCCTCTTGAACTTGATGTTCCTCCTCATGAACCAAGGGTTGTTCACGTGACTTCCTGAAATTATAGTTAAATACATAACAAGCCATCACAAATTACAGCGCCGTGAGTTCAAGGAGTTTAAATTCACGTGTCAATATCCTCAATCTCATTTTCTCCTTCAAAATTTGATCACTCTTTTGAGATGAAGGTTTGTTGGGCAACATGGCAAAGGTTCTTTTGGGGAAGGAATAAAAAGGATTGTGTTTGGAATGTGTTTAAGCCAAGAGGGACTAGGGGTGCACCGAGAGAAACCTAAGCTCTTATACAAATTTTGATGTATAACCGAACAAGGGCTAGGGTTTGATCAATTACACATCAGGATAACGTGCAACCAATCTAGGTGTGGGAAGGATTCATGTTAAAACCTAGGGTTTTGTAAGGATATATCAATAAAGATATATACTTTGGATAGTTAAAGGGAATCGAACATGATACAGAGACACCATAAGTTGAATCCCTAGGGCTTCTTCTTTCTTTTCTACCTAGGTAAAAAAATACCTTCTAGGTGTAGGAACAAGCTCTACCTCACCACTTGAATAGCCTATTCAAGATACAATAGTAGAAAACGGAATAGGAAAACTCTCAGATGAGGAAAGGCTCGATTTTGTATTCATAATTCAAAGTGTGTGTGCTCTATAGACGTTAAAAACATCCTTAAATACTAGTCTAAGTCCTAGTCCTACTAGAATTATTAAACTTGACACCTAAGCAGCCTAAGGATGAATCCATCTAGGATTTGCTACAAAAATCGGCATCCAAGATTAGGACTCCTATTATTGATGTCTACCCTCCTCCTAAGTGACGTGTCACCTACTAAATACTACTTAGCATTATGCCTTACAACTTAATTAATAAAAAGCAATTATTATAACAAACTTAGCTGTTAATAAAGAAAATAACTACTAATAATGAAAAAAGCAAATACTACAAATATAACTTCTCATCTATAAACTTTTCTTTCAAATGACATGTATGCTTCCATGGACAACTTTCGCGTGACTTTGCTCTCCTTTTGCTTGCTTAGACGTCATGTACCCTCCATGAACTAGGGTCCCCATAGGTGAGATCAAGGCTAAGTGGATCTCCAACATTCTCCCATTGTTGCAAAGTGTTTGTCCTCAAGCTAGGTTGAATGCGTTGTACCTCCTTATTTGGTGAGCGGGGATGATCTCAGTCGCCCTCCATGAACCTAAGGTTCCGAAAGGCGAGACCAAGGCTAGGTGAATCTCCATCACTCTCCCCTGGTTACAAAGGGATTGCCCTCAAACTCGGTTGGATTCATTGACTCTTTATAAGCATAGATGTGGTTTCCTTCTTTTTGGGCATGAAGGTGTAAGTATTTGTTCGTCCATCATGAGATATGGTTCGTCCATCATGAGTTATAATTTCACAGCAGATTGAATCATGATACATGTTACCTATAGGAAATTGCATCAAACATCTTCTGGTCACTTGAATGCCCTCGCTTCGATGAACCCATAGGCTGGTATATAGGGTTGGATGGGAAATGTTGGGCGCTTCTAACTCGTCACCAGTGCTTGTGCTAGGCTATATGGCCGACTGTTTCCTTCAATAATCAAAGAACAAGCTTTGTTCTCGATTATACAATGAGTTTGGCCAATGGCCTCTTTTGGATCTTCTTGTTGTTCTTCTAACTCCACAAGTTTTTCCTCGTCATCATACTCATCAAAGAATAGAGGTTAATCAAAATAGTTGGAGCTTCCATCAAGACTTGGTGGGAGAGTAAAATCGTCCTCTGGCTCATCTTTTAAACATTGATCGTCAAAAGGGTCAAAAATGACCTTACAACCTTCTGCAGCATCATCAACTTCTAGAGGGAGATTAAGATTAATTTCTGGTTCCTCTTGAACTTGATGTTCCTCCTCATGAACCAAGGGTTGTTCACGTGACTTCCTGAAATTATAGTTTAATACATACCAAGCCATCTCAAATTACAGCACCGTGAATTCAAGGAGTTCAAATGCATGTCTCAATCTCCTTTTCTCCTTCAAAATTTGATCACACTTTTGAGATGAAGGTTTGTTGAGCAACATGGCTAAGGTTCTTTTGGGGAAGGAAAAAAAAGGAGTATGTTTGGAATGTGTTTAAGCCGTTGGGGACTAGGGGTGCACCGAGAGAAACCTAAACTTTGATACAAATTTTGATGTATAACCGAACCAGGGCTAGGGTTTGATCAATTACACATCAAGATAACGTGCAACCAATCTAGGTGTGAGAAGGATTCACGTTAAAACCTAGGATTTTGTAAGGATATATTAATTAAGATATATACTTTGAATAGTTAAAGGGAATCGAACATGATACAGAGACACTATAAGTTGAATCCCTAGGGCTTCTTCATCCTTTTCTACCTAGGTACAAAAACACCTTCTAGGTACACAAACAAGCTCTACCTCACCACTTGAATAGCCAATTCAAGATACAATAGTAGAAAAGGAAAGAGAGAAACTCTCACATGAGGAAAGGCACAATTTTGTATTCATAATTCGAAGTGTGCGTGCTCTATGGACGTTACAAATCTCCTTAAATACTAGTCTAAGACCCAGTCCTACTAGGACTATTAAACTTGGACTCTAAGCAGCCTAAGGATGAATCCATCTAGGATTACCTACAAATCGGCATCCAAGACTAGGACTCCTATTATTGATGTCTACCCTCCTCCTAAGTGACGTGCCACCTACTTAATACTACTACGCATTATGTCTTACAAAATAATTAATAAAAAGCAACTACTATACTAAACTTAGCTGCTAATAAAGAAAATAACTACTAATAATGAAAAAAGCAAATACTACTAATATAACTTCTCTTCTATGGACTTCTCTTTCATATGACATGTATACTTCCATGGAACACTTTCACGTGACTTTGCTCCCCTTTTGCTTGTTTGGACGTCATGTACCCTCCATGAACTAGGGTCCCCATAGGTGAGATCAAGGCTACGCGGATCTCTAAAATTCTCTCCCCTTGTTGCAAAGTGTTTGTCCTCAAGCTCGGTTGAATACGTTGGACCTCCTTATTGGGTGAGCGGGGCTGATCTGAGTCACCCTCCATGAACCTAGGGTTCGGAAAGGGGCGACAAAGGTTAGGTTAATCTCCATCATTCTCCCCTGGTTGCAAAGGGTTTGCCCTCAAACTCGGTTGGATGAATTGACTCCTTATAAGCATAGAGGTGGTTTCCTTCTTGTTGGGCATGAAGGTGTAAGTATTTGTTCGTCCATCATGAGGTATTATTCGTCCATTATAAGGTATAATTTCACAGCAGATTGAATCATGATACATGTTACCTATGGGAAATTGCAGCAAACATCTTCTAGTCACGTGAATGCCCTCGCTTCGATGAACCCATAGGCTGGTATATGGGGTTGGATGGGGAATGTTGGGCGCTTCTAACTCGTCCACCAATGCTTGTGCTAGACTATATGGCCGACTGTTTCCTTCAATAATCAAAGAACAAGCTTTGTTCTCGATTATACACAGAGTTTGAACACTTACCTCTCTTGGATCTTCTTGTTGTTCTTCTAACTCCACAAGGTTTTCGTCGTCATTATACTCATTAAAGATTGGAGGTTAATCAGAACAATTGGAGCTTTCATCAAATCTTGGTGGGAGAGTAAAATCGTCCTCTAGCTCATCTTTTAAACATTGATCTTCAAAAGGCTCAAAAACTGACCTTACAACCTTCTACAGTATCATCAACTTCTAGAGGGAGATTAAGATTAATTTCTGGTTCCTCTTGAACTTGATGTTCCTCCTCATGAACCAAGGGTTGTTCACGTGACTTCCTGAAATTATAGTTAAATACATACCAAGCCATCTCAAATTACAGCACCGTGAGTTCAAGGAGTTTAAATTCATGTCTCAATCTCCTCAATCTCCTTTTCTCCTTCAAAATTTGATCACTCTTTTGAGATGAAGGTTTGTTGGGCAACATGACTAAGGTTCTTTTGGAGAAGAAATAAAAAGGAGTGTGTTTGGAATGTGTTTAAGCCGTTGGGGACTAGGGTTGCACCGAGAGAAACCTAAGCTCTGATACAAATTTTGATGTATAACCGAACCAAGGCTAGGGTTTGATCAATTACACATCAAGATAACGTGCAACCAATCTAGGTGTGGGAAGGATTCACGTTAAAACCTAGGGTTTCGTAAGGATATATCAATAAAGGTATATACTTTGGATAGTTAAAGGGAATCGAACATGATACAGAGACACCATAAGTTGAATCCCTAGGGCTTCTTCTTCATTTTCTACCTAGGTATAAAAACACGTTGTCGGTATAGGAACAAGCTCTACCTCACCACCTTAATAGCCAATTCAAGATACAATAGTAGAAAAGGAAAGAGGGAAACAATCACATGAGGAAAGGCTCAATTTTGTATTCATAATTCGAAGTGTACGTGCTCTATGGACGTTAGAAACATCCTTAAATACTAGTCTAAGACCCAGTCCTACTAGAATTATTAAACATGGCATCTAAGCAGCCGAAGGATGAATCCATCTAGGATTAGCTACAAAAATCGGCATCCAAGACTAGGACTCCTATTATTGATCTCTACCCTACTCATAAGTGACGTGCCACCTACTAATACTACTTGGCATTATGCCTTACAACTTAATTAATAAAAAGCAACTACTATAACAAACTTAGCTTCTAATAAAGAAAATAACTACTAATAATGAAAAAAGCAAATACTACTAATATTACTTCTCTTCTATGGACTTCTCTTTCATATGACATGTATTCTTCCATGGAAAACTTTCACGTGACTTTGCTCCCCTTTTGCTTGCTTGGGTGTCATGTACCCTCCATGAACTAAGGTCCCCATAGGTGAGATCAAGGCTAAGCGGATCTCCAACATTCTCCCCTTGTTGCAAAGTGTTTGTCCTCAACCTCGGTTGAATACGTTGCACCTCATTATTGAGTGAGTGGGGCTGATCTCAGCCTCCCTCCATGAACCTAGGGTTCCGAAAGGCGAGACCAAGGCTTGGTGGATCTCCATCATTCTCCTCTGGTTATAAAGGGTTTTCCCTCAAACTTGGTTAGATGAATTGACTCTTTATAAGCATAGAGGTGGTTCCCTTCTTGTTGGGCATAAAGGTGTAAGTATTTCTTTGTCTATCATGAGGTGTGGTTCGTCCATTATGAGGTATAATTTCACAGCAGATTGAATCATGATACATGTTACCTATAGGAAATTGCACCAAACATCTTCTGGTCACTTGAATGCCCTCGCTTCGATGAACCCATAGGCTGGTATATGGGTTTGGATGGGGAATGTTGGGCGCTTCTAACTCGTCCACCAATGCTTGTGCTAGACTATATGGCTGACTGCTTCCTTCAATAATCAAAGAACAAGCTTTGTTCTCGATTATACACTGAGTTTGAACAATTGCCTCTCTAGGAACTTCTTGTTGTTCTTCTAACTCCACAAGGTTTTCCTCATCATCATACTCATCAAAGATTAGAGGTTAATCAAAACAATTGGAGCTTTCATCAAATCTTGGTGGGAGAGTAAAATCGTCCTTTGGCTCATCTTTTATACATTGATCTTCAAAAGGCTAAAAAATGACCTTACAACCTTCTGTAGCATCATCAACTTCTAAAGGTAGATTAAGATTAATTTCTGGTTCCTCTTGAACTTATGTTCCTCCTTATGAACCAAGGGTTGTTCATGTGACTACTTGAAAATATAGTTAAATACAAACCAAGCCATCTCAAATTATAGCACCGTGAGTTCAAGGAGTTTAAATTCATGTCTCAATCTCCTCAATCTCCTTTTCTCCTTCAAAATTTGATCACTCTTTTGAGATGAAGGTTTATTGGGCAACATGGCTAAGGTTCTTTTAGGGAAGGAATAAAAAGGAGTGTGTTTGGAATGTGTTTAAGTCGTTGGGGACTAGGGGTGCACCGAGAGAAACCTAAGATTTGATACAAATTTTGATGTATAACCGAACCAAGGCTAGGGTTTTGTAAGGATATATCAATTAAGATAACGTGAAACCATTCTAGGTGTGGGAAGGATTCAAGTTAAAACCTAGGATTTTGTAAGGATATATCAATTAAGATATATACTTTGAATAGTTAAAGGGAATCGAACATGATACAGAGACACCATAAGTTGAATCCCTAGGGCTTCTTCATCCTTTTCTACGTAGGTATAAAAACATCTTCTAGGTATACAAACAAGCTCTACCTCACTACTTGAATAGCCAATTCAAGATACAATAGTAGAAAAGGAAAAAGAGAAACTCTCACATGAGGAAAGGCACAATTTTGTATTCATAATTCGAAGTGTGCATGCTCTATGGACGTTACAAATCTCCTTAAATACTAGTCTAAGACCCAGTCCTACTAGGACTATTAAACTTGGCACCTAAGCAGCCTAAGGATGAATCCATCTAGGATTAGCTACAAAAATCGGCATTCAAGACTAGGACTCCTATTATTGATGTCTACCCTCCTCCTAAGTGACGTGCCACCAACTAAATATTACTTCGCATTATGTCTTACAACTTAATTAATAAAAAGCAACTACTATAACAAACTTAGCTGCTAATAAAGAAAATAACTACTAATATAATGAAAAAAGCAAATACTACTAATATAACTTCTCTTCTATGGACTTCTCTTTCATATGACATGTATACTTCCATGGACAGCTTTCACGTGACTTTGCTCCCCTTTTGCTTGCTTGGATGTCATGTACCCTCTATGAACTAGGGTCTCCAAAGGTGAGATCAAGGCTAAGCGGATCTCAAACATTCTCTCCCTTGTTGCAAAGTGTTTGTCCTCAAGCTCGGTTGAATGCGTTGGACCTCCTTATTGGGTGAGCGGGGCTGATCTCAGTCACCCCCCATGAACCTAGGATTCCGAAAGGGGAGACCAAGGTTAGGTGAATCTCCATCATTCTCCCCTGGTTGCAAAGGGTTTGCCCTCAAACTCGGTTGGATGAATTGACTCTTTATAAGCATAGAGGTGGTTTCCTTCTTGTTGGGCATGAAGGTGTAAGTATTTGTTCGTCCATCATGAGGTATGGTTTGTCCATTATGAGGCATAATTTCACAGTAGATTGAATCATGATACATGTTACCTATAGGAAATTGCACCAAACGTCTTCTGGTCACTTGAATGCCCTCGCTTCGATGAACCCATAGGCTGGTATATAGGGTTGGATGGGGAATGTTGGGCGCTTCTAACTCGTCCACCAATGCTTGTGCTAGACTATATGGTCGACTGTTTCCTTCAATAATCAAAGAACAAGTTTTGTACTCGATTATACACTGAGTTTGAATACTTGCCTCTCTTGGATCTTCTTGTTGTTCTTCTAACTCCATAAGGTTTTCCTCGTCATTATACTCATTAAAGATTGGAGGTTAATCAGAACAATTGGAGCTTTCATCAAATCTTGGTGGGAGAGTAAAATCGTCCTCTGGCTCATCTTTTAAACATTGATCTTCAAAAGGCTCAAAAAATGACCTTACAACCTTCTGCAGCATCATCGACTTCTAGAGGGAGATTAAGATTAATTTCTGGTTCCTCTTGAACTTGTTGTTCCTCCTCATGAACCAAGGGTTGTTCACGTGACTTCCTGAAATTATAGTTAAATACATACCAAACCATCTCAAATTACAGCACCGTGAGTTGAAGGAGTTTAAATTCATGTCTCAATCTCCTCAATCTTCTTTTCTCCTTCAAAATTTGATCACTCTTTTGAGATGAAGGTTTATTGGGCAACATGACTAAGGGTCTTTTGGGGAAGGAATAAAAAGGATTGTGTTTGGAATGTGTTTAACCCGTTGGGGACTAGGGTTGCACCGAGAGAAACCTAAGCTCTTATACAAATTCTGATGTATAATCGAACCAAGGCCAGGGTTTGATCAATTACACATCAAGATCACGTGCAACCAATCTAAGTGTGGGAAGGATTCACGTTAAAACCTAGGGTTTTGTAAGGATGTATCAATAAAGGTATATACTTTGGATAGTTAATGGGAATCGAACAAGATACAGAGACACCATAAGTTGAATCCCTAGGGCTTCTTCTTCCTTTTCTACCTAGGTACAAAAATACATTCTCGGTATAGGAACAAGCTCTACCTCACCACTTGAATAGCCAATTCAAGATTCAATAGTAGAAAAGGAAAGAGGGAAACAATCACATGAGGAAAGGCTCGAGTTTTTATTCATAATTCGAAGTGTGCGTGCTCTTTGGACGTTAGAAACCTCCTTAAATACTAGTCTAAGACCCAGTCCTACTAGGACTATTAAACATGGCACCTAAGCAGCCGAAGGATAAATCCATCTAGGATTAGCTACAAAAATCGCCATCCAAGACTAGGACTCCTATTATTGATGTCTACCCTCCTCCTATGTGACGTGCCACCTACTAAATACTACATGGCATTATGCCTTACAACATAATTAATAACAAGCGACTACTAACAAACTTAGCTTCTAATAAAGAAAATAACTAATAATAATGAAAAAAGCAAATACTACTAATATTACTTCTCTTCTATGAACTTCTCTTTCATATGACATGTATACTTCCATGGACAACTTTCAAGTGACTTTGCTCCCCTTTTGCTTGCTTGGATGTCCTGTACCCTCCATGAACTAAGGTCCCCATAGGTGAGATCAAGGCTAAGCGGATCTCCAACATTCTCCCCTTGTTGCAAAGTGTTTGTCCTCAAGCTCGGTTGCATACGTTGGAACTCCTTATTGGGTGAGCGGGGCTGGTCTCAGTCACCCTCCATGAACCTAGGGTTCTGAAAGGCGAGACCAAGGCTAGGTGGATCTCCATCATTCTCCTCTGGTTGCAAAGGGTTTGCCCTCAAACTTGGTTGGATGAATTGACTCTTTATAAGCATAGAGGTGGTTTCCTTCTTGTTGGGCATGAAGGTGTAACTATTTGTTCGTCCATCATGAGGTATGGTTCGTCCATTATGAGGTATAATTTCACAGCAGATTGAATCATGATACATGTTACCTATAAGAAATTGCACCAAACATCTTCTGGTCACTTGAATGCCCTCGCTTCGATGAACCCATAGGCTGGTATATGGGGTTGGATGGGTTATGTTAGGCACTTATAACTCGTCCACCAATGCTTGTCCTAGACTATATGGCTAACTGTTTACTTTAATAATCAAAGAACAAGCTTTGTTCTCGATTATACACTGAGTTTGAACAATTGCCTCTCTTGGATCTTCTTGTTGTTCTTCTAACTCCACAAGGTTTTCCTTGTCATCATACTCATCAAAGATTGGAGGTTAATCAAAACAATTGGAGCTTTCATCAAATCTTGGTGGGAGAGTAAAATCGTCCTCTGGCTCATCTTTAAAACATTGATCTTGAAAAGGCTAAAAATGACCTTACAACCTTCTGCAGCATCATCAACTTCTAGAGAGAGATTAAGATTAATTTCTGGTTCCTCTTGAACTTGATGTTCCTCCTTATGAACCAAGGGTTGTTCATGTGACTACCTGAAATTATAGTTAAATACATACCAAGCTATCTCAAATTATAGCACCAAGAGTTCAAGGAGTTTAAATTCATGTCTCAATCTCCTCAATCTCCTTTTCTCCTTCAAAATTTGATCACTCTTTTGAGATGAAGGTTTGTTGGGCAACATGGCTAAGGTTCTTTTGGGGAAGGAATAAAAAGGAGTGTGTTTGGAATGTGTTTAAGTCGTTGGGGACTAGGGGTGCACCGAGAGAAACCTAAGCTTTGATACAAATTTTGATGTATAACCGAACCAGGGCTAGGGTTTGATCAATTACACATCAAGATAACGTGAAACCAATCTAGGTGTGGGAAAGATTCACGTTAAAACCTAGGATTTTGTAAGGATATATCAATTAAGATATAAAATTTGAATAGTTAAAGGGAATCGAACTTGATACAAAGACACCATAAGTTGAATCCCTAGGGCTTCTTCATCCTTTTTTACCTAGGTACAAAAACACCTTCTAGGTATAAAAACAAGCTCTACCTCACCACTTGAATAGCCAATTCAAGATACAATAGTAGAAAAGGAATGAGAGAAACTCTCACATGAGGAAAGGCACAATTTTGTATTCATAATTCGAAGTGTGCGTGCTCTATGGACGTTACAAATCTCCTGAAATACTAGTCTAAGACCCAGTCCTACTAAGACCATAACTTAGCACCTAAGCAGCCTTGGGATGAATCCATCTAGGATTAGCTACAAAAATCAGCATCCAAGACTAGGACTCCTATTATTGATGTCTACCCTCCTCCTAAGTGACGTGCCACCTACTAAATACTACTTCGCATTATGTCTTACAACTTAATTAATAAAAAGCAACTACTATAACAAACTTAGCTGCTAATAAAGAAAATAACTACTAATAATGAAAAAAACAAATACTACTAATATAACTTCCCTTCTGTCGACTTCTCTTTCACATGATATGTATACTTCCGTGGATAACTTTCACGTGACTTTGATCCCATTTAGCTTGCTTGGACGTCATGTACCCTCCATGAACTATTAAACTTGGCACCTAAGCAGCGTAAGGATGAATCCATCTAGGATTCCATTTAGCTTTGCTAATCCTAATTGGATTAGCTACAAAAATTGGCATCCAAGACTAGGACTCCTATTATTGATGTCTAACCTCCTCCTAAGTGACGTCCCACCTACTAAATACTACTTGGCATTCTGCCTTACAACTTGATTAATAAAAAGCATCTACTATAACAAACTTAGCTATAATAAAGAAAATAACTACTAATAATGAAGAAAGCAAATACTACTAATATAACTTCTCTTATATGGAATTCTCTTTCATATAACATGTATCCTTCCATGGACAAGTTTCACGTGACTTTGCTCCCCTTTTGCTTGCTTGGACGTCATGTACCCTCCATGAACTAAGGTCCCCATAGTTGAGATCAAGGCTATGCGGATCTCTAACATTCTCCCCTAGTTGCAAAGTGTTTGTCCTCAAGCTCGGTTGAATGAGTTGGACCTCTTTATTGGGTGAGCGGGGCTGATCTCAGTGACTCTCCTTGAACCTAGGGTTCCGAAAGGCGAGACCAAGGCTAGGTGAATCTCCATCATTCTCCCCTGGTTGCAAAGGGTTTGCCCTCAAACTCGATTGGATGAATTGACTCTTTATAAGCATAGAGGTGGTTTCCTTCTTGTTGGGCATGAAGGTGTAAGTATTTGTTCCTCCATCATGAGGTATTGTTTGTCCATTATGAGGTACAATTTCACAGCAAATTGAATCATGATACAAGTTACCTATAGGAAATTGCACCAACCATCTTCTAGTCACTTGAATGCCCTCGCTTCGATGAACCCATACACTGGTATATGGGGTTGGATGGGGAATGTTGGGCGCTTCTAACTCGTCCACCAATGCTTGTGCGAGACTATATGGTCGACTGTTTCCTTCAATAGTCAAAGAACAAGCTTTGTTCTCGATTATACACTGAGTTTGAACAATTGCCTCTCTTGGATCTTCTTGTTGTTCTTCTAACTCCACAAGGTTTTCCTCGTCATCATACTCATCAAAAATTGGAGGTTAATCAAAACAATTGGAGCTTTCATCAAATCTTGGTGGGAGAGTAAAATCGTCCTCTGGCTCATCTTTTAAACAATGATCTTCAAAAGGCTGAAAAATTACCTTACAACCTTCTGCAGCATCATCAACTTTTAGAGGGAGATTAAGATTAATTTCTGGTTCCTCTTGAACTTGATGTTCCTCCTTATGAACTAAGGGTTGTTCATGTGACTTCCTGAAATTATAGTTAAATACATACCAAGCCATCTCAAATTATAGCACCGTGAGTTCAAGGAGTTTAAATTCATGTCTCAATCTCCTCAATCTCCTTTTCTCCTTCAGAATTTGATCACTCTTTTGAGATGAAGGTTTGTTGGGCAACATGGCTAAAGTTCTTTTGGGGAAGGAATAAAAAGGAGTGTGTTTGGAATGTGTTTAAGTCGTTGGGGACTAGGGGTGCACCGAGAGAAACCTAAGCTTTGATACAAATTTTGATGTATAACCGAACCAGGGCTAGGGTTTGATCAATTACACATCAAGATAACGTGAAACCAATCTAGGTGTGGGAAAGATTCACGTTAAAACCTAGGATTTTGTAAGGATATATCAATTAAGATATAAAATTTGAATAGTTAAAGGGAATCGAACTTGATACAAAGACACCATAAGTTGAATCCCTAGGGCTTCTTCATCCTTTTTTACCTAGGTACAAAAACACCTTCTAGGTATAAAAACAAGCTCTACCTCACCACTTGAATAGCCAATTCAAGATACAATAGTAGAAAAGGAATGAGAGAAACTCTCACATGAGGAAAGGCACAATTTTGTATTCATAATTCGAAGTGTGCGTGCTCTATGGACGTTACAAATCTCCTGAAATACTAGTCTAAGACCCAGTCCTACTAAGACCATAACTTAGCACCTAAGCAGCCTTGGGATGAATCCATCTAGGATTAGCTACAAAAATCAGCATCCAAGACTAGGACTCCTATTATTGATGTCTACCCTCCTCCTAAGTGACGTGCCACCTACTAAATACTACTTCGCATTATGTCTTACAACTTAATTAATAAAAAGCAACTACTATAACAAACTTAGCTGCTAATAAAGAAAATAACTACTAATAATGAAAAAAACAAATACTACTAATATAACTTCCCTTCTGTCGACTTCTCTTTCACATGATATGTATACTTCCGTGGATAACTTTCACGTGACTTTGATCCCATTTAGCTTGCTTGGACGTCATGTACCCTCCATGAACTATTAAACTTGGCACCTAAGCAGCGTAAGGATGAATCCATCTAGGATTCCATTTAGCTTTGCTAATCCTAATTGGATTAGCTACAAAAATTGGCATCCAAGACTAGGACTCCTATTATTGATGTCTAACCTCCTCCTAAGTGACGTCCCACCTACTAAATACTACTTGGCATTCTGCCTTACAACTTGATTAATAAAAAGCATCTACTATAACAAACTTAGCTATAATAAAGAAAATAACTACTAATAATGAAGAAAGCAAATACTACTAATATAACTTCTCTTATATGGAATTCTCTTTCATATAACATGTATCCTTCCATGGACAAGTTTCACGTGACTTTGCTCCCCTTTTGCTTGCTTGGACGTCATGTACCCTCCATGAACTAAGGTCCCCATAGTTGAGATCAAGGCTATGCGGATCTCTAACATTCTCCCCTAGTTGCAAAGTGTTTGTCCTCAAGCTCGGTTGAATGAGTTGGACCTCTTTATTGGGTGAGCGGGGCTGATCTCAGTGACTCTCCTTGAACCTAGGGTTCCGAAAGGCGAGACCAAGGCTAGGTGAATCTCCATCATTCTCCCCTGGTTGCAAAGGGTTTGCCCTCAAACTCGATTGGATGAATTGACTCTTTATAAGCATAGAGGTGGTTTCCTTCTTGTTGGGCATGAAGGTGTAAGTATTTGTTCCTCCATCATGAGGTATTGTTTGTCCATTATGAGGTACAATTTCACAGCAAATTGAATCATGATACAAGTTACCTATAGGAAATTGCACCAACCATCTTCTAGTCACTTGAATGCCCTCGCTTCGATGAACCCATACACTGGTATATGGGGTTGGATGGGGAATGTTGGGCGCTTCTAACTCGTCCACCAATGCTTGTGCGAGACTATATGGTCGACTGTTTCCTTCAATAGTCAAAGAACAAGCTTTGTTCTCGATTATACACTGAGTTTGAACAATTGCCTCTCTTGGATCTTCTTGTTGTTCTTCTAACTCCACAAGGTTTTCCTCGTCATCATACTCATCAAAAATTGGAGGTTAATCAAAACAATTGGAGCTTTCATCAAATCTTGGTGGGAGAGTAAAATCGTCCTCTGGCTCATCTTTTAAACAATGATCTTCAAAAGGCTGAAAAATTACCTTACAACCTTCTGCAGCATCATCAACTTTTAGAGGGAGATTAAGATTAATTTCTGGTTCCTCTTGAACTTGATGTTCCTCCTTATGAACTAAGGGTTGTTCATGTGACTTCCTGAAATTATAGTTAAATACATACCAAGCCATCTCAAATTATAGCACCGTGAGTTCAAGGAGTTTAAATTCATGTCTCAATCTCCTCAATCTCCTTTTCTCCTTCAGAATTTGATCACTCTTTTGAGATGAACGTTTGTTAGGCAACATGGCTAAGGTTCTTTTGGGGAGGGAATAAAAAGGATTGTGTTTGGAATGTGTTTAGGTCGTTGGGGACTACGGATTCACCGAGAGAAACCTAAGCTCTGATACAAATTTTGATGTATAACCAATTTAGGTGAGGGAAGGATTAAAGTGCAACCAATTTTGATGTATAACAAATTTTGATGTATAACAAATTTTGATGTATAACCAATTTAGGTATAGGAACAAGCTAACGTGCAACCAATTTAGGTGTGGGAAGGATTAACGTTAAAACTTGGGGTTTTGTACGGATATCTCAATAAACATATATACTTTGGATAGTTCAAAGGAATTGAACATTATACAGAGACACCATAAGTTGAATCCCTAGAGCTTCTTCTTCTTCTTCTAGTTAGGCACAAAAACACCTTCTCGGTATAGGAACAAGCTGTACCTCACAACTTTGAATAGCGAATTCAAGAAACAATAGTAGAAAAGGAAAGAGGGAAACTTTCAAATGAGGAAAGCCACGATTTTGTATTCATAATTCGATGTGTGTGTGCTCTATGGACGTTACAAACCTCCTTAAATACTAGTCTAAGACCCAGTTCTACTAGGGCTATTAAACTTGGCACCTAAACAGACTAAGGATGAATCCATCTAGGATTCCATTTAGCTTTGCTAATCCTAATTGGATTAGCTACAAAAATTAGTATCCAAGACTAGGACTCCTATTATTGACATCTACCCTCCTCCTAAGTGACGTCCCACCTACTAAATACTACTTGGCATTATGCCTTACAACTTAATTAATAAAAAGCAATTACTATAACAAACTTAGCTACTAATAAAGAAATTAGCAACTAATAATGAAAAAAGCAAATACTTCTAATGTAACTTCTCTTCTATGGACTTCTCTTTCACATGACATGTTTACTTCCATGGATAACTTTCACGAGACTTTGCTCCCCTTTAGCTTGCTTGGATGTCATGTACCCTCCATGAACTAGGGTCCCGAAAGGTGAGACCAAGGCTAAGCGGATCTCCATCATTCTCCCCTGGTTGGAAAGAGTTTTTCCTCAAGCTCGGTTAAATGCGTTGGACCTCCTTATTGGGTGAGCGGGGCTCATCTCCATCGTTCTCCAATGGTTGCAAAGAGTTTGCTCTCAAACATAGAGGTGGTTTCGTTCTTGTTGGACATGAAGGTGTAAGTATTCGTTCGTTCATCATGAGGTATGGTTCATCCATCATGAGGTATAATTTCATAGCAGATTTAATCATGATACATGTTACCTATATGGCATTGCACCAAACATCTTCTGGTCACTTGAATGCCCTCGCTTTGATGAACCCATAGGGTGGTATATGGGGTTAGATGGGGAATGTTGGGCGCTTCTAACTCGTCCACCAATGTTTGTGCTACACCATATGGCCGGCTGTTTCCTTCAATAATCAAAGAACAAGCTTTGTTCTCGATTATACACTAATTTTGAACAATGGCCTCTCGTGGATCTTCTTGTTGTTCTTCCAACTCCACAAGGTTTTCCTCGTCATCATACTCATCAAAGATTGGACGTTAATCAAAATAATTGGAGCTTTCATCAAATCTTGGTGGGCGAGTAAAATCGTCCTCTTGCTCAACTTTTAAACATTGATCTTCAAAACGCTCAAAAAAGACCTTACCAACTTCTGCAACATCATCAACTTCTAGAGGGAGATTTAGATTAATCTCTGGTTCCTCTTGAACTTGATGTTCCTCCTCATGAACCAAGGGTTGTTCACGTGACATTCTGTAATTATAGTTAACATGCAACCAATCTAGGTGTGGGAAGGATTTACGTTAAAACCTAGGGTTTTGTAAGGATATCTCAATAAAGATATATACTTTGGATAGTTCAAGGGAATCGAACATGGTACAGATACACCATAAGTTGAATCCCTAGAGCTTCTTCTTCTTTTTCTACCTAGGTACAAAAACGCCTTCTACGTATAAGAACAAGCTCTACCTCACCACTTTAATAGCCAATTCAAGATACAATAGTAGAAAACGAAAGAGGGAAACTCTCATATGAGGAAAGGCTCGATTTGGTATTCATAATTCAAACTGTGTGTGCTCTATGGATGTTACAAACCATCTTAAATACTAGTCTAAGACCCAGTCCTACTATGACTATTAAACTTGGCACCTAAGCAGCGTAAGGATGAATCCATCTAGGATTCCATTTAGCTTTGCTAATCCTAATTGGATTAGCTACAAAAATTGGCATCCAAGACTAGGACTCCTATTATTGACGTCTACCCTCCTCCTAAGTGACGTCCCACCTACTAAATACTACTTGGCATTCTGCCTTACAACTTAATTAATAAAAAGCATCTACTATAACAAACTTAGCTACTAATAAAGAAAATAACTACTAATAATGAAAAAAGTAAATACTACTAACATAACTTCCCTTCTGTGGACTTCTCTTTCACATGATATGTATACTTCCGTGGAGAACTTTCACGTGACTTTGATCCCATTTAGCTTGCTTGGACGTCATGTACCCTCCATGAACTAGGGTCGAGAAAGGTGAGATCAAGGATAAGCGGATCTTCATCATTCTGCTCTGGTTGGAAAGAGTTTTTCCTCAAGCTCGGTTAAATGCGTTGGACCTCCTTATTGGGTGAGCGGGGTTGATCTCTATCACCCTCCATTAACCTAGGATTCCGAAAAGCGAGATCAACGCTAGATGAATCTCCATCATTCTCCTCTGGTTGCAAAGGGTTTGCCCTCAAACTCGGTAGGATGAATTGACTCTTTATGAGCATAGAGGTGTTTTCCTTCTTGTTGGGCATGAAGGTGTAATTTCACAGCAGATTGAATCATGATACATGTTACCTATATGGAATTGCACCAAACATCTTCTGGTCACTTGAATGCCCTCGCTTTGATGAACCTATAGGTTGCTATATGGGGTTGGATGGGGAATGTTGGGCGCTTCTAACTCATCCATCAATTTTTATGCTACACCATAGGGTCGGCTGTTTCCTTCAATAATCAAAGAACAAGCTTTGTTCTCGATTATACTCTAAGTTTGAACAATAGCCTCTCTTGGATCTTCTTGTTGTTCTTCTAACTCCACAAGGTTTTCCTTGTCATCATACTCTTCAAAGATTGGAGGGTTAATCAAAACAATTGGAGCTTTCATTAAATCTTAGAGGGAGAGTAAAATCATCCTCTGGGTCATCTTTTAAACATTGATCTTCAAAAGGCTCAAAAATGACCTTACCAACTTCTGCAGCATCATAAACTTCTAAACGGAGATTAAGGTTAATATTTGGTTCCTCTTAAACTTGATGTTCCTCCTCATGAACCAAGGGTTGTTCACATGACTTCCTAAAATTATAGTTAAATTCATACCAAGCCATCTCCTTTTCTCCTTCAAAATTTTGTCACTCTTTTAAGAGGAAGGTTTGTTGGGTAACATGGCTAAGGTTCTTTTGGGGAGAGAATAAAAAGTATTGTGTTTGGAATGTGTTCAGGCCGTTGGGGACTATGGGTGCACCGAGAGATACCTAAGCTCTGATACAAATTTTGATGTATAACCGAATCAAGGCTAGGGTTTGATCAATTACACGTCTAGATAATGTGCAACCAATCTAGGTGTGAGAAGGATTCACGATAAAACCTAGGGTTTTGTAAGGATATCTCAATAAAGATATATACTTTGGATAGTTCAAGGTAATCGAACATGATACAAATAGACCATAAGTTGAATCCCTAGGGCTTCTTGTTCTTTTCTACCTAGGTACAAAAACACCTTCTAGGTATAGGAACAAGATCTACCTCACCACTTGAATAGCCAATTCAAAATACAATAGTAGAAAAGGAAACAGGGAAACTCTCAAATGAGGAATGGCTCGATTTGGTATTCATAATTCGAAGTGTGTGTGCTCTATGGACGTTACAAACCTTCTTAAATAATAGTCTAAGACCCAGTCGTACTAGGACTATTAAACTTGGCACCTAAGCAGCCTAAGGATGAATCCATCTAGGATTCCATTTAGCTTTGCAAATCCTAATTGGATTAGCTACAAAAATTGGCATCCAACACTAGGACTCTTATTATTGACGTCTACCCTCCTTCTAAGTGACGTCCCACCTACTAAATACTACTTGGCATTATGCCTTACAACTTAATTAGTAAAAAGCAACTTCTATAACAAACTTAACTACTAATAAAGAAAATAACTACTAATAATGATAAAAGCAAATATTACTAGTATAACTTCTCTTCTATGGACTTCTCTTTCACATGACATATATACTTCCGTGGATAACTTTCACGTGACTTAGATCCCATTTAGCTTGCTTGGACGTCATGTTCCCTCCATGAACTAGGGTCCCCAAAGGTGAGATCAAGGCTAAGTGGATCTCCATCATTCTCCCCTTGTTGCAAAAAGTTTGTCCTCAAGTTCGGTTGAATGCGTTGGACCTCTTTATTGGGTGAGCAGGGCTGATCTCCATCACCCTACATGAACCTAGGGTTCCGAAAGGCGAGACCAAGGCTAGGTGAATCTCCATCATTCCCCCCTGGTTGCAAAGGGTTTTCCCTCAAACTCGATTGGATGAATTGACTCTTTATGAGCATAGAGGTGGTTTCCTTGTCGGGCATGAAGGTGTAAATATTCGTTCGTCCAACATGTGGTATGGTTCGTTCATCATGAGGTACAATTTCACAGTAGATTGAATCATGATACATGTTACCTATATGGAATTGCACCAAACATATTTTGGTCACTTGAATGCCCTCGCTTTGATGAACCCATAGGCTAGTATATGGGGTTGGATGGGGAATTTTGGGCGCTTCTAACTCATCCACCAATGCTTATGCTACACCATATGGCCGGTTGTTTCCTTCAATTTTCAAAGAACAAGCTTTGTTCTCGATTATACATTGAGTTTGAATAATGTCCTCTCTTGGATCTTCTTGTTGTTCTTCTAACTCCATAAGGTTTTCCTCGTCATCATACTCATCAAAGATTAGAGGTTAATGAAAACAATTAGAGCTTTTTTCAAATCTTAAAGGGAGAGTAAAATCGTCGTATGGCTCATCTTTTAAATATTGATCTTCAAAATGCTCAAAAATGACCCTGGTTGAGACTTCATCGAAACTCTGACGATGGCTCCGGACTGGGATTGCATCGAAACTTTGCCGATGGCCCTGGTTGTCGAGACTTCACCGAAACTCTGTCGGTGGCTCAAGATGATGACAATGACGATGATGATGATGCTGATTATGATGATGATTGCAATTTGATGCCGAGGGACTTCACTGGACCTGTCCCATATTTTCGTGCAAAATGCAAAAATGCTTTTCGTCAGTCTTGATGAATTATAAATTTTGGTCCGAGAAACTTTGAAAGAGCACCCTCTTGTTATTGGGCACGCCTTGGCTCGTTCATACATGGCTTTTGGAAGATAACAAAGGAAGAAGAAGACAAGGGCCCCTTCTCATAAAGGTCGATCGACCTATAAACTTTAGAAGGGAATCTTTTAGCTCGTACGTAAGGACTATGCAACGGGAGTATCCTAGCAGGGACTTCCTTCCGGCTTAGTTGGTCTTTCGCCAAGACGAGCACGCATGGTTCTCTCGTTCTTATGACTCGGTATGCTCCTTTATATAGCATGTTTTGCTTTTGCAGTTGCTTTGTATGCTATTTACTGTTGTACTTTTAAGTTGAATCCTAAAGCAACCTTAGCTACTTTGCATTTTGCTTGAAGTACTTTACACCTTAGATTCCTCTTTTGACTTTATTGTAGGAAGACTCCTTCAAGTCATGTGGGAGCATTCAGGGTATAATAACCTTGTCCTTCCATGCGAAGGTGGCCGTTTTCTAGACTGCTTGAGGGCATGGAAGATTCGTAGCGAGAAGAGGACATACATGTTCTGGTCACTTGAATGCCCTGCTTTGATGAACCCATAGGTTGCTATATGGGGTTGGATGGGGAATGTTGGGCGCTTCTAGCTCGTCCACCAATTTTTGTGCTACACCATAGGGTCGGCTGTTTCCTTCAATAATCAGAGAACAAGCTTTGTTCTCGATTATACACTAAGTTTGAACAATAGCCTCTCTTGCATCTTCTTGTTGTTCTTCTAACTCCACAAGGTTTTCCTTATCATCGTACTCTTCAAAGATTGGAGGGTTAATCAAAACAATTGGAGCTTTCATCAAATCTTAAGAGGGAGAGTAAAATCATCCTCTGGTTCATCTTTTAAACATTGATCTTCAAAAGGCTCAAAAATGACCTTACCAACTCTTGCAGCATCATAAACTTCTAGAGGGAGATTAAGGTTAATCTTTGGTTCCTCTTAAACTTGATGTTCCTCCTCATGAACCAAGGGTTGTTCACATGACTTCCTAAAATTATAGTTAAATTCATACCAAGCCATCTCCTTTTCTCCTTCAAAATTTTGTCTCTCTTTTGAGAGGAAGGTTTGTTGGGTAACATGGCTAAGGTTCTTTTGGGGAGAGAATAAAAAGTATTGTGTTTGGAATGTGTTCAGGCCGTTGGGGACAATGGGTGCACCGAGAGATACCTAAGCTCTGATACAAATTTTGATGTATAACCGAATCTAGGCTAGGGTTTGATCAATTACACGTCTAGATATTGTGCAACCAATCTAGGTGTGAGAAGGATTCACGATAAAACCTAGGGTTTTGTAAGGATATCTCAATAAAGATATATACTTTGGATAGTTCAAGGTAATCGAACATGATACAAATAGACCATAAGTTGAATCCCTAGGGCTTCTTGTTCTTTTCTACCTAGGTACAAAAACACCTTCTAGGTATAGGAACAAGATCTACCTCACCACTTGAATAGCCAATTCAAAATACAATAGTAGAAAAGGAAACAGGGAAACTCTCAAATGATAGTCTAAGACCCAGTCGTACTAGGACTATTAAACTTGAATGGCTCGATTTGGTATTCATAATTCGAAGTGTGTGTGCTCTATGGACGTTACAAACCTTCTTAAATAATAGTCTAAGACCCAGTCGTACTAGGACTATTAAACTTGGCACCTAAGCAGCCTAAGGATGAATCCATCTAGGATTCCATTTAGCTTTGCAAATCCTAATTGGATTAGCTACAAAAATTGGCATCCAACACTAGGACTCTTATTATTGACGTCTACCCTCCTTCTAAGTGACGTCCCACCTACTAAATACTACTTGGCATTATGGCTTACAACATAATTAGTAAAAAGCAACTTCTATAACAAACTTAGCTACTAATAAAGAAAATAACTACTAATAATGAAAAAAGCAAATACTACTAATATAACTTCTCTTCTATGGACATCTCTTTCACATGACATATATACTTCCGTGGATAACTTTCACGTTACTTTGATCCCATTTAGCTTGCTTGGACGTCATGTACCCTCCATGAACTAGGGTCCCCAAAGGTGAGATCAAGGCTAAGTGGATCTCCATCATTCTCCCCTTGTTGCAAAAAGTTTGTCCTCAAGTTCGGTTGAATGCGTTGGACCTCTTTATTGGGTGAGCAGGGCTGATCTCCATCACCCTACATGAACCTAGGGTTCCGAAAGGCGAGACCAAGGCTATGTGAATCTCCATCATTCCCCCCTGGTTGCAAAGGGTTTGCCCTCAAACTCGATTGGATAAATTGACTCTTTATGAGCATAGAGGTGGTTTCCTTGTCGGGCATGAAGGTGTAAGTATTCATTCGTCCAACATGTGGTATGGTTCGTTCATCATGAGTATAATTTCATAGTAGATTGAATCATGATACATGTTACCTATATGGAATTGCATCAAACATATTTTGGTCACTTGAATGCCCTCGCTTTGATGAACCCATAGGCTAGTATATGGGGTTGGATGGGGAATTTTGGGCAATTCTAACTCATCTACCAATGCTTGTGCTACACCATATGGCCGGTTGTTTCCTTCAATTTTCAAAGAACAAGCTTTGTTCTCGATTATACATTGAGTTTGAATAATGTCCTCTCTTGGATCTTCTTTTTGTTCTTCTAACTCCATAAGGTTTTCCTCGTCATCATGCTCATCAAAGATTAGAGGTTAATGAAAACAATTAGAGCTTTTTTCAAATCTTAAAGGGAGAGTAAAATCGTCGTATGGCTCATCTTTTAAATATTGATCTTCAAAATGCTCAAAAATGACCCTGGTTGAGACTTCATCGAAACTCTGACGATGGCTCCGGACTGGGATTGCATCGAAACTTTGCCGATGGCCCTGGTTGTCGAGACTTCACCGAAACTCTGTCGGTGGCTCAAGATGATGACAATGACGATGATGATGATGCTGATTATGATGATGATTGCAATTTGATGCCGAGGGACTTCACTGGACCTGTCCCATATTTTCGTGCAAAATGCAAAAATGCTTTTCGTCAGTCTTGATGAATTATAAATTTTGGTCCGAGAAACTTTGAAAGAGCACCCTCTTGTTATTGGGCACGCCTTGGCTCGTTCATACATGGCTTTTGGAAGATAACAAAGGAAGAAGAAGACAAGGGCCCCTTCTCATAAAGGTCGATCGACCTATAAACTTTAGAAGGGAATCTTTTAGCTCGTACGTAAGGACTATGCAACGGGAGTATCCTAGCAGGGACTTCCTTCCGGCTTAGTTGGTCTTTCGCCAAGACGAGCACGCATGGTTCTCTCATTCTTATGACTCGGTATGCTCCTTTATATAGCATGTTTTGCTTTTGCAGTTGCTTTGTATGCTATTTACTGTTGTACTTTTAAGTTGAATCCTAAAGCAACCTTAGCTACTTTGCATTTTGCTTGAAGTACTTTACACCTTAGAATCCTCTTTTGACTTTATTGTAGGAAGACTCCTTCAAGTCATGTGGGAGCATTCAGGGTATAATAACCTTGTCCTTCCATGCGAAGGTGGCCGTTTTCTAGACTGCTTGAGGGCATGGAAGATTCGTAGCGAGAAGAGGACATACATGTTCTGGTCACTTAAACTTGATCTTCAAAAGGCTCAAAAATGACCTTACTAACTCTTGCAGCATCATAAACTTCTAGAGGGAGCTTAAGGTTAATCTTTGGTTCCTCTTAAACTTGATGTTCCTCCTCATGAACCAAGGGTTGTTCACATGACTTCCTAAAATTATAGTTAAATTCATACCAAGCCATCTCCTTTTCTCCTTCAAAATTTTGTCACTCTTTTGAGAGGAAGGTTTGTTAGGTAACATGGCTAAGGTTCTTTTGAAGAGAGAATAAAAAGTATTGTGTTTGGAATGTGTTCAGGCCGTTGGGGACTATGGGTGCACCGAGAGATACCTAAGCTCTGATACAAATTTTGATGTATAACCGAATCAAGGCTAGGGTTTGATCAATTACACGTCTAGATAATGTGCAACTAATCTAGGTGTGAGAAGGATTCACGATAAAACCTAGGGTTTTGTAAGGATATCTCAATAAAGATATATACTTTGGATAGTTCAAGGTAATCGAACATGATACAAATAGACCATAAGTTGAATCCCTAGGGCTTCTTGTTCTTTTCTACCTAGGTACAAAAACACCTTCTAGGTATAGGAACAAGATCTACCTCACCACTTGAATAGCCAATTCAAAATACAATAGTAGAAAAGGAAAGAAGGAAACTCTCAAATGAGGAATGGCTCGATTTGGTATTCATAATTCGAAGTATGTGTGCTCTATGGACGTTACAAACCTTCTTAAATAATAGTCTAAGACCCAGTCGTACTAGGACTATTAAACTTGGCACCTAAGCAGCCTAAGGATGAATCCATCTTGGATTCCATTTAGCTTTGCAAATCCTAATTGGATTAGCTACAAAAATTGGCATCCAACACTAGGACTCTTATTATTGACGTCTACCCTCCTTCTAGGATGCTTTTGACTTTGAAAGAGCACCCTCTTGTTATTGGTCACGCCTTGGCTCGTTCATACATGGCTTTGGGAAGATAACAATGGAAGAAGAAGACAAGGGCCTCTTCACACAAAGGTCGATCGGCCTATACACTTTAGAAGGGAATCATTTAGCTCGTACGTAAGGACTATGCAACGGGAGTATCCTTGCAGGGACTTCCTTCCGGCTTAGTTGGTCTTTCGCCAAGACGAGCACGCATGGTTCTTTCGTTCTTATGACTCGGTATGCTCCTTTATATAGCATGTTTTGCTTTTGCAGTTGCTTTGTATGCTATTTACTGTTGTAATTTTAAGTTGAATCCTAAAGCAACCTTAGCTACTTTGCATTTTGCTTGAAGTACTTTACACCTTAGATTCCTCTGTTGACTTCATTGTAGGAAGACTCCTTCAAGTCATGTGGGAGCATTCAGGGTATAATAACCTTGTCCTTCTATGCGAAGGTGGGCACATTTTATACAAGCGTTGTGAGAGATACTGGTTTTTGCCCTTTTCTAGACTGCTTGAGGGCATGGAAGATTCGTAGTGAGAAGAGGACATACGGCCGAGCTATCATGGAGAGTTTCTGGGATACTACAAACTCTTTCCACCTCCCAGTTGGGGAGAGAATGCTCTCTCCTTTTGACTTTCTGATGATTACAGGTCTTAGCTGGGGCGGCCAGCTACTGGAGTGTTCGAGGGATGTCGACCCTCGCGTTCAGGCGCTTCTGCAACCTGTTATCGCGTTGGCGGGACGAATTGGCGGCCTGCAGTACACGCATCTGGAGGCCGTTATAAAAAGTGAAGGATTTGGGAGCCTTTCTCTTCCTTAGCGTAAATTCATTGTGTTGGTGCACTTCATCAATGTAACAATTTTTGCAAACCGTAGAGACACCATTACCCTCTCCTAGGCGTATCATCTCCTGAATTTCGGAGAGATGAGATCTTTCAACTAGGCGGCCGCTGCTTATGCCCATTTGGTCAGAGGAATGTGGGTTGCCTGCCAGCCCACCGGCTATGACATAGTGGCGCGTACAAGGGCAACGGAGGTTAAGAGGCTCAACCTGGTGAGCAGCCTTGGGCGAGTCTTGGAGGTATTCTCCAAGATTTTTCTATTTAGAAATTTGTAAGGTGCAAACTCCTTTTTTTTTAAGACCCTTCCTTGGTGTGCATGTGTGGGTTATGGCCTATTTCCTGCCTGTAGTTGGTGGAAACAACAATGGTGATATGCGTGTTCCTGCTGCTCGGCGATGGTCATGAAATTCCATTTCAAGGATTTGAACGGGCTTAGGAGGATTATTGACAACCTCAGACCGGTATGTCTTGAAATTTTTTGTTTTGCCTTTTCCCTCTTCGCGCCTTTAGTGATGGTTGTTACTGCAGGAAGACATTGTCCGATTCCCATGGAACGAGTACAATGCGAGGGACCTTCATTATGACATATGCATCGCAAGGGAAGCAAGCGAGCGCCGCTTCTTGTTGGAAGATCCTTCTGCTCTTGCTTTCTATTTGGGGGAACACTTCTTCTTCCAACATACTGGGGAATGGCCTCCCAGAGTTCCCAGGGATCCTCCCGAGCTTATCTTTGATAGACAAGCCTTGGCGGCGGATGAAATAGCTCGGCTGATGGTTGGTGAACCAGCAGTCAATCTCGTGATATCGACGGATAACTTGGAAGAAACGGATCTTCAGCATAGAGGATGCCTTGCTTTTGCTCAGGTTTTAGCATTTCTTCCGTTGTTATATCAATTATGAATTTCTGGTATCCTAATGATTTCTGTCCTTCTGTAGTTGGGAGGATATTACGATCCTCTTCTGGACAAGCAAGCGGAGGGACCTGAGCAGGCGGAGCGGGTATGTTGTTCGGATTCATCCCTCTTGTGCCTAATGATTAGAAAGTACTGCATTTCTTTGACGCCAACACGGTAAGTTGCATATTTGACCACCCTTTATCTTGGACCGTTTGATTCTTATGGATCTTCCTTTCGCGCAGCAAGCGTAAGCCCACATTCGCGCCCTATTAAGGGAAGGTATCACGGCTCAAGAGTTCATTGATCAGAACATCGAGAGTGGCCAATATCGGGGTCCCATACTGGTAGCTGGTGATGAAGATAACGAAGCTCACTCCCATGTGAGTTTGCCACACTCTGGGAGCTCGTCAAGACGTCCCTCTCGCCACTCTTCAGCAGCAGAAACGGGTAGCAGGGGTTTTCGCGGAGATTCAAGGGCATGACCATCTAGACGTAGGGATCAAGATCTGATGAGTGTACCATGCGATCCCTATGCCAGCTCTTCGCAACGAAGGTCTTCTGGTATCCCAGAGTTCATGGTAGAAGACTGTTCGGAATCTAGTGGATTCCAGGTTCAATGGAGAGAGTGCCTAGTCCATGGGCGCCTCAGTATCATGCTCAATTTATTGTCCCTTACAGTCAGCCCCCTCGCTTTAGCCAGGGTTATTCAAGCTCTGATTTTCCTAGTATGCCTTCCAACCAATTTCTGTCTGGTCCTTCTGGTACTTAGAACGATCCACGGACTCCTTTCACGATGCCACCGCTGAGCTTGTTTGGCGAATGGTTTCAAGAACTTCTAGGCATTATGGCAAGGCTTTCCCCTTTTCCTTCTTTTTTTCTTTTTATGTAATGTAAAAGAAGTGACATGTAGTAAAGAAATGCGCAGTTAAGATGCAATCAGGCAGACTCGATTTTATGTGATTTTGACTCTCTAATGATGCAACATTCAAGCTCCCATTTTTATTTATTTTTAGGTCAACCTCTGATTGTTTACAAAGGAGAAATTATAAAAGAAATAATATACAATATAAATTATAATTTCTAAAACTAAAAGAGGAAAATAAAATTACATTTTACATTAATAAATAAAGGAAAAATAAAACACTATGCAAACACGTAACAACCTATGCACAAACGCATCTATTTTCCTCTGGACGCATGCACATAGGGGTGTGAACTCACAAAACGAGTTCATCCCCTTTGTAGTGGTCGGTCGGCCTGCACGCGGTGCCGGACACTGTGGTTCATCCGAACGCATGTTGCCGGATGCCATGTACATTCCCCTGCCTCCAGTTGAGCAACCGTGTACTGGCAGAACCGAGGCTATATAAGCTTGCTTTGTCATTTTGAGCCTTCATCCCAATCTTGTTCTCTCTCAAACCCCTCTTCCCTTGCTTGCAATCATGGCCTTCGAAAGGAAACTCAACTTATGGATGAACACACTCACCAAACCCGATAAACGGCTCCTTACTACCACCTTTCCCTGATTTTGAGCCTCAAGCAAGTGAAAATTGACTGGGGTTCCTTACGGTGGCCCTGACCTTTTAGGACCCTAAGTTCCATTACTTTCGCTTCTCTTGGAACGAATTGTTCCCTCTTCCTAAAGAGTGGGCCTGCATGTTCAAGTTCGATCTTTATGCTCCACCAACAACTCCTTCCTTTGCTCACAATCATCGTGAAAAATTCGAGGAATTAACGAATTTCAATCATCGAGCATTAGGACACATCTTGGTTGGCAATACCGTCAATTTGCAAGCTTTAGTGGAATTCTTCTAATCTCCCGAGGCGCTTAGACTCAACCCGGCTCTGCGAGTGCGAGGTTTGGTCTTTTGCATTCTTTCCGAACTTTTATTTTATCATGGCGGTTCGGGTTTTGCACCTATCTCCCTCATCCATGTCGTAGATGAGATGTCTCGAGGTTATAACTCTGCTCCAATGATGATTGCCGAAACACTCCTTGGCATCGATTCATGGGCTACAACGCAGACCTTTCGCGGAAGTCCTCTCGCTCTCTAAGTGAGTATCAACACTTTTTCCTTTTTTTTTTGATATTATTTATCTCTGATTTTGCATGGATTATCTGAGAGGTCCATGTTGAATCATGTGTCGATTTTTCTTTTCTTTTTGCTTTGGTTGTAATACATTTCTTTTTTGTGCAACCGAAATTCTCTCTTTCTTCCACCTGTAGATGTGGCTTACGGAGCATTTAGATATTGTTTTTTCCCCCATCACCTCTTCGAAACTAGCAAACTTTTGCCAACGCAAAAGGAAGTTCGTCACCCGCCGCAATTTTGATGAATGGGTTATTTTTCTCAAGAACCACAAGGAAATCCCTTGGTGGGTTCAATGGTGGAAAGTGCTAAGCTTCTCGAGCCACACTTGTAAGACGGCCCACCTCACTCTGCTTGGCCTTACGGAGCTGGCATATTATTTCCCTGATCGAGTCATGCGGCAAATGGGGCATTCTCAAAACATTCCCCTTTCTCCATGCGAGATTCCCGACCTTACCCATCTCCAAGGGTCAGCGATTGAATCATGGGTCAAATACTGGAAGAAACAGGCTAGAAAGGAAGCACTTACTCCTAACTGTATCTCCACTACTTCGACGGATGCCTATCGTAGCTGGCTTGCTACTACCATTGGTATTTGTCGTTGGCGTAAAAGAATGTCACGTTCACCTCTTCGAGACACCCCGAAACTGAAAAGCATCATCGTGGCTAATGATCCTGGGTCGGAATCTTAGGAAAAACGCATTCAAGCAAGGAAAAACAAGTGAATCCGACCGAATGAGCACTAATGGGCTTATACCGACTCCAACTCAACTAGGACTAGACTTAATACTAAAATAAGAAGTAAAGTATTAATTGATAAAACAAAATGTATTAAAAAGATGTACTCCTTTTATTGATATAAGAAGTAAAGTATTGCATTTATGTTTTATAAGAATTAACACAGGCCATACTCTTCTTCTTTCCGTCCTTCAAGGCACGACTTCAACTGCAACAACTTTATTCTCTCCTTTTACCTAACTTGTCCCGAAGGATTTTCAAGTTAGTCTCTCATTTTCTTTTTTTTCCCTTTTTCTTTCTTTTTTTTTTTTTATACTCTCCTTTTGCCTGGCCTGCGTCCAAGAGGTTTTCAAGTCAGCCACTCTATAGTTTTTCACTCTTTTTTCTTTTTTTTCTTTTTTTCTTTTCTTTTTTTCTTTTTCTCTATAAGCAAGTGGCCTGTTGGCAGTTCGATTCCTTTCTTTTATAAGATAATGCATGTCTAAGTAGCTAAGGATACCAACCATTAGAGGCTTAAACATAATATCTTTTCAACTGATCTAAGTTCACAGGATGAGTGAGTTCCTCACCTTCAGGTGTCGCCAATCGGGCGGCGCCTCCTGGAGTGATAGAAATGACGATGTAGGGACCCTTCCATTTTAGGGCAAACTTGCCTTGAGGATCCTGACGGGCTGCCCTCATTTCTTGCAATACTAGATCCCCTTCTGCTAAATCCCGATCTTTGACTTTCTTATTGAATGCTTGGGAAATCCGACTCTGATAAAGCTGGATGTTATGTAAAGCACGGAGTCGTCTTTCATCCAACAAAACAAACTCCTCATACCTAGCTCGGGCCCATTCGGCCTCAGGGATTTTACTTTCAACAATGATCCTTAAAGAAGGAACGACAAGTTCTACTGGCATGGCTGCTTCCATCCCGTACACCAAAGAGTATGGCGTAGCTCCGGTTGCAATCCGAATTGACGTTCGATATCCCCAGAGTGTAAAAGGAAGCTTTTCAGGCCAATCTTTGTAATAGAAAGCCATCTTTTTGATAATTTTCACCAGAGTTTCGTTTACAGCCACCACCGCTCCATTGGTTTGTGGCCGATAGGGAGAAGGATGGTGATGTCGGACTTTGTACTTGGCCAAAAGAGCTGCAAACTCGCCCTTGAAATGGCTCTCGTTGTCACTGATCCCCTCATGTGGTACCCCGTATCTACAAATGATGTTCCTCAGCATGAACTTGGCCACATGTTTCGAAGTGATTTTTGAGTATGAGGCAGCTTCTACCCATTTGGTAAAGTACTCTACCGCTACCAACACATATTCATGTCCTCCCGTACCTTGGGGTGACATCTTCCCTATGTTGTCGATTCCCCATACTGAAAATGGCCAAGGTGAGGCCACAGTGGTCAAATAAGAGGACGATTGATGCTTGAGATCAGCATACTCTTGACATTTCTGACATTTCCTCACAAATTGGAGACAATCAGACTCCATAGTCGACCAGAAATACATTGCTCTCTGGATCTTCTTAACCAACATTCTGTCGTTCATATGCGGTCCACACTCCCCTCCATGAGTGGATTCCATTAATTCTTCTACTTCCTCCTTCTCAACACATAGGAGGTTTATCCCAGTAACAGTCTTCTTGTGCAGACTGTCCTGAATAATGCAATATTGAGAGGCAATTAACCGGATAGCTCTTCTGGCTCGATGCTCGGCATTAGGTGGATATGAACCGTCTTTCAGAAATGCATAAATATCAAAGAACCATGCATCAATACTGATCGAACCGATCATTAGCTGTAAATGAGCAAGACGAGTCCTCCTCTCCACTGTCACTGCTAGGGCTTGATCCTTTTCGGGCATAGCCACTGTTTAGACCCAAATTTGTGTCTAAATAACGCCTTAATTATTGTATGCAAGGTCATGATGATCAGAGTATTGACCTCAGAGTACACCACATTAACACAAAACACACACAATCTGGCCTCACAACAGAGAATCAAACACAAATACACCCAAAACAAACCTCAACACAGAGACACAACTATAACCTCCTCAAAATAGAGCGCAAGCACCAAAGCACAAATGGATGAAATGGATGATGATAAAATGATGATCTGATGAACAAACTTACAATCAAACAATAAATGAAGATAGGCTTTAGGCTTGAGCTGATATAAGCACACCACAGCTAGAACATCAAGGGCAATGGACTTGATGACCTAAATGGATACAAGCACACCACCATCGAAGCAACTAAGCTCTACACCTACCACAAGGATTGCCAAATCCTTGATACTGTAGTAGAATTAACCAAGGATGAGAGTTTAACGTCACTAACAAACAAGAGGTTCAATTAAGGCACTCAAAATGCTATTGATTTCAATGATAGATAATGAGCTCAAGATGCCGAATACAAACTATATAAACCTAGGGTTGAGCTAGAGGATTAAGGGTTTCTCCTTGCTCAAGAAACTCACTAATTAAGCATTAAGCTATTTAACTAACTTAGTAAGCTAATTAAACCTCATTAAAAACGGGATAACATCAAAATAAAATGAAATAAAATCTAACAAACGCGTTTTCTTTATTACAAATGGTTAAATCACCTCACAAGCTGGAAATGGCCTCAACAGCTCGTAAGTGAGTCTTCATGGAGGACCTCAATGGAGGATCACCTCACAGAACTGGAATATCCTCAACAATCCAGAAGTGATGTCTTCAAAGAGGACCTCAAAACTGGCAGATATCTTCACTGAGCTGGAAAGTCCTCAAAAGCTCTAGAGTGAAGTCTTTAAAGTACTGGTGAGGACCTCAATCCAAAGATATGGAGTTGAGAAATAACCTCACTGGTTGGCTGCTTCTGTTGATGTTGATGTTGCTGTTGTTGGACGACCTCATGACTTGTTGGACCATCATAAAACACTCTTGGATCTCACTATTTGATGTTGATGATGATGGCCTCAATGTTGGTGTTGATGAGGTCGTTGCTACTTCTGATGCTGGTTCTGATGGAGGACCTCCATCATCCTCCCCAGGTTGAGGAAATTTGTCCTCAAACTTGGAAGGTCTTCATGCTCTGGAAAGTAAGGCCTCAAATCTGCAACGTTGAATGTAGCAATGCCTCCATAGACTCCAGAAAGGTCTAACTTGTAAGCATTGTCTCCAATCCTCTCTAGCACTTAAAAAGGACCATCTGCTCTAGGTGTTAACTTTTCCTTCCTCTTGCTTGGAAATCTATCCTTCCTTAGATGAATCCACACTAGATCTCCTGGATTGAAAACCATCTTCCTCCTATGCTTGTTTGCTGATGTAGAAACTTGCTCAGAATACTTGATGAACTTCTCTCTAACTTGCTGATGAAGCTTCTTGATCTCCTCTGCATGTTTACCTGCTTCATAACTAAACCTCACAAAATTTGTTAGTAGGGATAAATCCAATGGAGTTATAGGATTTCTACCACAGATAACCTGGAATAGGGAAAGGCCAGTTGCCTTAGATGGTGCTCTATCGAAAGCAAATTCAGCATGAGACATAAGGGTGTCCCATCCTATTTTGTTTGTGGATATTAGTGATCTCAATAGTGTTCCAAGTGTCCTGTTTGTGACCTCTGTTTGCCCATTAGTTTGGGGATGACAAGTTGTGCTATACTTCAGTTGTGTGCCCAACTTCTTCCAAAGAGTAACCCAAAAATGACTTAGGAACTTCACATCCCTATCTGACACCATACTCCTGGGAACTCCATGGAGTCTCACTACCTCCTGGAAATACAATTCAGCCACCCTCACAGCATCATAGGTGGTATGGCATGCAATAAAGTGAGCCATTTTACTGAATCTGTCAATACTACCATGATTGAATCTTTTCCTCTTTGAGTTCTTGGTAGACCAACAATAAAGTCTAGGCTGATGTCATCCCAAGGACTGTTTGGTACTAGCAAAGGTGTGTATAGCCCTTGAGGTAAGCTATGACTCTTTGCAATCTGACATGTAGCACACCTCCTGACCCAATGCTCAACATCCTTCCTCATTTCAGGCCAACAATAATGTTCCTTCAGCATAAGAAGGGTCTTCTCAATGCAAAAATGTCCTGCTAAGCAACCTCCATGAACTTCAGAGATCAACAACTCTCTAAAACTGCTCCTTGGAATACATAACCTTGCTCCTTTGAAAAGAAATCCCTAGTCTATATGGTATAGACTTTGAGGATGTCCCTGACATTTCTGGTACAACTCTCCAAAATCTTCATCATTATCATACAAAGCATTCAACTATTCAAAACCAAGCACTCTTGCATCCAAAACTTGCAACAACAAATACCTCCTGGACAAAATGAAATTGCATCAGCTCCTTTTGTTAAGCTTCCCAAACTTATGATGGATCACAAAATGAAATTGCTGCATGAACTCCACCCATGTAGCATGCCTAGTGTTGAGTGTATGCTGCCCCTGAATGAATTTGAGGGCCTCATGATCACTGCGTAGAATAAATTCAGCTCCAATAAGATAATGCGTCCAATGTTTCAAAGCTCTAATAATAGCATAGAACTCCTTATCATATGCACTGTATTTCCTCTTTGCCCCATTGAGCTTCTCACTGAAATAAGCTACTGGTTTTCCTTCTTGAGTCAACACTGCTCCAATGCCCACGCCTGTGGCATCACATTCTTCTTCAAAGACTTTAGTAAAACAAGGTAATGCCAAAACTGGTGCTGAGGTTATCTGTCTCTTGACCTCCTCAAAAGCTTTCTGTGCATCTGGTGTCCAAGTAAAACTCTTCCCCTTCACTAATTTTGTCATAGGAGCTAGAATAGTGATAAGTTCCTCACAAACCTCCAATAGAAAGATGCTAAACCATGAAAACTCCTTATCTGCTGGATTGATGTAGGAACAAGCCATTCTCTTATTACTTTGACCTTATCCTCATCTACTTGAATTCCTTCTGATGTCACAATATAACCAAGGAATATGACATGGTTGGTGAAGAATTGACACTTCTTAAGGTTTCCATACAACTGCTCCTTACTCAAGATCTCCATAACACTCCTCAAATGTCTAACATGCTCCATTTCAGATTGGTTATAAATGAGTATGTCATCAAAATAAACAACAAAACACTTCCTAATCAAAGGCTTTAAAACCTGGTTCATAAGTCTCATAAATGTAGAAGGTGCATTTGTCAAACCAAAAGGCATGACTAACTACTTATGTAGACCTCCCTTAGTCTTAAAGGTTGTCTTCCACTCATCTTCTTCATAAATTCTGATTTGATAATATCCACTCCTCAAATCAATCTTTGAAAACACAGTTGAGCCATGGAGCTCATCAAGCATATCCTCAAGTCCTTGGCTTCGATTCATGGGCTACAACGCAGACCTTTTGCGGAAGTCCTCTCGCTCTCTAAGTGAGTATCAACACTTTTTCCTTTTTTTTTTGATATTATTTTTCTCTGATTTTGCATGGATCATCTGAGAGGTCCATGTTGAATCATGTGTCGATTTTTCTTTTCTTTTTGCTTTGGTTGTAATACATTTCTTTTTTGTGCAACCGAAATTCTCTCTTTCTTCCACCTGTAGATGTGGCTTACGGAGCATTTAGACATTGTTTTTTCCCCCATCACCTCTTCGAAACTAGCAAACTTTTGCCAACGCAAAAGGAAGTTCGTCACCCGCCGCAATTTTGATGAATGGGTTATTTTTCTCAAGAACCACAAGGAAATCCATTGGTGGGTTCAATGGTGGAAAGTGCTAAGCTTCTCGAGCCACACTTGTAAGACGGCCCACCTCACTCTGCTTGGCCTTACGGAGCTGACATATTATTTCCCTGATCGAGTCATGCGGAAAATGGGGCATTCTCAAAACATTCCCCTTTCTCCATGCGAGATTCCCGACCTTACCCATCTCCAAGGGTCAGCGATTGAATCATGGGTCAAATACTGGAAGAAACAGGCTAGAAAGGAAGCACTTACTCCTAACTGTATCTCCACTACTTCGACGGATGCCTATCGTAGCTGGCTTGCTACTACCATTGGTATTTGTCGTTGGCGTAAAAGAATGTCACGTTCACCTCTTCGAGACACACCGAAACTGAAAAGCATCATCGTGGCTAATGATCCTGGGTCGGAATCTTAGGAAAAACGCATTCAAGCAAGGAAAAACAAGTGAATCCGACCGAATGAGCACTAATGGGCTTATATCGACTCCAACTCAACTAGGACTAGACTTAATACTAAAATAAGAAGTAAAGTATTAATTGATAAAACAAAATGTATTAAAAAGATGTACTCCTTTTATTGATATAAGAAGTAAAGTATTGCATTTATGTTTTATAAGAATCAACACAAGCCATACTCTTCTTCTTTCCGTCCTTCAAGGCACGACTTTGACTGCAACAACTTTATTCTCTCCTTTTACCTAACTTGTCCCGAAGGATTTTCAAGTTAGTCTCTCACTTTCTTTTTTTTCCCTTTTTCTTTCTTTTTTTTTTTATACTCTCCTTTTGCCTGGCCTGCGTCAAAGAGGTTTTCAAGTCAGCCACTCTATAGTTTTTCACTCTTTTTTCTTTTTTTTCTTTTTTTCTTTTCTTTTTTTCTTTTTCTCTATAAGCAAGTGGCCTGTTGGCAGTTCGATTCCTTTCTTTTATAAGATAATGCATGTCTAAGTAGCTAAGGATACCAACCATTAGAGGCTTAAACATAATATCTTTTCAACTGATCTAAGTTCACAGGATGAGTGAGTTCCTCACCTTCATGTGTCGCCAATCGGGCGGCGCCTCCTGGAGTGATAGAAATGACGATGTAGGGACCCTTCCATTTTAGGGCAAACTTGCCTTGAGGATCCTGACGGGCTGCCCTCATTTCTTGCAATACTAGATCCCCTTCTGCTAAATCCCGATCTTTGACTTTCTTATTGAATGCTTGGGAAATCCGACTCTGATAAAGCTGGATGTTATGTAAAGCACGGAGTCGTCTTTCATCCAACAAAACAAACTCCTCATACCTAGCTCGGGCCCATTCGGCCTTAGGGATTTTACTTTCAGCAATGATCCTTAAAGAAGGAACGACAAGTTCTACTGGCATGGCTGCTTCCATCCCGTACACCAAAGAGTATGGCGTAGCTCCGGTTGCAGTCTGAATTGACGTTCGATATCCCTAGAGTGTAAAAGGATGCTTTTCAGGCCAATCTTTGTAATAGAAAGCCATCTTTTTGATAATTTTCACCAGAGTTTCGTTTACAGCCTCCACCGCTCAATTGGTTTGTGGCCGATAGGGAGAAGGATGGTGATGTCGGACTTTGTACTTGGCCAAAAGAGCTGCAAACTCGCCCATGAAATGGCTCTCGTTGTCACTGATCCCCTCATGTGGTACCCCGTATCTACAAATGATGTTCCTCAGCATGAACTTGGCCACATGTTTCGAAGTGATTTTTGAGTATGAGGCAGCTTCTACCCATTTGGTAAAGTACTCTACCGCTACCAACACATATTCATGTCCTCCCGTACCTTGGGGTGACATCTTCCCTATGTTGTCGATTCCCCATACTGAAAATGGCCAAGGTGAGGCCAAAGTGGTCAAATAAGAGGACGATTGATGCTTGAGATCAGCATACTCTTGACATTTCTGACATTTCCTCACAAATTGGAGACAATCAGACTCCATAGTCGACCAGAAATACACTGCTCTCTGGATCTTCTTAACCAACATTCTGTCGTTCATATGCGGTCCACACTCCCCTCCATGAGTGGATTCCATTAATTCTTCTACTTCCTCCTTCTCAACACATAGGAGGTTTATCCCCGTAACAGTCTTCTTGTGCAGACTGTCCTGAATAATGCAATATTGAGAGGCAATTAACCGGATAGCTCTTCTGGCTCGATGCTCGGCATTAGGTGGATATGAACCGTCTTTCAGAAATGCATAAATATCAAAGAACCATGCATCAATACTGATCGAACCGATCATTAGCTGTAAATGAGCAAGACGAGTCCTCCTCTCCACTGTCACTGCTAGGGCTTGATCCTTTTCGGGCATAGCCACTGTTTAGACCCAATTTTGTGTCTAAATAACGCCTTAATTATTGTATGCAAGGTCATCATGATCAGAGTATTGACCTCACAGTACACCACATTAACACAAAACACACACAATCTGGCCTCACAACAGAGAATCAAACACAAATACACCCAAAACAGACCTCAACACAGAGACACAACTATAACCTCCTCAAAATAGAGCGCAAGCACCAAAGCACAAATGGATGAAATGGATGATGATAAAATGATGATCTGATGAACAAACTTACAATCAAACAATAAATGAAGATAGGCTTTAGGCTTGAGCTGATACAGGCACACCACAGCTAGAACATCAAGGGCAATGGACTTGATGACCTAAATGGATACAGGCACACCACCATCGAAGCAACTAAGCTCTACACCTACCACAAGGATTGCCAAATCCTTGATACTGTAGTAGAATTAACCAAGGATGAGAGTTTAACGTCACTAACAAACAAGAGGTTCAATTAAGGCACTCAAAATGCTATTGATTTCAATGATAGATAATGAGCTCAAGATGCCGAATACAAACTATATAAACCTAGGGTTGAGCTAGAGGATTAAGGGTTTCCCCTTGCTCAAGAAACTCACTAATTAAGCATTAAGCTACTTAACTAACTTAGTAAGCTAATTAAACCTCATTAAAAACAGGATAACATCAAAATAAAATGAAATAAAATCTAACAAACGCGTTTTCTTTATTACAAATGGTTAAATCACCTCACAAGCTGGAAATGGCCTCAACAGCTCGTAAGTGAGTCTTCATGGAGGACCTCAATGGAGGATCACCTCACAGAACTGGAATATCCTCAACAGTCCAGAAGTGATGTCTTCAAAGAGGACCTCAAAACTGGCAGATATCTTCACTGAGCTGGAAAGTCCTCAAAAGCTCTAGAGTGAAGTCTTTAAAGTACTGGTGAGGACCTCAATCCAAAGATATGGAGTTGAGAAATAACCTCACTGGTTGGCTGCTTCTGTTGATGTTGATGTTGCTGTTGTTGGACGACCTCATGACTTGTTGGACCATCATAAAACACTCTTGGATCTCACTATTTGATGCTGATGATGATGGCCTCAATGTTGGTGTTGATGAGGTCGTTGCTACTTCTGATGCTGGTTCTGATGGAGGACCTCCATCATCCTCCCCAGGTTGAGGAAAGTTTGTCCTCAAACTTGGAAGGTCTTCATGCTCTGGAAAGTAAGGCCTCAAATCTGCAACGTTGAATGTAGCAATGCCTCCATAGACTCCAGAAAGGTCTAACTTGTAAGCATTGTCTCCAATCCTCTCTAGCACTTAAAAAGGACCATCTGCTCTTGGTGTTAACTTTTCCTTCCTCTTTCTTGGAAATCTATCCTTCCTTAGATGAATCCACACTAGATCTCCTGGATTGAAAACCATCTTCCTCCTATGCTTGTTTGCTGATGTAGAAACTTGCTCAGAATACTTGATGAACTTCTCTCTAACTTGCTGATGAAGCTTCTTGATCTCCTCTGCATGTTTACCTGCTTCATAACTAAACCTCACAAAATTTGTTAGTAGGGATAAATCCAATGGAGTTATAGGATTTCTACCACAGATAACTGAATAGGAAAGGCGGTTGCCTTAGATGGTGCTCTATCGAAAGCAAATTCAGCATGAGACATAAGGGTGTCCCATCCTATTTTGTTTGTGGATATTAGTGATCTCAATAGTGTTCCAAGTGTCCTGTTTGTGACCTCTGTTTGCCCATTAGTTTGGGGATGACAAGTTGTGCTATACTTCAGTTGTGTGCCCAACTTCTTCCAAAGAGTAACCCAAAAATGACTTAGGAACTTCACATCCCTATCTGACACCATACTCCTGGGAACTCCATGGAGTCTCACTACCTCCTGGAAATACAATTCAGCCACCCTCACAGCATCATAGGTGGTATGGCATGCAATAAAGTGAGCCATTTTACTGAATCTGTCAATACTACCATGATTGAATCTTTTCCTCTTTGAGTTCTTGGTAGACCAACAATAAAGTCTAGGCTGATGTCATCCCAAGGACTGTTTGGTACTAGCAAAGGTGTGTATAGCCCTTGAGGTAAGCTATGACTCTTTGCAATCTGACATGTAGCACACCTCCTGACCCAATGCTCAACATCCTTCCTCATTTCAGGCCAACAATAATGTTCCTTCAGCATAAGAAGGGTCTTCTCAATGCAAAAATGTCCTGCTAAGCAACCTCCATGAACTTCAGAGATCAACAACTCTCTAAAACTGCTCGTTGGAATACATAACCTTGCTCCTTTGAAAAGAAATCCCTAGTCTATATGGTATAGACTTTGAGGATGTCCCTGACATTTCTGGTACAACTCTCCAAAATCTTCATCATTATCATACAAAGCATTCAACTATTCAAAACTAAGCACTCTTGCATCCAAAACTTGCAACAACAAATACCTCCTGGACAATGCATCAGCTCCTTTTGTTAAGCTTCCCAAACTTATGATGGATCACAAAATGAAATTGCTGCATGAACTCCACCCTTTTAGCATGCCTAGTGTTGAGTGTATGCTGCCCCTGAATGAATTTGAGGGCCTCATGATCACTGCGTAGAATAAATTCAGCTCCAACAAGATAATGCCTCCAATGTTTCAAAGCTCTAATAATAGCATAGAACTCCTTATCATATGTACTGTATTTCCTCTTTGCCCCATTGAGCTTCTCACTGAAATAAGCTACTGGTTTTCCTTCTTGAGTCAACACTGCTCCAATGCCCACGCCTGAGGCATCACATTCTTCTTCAAAGACTTTGGTAAAACAAGGTAATGCCAAAACTGGTGCTGAGGTTATCTGTCTCTTGACCTCCTCAAAAGCTTTCTGTGCATCTGGTGTCCAAGTAAAACTCTTCCCCTTCACTAATTTTGTCATAGGAGCTAGAATAGTGATGAAGTTCCTCACAAACCTCCTATAGAAAGATGCTAAACCATGAAAACTCCTTATCTGCTGGATTGATGTAGGAACAAGCCATTCTCTTATTACTTTGACCTTATCCTCATCTACTTGAATTCCTTCTGATGTCACAATATAACCAAGGAATATGACATGGTTGGTGAAGAATTGACACTTCTTAAGGTTTCCATACAACTGCTCCTTACTCAAGATCTCCATAACACTCCTCAAATGTCTAACATGCTCCATTTCAGATTGGTTATAAATGAGTATGTCATCAAAATAAACAACAAAACACTTCCTAATCAAAGGCTTTAAAACCTGGTTCATAAGTCTCATAAATGTAGAAGGTGCATTTGTCAAACCAAAAGGCATGACTAACTACTTATGTAGACCTCCCTTAGTCTTAAAGGTTGTCTTCCACTCATCTTCTTCATAAATTCTGATTTGATAATATCCACTCCTCAAATCAATCTTTGAAAACACAGTTGAGCCATGGAGCTCATCAAGCATATCCTCAAGTCTTGGAATAGGATATCTATACTTGATAGTAATCTTGTTGATGGCTCTACCATCAATACACATCCTCTAACTTCCATCTTTCATAGGGACCAACAAAGTTGGCAGTGCACAAGGGCTCAAGCTCTCTCTGATCATTCCTTTCTCCAGCAACTCATCAACTTGCCTCTGGATCTCATTTGTTTCAGCTGGGGTCATTCTATAGGCTGGTTTGTTTGGTAGGATAGATCCTGAGATGAGGTTAGTTTTATGTTGGATGTCTCTCTTAAGGGGTAAACCTGATGGAATTTCTTCTGGAAAAACATGTAGGTACTGGTTTAGGATGGGTTGGAATAAAGGATGGCTATTTTGTGAGGCTGGTTCACTTTGTGAGGTTGGTTCATCATCAAGATCAAGCAAAAGAAACTCCTTCTGTTCACAGAACTCATGATATTCAGCTGGTAGGATCACATCGAGGAATGGTTCAACAATGAGGTTTTTGGTTCTTTTTGTGAGTTGGGATGGTTTAAGTGGGGTGAGGACAATCTTTTTGTGGTTTAAGGTAAGGGAATATGCATTGGCTCTTCCATCGTGGTTAACAGATCTGTCAAACAACCAAGGTCTTTCCAACAACAAATTACATGCATCCATAGGTATATCACCACACCACACTTCATCTTTATAAACTGGACCAATTGAAAAATTCACAAGGCATCTAGATGAGATTTTGATACCTTTTCTTTGACTCAACCACTGGAAGGTGTAAGGTGTTGGATGAGGACAGGTTTTCAAGTTAAGCTTTTGCACCATAGTCTATGAGGCTGCATTGGTACAGCTGCCTCCATCGATAATCAAGGAACATATATTGCCATGAACAGTGCATCGAGTGTGAAAAATATTCTCCCTCTATTCAGCTTCCTCCTCAATTACAGAATTTCTAAGGATCCTCCTGATCACCAACATTTCACCTTCATCAGGTTTGGCCTCAACTTCCTCTTCATCATACACAGGATCTCCTTCAGGTGCATCAAACTGTTCCTCCTCAACAACTGACTCAGGTTCAACACACAGTGCCGCTTGATATTCTACTAAGGTCACTGCTCTTCTGTTTTGACATTCTGAGGCTAGATGTCCAAGACCTTGACATCTAAAGCATCTCCTCTCAGGGAATCGTCGATTGGTAGGGACTGGGGTTCTTTGTGGGGGATTTTTGGGATTGTGTTTGAGGTGGTTTAGAGGTTGGATATCTGATTTGTGGTTGTGGAGATGGATAGGTTCTTTGAGGTGGATTATAGGATTTGGTATAGTGGTCTGATTTGGTTTGAAGATAGGTTTTGGTTGGGTACTTGCTGTAAACACAAATTTCGAGCAATGAAATAAATAAAGACAAGAAATTGAGAAACATATATAATTCAAAAAATTACTAACGGGTATCCTAACTTTTGGTGAAATGTTTTTTTGGTACCCCAACTTTTAAAAACTAATTTTGGGGTACCCTAACTTTTAGAATTAGAATTAATTAGGTGAATTTCCGGCCAATGATTTGAATTCACCGGTGAGTTTTAGGAGGGAAATTGATTAAGTGTTTTTGTGGATGAAAATGCCCTTTGTTTTTGTGGACGAAAATGATTTGAATCAATCAGAGTTTTGCTGGAAATTCACCTAGTAATTTCTAATTCTAAAAGTAAGGGTACCCCAAAATTAGTTTTGAAAAGTTAGGGTACCAAAAAATTGTTTCTTCAAAAGTTAGGGTACCTCTAAGTAATTTTTTGAATATAATTTGTATTAATATTTAAATGTATGTAGGTACAATCTCTGTATTAAATACAATAATGATGATCCTCTGATTCAATCTCCTTGAGTGTTGGATGAGTCGAGGGCGTGGACGCTTGATCTCGATCTCGGATGCAAGTTGAGATGAAGAACTCTTGTACTAGATCTTGAGCTGAAGGTCTTGAGCGTTGATCCCCTTTATGCTTGGTAGCCGGAGGTTGCTCGAAGTCTAACCGTCTACAGGTTGACTGTCGGTTGCAGTTCTTCAAGTTCTTGGATGTGAGGGCTTGAGTGCTTGCTCTCGATCGATGAACTAGACGAGGAAGACGACTCAGTCTTTGATGCGAAGAACAAAAGTTGTTGAACTAACCGACATTAGTCCTTGTCGCTTGTAGCTGGAGAACGTCTGTAGTTCGATCTTCTGAAGGCTTTGTAGGTCTTGCTGAAGAACTCTGAAGCAGTTCTTGATCTTGACACGATAGAGGCTTGAAGACTCGATCTTGAGCTTTTGCAGACTTCGATCCTTGGTGCTTGGTAGCTGGATACTGCTGGCAGTTTGATCTTTTGAAGCCTCTGGAGTGCAGAATGCCGAATGCCGTCGGGGGTAGACTGCAGTGTGTGATGAAAATGAAGAAGAAGACCCCTGTTTATAGGCTCTGGAGGCCTAGGCTCGCCTAGGGTTTGATCGGCTTTGGGCTTGGGCCCAAACTAATTAATTATCCCTTTATTTAAAATAAAGAAATAATTATGATTTTCTGCATCATAATTGACACGTGTTGCGACGCTATTGGCCATGATATATTTCAATTTAAAATTTAATTAAATGGACCGCCGTAATTAATTTAACACGTGGTAGCTAAATAAATTTAAATTATTTTCCACGTGTAATTTTCTGATTTGCCAACAATTTTTTGCCTCCTACAGATGCCCCCTTCGAGAGTCAGCCGCACACACGAATTTTTAGTGTTTGTAGCGGTTGGATCTCGAATATGTGATGAACTTAAACTTGATATTACTTTTGCCCCAAGGTCCAAAATGGCCTTTAATCTAACTTGGGCTATTACCCAATTTAAGTTTCTCTTTCAAACATTAGCCTTTAATCCACAAATGGACCCTCAATAAATAATTGGACATGTTTGCTGAGGCCTGCCCACTTTCAATATTTTTCTCTTCTTCTCTTTTTCATTTTTATTTTCTTTATAAAGTTTCTAATTCCATGATCTCATATGTGGTGACCATCCATCAAATCCCTTATTCCTTGGCTACTCCTTTTTTTTCTTTCCTTTATTTTTGTATAATCACAACCAACAGTTGCGTAAATTCATCAAAATAAGCAGATGAAATCCTTTTGAGGGTAGAATTGGAGCAGTATTGAGAGACCACCAATATAGACAATTATAAAAAGGAGTCTTTTACAACCCCTTTCATTCATCGGTATCTCTTCCCTATTTTCTTTGAAACTTCTCATCTGTTGCGATTTTTTTTCCTTTTTCCAGATTTAGGTGTTCTCCATCTACCTTTCCGTTTTGCAATTTTATTCTACTACCATTCTTTTCTTCTTCTCCGTCAGTCATGCTTGCCGGACTGAGTCTCTTGCTCCTAAATTTGATTGAAAGTCCAACTCACCAAATTTGCCCTGTTTTTCTCCTCCCTTTTTTGCTCAGTTTCTCCGATCGACTATATATTTTTTAAAAAAATGCCCTTGGCAGTCGATCGTCACCATCAGGATTTTGATTCTTGATGAAGATCATAAACCCAAACAATACCTTGATCTTGATCGTGATGGGGATTTGATACTCCTGATGCAATTTCTTATTTTTTTTTCCGTCTTTGTTCTCCATGCTAGTTAACAAGCAAAAGCTGTTGATCATACTTTATTTTTTGATGATCTTAATTTTTTTTTTGGTGATCATGATGATGGGGATCCCCATTGAATCTTGATTTTAGAGAAAAGATGAGGGTGTGCAGATCTTGTTCTGGATTCCTCGCAGTGAAGAAAAGAAAGAGAAAGAGACAAGGAAAACTAAATAAAAACCTACCAACTTTTTCCAATCTATACTCTTCACATGAAAGTGAAAATACAAGCCCTCTATTTCTCTTTTTAATTCTCATGGGTCCTACATTGCATTTTACAAAATACAAATCCTGCTGGACTTGTATTTGTAGCTCTTGACATTCTTGTCACCACTATTTTGTAACTTTTTCTTCTTCTTTTTTTATTGATTTATTCTTTTAGTGGGCCCCACCAATTTAATAAAAATAGCCAAAAATCATCACAATGTGATGATAAAAATCATCACATATTCCCTTTTTTATTTTGACTTTTTTTCCTTTTGTTGACTTTTTTTTCATTTTGCTTTTTTTCCTTTTTTTCATTTTTTGACTTTTTCTAATATGTATATTTTTCTAACACTTGTCCCTTTTTTTTTGTAACTTATTTGGTGTAGGGAATTGCTGCGATCTGCCTGAAATTGACCTTCATCCTCGCCAGTATCTTGCCCACTCCTCAGCGTGCTGTCGTAGGGTAGTCCTAGACTACTCTCTTCAGGACTGTCTGGGTCGACGATGTCATCGCTTCGCTTTTGGTGGAGTACTCCCTTGGCTGCTGGCATAGAGTTGTCCTGAACAACACTCTCAAAAACGACAGTACAGTTAGGGTCGACTGGGTCATCGCTTCACCAGAACACTCCTCAACGTACTGACGTAGAGTAGTAACAGACTTACTCTCTTCAGGACTGTCTGTGTCGACTGTATCGTCATCTTGTTTACTCCTCGGGGATGGTTTGATGTATTAGACATCTTTGAGGTGTCTATTTTCAGAACTGACCTGGGTCGACGGAGTGATCATCAGGTTTACTCCTCGGGGACGTTCTGATGTATTAGACATCTTTGAGGTGTCTCTTTTCAGAACTGACCTGGGTCGATAAAGTCATGGCCTCGGCGGAACACTCCTCAGTGTACTGACGTAGAGTAGTCGCAGACTTACTCTCTTCGGGACTGTCTGGGTCGACTGAATCATCGTTTGACCTTGAGTGGAATACTCCTAAGCTTACTGTCGTAGAGCTGTCCTAGACAACTCTCTCAAAAATGGCAGTAGAGTTTGGGTCGATAGAGTTATGGCCTCGGTGGAACACTCCTCAGCGTACTGACGTAGAGTAGTCACAGACTTACTCTCTTCAGGACTGTTTGGGTCGACTGAATCACCATCTGACCTTGAATGGAATACTCCTCTTGGGCTTTTTTTCGTTTACATGCTATGAAGAGCAAACTTGAATTCTCTACTGAGCCATGATGAGTAAGTTAGACTTTCTTCTAGAGATCCATGATAAGCCACGTGATCTGTTCTCGGCTACAAGCGCCATCGATTGAAGAAAGGACACTGCACACTGGTTTGCCATCAATATTGACTTGATGAGACATTGATGTCGCCAGCTTGAAAGAGTTTATCGCTTAACCAAAAGAGTGTGCCACTAATTTGAAGGAGGATGATGTCATCTTGAAGCAGAATTCAACCAACACGACTAGGATGCCCCCACATTGCATGCTTGAAGAAAGTTGTCCACCAATCTGAGTATTTCATTAATGGTGCTGACTTAAAAACCACTGACATGAAGATCTTGGCAAGTTAGAGTCCGGCTTGAAAGCCTACAATCATAATGACTTGGAAGTCGGTTTCTTTCTAGTACTTTTGACTTGAGAGCTTTCATTGTGATGACGTAAAAGTCTTTAAAATTTGATTTTGACGACTTGGTAGTCTTAAATTTGGCTGACTTGGAAGTCTTCAATGTTTGATGACTTGGAAGTCGGTGGGTTTGATGACTTAAGAGTCTTGAAGTTTGTTGATTTAAAGTCTTTGGATTTGCTGACTTGGGAGTCGTATGCATTGTTGACATGGAAATCTCGAACTTTATTGACTTGGGAGTCGTGATATTTTTTCCTTGACTTGTGAGTCCTTGTGTTTTGTTGATTTGAATTTGGTTGACTTGTAAGTCTTTCATTTTATCGACTTAGGAGTCAGGAGACTTGTTGATGCGAGATTTGACTGACTTGGAAGTCTTTGTCTTGTTGTTGACTTGGCAGTCAAGGGACCTGGTGACTTAAGAGTCTTGAATTTTGTTGATTTGAAAGTCTTGAATTTTTTTTTTTACTTGGAAATCTTTAAATTTTGTTGACTTGGAAGTCGGTGAATCTGGTGACTTGAGAGTCTTTTTTTATTGACTTGGGAGTCCTTGACCTGGGAGCCTTTAACTTTAGTGATTTGAGAGTCTTTAACTTGAAAGTCTTGAACTTCGACCTGTGAGTCTTGAATTTGCTAAATTGTAAGTCCTCAAAGTTTGTTGACTTGAAAGTCTTGAAGTTTATTGACCTGGAAAGTCTTCAAAATTTGATGACCCGGGATGATTTTTTTTTTCTTTGGGTATGATTGTATTTGGGTCTAGACCCAAATTGCCTATGTACCTTAAGGGATAGAATAACCATAAGGATCAAGCCAAACGTAGTTCAAATTTAAAGATGGAGAAATAAAAATTTTATTTATTAATTTAGTCGTACACAGTTTATACTCTTGCGGGCCAGGAGTATTACAATGATAAAAATGATAGTAATTAGAATGGAAATGAAGTCTTTTTTTTTGTGAACAGTTTAGGCTTTTGTTCAGGAGCTACATCTTCATTTTCCTAGATTGACTTTGGCATAAGAAAATGTCTCCTCTCGCTTAAGCTCCATGTCGATTTTGTTTTTGCTTAGATGACCAGTGAAGATCACAGTGCGTCTCTTTACTCTAAGGGATCCTTCAGTCTTTACATCCAATGTTGAACACCGCTTCATGCTAGATGGGATGGTGCTCTGAACTTCGTTGATGACTCCAAGGCGGCTAAATGCGGAGCTTTGTTCCTGATGGAGCTGTGAGTTTAACACATCTTCAGTCTGTTTGATCCTCGAAAATAGAGAAGGCTTTGATATCGGGCAATCCTTGATCCTGCTAAAGACTGAGGCTTTGCGCTTCCCTCGACACCCTATCCGCTGAAAGACAGATGCTTGTTTGTAGGAAGCTGGTCATCCCATCCTATTGAACACGGAGAGCTTTGACTTAGGCTGATACTCCATTTTTTCGCTAACATCTTCTTCCTAGATCTCGAAGCAGGAGACCATGTTCACAGTGGCAACTTTGTTAACTTCTCCAAAGGAGTCCTTTGGAAAGTATTCCTCTAGCGTGACAGGAAGACGAGGGTCTCGCTTGAGCAACTTAGCTGAAAACCGAATTCTTGTTTCTCGATGACTTCAAGCTTGTTCTTAATTGCTGAAAGTTGAGAATTTCTCCTTCTCCTTTGTTGCCTTCGAGGTGGTTGTGCATGGATTTTATCTTGCCCCCTAGTCTTCTTTCGAGTGGCTAGGATCCATTCTCCATCTTCAACGGAAGCTTCTGATACTTTCTCATATTCATCTCGAGGGGCCTGGACTAGTACACCAAGGGAAACTGGTTTTTTGGCATCCAAATTGAATCATCAGGAATTCGTTTCTCCTAGCCGGAACTGGATGCGCTGAAACGTAATTGGCTTCGACGTTATCACCCAAGTCCAATATTATTTTTCCCTCCTCAGCTAGCTTCATGATGCGCTCCTTGAGTGTGACACTTCTCAAGAGGGTGACTAACTACCCTTTGATAGCGACAATATCCTGGGTCTGTGGTTTTGCCTGCCTCGTCCGGCCTTTTTGGTTGTGGGAGTTCAATAACTCCCTTTTCCAACAAGTCGTCTAGCATCCCTGACAAGTCCGAGTCCGGAAACAAGTACTTCTTTTCTTGAAGCTCCTTCAATGTAGGACACTTCCTTTCAGCATCTTTTAGTTTCTTCCTTTCTGGTTTAGGCTTGGAAGAGATTCGTACTGGCTCACAAGCAGAAATAGCCATGGACTCCTCTTTTGAAGTTTTCTACGGCTTGCCATTCTTCTTATACTTATCGTCGTTCCTTGCATCATATGTAGATGAAGACCTTCCCCGTCGACTTGCTATGGTGATCTCCATATCATGTGCCTTGGTTGCCAATTCCTGGAAGGTTTTTGGTTTGACCATCTTGAGGACGTAGAGTAACTCCTAGTGCATACCTTTAGCGTACATATCGACAGCTGAAGCTTCGGTGAGGCGATCCTTGCATTCAAGACTAAGAGCCCTCCAAGGATGGATATAGTCAAGTACTGGCTCGCTCTCCCACTGTTTGGTGTTTGTCAACTCTGTCATGCTGACGACCCGTTGAGCGCAGTAAAACCTGTTGAGAAACTCTTGGTCCATTTGTTCCCAACTGTTGATAGATTCAAGTTCTAACTCCGTACACCAGTCAAATGCGATCCTGTCAAAGACCGAACGAACTACTTGACTAGTCGATCTCCTTCAGTGCCGGCGTTGCTACATGTTTGGATGAAGTGCGCGGTGTCCTACTTAGGATTACCCTTCCCATCAAATTGATTGAACTTTGGGGGTTGATATCCTTGCGGCATTCGAAGGGCGTCGATCCTCTTCGTCTATGGCTTTGTGTAAAAGTGGGTCTTGTTTGATCCCTCTCCAAGTTGAGCTCGCACTACGTTTGCCACCAAGTTTTGAATCTGCTCCACAGTTAGTGATTTTGAAGATGAGTTGCTCTTCTTGTCTTCCTCATCGCCATCACCCTTAGGAGACTCTTTGTCAGATTCCTCTTTGTCTGAATCTTCGTCGGAGTCTTGATACAGACGCTTCTCTATCTTCTTCATCAATTTCGCGATCTGCTCACTTTGTTTGCTGATCTTTTTGTCTTTCTCTTCGCTTTCCCTGGCGAGCCTGTTTAGCATAGCCTCAAGTTCAACTATCTTTTCTTCCATGTTGATAGTACATCGCTTGAATCGAAGGTCGAATTTGACTTCTCGGAGAAAGAGATGAGAGGCAAAGAGGTCCCACCGAGCGTGCCAAATTTGTAAACACAAATTTCGAGCAATGAAATAAATAAAGACAAGAAAAGGAGAAACAAATATAATTTGTATTAATATTCGAATGTATGTAGGTACAATCTCTGTATTAATTACAATAATGATGATCCTCTGATTCAATCTCCTTGAGTCTTGGATGAGTCGAGGGCGTGGACGCTTGATCCAACACTTGTGTAGAAGGTTGGAGCCGGGATAGTTAATTATCACCCACGAATGTGGAAGGAGGTTAACTAGGGAACTCCGTTTCATTAACCCTCCGGGTCCTTGGTGGACTTTGAGGTAGTTAATCCGGACTATCCTCGAAAGAGGAAGCTCGATGGGTATTTTCTAACGAAATTGCCACTTGATTCTCCCGTCTTATTATTCCCTTGTTGCAAAACCCATTTAATCCCCGTTTGCATCCCGAAAAACCTCCGAAGCCCATTTTCCATTCCTTGACCGACCTTAGCTTTGTTTCTTGCGTTGTGACCCCTTTCTACCGATGTCCTTACCTTAACAGTCTCATCCTGACCTTAGACCGAGTTTCTATGACCAAGGCCTCTAGCTCCTCTAGAAGAACGATATAAAACCGGGGTACAAAAAAACACATTACACAAAATGGCGCCGTTTCCGGGGAGCCAGCACCCCTAGTTTTAGTTTCTCGGTTTTTGGTTAATTGAGTTTGCTTTCACGCTAGAAATCCGTTTATCCCGATCCCAATGAATTTGTTGCGTCTTCATTTCTTGTAGGAGTTTTCTAGTTCTAATGGGTGAAGCTCAAGCTGGTTCATCTCGTACCCTTCTATCATATGTCGTTCCATCATTGGGTACGGGAGGCAGTCAGATGATATTACCACCATTACCACCCGATGCTGTGTTCGAGTTTAAACCGCATTTACTTGAAGTCTTCGAAAGAGACCCGCTTTATTGGGACGATGCTGCTGAAAGTCCCATTGCTCATATTGATAAGTTCGAAGACCGGATTAGCTTTATGCACATTCCAAGGATATCATCAGAATATTTGAAGTTGAAATTCTTTCCTCTCACTCTTACAGGGAAAGCGAAGATATGGCTATAAACATGTCCACCTGGTTTTTATTCTTCATGGGAGGCACTCAAAGGAGATTTTCTTCATCGTTTCTTTCCAGCGGAGGAGACACACCGACTTCGAGCAGAAATTTTAAGTTTCAAGCAAGGTCCGGGAGAGAGTCTTTTCGACGCTTGGGGGAGATTTAAGAGTCTTCAACAAGAGTGCCCTCATCATAACTTACCGGATTGGATGTTGCTTCAACATTTTTATCATGGGCTTCGTGGTCCTCTTAGAGAATCTATTGATAATGCGTCCGGAGGGATGTTTTTGAAGAAGACCGTGAAGAGGCCAATATTTTCTTACATGAGCTATCACAACACGTTCCTCATCGCGGGAGTGGCCAAAGTTCAGGAGACAGAGGCAATTTCTTGGAGGATAACCCGATTAAAAAATTTCTTTTGTCCACTGTTTGTGAAATGCAAAAAGAGAAGTCGAATGCGGAGGTTTCAAATCAGTTGAGAATTGCCCAAGCAATGCAATCCTTTGCATCCACTTCTATTCTGAATGTTCATACTTGTGAGTTTTGCTATGGTCCACATCCTACCCAACAATGTGCAAAAATTCAACAATTGGTGCAAGTGAATGCTATCCATTCTACCCACATCAACCAAGATCCTTATCACATCGCCAACCATCACCCTTCTACCTCTCAATCCCATGAACATTACTCATCTATTCAAGAAAAATCTTTCCATCAAACCCAAAAAGAGATTCCACAACCTCAAATTTCTTCACCACCCCAAGAATCCTCGATTGAGTTGATGCTTAAGCAAATAATTGAGAATCAAGAGAAAGATCAAGCTTACATCTGAAGTCTCGAACATAAATTAGCTCAAGTCAGCCAACCTCAATCCGTACCTATCCAACCTCAATCTGTTCAAGAGGTTGAAGTGAATACTATTACTTTGCGAAGTGGGAAAGAAGTTGAGGGACCTTCTAGTGAGCATGAGGGAGTTGTGGAGAACATAATTGAGGGAGGAGATATGGAGGTTGAGCAATCCGTGATGAGGAGAAAGAGGATGGTGTTGTGATTGGGATGCCTAATGATGAGGAGAAAGAAGACTTGGAGAAAAACAAGGAGATTGTGAAGGAGAATGATCTTGATCAACCCACGGGGCAATTGAAACCATATAGACCACCAATTCCATTTCCTGAAAGATTGGCTCAACACAAGAGTGAGGAGAAATTCTCCAAGTTCATTATGATGTTGAAGAAGCTTCAAGTTAATATACCATTCCTAGATGCCATGTCGGAGGTCCCTTCATTCAAGAAACATCTCAATGACCTCTTGACAAACAAGAGAAGAATCAAGGAGTCATCGACCGTTCATCTCACAATTAGTTGCAACGCTATAATGGGAAGCAAGACTCCTGAGAAATTAGCCGATCCCGGTAGTTTCTCTATTCCATGCTTGATTGGGGAAATGAAGATTGATAAAGCACTTTGTGATTTGGGAGCTAGTGTGAGTATCATGCCTCACTCCATATGCAAAAAGCTCAATCTCGATGATTTGATCCCCACGACAATCAATTTGCAACTTGCCGATAGAAATATTAGAAGACCACTAGGGATTTTAGAAGATGTCCCAATTCAAGTGGGAAGTTTTCTCATCCCTTGTGATTTCGTTATTTTAGAGATGGAGGAAGATTGGAATATTCCCATTATCCTTGGTCGACCCTTCTTGGCCAATGCAGGAGCTATCATAGATGTGAAAAGAGGCCGCTTGTCTTTTCATGTGGGTAGAGATCATATTGTTTTTGACATTGACCCTTCAATGGTGAAATCCCGCAAAGAATCTCATTTTATGGTCAATGCGGTGGTAGACATCTTGGATGAGCCCCAAAAGGAGTCTTACTTTCTTGAAGTTGAACCCGATGATTGGCAAGAAATCAAATATCTAAGGCTTCGCATCCAATTTCAAGTGAATTTAAGGACATTTACCATGATCATCCTCTCAAGATCATTCCATGGAGGAAGGAAATTTCTTTGAGTGAAACCTATGTTGAGTGTAACAAATTTTCAAAGGTCCTAGGCCCGGTAAACCACCAAACACCAAATTGGAGTCACTCTCTACTTCTATATCCTCATACCCTACTAAGTTTTTGAGGAAGCAAGCTTCATTGTTACCTAAGGGTAGGAGGTGTTGGAAGAGAAGAAGGAAGCGTTGCTGGAGGAAGCCAAAGAAAATGCTACCCGGATTTCCTAGGTGGATGCCAAGACCACCAGAAGATTATCCCATGTCAACCACAACTCTTTTTGAGAATCGTGGGAAAAAGAGGAAGAAGAATTGGTGGAAAAGGTTGATAATGTTTTTGGTTTGTGTCCCAAGGATTTCAAGAATCAAGTAAGTATTTAGGTCAAGCTAGGGACCTAAAACTAGCGCTCTATGGAAGGCACCCCATAATTTTTGAGGTTTCTTTCTCAATTTTTAGTTTTTGCAATTTTTCTAATTTTATTCTTTTTTCTTCTTTTTAATTTCTCTTTTTAGTTTTCTTTAGGTTTTTCCATTTTTCTCTTGTATTTTTGTTTTTCTTTATCTCCTTCTTTTGTAATTTGAGGTATTAGTTCTAAGTTCAAAAGAAAAGTTTGAAAAAAAAGGAGAAGAAAAAGGTGGTGAAAAATAAGAAAATTGAAGTTGGAGTGAAAGAAGTAGTGTGAGTGAGTGGAGTTTTCAAAAGAATATGAGTGTTGAGGGAGAGTTTGAGAGTTAGAAAATTTTTGGATTGAATGTGAGGAGCTATAGAAAAATGAGTGTTGAAGTGTTGAAAATTTTAGGAGTTGGATTTTGTTTTGGAGTGTTGGAAGTTTTTCTTTGAATTGACAGGAGAGAAAGGGTAGCAGGCGCTACCCAATGTGTAGCACCCGCTACGCCTGAAGCAACAGTTGTGGCAGCGGAGTTCCAAGAGCATATCGCAGCTACGACGAAACACACAGCACCTGCGATCAGCAACGCTGAAGTCCCAGCTCCTCAGCATGTCGCGCCCGCGACCTGATTCTATCCACGAATTTTTCCAGCCCTAAAAGCTCGACTCTTTTCTCATCTTTCTCATTTCCCATCTCACTCACTCGACTCCATCTCTCTCTCTACAGCCATAATACCTGCGACAAAGCCCTCACCTACACTCTTCAATCCTTCTCAATCATTAATTCGACCAACACTCTTCCTCCATTATCGATCCCAAAACCTAAATTCTTCTCCTCTGTTGCGAAAATTTGCTGCTAAGGTCTCAAGCTTCTGCTAAGATTAATCTCAAAGTGTGTGGCATTATTCAAGCATTTGATATACGCAGCTAAGTGAGGTACTCCTTGTATCAATTGTGCGAAATCCTTTTCTCTTTCATTTGCATTTGGTCCATTCGTCATGCTTTGCTGAGTTAGGATTAGGTTTTGTCAATTTTTACACAAGTTTACCTCACTGTGTTGTTGAGTTGGATGCCATGACTTTGTATTGATGCTTTGTGAGATTTGTTGTGCAAAATTCTCCCCTCTCACTTGTTTTTGGTTCGTTAGTCATTCATGTTGAGTTAGGGATTAATTTTGTCAATTTTCTGTGCATAACCTTGCCTTGTTGTGGGCTGAGTTTGAGTGGTCTGTTCTTGGTCAGTGTTGTGTGTAATTAGATATTGCATTTCATCTATTGAAACACACACACACTAGTGGTACTTAAGGTTCTTGTCGATTTTCACACACATTTACACAGTGAGTTGCATGAGTGTGCTATTCTTGCATTCTGTTTGTGTGTGCTGTGCATTTTAGCTCATTTTGTCAAGTAAGAACTCATATCCCTTGCTGAATCCATGTTCTAGCAATGATTTATAAGTGTCCCCGCTCTCACTTTACTCTCTTCATTGATTTTATTCACATTGTTAGTGTTAGATAAGTGTGGGGGCTGCTTTATGGGGAAGTTGGGGGAAGTGTGTTGGATAGTTGGTTTTGTTGAGTTCTTTGTCCCCATGGTTTGAGTTGTTTCGCATCCATTGCTTCATCATTGGCAAGGCCGGTTATGAGAGTTGATTCACCCTCAATTCCCGCCTCAATTAGTGAGGTTCGGGGTTGAGATCAGCTAGAGTCAATGTAAATTTTGTAAATATTTTCGTTTTTCCTTGGTTTATAGTCTCTAGTGTCTTGTTTTTTATTTCTTTTGTTTTTGTTCTTTTTCTTTTGTGCATGCGAACACTCACACTCATTGTGTTTTTCTTGTTTATTCCTAACCCAAATGTGATGTTATTTTTGGATCGCGAATTGAGTTTGATCTATTTGAAGACCTCGAGGTAACCTCTTTTCGCTCTCTTTGAATGTGTATATATTGATCCATGCTACATGCTTGATTTTTCTTTTAGGTGGCGAATCCCCTTGACTGTCTGTGTTGGGATTATATTGTTGTTGAAGCCGTGTGGGCTCGGGTCCCCACCACTTTTATGTGCTAGTTGTTCTTGTTTGTTTGTTTTTGTAGGTTCTCTACCCTTTTCTTGTGACACCTTCCCACAATTAGGACATTGTAGCGTTTTAAGTGTGTGTGGGGGGGGGGGGGATATTCTCTTTCAAGGGTAGATCACCACCTAGTTTTTTTTGTTGTTTTTGTTTTTCTTAGTTTTTGCCTAAAATTTGAAAACAAATTTGTGTGAAAAAGGAGAAAAAAGGGAGTGAAAAACCTTAAAGTTTTCGTTTTCGCTTTGTTTTTGTTTTCGCTTAGTTTCTTAGATTTTGTAGTCAAAATTGGGAAGTCGTTCTTAATCTTCTTTAAAAGAAACCGGTTTGAGCATTTTCGACCCTGTCTCGGGTGATTGTCATGACTCACCTGTTTAGATTTCCTTCATTGAGTGTCTAGCGAGATCCCCGATTCCTTTGACGTTCTGTTGAAACTGGGAGATTCTAGGGATCCATATCCGAGCTTATTTTCTAAAAAGTAAGAAAAAAAGAGAAAAGCAAAAGCAAAAGCAAAAGAAAGAAAGCAAAGCTAAATAATCGGATTAAGTGGGGCGTGTCAGCTGAATGACATTAACCACCATAAAGTTAGTCGACCTACACGGAGCCGGTATTAGCGGTGCGGCGCTGATACCCCTTAAGCCTCCTTCTATATCGCTTGCGACGAAGAGGTGAATGGAAAAGCTTGTGCTGGGAGGGTAAACCCCGCATTATGGGCCTTTGCAATTCCCGCAAAACTACCGTCGACCTTTAAGCTTTAAAAAATTGTTGGGATTACACAACCCCAAAAAGAAAAGTTTAAGTGTTAATAAAGTGTGGGGCCTTTCCTTGCATCACCTGCGGCCCTCACCAAGCCAAGGGTGACAAAATGCGGGGGAGGGCACCTCTTTTCTTTCCTTGTTCGTGTTGTTTTTAAGCTCGGGCGTGAGTCTTTGGGGTTGATAGGAATCAGTTAGAACCCACTAGCACTTACGCACATGGGGTTTTGCTTGGCATGAGGTGTAGGGGATCAAAAACCTCTAAGATTGACAATTGCTTGAGTTAGGTGTTTGTGAGATGCTCATAACGGTTCCTTTTGGAGGATTAATATCGTTTTCCTAATTGAGACTGCATGATTCTTTGATGCGAAGCTGTTTTCCCTTTTCCCTTGTTTTCTTTGGTTTTGTTTTTCACTTTCCCTCTCTCCTTTTTCTTTGGCTTTTGTGGGTAGAGCCGCTACAAACCCTCACGAGCCCGGGTGATCAAAGGGCATGGTGCATATGCTAAATGCACTCGTTTTCTCCCACGACAGAGGAGTTGGTGTTTAGTTTTTCTTATTTGATTTTGTTTTGTTTTGCTCGGGACGAGCAAAAGTTTAAGTTAGGGGGGTGTTTAGACCCAATTTTGTGTCTAAATAACACCTTAATTCTTAGGCTTTTGACTCGTTTCGTGTTTATTTTCATGGCCTTTTAGTATTTTTTTTGGTTATTTTGTAGGTTTTGGCGTTTTACACAAAAACGTAACAAAAAGGGCTATTTTAGAGCATTTTTGGTGATTTCCCGAGCCGAGCCGGACCGAAGCCGAGGCAGAGTTTACCCGGGACCATTTTCCCTTCATTTGGTGCAAAACAGTGAAGTAACACCCACTATGACCCTTGTAGCGGGCGTTACAAGCCTTGTAAAGAAGGAAGGAACAAAGGGAAGAAGACAAGCAGGGTAGCCCCTGCCACCTTGGCGTGGCACCCGCTACCCCTGGCTACTGTCTCTCGAAGCTCAGAATCACCAAGGCAGATTTCGTACGGTAGCCCCCGCCACCCTTGGCGTGGCACCCGCTACCTCCCCTGGACAGCGAAAGACTGTACCTACGGTCTCCCTTCTTTTCTGCGCGTGATGTTCGGCTTGTGCACCCCATTTTCGCACTTACTTACCTTTTTCTCAGTCGACGGAGTCTAAGGTGAGTGAGACTTTCGAGTTAGTTACTAGGAATGAATATGATTTTCATCATGAGTCAGTTGAAATTATTAATGAGAAACCTAGCGAGAAGGTTAATAGTGAATTAAATTCTTTGAACAAGGACCCTGATAATATTGTAATCTTTTATTAATAAGAAACACATATCTGATGAAAAGACCTTTGATGTTCATGTTAATGCTGGATATGAGGTTCATACTTCAATTCCTTTTTCACTACCTTCAGTTTCATCAGAAATTAATAAGAAACACAGATCTGATGAAAAGACCTTTGATGTTCATGTTAATGCTGGATATGAGGTTACTTCTTGTGAAACTAACAATATTATTGATGAGTTGTCCTTAAGAAAATTTAGAGGTTATGAACCCTCCCTCGATCCTTATTGGATACACCTAGAAGACATTCCTAGAAAATTCTTGTGGACTATATATTTTGATTCTTTTGGTTTTTCTAGTGAATTTGATTTATTACTAAGAGCATTACGCACGTTTTATCTTATAAGATTCCAGTGGCTCTCTTGTTTACTAGCTTGCAGACCGCATGAAGGAGAGTTTGATAAGCTATTCAGGGCATTGACGGCATCCAAAATGAAGACTCGTACCTTCAATTAGCACAAATATTGCTCAAGGACCCTGATGAGTAGGGTCCATAACGTCGAGCTAACGACATTAAACAAAGCAACCCCGGGGAGGTACACCATTATCTAATATCTATCCCTCCCCACCTTTTTAGTTCAATTATTTTCTTTTAGTTTTTACTCCTTAGTAATTTTTATTTTGAAGTTTACTAATATTTTCTTTTAGTTTATAGAGAAAAGGAAGAAATTCAAGGAATTCATGGCTCTTATTAAAAATTTATATTTCTAACCTAATGAATTTTATATTGGTAGATGTTTGTAGGGATTTTTGGTATGACAAACTGTAGGGAAAATAAGGAGCAAACAAAGAAAAAGGGAGAAAACAAGCAAAAAGTTGCAAAAATCGAACTACCATCATCAGGTGAGAAAACGCAACCCGCGTTTTCAAAACGCCGGATGCGCCTCATCCAGAGAGTTAGGTAGGAGTTCTTTTGCAAAACGCAGGCAGCGTTTTGCTATTTGCCTAGAAAATTTTTGTCCGCCTTTTAATTTAGTCGAGCCGCTTATCTTTCTTTCAAAACAGAGAAGACCTTCCTTGCTTTTTCCCTAACACTCCCCTCGACCCCTCTCCCCAAACGCCACCAGAGCCACCACCCACAACCGTTCTCGCCGCCGTCGACCTCGCCGGCGCCACCATCACACACCACCCTCTTTTCTCTTTTCTCTTCTCACTTGCACTCTTACACTTTGAACTTTCAAATTTCATTCCTCTTCCCTCTTCAACTCAAGGTATGGAATTCTCAACTCTTTCCTTCATTCTTTGATTATATACTTCTTTCGTGGTATGATTTTGATTGAATACTTGAGTTTATTGAATAGTTTGTTCAATTTATACCATATATCATGTCCTAGATTCGAATTTCTTGACTTGGGTTTGATTCTTGGATGAAATTCTTGATTAGGGCTTGGTTTGAGTTGGTTGATTTTTAATCTTTTTGTTCCAGAATTGAGAGAATTGTGATGTTGGATATAATGTGAGACCAATGTGATATTTAAATTGAGAAATTTAGGTCTAGGTTTTGGTTGTGATTATGTTGTGGTGTTATACTATGTTTTTGGTGATAACTAAGAATCTTAGCTTCTTTGGACCCCCGAGCGATGACAACGAAGCCGGAGGCAGCCGGAAACGCAAAGCTACGACGGGGGAGAAAGGAAAACAGAAAGTCGCACCTCCAAGGGACTCGAGGAGCTCAAAAACCTTCAACTTCGAAGGGGAAATCAAGAAAAGGTACGATTCCCTCTCCCAAAGAGCCATCATCCCCACCAAATATATGCATGAACCTTTCTTGCGTAGTTGTGGTATGTTGGATGATGTTGATTGGATGTTAGGTCGTTGTCACATGACCAACACAGCTAGGTTAGGCAAACCGACCTATAGGGGGATTACCCTTGAATTTTTATCGACCCTAGTTGTGAACCTCCAAGGGAGGGACGGGTGCATTCGTTTCCAGCTTTTGGGGGTAGAGACGACCATGACCGTGTCCCAATTTTCCCGTGCCTTTGGCCTTCCCGAGCGTACATGCAGGAATTCATCCCTTATACCCGTAGAGTGGGATGGAAAGGGTTTCACAATTTCAGGTTTTGACAATTGGGACCCTAGCAACACCCCCGTGACCGCGATTAAAACCCCGTGATGAGGTATGTCCACCGCATTCTCTTTTGCGGCATTTTCGGGAGACCCGGTAGCTCAAACAAGGCTGCCCGGGATGATTGTTATATGTTGTATTCCATGTTAGATGCGGACACTCGTGCCGACCCCGCAGCTGTGTTAGCTCACCATCTTTCTAGTGTCGCCACCTCAACTAACAAGGGCATTGCCATAAGGGGCTACATTACACTCCTTGCACGCCAATTCGGCTTTAGGCCACCTAGGAACCCCACTGACTTAATCCCGGGTAGCTTATTCTTGGATGGGGACCAGTGTAATGCCTTTGGTTTGTGTAAGTTTGATAAGGACTCGCATTGCCTTTGGGTCTATCCCAACAACGCTAGGTTCCCTGTGCCTAACCCCCACACCTCACCCCTAGTTGCTGAGAATTTGATGTGGATGTTACCCTTTCCCGAGATTGATCCCAAGCCTGAGCCTGAAATCCACCCTGACCCTCAACCCAAACAACCCCAACTTGACTATGAGGCGCGCTTTCGCGACCTCCAAACCTCCATTGTCTGGACCGAGCACCCTGTCAACGAGTTAAGGGAGAGTTTTGTTGAGTATAGGGGTCAGACTGACCTTCGTTTTGACCACCTTGACGAATCCATAGCTAACCTTGCCGGCCTTATACAGGCCATGTTTGATCGAGCCTCACCACCACCAAGACTGAGCCATACCAACCCTTCCCCACCTACCGAGGATCTTGATCCTCTACCTGACCTCACCCTTCAACTTTGTCTTCTGCATTGAGGACAATGCAACGTTTAAGTATGGGGGGGGGGTTGAAAATTTCACTTCTGTGAATATTTTTCTTATTTCTCTGTTTTTCGTTTATTTTTATTTATTTTCGTCTTTCTTGTTCTTGTTTCATGCTTATTTTTCAGTTCTTGGTGTGATTTTTCTTGTTTTTGTGTGTTTCTTTTATTTGCTTATTCATAGTTTAGCATGCTTTTTAGATTTTATCTTGTTTGTTTTCTTTTATTTGAGTTTCTAGTGCGTGTTTCTTTTGTTTTCTAGTTTTCTTAATCTGTTCTTTCTAAGTTTTTCTTTTAAATTGCATCCACATAGATTGGATTAGCTAGAAGCATATAGATTTTTCTTTCTTTTCTTAGTTTGTTTCTTTTTCTTTCTTTTGCATCCCCTTATCTCCAAAAAAAAAATCTAAAAAAATCAGAAAATTAGTAAAAGACCAAAAAAAAATTAGAAAATACTAGGAAAAACCCAAAAATATATAGGATAGGACTAGGATTAAAACCGGAAACACCTTCGGTGATGATTTGTAAACCTTTCTTACATTCAGTTTAACTTGCTTCGCTTAGAAAAGTCTGGATGAGTTCTCAAAAGTTTTTGAAACCTTTTCCTCCAAATATTCTGATTTTGAGACAAGTTGTGAAAGTTGTATTTGACTGCTTTGACTATCTTAGAAAGTATAAATGTGCGTATCACAAATCTTTGGGCTAAGTTTAGTAGATTGAGCCCCATCCCGTGAGTCCACATTGCCTAAATTTTGAATTGATCACTTTTATCATTTCCATGACTTCCTGAGTGACTCACCCATTAGTTGTATCTCTAGAACTTGCTTTGCATCTTTCTTGAGACTAAATATTTGCATTGCATGCCGTGACAAAGTGATTAAGGCATTCATTTTATTTTTTATTAAGCCACATAGCCAAATAGCCTACCCTACGTTATATTCACCGTTCTTTTTGCCCCGTCTAGCCTTTGTTTACCCTTCTTTCATGATTGAACCCTGACAATACAAGCCTTGGCCTTTGATATTCGGTATCCCTTTGCCTTGCTTGGTTGAATGAGAGTTTGTCATTTTTTGGAAGGAACAGTTGGTTTGGTGTGTTTGTGAACAAAAATACGAAGTTTGGGAGAAAATGAAGTCCCACCTCTTGAAAAATTGGAGTTTGGTTATGTTGTTCCTATATTATATCGAGGTCGAAGTTATAATTCCATAGTTTTCTTCTCCCCGATCACCTACCAAAAAGAACAAAAAAAAAAAAGAAGTAAAAAAATATAATAAAAAAAGAAAAAAAGTGTTCCAAAAAGAAAAGGGTGATTAGGAAGATTCAATTTAAAGTTCTGAAAACTTTGACCTGGTTGTATTCAGTTGAGATGTTTCATATTGTTGAGGGGGAAATGTGAAATTCCTTGCATACATTAAGCAAGGAGTGTTTAGAGTGTTATACTCATTGAAAATCAATCCAAGCATGGCTCTTAACTCCTCATTCCCGAAATTTACCAATCTTTTCCCCTAACCTAAGCCCCGTTAGAACCCAGAAAAGTCCTTTTGATTGTCACTTGTGCATTGCATACCAGTAGTGGAGAGCGAGGTTCTTACTAAGCTTATGGTAGTTTTTTCTATTGGCTTGAGTATGAGAAAACCCACATACATATTCAAAATTGAGTGATTGAGTGTTTATTCTTTCCTATGTGAGGTTTGCTCTTTTTGACTGACTTACGTCCATAACTAACCGCGCACATTTGCACTATTCTTAAGACTGTTGGCGAATTTTTGCTTCTGAAGTACTTGTTCTCTCCTTTTGGTTTCGAAAATTTCTTCCTTTCTCTTTTGAACTGAGTTCTGATCTTACCTAGACTGATCTTTGTGCTCACTTGTTGAATTGATGTGTTCGAATGGTTAGCCTGAGGGGGTGTTAAGATTGTTTTTGTAATCTTATCGAAAACTCTTTCCGCCTCTTTCTCTTCCTAAAATCTGTTTTTCCTGTTTGAGCCCTAATCCTCCGGTTTTCAATTCTGACTTGCTTGAGGAAAAGCAAGAGCTAAGCATGGGGGGATTTGATAAGTCGTTTTTATATAGAGTTTTTAGGGCTCAAAACATATCAGTTTCATGCTTTTTGTATTCGATATCTCGTATTTTTATGTTAATTTTCGTGATTTATACACTTGTTCGCGAGTTTGGTATGTTTTACAGGAATTGGTGGAATTATATCAAAAAGCATGAAAAATTGGAGAAGAAATAGAAAAAACCATGGGAAATAAAAAAAGATGTTGAAGAGAAAGGAAGGAAGGATGGAGAGGCGGCCCAATGAGCTACGGCCCAAACCCAGTTACACCGGAGGAACAAGGTGATGTATGATAGGATCAAAATGATCGAATCACATAACAACACTAGGATCTTTAAGTGATTCTTTATGAATGAATGAATGAATGTGTGAATGGATGTTTGGAAACGTAAGGATGGATGAATGGAAACAATGTAGATGAAGAAGAAAGATCAAATAAGTAACGTTTGAACTCACCAACAAGATAGATTTGAACGATCGATAATGGCTTTTGGATTCTTCAATGGAGATATAGGCACACCACTCCAATGGTTCCTCCAATTCTACGTTTCACCTTCTAAGGATGCCAACCCTAGAATAGAAGCAGAGATGCGCGTAATCCTCCCTCAAGAGAACAACAATTCTAGTTTTGAAACTAGAGAGAAAAACAACATATGTGTTTTGATTTGTATTTGATTGATATTGAATAATGTGTGTTACAAGAGGCTCCCAAAGAGTCTATTTATAGTAATCCTAGGCCCCTTAGGCGTGACCCTCTTATCAAAAAACAAAGATTACAAGCTTACATCATTCAATACAAAGATGACATCACAACTATTACAAAAAGACTCCTATGTACATAACTATAAAGAAACAATGATAACTTGCTCAATTCTACTCCAAATCATGTGATTCAAAAACCATAAGAAAGATATTCCAAAGATCTTCATTTGCCTCTTCAATAGAATCATAGATCTTGAGATATTGAACAAAGTAATCCCATATAGCCATTGATGTTGTTTATCATATGATTTGTTAATAATGACTTAACCTCTTCTTCAATAGAAGCTCGAATTTCCTCTTGATTACTTCCTTGATGTACTTTAGCCTCCAAATGTACATCATTCCCCCCTAGTTGAGAAGAGTTTGCCCTCAAACTAGGTAACTCATCTTCTTGACCATAGTAAGGTTTCAAATGACTTACATTGAAAGTAACACTTCCTTCATAGTTATCTCCTAACTTCAACTTTAAGCATTATCTCCAATTCTCTCCAATACTTCATATGGTCCATCTCCTCTAGGGACAAGTTTACCCTTTCTTCTTAAAGGAAACCTCTGTTTCTTCAAATGTATCCATACTAGATCTTCAGGTTCAAAAATAACTCGTTTCCTTCCCTTCTTCACTTTGCTTGCAACTTCTTGAGTATACTTGTTTATCTTCGCCCTTACTTCACTATGTAGCTTCTTAATCTCTTTAACTCGTTCATTTGCTTCAAAACTTAACTTCATAGTAGAAGTTATAGGTGTCAAATCCATAGGTGTAATTGGATTCTTCCCATAAACAATTTGAAAGGGTGAATATCCCGTTGCTTTGCTTGGTGCACGATTGAAAGCGAATTCATAATGACATAGAAGATTATCCCAACCCTTCTTGTCTTTGTTCACCAATGACCTTAGTAATGTACCTAAGGTCTTATTAGTGTCCTCAGTTTGTCCATCTGTTTGTGGGTGGGAAGTCGTACTAAACTTCAACATAGTTCCCAATTTCTTCCATAAAGTCAACCAAAAGTGACTTAGGAACTTTGAATCTCGATCACTAACCATGGATTTAGGAATTCCATGAAGCTTCACAACTTCTTGAAAGTATAGATTAGCTACTTTGACCGCATCATATGTAGTATGGCAAGCTATAAAGTGTGCCATTTTTTAGAAACGATCAACAACTACCATGATAGAATCTTTACCTCTTTGAGTTCTTGGCAACCCAACCACAAAATCCATGCTTACATCTTCCCACGTACCTTGAGGTATAGGTAATGGCATATATAATCCTTGAGGTAAAGCATCAACTTTAGAAAGATTGCACGTATTACAACGTTTGATCATATGCTCGATATCTTTGATCATTCTTGGCCAATAATAGTGCTCTTTCATCATAAGATATGTCTTCTCTATTCAAAAATGACCAGCAAGAGATCCTCCATGCACTTCCAATATCAATAGCTCATGAATACTACTTTTGGGAATGCATAATTGATTTCCCTTGAAAAGAAATCCATGCTCAATATGAAAGAGTTGGTGGGGATGCTTCTTACATACCTCATAAACTTCCTTGAAATCTTCATCCTCTTCATATAATGCTTGGATATGCTCAAATCCAAACACTCTAGATTCAATTATATGAACCAACATATACCTCCTTGATAAAGCATCGGCTCCTTTATTCAAGTGACCCGCTTTATGATGAATCATAAAATGAAAATATTGCATGAACTCTACCCATTTGGCATGACGAGGGTTCAACTTATGTTGTCCTTGTATATACTTCAATGCTTCATGATCACTATGAAGTATGAATTCTCCACTCAACAAATAATGTCTCCAATGCTCCAATGCCCTTATGATGGCATTGAATTCTTTGTCATATGTACTATACTTCCGCTTTCCTTCACTTAGCTTTTCACTAAAATAAGCTATTGGGCGACCTTCTTGAGATAGGACAGCTCCTATCCCAACTCCACTTGCATCACATTCAACTTCAAACACTTTAGAGAAACTAGGTAATGCAAGAATAGGGGCGTTACATAGCTTGTCTTTAATCAACTCAAAAGCTTTATTTGCGGCTTCATTGCAAGAGAACTCTTTACTCTTCATCAATTCGGTCATAGGGGATAAAAGAGTACTAAATTTCTTGACGAATCTTCTATAAAAAGATGCCAAGCCATGAAAACTCTGTACCTCATGAATGGTCGTAGGTATTGGCCATTCTTTGATAGCTTTCACTTTCTCTTCGTCTACTTGGATCCCTTCAGTTGATAGCACATATCCAAGGAACACAACTTTGGACGTGAAGAAATGACATTTATCTAAGTTCCCATAGAGCTTTTCACGTTCCAAAATGAGCATCACCGACTCCAAATGCTTCAGATGTTCCTTTTCACTCCTACTATACACAAGAATGTCATCAAAGTATACACAACATATTTACCAATAAGAGGTTTCAAAACATGGTTCATGAGCCTCATAAATGTTGATTGTGCATTTGTAAGACCGAATGGCATCACAAGTCACTCATAAAATCTTTCTTTCGTTTTGAAAGTCGTTTTCCATTCGTCTCCTTCATGGATCCTTATTTGATGATATCCACTTCTAAGATCAATCTTGGAAAATAGCATGCTTCCATGTAGCTCGTCCAATAGATCTTAAAATCTAGGTATTGGAAACCTATAGTTGATTGTGATTTTGTTGATGGCGCGGCAATCTATACACATTCTTTGTGATCCATCCTTCTTTGGTACCAATAGAGCGGGAACAACACAAGGGCTAAGGCTCTCACGAATCAAGCCCTTAGCTAATAGCTCCTCCACTTGTCTTTGCTCTTCATTTGTATCCGTTCGATTGATTCTATAGGCCGGCTTGCTTGGTAGCATAGATCCTGGGACAAGATCTATTTTGTGTTGAATCTCTCGTTTTGGTGGTAACCCATGAGGCATCTCCTTAAGGAACATATGAGAGAATCGTTCCAAAAGAGGATTCAAGAGAGGATGGTTGCTTGGTGGTGTCCTGCTTTCCTCCAAGTTTGCAAGAATAAGACTCTTATGCTCTTCATACTCATGATATTCTGCCTTCATAAACGTCACAATATTGCTTTCATTCTCCTTAGGCCGAGATATAGAAGATGGTGCTAGAGGTGTCAAAGTGATCTTCTTTCGATTGAGGGTGAGAGTGTAAGTGTTGGCTCTCCCATCATGTATGACACTCCTATCAAATAACCATGGTCTTCCCAACAAAATATGACATGCATCCATAGGAATAATAACAAACCATAATGAATCTTTATAACTCTTGCCGATTGAAAGACTTACCAAGACTCTTTGGTCCACACGAATGCTTTGGCCTTGGCTTAGCCATTGTATAGTGTAAGGTGTGGGATGAGGGCTAGCCTGTAATTGCAACTTCTTGACCATTGTTGTAGAGGCGGCATTGGTACAACTTCCTCCATCTATGATCAATGAGCATACTTTTCCTTTGATGGTACAACGAGAGTGAAAGATAGCCTTCCTTTGTACTTGGTCATTCAGCACATGAGTTACATTCAAGGCCCTTCTTACAACAAGCAACTCTCCATCATCCGGTTCTTCTACATACTCCTCTTCTTCTATATACTCCTCTTCTTCTACATTATTCTCCTCATTTTCTTCCTGACACACATCATTATCTCCTTCTGGTTGAACATATAATGACATTTTGTATTCAACCAAAGATACTACCCTCTTGTTAGGACACTCCGAAGCATAGTGACCTAAACCTTGGCAACGAAAACATCTCCTTGGGGCAAGGGTTCTTGGTTCTGGGATAGTGAGTTTGGGGGTGGTTTGGGGTTGATTTGTGGTGCCTTTGACGTAGGGTGGTTTGGAAGATATGGGTGGTCTTTATTATGTAGGGAATGGGCGTGTAGGGTAGGTTGATTTTTGTGGAGTTTGGTACTTGTTCAAGACTACTTTACACTTATTTCTCCTATGCCGTTCAACTTTGAGTGATAAAGAACTCAATTCATCCCAAGTTTTATATGGTTGCAACTTAACAATATGTCTAATCCAATCATCAAGACCAATAAGATAACGTACTAAAGTTTGTGGCTCGTCCTCTTTAAGGTCACACCTCCAAAGCAAATGCTCGAATTCTTTGGTGTACTCCTCTACGTTTCTCCCTCCTTGGATCAATCTTTGAAGTTTGAAGTAATTGTCACGTAGGTAGCTAGGTGGTAAGAACTTCTCTTGAAGCTTCTTCTTCATCTTATCCCATGAACGTACCTTATCCTTTCCTTTAGCTTCTCGCTTCTTTTGCAAGTTTGTCCACCAAATGCTTGCATGCTTTCGTAACTTTAACGCAACATACGTGACCTTCTTATCATCATTCACGTCTTTGAGATCAAAGACTCTTTCCACGGTTTGCATCCAATCCAAGAAAACCTCCGGATCAAGACTCCCTTCAAAGTCCGGTATTTCCACCTTGAAATCGAACCTTTTCTCCCTTCTTGGACGTCTACTCCTTTCACTTTGTATGTTCTCTTGGTCATCTTGGGGATCATCATGAATCTCTCTATGTTGAAGATGCATATACTTCTTTAATTCGTCGGTGAGATAAGCGATTCTTTGCTTCATTCTTTCTACATCCTCTTAAGAATTCGTGGGTGAATTCGTAGGAGAACTTGCACTAGCCATTTAGAATCAATCTTGGCAAGAAAGATCCTTCAAGACTCACGGTTTTTGGGTTTTGCGTGTAGGTGACATAGGGTTTGTGTTTGGCTACGTTTTGGTGAAGGAATGTGTTTGGTTTTGGGGTTCTTTGTGGAGTTTTGTGTGGGACGTGTTTTGGGGCTTTTTGTGTGATGAATATGTAGGGGAAAGATCGAAAAAGATGGTAACAAGTACCACAAGAATCAATCTCCTAGGCTCTGATACCAATTTGGATGTATGATAGGATCAAAATGATCGAATCACACAACAAGACTAGGATCTTTAAGTGATACTTTATGAATGAATGAATGAACGTGTGAATGGATTTTTGGAAACGTAAGAATGGATGAATGGAAACAATGTAGATGAACAAGAAAGATCAAACAAGTAACGTTTGAACTCACCAACAAGATAGATTTGAACGGTCGATAATGGCTTTTAGATTCTTCAATGGAGATATATGCACACCACTCCAATGGTTCCTCCAATTCTACCTTTCACCTTCTAAGGATGCCAACCCTAGAATATAAGTAGAGATGGGTGTAATCCTCCCTCAAAAGAACAACAATTCTAGTTTTGAAACTAGAGAGAAAAACAATATATGTGTTTTGATTTGTATTTGATTGATATTAATTAATGTGTGTTGCAATAGGCTCCCAAAAGGTCTATTTATAGTAATCCTAGGCCCCTTAGGTGTGACCCTCCTATCAAGAAACAAAGATTACAAGCTTACATCATTCAATACAAAGATGACATCACAACTATTACAAAAAGACTCCTATGTACATAGCTATAAAGAAACAATGATAACTTGCTCAATTCTACTCCAAATCATGTGATTCAAAAACCATAAGAAAGATATTCTGAAGATCTTCATTTTCCTGTTAGACCTCGTCTTCAATAGAATCATAGATCTTGAGATATTGAACAAAATAATCCCATATAGCCATTGATGTCGTTTATCATATGATTTGAAAATAATGACTTAACCTCTTCTTCAATAGAAGCTCGAATTTCCTCTTGATTACTTCCTTGATGTACTTTAGCCTCCAAATGTACATCACAAGGCGCAGGCAGCGTTTTTGAAACGCAGCGCACGCCTACTCCAGAAGCCTCAGAAAGCGAGAAGAACCAAAACGCAGACCGCGTTTTTCAGGCGCAGCCAGCGCCCACTCACGGAAGACTTTCTCTTTTGTGCAAAACGCAGCCAGCGTTTCCAAAACGCAGGCCGTGTTTTGTGCCCTAATCCAGACATATAAAAGGGCTTCGTCCGTGCCGCTTGGAAGGATCGCTTTTGATCAGCTTTTATCTTTCGTTTTAGGAGCAGTTTTTAGAAGCTTTTTAGAGTAGATTTTAGGTACTTTCTCTACACTTAATTCTCAAGCATTGCTATTAGATTAGATTGTTACTTGTGATCGAAGAACACGAAAGAGATCAATTCGGGTGACACAAAGAGATCGATTTCGCCAATTTAAACACAGTTTATTTCTATTTTACTTTCATGTTTTCTCGTTCTTGTTTAGATTTTGCGATGTTTATTTCTAGTATTATAAGTAGCTAATTTCCTTTGTTTGGGGGATAAACTCGATGTCTATTGATTGAATTTGAATACAGTTTCGGTGTTAGGTCATCTTTTTATTCGTTTAATCTGCGTGTATTGTATGTCATGGTAATTTGGCAACAGAACGACAGTTTGAGTCTTGAATTGGATTGCGTAGATTGAATAGGTTTAGAAAATAGTTAGACATAATGATTCTTGCCTAGGGTCAATTTATAATCAGTTCTTATCTTTGATTAGACTAAATAATTAGAAATAATGTTTAATTCAATCACGGTAACTCACCTAGGATCGAAAGATCGACGTGATAAGGCCTAGAAAGATTATAGACCCCGAATTATCTTGTTACCTGCCCCGGGATTGTTAATAATTTGATTGATTGACTAGAGTGGACTCCCCTGAACGCTTTTTATTATTTGGCTAAACCCTAAAATTTCCTGTTTTCCTAGTTTAGATTAGAAAACCTTACAAAAACCCTTGGATCGACCTAGCATTCTTTGTAGCAAACTAGTTCAGTGCGTGGTTGAACGCAAATCCCTGAGAGAGAATGATATTTTATTGCTACACAAACCCGTACACTCGTGGTACACAGACACCATATACTTATAGGTTTGTCAGTTGGTTTGGACGTTGTTAGCTTAGTTAGTTTCATGATTAGTGGCTAGAAACCCTATGGGTTAGGGGGTAATTAAGGGTGTGAATGGGTGATTAGGTCTGGGTTAGCAATATTAGTGAGTAATTAGTTGGGAAATCAATTTCCCACCCCTCTCTTTCCCTCAAGGGGGATGTATTTGGGTCCGAACGCTCCCCAATACATCCAACACTTGTGTGGAAGGTTGGAGTCGGGATAGTTAATGCTCACCCACGAAAGTGGAAGGAGGTTAACTAGGGAATTCAGTTTCATTAACCCTCAGGGTCCGTGGTGGACTTTGACGTAGTTAATTGGGACTATCCTCGAAAGAGGACGCTCGGTGGGTATTTTCTAACAAAATTGCCACTTGATTCTCCCTTCTTATTATTCCCTTGTTGCAAAACCATTTCCTCATCCCCGTATGCATCCCGAAAAACTTCCGAAGCCCATTTTCCATTCCTTGACCGACCTTAGCTTTGTTTCTTACGTTGTGACCCCTTTCTATCGATATCTTTACCTTAGCAATCTCATCCTGACCTTTGACCGAGTTTCTATGACCAAGGCCCCTAGCTCCTCGAGAAGAATGATATAAAACCGGGGTACAAAAAAACAACGTTACAACCACCATGGATGAAAGTTTGGCTAGCGCATCACCTAACTCATTGTAACCCCTTGACAGATCAAACTCGGACAGCATAACCACCCATCGAGCAATCCTGCTGTTGATGGTAGGTTGCTCCATGATGTATTTGACCGGATTAAATGCTGCAATCATATACACTGTGTGTGAGAGCATATAGTGGTGAAGCTTCTTTGTAGACCACACTAATGCCAAAGCTATCTTCTCGATCTCCGAGTAGCGTAACTCACACCCCAAAAACTTCTTGCTGATGTAGTAAATAGCTCGCTCGAGACCATCGCTTTCCTGTGCTAGCATAGCACCCATAGCGCTTGAACTGATGGTGAGATAAAGTAACAATGGTTTCCCGGAGATAGGCGGGACTAGTACTGGTGGATTGGTTAAGTCAGCTTTAACTTTTTCAAATGCTGTCTGACACTGGTCGTCCCATTCGATCGTTGCTCCCTTCTTCAGCTTCTTGAATAATGGTTCACAAGTCATTGTGAGTTTGGAAATGAATATGCTCAAATACTGCACTCGCCCTAAGAAACCATGAATCTCCTTTTCTATCCTAGGCGGAGGCATGTCTTGTATTGCTTTGATTTTGGACGGGTCAACCTCTATCCCACGTTGACTGACGATATAACCCAGCAATTTTCCCGAAGTTACTCCAAATGCACATTTCTGCGAATTCAATCTCATGTTGTACCTACGGAGCCTGAGGAAGAACTTACGTAAGTTTGGAATATGATCTTCACGCCTCTTTGACTTGACAATCATGTCGTTCACAGATACTTCAACCTCTACGTGGATCATGTCATGCAGCAGGGTAGTGGCAGTGCGTTGGTAAGTAGCACCAGCGTTCTTCAGTCTGAAAGTTATGACGGTGTAACAGAAAGTTCCCCACCGAGTGATGAATGACGTTTTCTCCATATCTTCTTCAGCCATTTTGACCTGATTATAACCAGCGTACCCATCCATGAATGATAGTAGCTCATGTCCACAGGTATGATCGACCAAAACGTCAATATGTGGCAAACAAAAGCAATCCTTTGGACTAGCTTTGTTCAGGTCCCCGAAATCAACGCACATCCGAACCTTTCCGTCCTTCTTCAGCACAGGCACGATGTTAGCTACCCACTCCAGCAATTCTACTGCTATGATGAACTTAGCCTCTAACTGCATCTTGATTTCACCGTGAATTTTTTCCGACCACTCATTCTTAATTCTGCGAGGTCGTTGCTGTACCGGCTTAGCATCCGGGTATAGTGGAATTGCATGCTCAGCGATCTCCCTGTCGATTTCGGGCATGTCTTCATAAGACCAAGCGAAGACGTCTAGGAATTCCCTTAGAAGTGAGGTGAACTCCTGTTGCTCCAGGGTTAATGATTTGCCAACTTTCAGTTCCTGGGGAGTTTCAGGCGTTCCCACATTGATGGCGGTGGTTTCTTCGACAGGTACCATGTGATTCTCGTGGTCATTCATGGCTTGTGTTAATTCATTAAAGTCTTTTAAAGGTTCAACACCAAATTCATATTTATTAGCACAACAATTAGGGAGATCGGAAGAAGAATAGAGATATTCAGAAACGTTCACTTCATTGAATGTAGAAACGGATACAAACTTATCAGACTTGAGGCTAATCCCAGCTGACTCGGACTCGATTACAGACTCACTAGTGCTCGACTCAGACTAGACCTTACAAGGTTCTCCTAACACTAAGGTACATTTATTGTTAATAGCATCGACCGAGGTCACTTTGTGGTAATCTCCATCAGCAGAGATCAAGGCGCTTGGGTTAAATGCAGAGTTGGAAAACACAACAACCATCGAGTCCACCCCTTTTTCTTCAGAGCTTGTGGATCGGAATTATACTTAAGGCGGCGGAATTCCTCCAACATGTTGTCCATAGCCTCTCGTTGTTGTTCTATCTGCTGGTCTTGAAACTCGAGGTGTTCCCGAACCTTCTTCTCATGGCGAATAGTCGAATGTATGACCATACCTTACAGATTGTCCCTTAGCTCTTCTAGGTGTTGCTGAGTTACTCCTCTATGATGATAATCGTCTTCGGCATTGCTGGCCCATATGCTATTTATGGTAAGAGTTGTTAAGCCTTCAGGAGCAGCAAGCACTTCTGTTCTCGTAGGACTTGGATTTGATGGAGGAGCCTCAGGTTCAGCCCTCGCTTGGTTATCTCTTCCTGACCTAGTTAAGAATGCAGTACTAGGTGGAATTTCCTCTTCCTTATCGGACCAAAAATCATCATTAGGATCCTCTCCGTACACGTCCTCTTCATCAATAACCCAAATACCGTTGACAGTTAAGGCTGTCAAATCTTCAGGAACGAGTGTAGGTGCTTCTTCGTCGGTGATACATTCGGATGGATCAAAAGTACCCTCTCCTACAAAGATAACATGATTTGGGAGAGGATTGCTTTTGTTATTAAGTTTACTTGCGGCTTTGGGCATTGGCAGTGCCTCCGAACGAATCATCTACTCAATCTGATTCTTGAGTGTCCAGCATCGCTCAGTGTCATGACCTCTAGTCTGATGATACTTGCAATAAGCACTGTTGTTCCATCCTGGTCCCTTAGTCTCAGGTTCAGGTCTAGGTACTGGCAACTAAATCTTGTTTGATTTTAGCAGTCGGTCCAAAGCTTCGGCATAAGTCATATCTAGTGGGGTATATGAGTAATATTGGAAGTAGGTCGTCTTCGAAGGCGGACCACGATTCACATTCTGTACAAAGCTTGTCTCAGCCACCTTAGGAGCATTGGTGGTCCTTCTTCCTACATTGTTGCCCTTCTAATTCTGCGACACAGCGGTCCTTTCCTTGCGTGCCTTTAGCTTAGGATATAACTTCTTCAGGTAGTCAAAGCTCTCAACTACATGAAAGTCAAATTGTTGCACCAGACTTGATTTCAAACCACGGACAAACGTGTCCAACTACATTTCTGTGGGAATAATGCTGGTTACTTGAGATAGCTTAGCATGCCACTTCTCGTAGTATGTTGCGAACGACTCGTTTTCTCTTTGTCGAATAGCCATGATGTCTGTCAAGGTCACCTTATCTTTCTAGATCTTACTGTAGTGTTCGATAAATGCCCTACGCAAAGCAGTCCAATCTCCTCGTACTTCCAGGGAAAGGTATAATACTAGTTTAGTGCCTCATCATTCAGTGATGGTGAGAAGACCTGCTTGTAATGCTTAGTGGTGACACCTCGGAGCGGCATCACTCGATTGAACTCCCACACATGATGGATTGGATTCTCACATGGGTAGAACTTCCTCAACAGAATGTCCATCTTTCCCACTATATTAGCAATGATTTCAGCGGGTGGTTCGAACTCGACAAACTGATTGGTAAAAGTTGGCATCTGGCTCACAACATCCTGTAACGTGGTTTGTGAGACCTCGGTTTTTATCGTTCTTTCTCAAGGAGCTGGCAGCCTTAGCTATGACTATTCGAGTCTAGGTAGGGTTTACGATCATAAAGACGATGATAGATTTAGGGTAAAAATAGCACAAACACACTAATGTTCGGTCAGAAAGGGGAAAAAATGGGTGTCGGGAGACTTCGAGATGCAAACGGGGATGAGGAAATGGGTTTTGCAACAAGAGAATAACAAGAAGGGAGAATCAAGTGGTAATTCCGTTAGAAAATACCCACCGAGCTTCCTCTTCCGAGGATAGTCCGGATTAACTTCCCCAAGGTCCATCGACAGGACCCGGAGGGTTAATGAAACGGAATTACCTAGTTAGTTTCTATTCACCTTCATGAATAGAATACTAACTATCCCAATTCCCACCTTCCGACACGAGTGTTGGATGTATTTGGGAGCTTTCGGACCCGAATACATCCTACTTGAGGGAAGGATAGGAGTGGGAAACTGATTCCTCAACTAATTACTCTCTAACATTGCTAACCCAAACCTAATCACCATTCACATCCTTAAAATCTCCCTAACCCATTATGGTTCTAGCCTCTAATCATCCTATCTAACATGCTAACAACAATAATAACCTCATTCATGCTTAAAAAGATATTCAAATCAACAATAACAATCCACAAAAACCAAATAACCCAACTAACAAAAAACAGGAATTAATAAGTAAATAATGAATTAAAAAGAGAAGAGTTAAGAAATGCTCATTGATTTTGATGCCAAAGGAAATACTCCATAATAATAAAGCTCCAATGCTCCAAAGATAAGAAATAATCTTCAAACTTCAAAGAGGAATCAAATAAATTCCAGTGCAAGAGCAATAATCTCAGTAAAAACTCCCCACTAATCACTCTATTCAATGCTTAAATATACTCAAAAGTATGATAAGTATGTGCCAAGATAGGATGATAGATGATAAAAAAAGATCCTCAAACCTAAAAGACCTGAATACAATATATAGAAACCAATTTTGTTACTCAAAACTTATCACTTTGCTAAACAGAGAAAACGCGTCTGAAGGGGACCGTGGGCACGGTCAATGAGACCGTGGCCACGGTCTTGCGTAGCTCAGGCGATTTCACTGTTTCTCCTTGCAGCACCGTGAGCACAGTGCCCCTGGACCGTAGGTACGGTCTGGCGATTAGGGCAGGTGACATTTTCGCTCCTTCGCACCATCGTAGCTACGATCTTGGGAGACCGTGGCCACGGTCTTGCTCGGCCAAAATCTTCCTTAGGCAGGTCATGAACCCACCGTGGCTACGGTCAATAATTCCTTCTGGGCGTAGCGCCGGCTATGAAAATGGTGGCGGGGGCTACGTCTTGGAGTGTTCAATCACGCAAGTGATGCTTGGAGGGGTAGCGCCCGCTACCAAAGGTGTGGCAAGGGTTACGCTTCGATGATCTTCGGCAAGTCTACTCTCTATTTGAGCTCTTTGACATGTCCGGCCTTTCCATTTCCTTTGCCTTTGACTCGACCAAGGCTCGGGGAATCTCGGGATTCCCAAATTAGGTTCGAAAATGGCCCTTTTTACCACGTTTTGAGTAAAAACTCTGAAATCTACAAAATTACCAAAAACGCATTAAAAATTATTAGATTAAGCTATGAAACAAGTCAAAAGCCTAAGGATTTAGGCGGTATTTAGACACAAAATTGGGTCTAAACACCCCCCCCCCCCCACACTTAAAATTTTGCTTGTCCCGAGTAAAACAAGACAAAAACTAACTAAGCTAACACTAACTCCTCTGTCGTGGGAAAGAAACGGGTGCATTTAGCGTATGCACCAAGCCCTTTGAACCCCCCGGCAGCCCAGGTGGACGAGATGGACTGGTGAGGGTTTGTAGCGGCTATACCCACAAAAGCCAAAGAAAAAGGAGAGAGGGAAAGTGAAAACAAAACCGAAGAAAAAAAAAGAAAAGAAAAACGAAGGCTTTGATTCAAAAGATCTCGCAACCTAATTAAGAAAACGTTATTAAGTCTACAAAAGCAACCGTTATGAGCATCTCACAATCCCCTATCCCGAGCAAAAGTCAGTCTTTAAGATTTTCGATTTCCTACATTTAGTGTCAAGCGAAACCCCAAGTGCATAAGTGCTAGTGGGTTCCAACCGAATCCAAAAGACTCCAAGGACTCATGCCCGAGCTCAAAAACAACGAAACGAACAAGGAAAGAGTTGCCCTTCCTCGCATTTGGTCGCCCTTGGCTTGGTGACGGCCGTAGGTGATGCAAGGAAAGGCCCCACACTTTATTAACGCTTAAACTCTTCTTTTTTTTCTTTTGGGGTTGGGTACTCCCAACAAAATTGCTTTTTCTTTTTCTCTTTTTTTTTTTATAGGTCGGTATTAGCCTTACTTTCGGGAATTGGACGGCCTAAATATGGGGTTTACCCTCCCAACACGGTCTTTTCCATACACACCTCCGCCGAGAATTCGATATGGGAGGAGCTTAAGGGGTAATAGCGTCGTACCGCTAATACCGGGCCTGTGTAGGTTGGCTAAGTGTATTGTGGTTGATGTCATTCAGCAACACACTCCACTTAATACGGTTATTGTAGTTTTTCTTTCTTTTTCCTTCTTTTTAACTTTGCATTTGCTAAAAAGGGAAACAAAACAAGCTCGGACACGAACCCCTAGAATCTCCCGACTTCAACCAGAATGTGAAAGGAATCGGGGGTTTCACTAGACACTTGATGAAGGTCATCTAAAGAAGGTAAGTTATGACTGGTATTCGAGACAGCGTCAAAAATTCTCAGACAGGTTTCTTTTAAAGAAGATTAAGAACGACTTCTCAATTTCGACAACAAGATCCAAGAAACAAAGCAAAACAAAGTGAAAACAAAGCTGAAAGAAAACTTTTATGGTTTTCACTACCTTTTTTCTCCTTTTCCACACAATTTTTTTTTCAGATTTTAGGCAAAAACAAGAAAACAAAAAACAAAAAATGCTAGGTGGTCTACCCTTGAAACAGAATATCCCCCCCCCAACACTTAAAACGCCACAATGTCCTCATTGTGGGAAGGTGTCACATGGAATGGGTAAAGAACCTACAAAAACAGACAAATACAGACATCTAGCAATTAAAAATGGTGGCGACCAACAACAATAATATCCTAACACAAACACTCAAAGGGGTTCGCCACCCAAAAGAAAATCAAGCATACGACGGATCATGATGAGAATTCACATAAGAAAGAGCAAGGGGGAAAGATATCACCTCAAACTCTCCATAAGCGTTGAAACTTTGATCCGGGGTCGTCGTTCAAGTGAATCACAACGATATTAGAGCAAAAGACGACTTTTCATGCGAGAATGAAAACAAAAGCAAAAGAGAAACTAACTAGACTTTGAAAGAAAACTACAAAGGGGAAAACAAACCTATAAACAAAATCTACATTGCTAATGACATACCTTATCCCCGAATCTCACTCATTCAGGCGGGAAATAAGGGTGAAACTCAACACAAACTAACCAAACGGACATGATTCATTTCATTTCATTGAAGACAACCGTTCATTACATCCAAAACAACCACGTCCCAAAATACAACCAAACAACAAACAAACTAAACTATCACCGGCCAAAACACGACCAACGACCAACTAAAAACAAAAAAAAAACATCCCAACTACGACAGACCAACAACCAAAAGCAACCGACCTTGAGATCAACACCAAAACAAGCCAAAACCACCCGAGACACCTACACGCCAAAACCACAAAGCCTTTGCATCCAACCCCGATGAAGCATCCCCCCACACTTATACTTCACATCATAAAGTAAGTAAAAACTAATGACAAAGATCGGGTGGGGGCGGGAAATGCTTACAAACAGTCCTCAAGTGGATCCTCCCGGAGGAGGACGGGGTTAGAGCTGTGACTGGATGCCAACAAGAATCTCTTGTTGGGCCTCGAGCATACCTTAATTCATCGTCCCCTTCCCCATCTTCTTCTACTTGCTCGTCACCTTTCTCTTCGGGCTCCCAAGGACCACTCACCACATAGCGCCCCCCCCCCCCCGAATTCTTGGCCACAAGACCAATTTCGTCGATCGGAGACATCTAAGCACTCTTCAGCATGATCGTCAGCCAAATGAACCGCGACGCTATGAGTGTTGTTTCCATGGCGGTAGAGTGTTCACGTTTTGTTTTTCTCCAAGAATTCCATATTCCGTAGGCGAACACCGTCGATAGGATCAGAGAAGTACCGTGGGGTCCACTTGCCTAGATAAGACTCAAACCCTTGGTTCCTTAGAAAATGGCAGATGATGTGACTCATGCCAAGGGTCATGTTCCGGGTTTCGAGGCTTATTTCCCGAAGACAGTGGAGGATGCATGAGCCAGTGTTGACCCGGCGACCATTGATAGCGTTGTAGAGGATGAAGAGGTCGTCTTTGCGGATGCTTGAATGCCCGGTGTCGTGGCCGAAGACGGAGTTTGAGATGATGCGGTGAAAGATGCGGACGCTCAGATTACAAAAGTCTCTGGCTTTAGAATTGCTCGGGAAATAAACTTGCAATTTTTGGGGTTCGAAACTTTGGATATCATCTCCTCCAACAGGGGAGGGCTCGCATGGCTTCTTGCTCATCAAATTTGACACACTCCCCGTAGAAGATACCATCCTCAGGAACGCCTAAAGCATTGCAAAGGTCCTGGACCGTACACTCAACCTCCTTCTTAGCCACAATGTATGAGAAGGTGGCATTGGACGTGCCGTCTTCCTTTACCACTAAAGAACTCAGAAACTCAAGCACCGGCTGCTCGATAATGGGCTCGTTGATTGTGGCGAAAACTTCCCAGCCCATAACTTTGATGAAAAAGTCCATGATCAGTTTACAGTAGACATCCCGAGCCGTCTATTCGTGGTATAAGTCCGGAGCACAGATTTTTTCACTTTTTCAGCCTGTCGTACCTCGCCTTATGCATTTCATCCCGGAAGCTGACTTTTACTTTGGTCACATCATTCTGAGGCGAGTTGTCCCATAGCGGTTCTTCTGGGTTCAACAGTAGATGGGGCGGTGCATTCGGCTCGGATCGGGCACGTTTTGCTCGTCCCATTGAAGTAACTGAAAGCAAAATAACCACAACAACGAAGCACAACAAAGACACTAACCCAAAATCCCGAGAAACCACAAAGTCCCGAAGAACAACAAAATCTCAACCAAGAATCTCACCAATGACCCTACAATCTCCAAGCTAACAATCAAATTGGCATTCCCAAACTCATCCAAAAGCATTCACCCAAGACCCACAAAATAGCATAAATAAACGACCCAAATGTGCAAGAAAAACGAGATTTGATGCACCAACAAACAAGGAATACCTGGATTGAAGTCTTTGAAGAGATGCTTTGCCAAAATCGAGCCCCAACAAGAACAAGAACCCAGAAATTGCTCCTCAAGAACCCCGAAAATGAGGAAGAAGAGGAACGTAGCGCAACTAGGGCAAAAACGATGGGGGGAATGGAGAGCAAGGAAAGATTTTGTGATGGAGTTGTTAAATTAGGCAAGAGATTTAGGGTTTTAGGATGGAAGAGAGATTTTCGAGTGAGAGGGAAGTGGTGGGAATGAAAAAGAAATGAGGAAGAAAGCAATTGAGCCCCGATAATATGCGCAGGAATTCGATTCACCGTGGCCACGGTCAGCTGGACCGTAGGCACGGTCTAACTCGGGAAGAAAAAAGGCGGAAAAAACTGTCTTGAGACCGTGGGCACAGTAACATCTACCGTGGCTATGGTAAAGCTCGAAATGAATTTTTTCCAAAACAGTGTTGCGTTGATACCGTGGGTGCGGTGAAATCAACCGTGGCCACGGTGCAGCTCGGGAAGAAACTGGCCAAAAATCGCATAACTGGACCGTGGCCACGGTGCAAGCTACCGTGGGTACGGTCCTCTTCGGTCACTCCCCTGCACCTACAAGGCTCAAAAACTTGGAAAAAAAATGTTAAGTCCTAAAATCTACCCTCTTATTATCCACTCTCTTTTCTTTCTCGCTAAATCATCATTCAAACACATTTTCCCAACACTCAAAAACCACTTTGAATCACGTCCTTTATAGAACCCCTTTTCACTCTTGATTTTTTTCAACACTTTTTTTTTCATTTTTTCACTCTTTTCTTTCTTTCTTTTTCAAATTTCAACAAAAATAGAGAAAATGAAAAAAAACTAAGCACAAGAAATAAAAATAGAAGAAAATGAAAGAAAACACTAAAAGAAGGGGAAGTAGTTCATACCTCTCCCGAGTGCTTGTTTTAGGTCCTAGCTTGACCTACCCTGATGCTTTCAATCTTCGAAGTTTGCGAGGTACACCACGACTGTCCCCGCGTATTCCTTGCCCATGAAGTATGGTTTAAGCTTTGATGAGTTCACCTTGAAATAATCTCCTTTTTCGTTTTTCAATTCAACCACCCCGGCGGGAACAACTCTCACAATTTCAAATGGCCCGGACCATCTTGATCTCAATTTCCCGGAGAATAACTTCAGCCTTAAGTTGAAGATGAGGACCCTATCGCCAACCATAAACTCACGAAAGTTCAACCTCTTATCATGCCAAGCTTTCGTTCTTTCCTTGTAGATCTTGTTATTTTCATAAGCATGACGCCGCAGCTCCTCAAGTTCTTCTAATTGAAATAAATGACTTGCTCCGGCCGCCTTGAGATCGAAATTCAACTTCTTGATTGCCCACATCGTTTTATGCTCAAGTTCTACGGGAAAGTGACATGCTTTCCCATAGACAAGACGATACGGAGTAGTACCGATCGGTGTCTTGTAGGCAGTGCGATATGCCCACAAGACTTCATCCAATCTCTCTACCCAATCCTTCCGTGAAGAGCTAACCGTCTTTTCCAAGATCTCTTTGATAGCACGGTTTGAGATTTCTACTTGCCCTTGTGTTTGTGGATGACAAGGGAGTCCCTTCTTATGATTGATGCCATACTTTGCCAAGAGGGACTCAAACTTCTTCTCGATGAAGTGGGATCCGTTGTCACTAATGATAACTCGTGGAATTCCAAATCTTGGGAATAAAATCTTTTTCAAGAATCTTGACTCGGACTTGCCATCGCACTTCATGCATGGGATAACTTCGACCCATTTGGAAACATAATCCACTGCCACTAGGATGTATTGAAAACCTCGTGATGACGGGAAAGGACCCATGAAATCTAACCCCCATACATCGAAAACGTCTACCTCTAGGTTGAAATTCAATGGTGCTTCATTCTTTCGGGAGATATTTCCAGACCTTTGGCATTTATCGCATTGCTTGACATGAAGATGGGCATCATGAAAGAGTGTCGGCCACCAATAGCCGGCTTGTAAGACTCTCGCTGCCGTCTTTTGAGATCCACCGTGACCTCCAACCAGGAACTCATGGCAATGTGTCAAAACGGATTTCACCTCGTTCTCGGGTAGACATCTGCTGTAGATCCTGTCGTTACATAACCGAAATAGGAATGGATCGTCCCAAAAGAAATGTTTGACATCGTGAAAGAACTTCTTCTTTTGATGAGTGTTCAGATTTGGAGGAATCACCACGCTAGACAAGTAGTTTATGATGTCAGCATACCATGGGCTAGAATGCTTGATGGCCATGAGTCGCTCATCCGGGAAAGAATCCGCGATCAGTTGGGTATCCTCCAAGTCAACAAGGATTCTCGATAGGTGATCGGCTACTACATTCTTCGTGCCGGCCTTGTCACGGATTTCCAAATCAAACTCTTGCATAAGCAAGAACCACCGGATGAGTCTCGGCTTTGTTTCTTTCTTCCCCATCAAATATTTAATCGCGGCATGATCCGTGTAAACTATCACATTGGAGAACATGAGGTATTGCCGGAATTTGTTGAGCGCAAAAATGATTGCAAAAAGCTCCTTCTCCGTGGTCGTATAGTTCCTTTGCGCACTATCAAGCGCCTGGCTTGCATAGTAAATGACTCTTGGTTTCTTCTCTATTGTTTGAGCCAAACACGCTCCCACGGTGAAGTCACTCGCATCGACCATGATCTCAAAAGGTAGTGTCCAATCCGGAGGTTGAACTACCGGGGCGGAAATCAAAGCCTGCTTCAACCTATAAAATGACTCAAGGCACTCGTCAGTAAAAGAGAAAGGGGCATCTTTGCACAAGAGATCAGTTAGAGGTCGAGCAATTTTGGAAAAATCCTTGACGAACCGGCGATAAAAGTCGGCATGGCCAAAGAAGCTACGCACCCCCTAACAGAAACTGGGGGTGGTAGGCGCTCTATAACCTCAACTTTAGCCTTGTCCACTTCAATGCTCTTAGAAGAAATCAAATGACCCAACACAATACCTTCTTCCACCATGAAGTGGAATTTCTCCAAATTCAAAACTAAGTCAACTTCCTCACAACGGGTTAGAACTTTCTCCAAATTCAGCAAACAATCATCAAAGGTATTACCATAGACAGAAAAATCATCCATAAAGACTTCCATGCATTTTTCAATGAAATCACTAAAGATAGCCATCATGCAACGTTGAAATGTCCCCGGTGCATTACATAACCCAAAAGGCATGCGACGATAAGTAAAAGTCCCGTATAGGCAAGTGAAGGTAGTTTTCTCTTGATGTGAGGGGTGGATTGGAATTTGAAAGAACCCTGAGTACCCATCCAAAAAGCAAAAATACGAATGACCCGCCAGCCGTTCTAACATCTGGTCAATAAAGGGAAGGGGGAAATGGTCCTTCTTTGTTACTTTGTTTAGTTGGCGGTAATCAATACACATCCGCCAACCGGTGACGGTCCGGGTACTAACTAGTTCTTTCTTGTCATTTTCAATCACAGTCATGCCACCCTTCTTGGGTACACACTGAACTGGGCTTACCCATTCACTATTTGCGATGAGGAAGATGATCCCAGCAGCTAGCAACTTTACTACTTCCTTTTTAACCACCTCTTGCATATTGGGATTTAATCGACGCTAGGGTTGTCTAATAGGCTTTGCATCTTCTAGTAAGTCAATCGAATGCATGCATATAGAAGGGGATAAACCTTTCAAATCCTCTATCTTATAACCTAGTGCACCCCTATGTTTTCTAAGCAACTCAAGCAATTTGGATAATTCAGAACCATTAAATTTCGCATTCACAATGACAGGGCAAGACTTCTCATCGTCCAAGAAAGCATATTGGAGGGAAGGGGGCAAAGGTTTAAGCTCTAAAGGAATAGAAGCTTGAATTTGAGAGGAAGACATACCTTTGTAGATCGCATCTTGAATTTCCATGCATTCCATATAAGGCACGTCAATAATAATCTCCTCATGCATGGGTGATGAGTCAAGAAGGTTGGTGAAGAAAGTAACATCGGTGCCGCCGGTCTCAAATTGGAAAGATTCCAATAAGCAAGCCCCAAGGGATCGTCACATATAGACTCAAGTAGATGGGAGTGCTCAATATACTCATCAACAAGAAACTCCATCATATCAATAGCATAGCATGAGTCCCCATACGAAGGACTTTTCAATGACCCCTCAAGTTGAAAAATGATGCTTTCGTTACCAACATTCAACGACATGCTTCCATTCTTGACATCAATTATTGCTCCTGCCGTGGCAAGGAACGGCCTTTGCAAAATGATAGGGATGTTGTTGTCTTCCTCTATCTCCAAAATCACGAAATTACACGGAATCAAAAACCGCCCTACTTGGACCGGGATATCCTCCAATATTCCCAAAGGTCTTCACACAGAACGGTCGTCCAATTGGAAGTTAATTGTTGTAGGAGCTAGATCGCCGAGATTCAACTTCTTGCAAATCGAATATCACCAAAGGGCACGGCCAATCCGCATATCACCAATAGTGCATGGAATAGAAAAATTTCCGGGGTCGGCTAACTTCTCCGGTGATTTGTTATCAATAATGGCACTACAATCCGCTGTCAAATGGATTGTAGATTCTTCTTAAATCCTCCTTTTGCTCGTGAGAAGCTCCTTCAAATGCTTCTTGAAAGATGGGACCTCAGAAATAGCATCAAGAAACGGAATGTTTACTTGGAGCTTTTTTAGCATCCCAATGAACTTTGAAAACTTCGCATCGGACATGGGCTTTGCTAACTGCTCGGGAAAAAGGACCGGCGGTAGCTTTGGTTTCTCAATGGTTTGGACCGGCTCTTCTTCCACCATCTTTCCTTTCCCTTTCCTTAACTTCTCCATCTCCTCTCTTTCCTTACTAAATTCTTCCAACTCCTCCTCATGTACTCCATCAACTCCCTCACCCAAGACTAACTCACTTTCCCGCTTCTCCATCAAATCTTCCTCCTCCGAGACATCTACCAGATCACCCTCTTTGTCTCCCAAGACTTCCTCTCCCACCATCCTAGGGCCATCAATCTCCCTACCACTCCTCAATGCAATAGCATTAAGTTGTCCCTTCAGATTGGTTGGGGTTGGTTAGGAAAAGATTGGATAGGTTGAGATTGTTGAGCCAATTGAGCCAATAGTAACTCGAGGTTCTTGATGCGAGTTTGATCTCTTTCTCGATCTAAGGCCATCTTTTCTTGAGATTAGGCTATCTTTTCTTGAGATAAGGCCAACTTTTGAAGGGTTTGGTCAAGAGTTTCTTATTGTGGTGGTTTGGATGCTTGTGAAGATTGACCTTGGTGAGGATTTTGGTGGGGATTTTTGTGGTATTGGCGGCGATTTTGATTTGCGAAACCGAGGGGCAGTTTTGGTTTAGTGGAGCTTGTTGGTTGTAGGCGTAATTCCCACGAGGACGAATGGGGGGTGTGATTGGTATAGGAGAGGTTATTGTTGGGATAAATGGCTTGGACTTGCTCGGTTTGATACTCTTCACATCGCTTCAAAGAATATGGCCCTCCACAAAAATCACATACAAGAACTCGGGCATCCGGAATAAGCATAGGTACTTCTTGAGCTACCTTTACTTTCCTCGTAGTTTCCTCCAAAGCTGACTTTTTTTGCATCTCTAAAACGTTGTTCATGAGAAATTTAATAGTAGGATTGCTTTCTAGAGGAGGACCATCTCTTGGACCACGGCCGCCTCCCCAATGAGGAGAGTTTTGAGATAACTCGTGAAGAAATACGTTTTCTTCCTCCGCCGTCTTCTTAAGTAACATGCCCCCCGAGGCATGATCGATGGATTCTCGCAAAGAGCTACTCAGTCCGGAATAAAAATAATGCAATAATAGCCAATCCTCAAGATTGTGGTGTGGACACCTCCGTTGGAGACCCTTGAATCTCCCCCATGCTTCGAATAACGACTCATCGGATTCTTGCTTGAAACTCATGATGGCTTGCCTCAACCGACATGTCTCATCATTGGGGAAAAACCTTTGAAGAAAGTCGCGGCTAAGGGCATCCCATGTTGAATAGGTTCCGGGCGGCCACGTGTTGAGCCATAATAGTGCTTTCCCCTTCAAAGTGAGTGGGAAAAACTTCAGCTTCATGTATTCGACGGAAACTCCATTCATTTGTACGAAGCCGATGCGTTGCTCGAACTTGTTGATGTGGTCAATAGGATTTTCATGCTCTCCTCCATGGTACGGAGTGTTCTCAAATATCTCCAACAAATATGGCTTGAACTCGAACGATGCGTTCGGTGGTAATTCTGGTAATATGATGGGATCGCCTCCCGTACCCGACAATGGTAAGGAATATGATGCTAAGGTACGGGGTGGATCTTGCTCTCCGTCAGACATTGGAATTTCAATCGTCTCTCGCTCCCTTTGTTGTCTTCTTCGTCTCGAGCCGGCGTTAGCTTGGCGAATAATGATCTCCGAGTTCGGATTCGGTGGAGTTATAGGAGTTTGGGCTCGTCGAGATTGAGTCCGCATGCACAAAAGAAACAAACAGAAGAGTTAAATTCCCAATAACCAAGGATAACAAAATCTCTAGCAAATGAAATGATCTTAAACAACCTATGAACAAAAAGCTAAGCTAGGTGCGCTTGCTCCCTGGCAACGGCGCAATCTTATTTAACGTGGTTTGTGAGACCTCGGTTTTTATCGTTCTTTCTCAGGGAGCTGGCGGCCTTAGCTATGACTATTCGAGTCTAGGTAGGGTTTATGATCATAAAGATGATGATAGATTTAGGGTAAAAACAGCACAAACACACTAAGGTTCGGTCAGAAAGGGGAAACAATGGGTGTCGGGAGACTTTGAGATGCAAATAGGGATGAGGAAATGGGTTTTGCAACAAGAGAATAACAAGAAGGGAGAATCAAGTGGTAATTCCGTTAGAAAATACCCACCGAGCTTCCTCTTCCAAGGATAGTTCGGATTAACTTCCCCAAGGTCCATCGACAGAACCCGGAGGGTTAATGAAACGGAATTACCTAGTTAGTTTCTATTCACCTTCATGAATAGAATACTAACTATCCCAATTCCCACCTTCCGACACGAGTGTTGGATGTATTCGGGAGCTTTCGGACCCGAATACATCCTACTTGAGGGAAGGATAGGAGTGGGAAACTGATTCCTCAACTAATTACTCATTAACATTGCTAACCCAAACCTAATCACCATTCACATCCTTAACATCTCCCTAACCCATTATGGTTCTAGCCTCTAATCATCCTATCCAACATGCTAACAACAATAATAACCTCATTCATGCTTAAAAAGATATTCAAATCAACAATAACAATCCACAAAAACCAAACAATCCAACTAACAAAACACAAGAATTAATAAGTAAATAATGAACTAAAAAGAGAAGAGTTAAGAAATGCTCGTTGATTTTGATGCCAAAGGAAATACTCCAGAATAATAAAGCTCCAATACTCCAAAGATAAGAAATAATCTTCAAACGTCAAAGAGGAATCCAATAAATTCCAGTGCAAGAGCAATAATCTCAGTAAAAACTCCCCACTAATCACTCTAATTTAATGCTTAAATATACTCAAACGTATTATAAGTATGTGCTAAGATAGGATAATAGATGATAAAAAAAGATCCTCAAACCTTAAAGACCTAAATACAATATATAGAAACTAAGTTTCTTACTCAAAACTCGTCACTTTGCTAAACAGAGAAAACGCGTCTGAAGGGGACCGTGGGCACGGTCAATGAGACCGTGTCCACAATCTTGCGTAGCTCAGGCGATTTCACTTTTTCTCCTCGCAGCACCGTGGGCACGGTGCCACTGGACCGTGGGTACAGTCCGGCGATTAGGGCAGGTGACATTTTCGCTCCTTGGCACCGTCGTGGCTACGGTCTTGGGAGACCGTGGCCACGGTCTTGGTCGGCCAAAATCTTCCTTAGGCAGGTCATGAACCCACCATGGCTACGGTCAACATGACCGTGGCCACTGTCTCGCTCGACCAATAATTCCTTCTGGGCGTAGCGCCTGCTACGAAAATGGTGGCGGGGGCTACGTGTTGGAGTGTTCAATCACCCAAGGGATGCTTGGAGGGGTAGCAGCTCGCTACCAAAGGTGTGGCAGGGGCTACGCTTCGATGATCTTCGGCAAGTCTACTCCCTTTTTGAGCTCTTTGACATGTCCGTCCTTTCCGTTTCCTTTGCTTTTGACTCGACCAAGGCTCGGGGAATCTCGGGATTCCCAAATTAGGTGCGAAAATGGCCCTTTTTACCATATTTTGTGTAAAAAATCTGAAATCTACAAAATTACCAAAAACGCATTAAAAGTTGGTAAATTAAGCTACGAAACAAGTCAAAAGCCTAAGGATTTAGGCGGTATTTAGACACAAAATTGGGTCTAAACACATCCGTGAACACATTCAGTTGAGCCTTTATGTCTTGGATGACAGGGTCATCGCGTAACTCAGCCTTGACTGGGATAGTTTGAGGACCAGTCGCTGACGGTGGTGGCCTTGGTTTTAGGTCATCAGACAACTCAATGACCACTCCAGCATTGGAACTTTCACCCATCTTTCCTTTGCCTTTGTTACCTGTAGGGTTGGGAAGAACTTCCATCTCATCATTGTCTGTCATTTCGACTCGCATGTTAATGAGTTGCACAACTTCCAAAACACCGTTCAAAGTCTCCTGATGTTGCTCTATACGAGTGTTTTGCTTCTCGATGAGTTCTCGCTACCGAGCGATGCCCTCATCGAATTTCTTCTCTTGCTATAAGGCAGTAAAAGTGATTGAGCCGTCAACTTGCTTGAACTTCTCCTCAAGAAGTTTGACTAAGGCTTCTTGGACTTGGTTGTCTCCGTGGTTTTCTTCGGCAGACATGTCGAATTGGAGACGACGGGAGGTTTTGGACCTGGGTGCTTACGGAACGAAAACCGGGTTACGGATCAAGCGACCTGTCGAGTCGTGCATCCAAGCTAGACTCAGGTCTCCTATGTTGACTACAACAAAACCACACACAGTTCAGAGATTGACCATTTATTGACCCCAAACACCCAACCTGGTGAATGCATGACCTAGCAAACCTACATGGGACTTCCTAATATGCACGATCTACATGCTGACTAGACGAGATGACTCACCCGGGACACGGGTTTGCATGACCCTAACTCTACATGATCCTAAGGACTATTGACCATTATAAAGGGCCGGATAAAACCAAACACAGCGAGTCAAAACCAAGTTTAAGAGTATAAGTCAGTGTTTCTCAATTCGGATAAGCCCCCATCTACAGGCTGACCGTTTTAAGGAGAATCCGTAGCTTAGACACCCTACTTGGGCCGACTCCAGCCGCATTGATTATTATGCGGACTAGAACGATGATCAACGAGACTGACCGCCTAATATCTTTCTATTTCATTTTTATTTTAATCTATATGATTGGAGAAAATGGATATTATAAAGGACTGGCTAAAACCAACGACATGTGAGTTATAATTATTTATGGACTTGATTGATAGATTCAATATAGTTGGGCCTAACCAGGGGTCGGCCATAAGCGTAATGAATTCAAAAATTAATTTGATAAATTAATTTACTCGAACCGGGTGATCATTATGTAGTCTAAGATTTTACCCATTTTCTTTTGTTGGACTTTTAAGCAGGTTTATTGGACCTTTGTTGAGAAAATGTTGGAAAGGGCCATAAAGAATCATCAAAGGCGAGTTGAGTTTACTTTATGAACCAAGAGGATCAACCTTTATGGATAAATGGGCCCAACCACTGGGACAACCATAACTTTTAAGGTTGAACTTCTTAGATGGTAAATATGACTCTACTCAGCCCAATGACTACTATGTGGACTAGAACAACATCCCTAAACATGGGTGGACTCTTTACAACGAATTTAAACACATAGCACATAGCATACATTTGAACAAGGGGTATCCAAAACCAAGGCTCTATGTACAAAACGGTTTATTCGCTAGATAAGGCTTAGCGGCTCATGTACTCGCCCCGATGCATTCTTGTTGTAAAGGCAACTTGAATGTTTGGGGTGTTGCTCTTGGAGGCTCAAGTGGAAACATCGTAGAGTAATGCAAGAGTGGATGTGGTGACCAATGCTCTCTCGGTGTAATTGCACCAATTGAGTATGGCCGGTCCGACATCCCATGGGTTATTTTTAAGGTTAAAAAGAAAAAACCTAATACCGCCGACATATTACATGTCAAGGGAGTGCCCCGATATATGCAATGCATTACGCTTAAAAAGAATAACTTAATAATATAAAGTAAAATTCATTTTCCTTCCAAAAGATTTAAAGCAAACAAACGTTTTTTTAAGTTTTACCCACTTTAGAAAAACTCCCCAGTGGAGTCGCCAAAAATCCTGTGGACATTTTTCCTCGTCGTTCGGGCTTCCGAACGTCCACGTTAGGATTGGGGGTGTGATTCGGTGACTTGTGCTGGGGTTTAACCTTTGAAAATTCTTTAAGGAAAATCAAACTCATATTTCATGAATAATATTTTGTAAAATCAATTTCCCTTTACTTAGGCATTTTACAAGTCCTTGAATTAAACCTTTGAGAGTGAACATCCACTTGTTCCGAACTCTTCTAAATTTAACCCAATTTGGTCATTTAAATGTTAGGCGCGGTAGAGAGTGATTTAGACAACTATTATTTAGAAATATAAGAGAGAAAACCCTAAAATTGCATACATACATTGTAAAACCATGTTATCTATAGTTTATGCAATCCTTGATGTGTTTTAGTTCGAAATGGGAGTCGCCACCCGACTTTTTAAGGGAAAAGCGAAGACAAAACCAAAAGGAAAAAAAAGAAAAGGCTCTGCCTGCGAAACCTAAGAATGGATTCGGGGGTTAGGCTACGAACTCGAAAAGTAAACTTTAAGAGTTCGCCTCTCACAAAAGGAAAGACTCTACTAAAATTTTAAAATGTTCTTTTGATAAAGTTTGGTAGGGAATTGAAGGAATACTTTATAAAATTACTTCATTGAACATGCAACGAGAATGTAATATAAGATAAAAGAGAGTACAACTAAACACTTATTTACAAGGAAATATGAACACTTAAGGGCTTACATTGCTACTTTGTGGGAAAAGACTTTGCCTATCCTTTGAATGCTTGATGAATCCTCCTTGATGCCTTTAAAATCCTCCTCTCCAAGTGCCTAGATAATGATAGAAAATGGTGGAAAAGGGTGATAAGAAAGAGGGTGAAAATAAGGTATAAGAAGGCTTCTTTTTTGTGGTTTTGAATGTGTTTAGGCTAGGGTTTTTTATGGGGTTTTGGATGGATAAAGTAGGTTATGTGTTTAGGCTTTTTGTGATGGAATAAAGATGGATATTATGGTGGTAAGGTAGAATACAAAGTGGATAGGATAGAGAATGGTGATAAAGAATGTAATGGAGATAAAGATTGGAGGATAGGAGAATGAGTAAGAGAGTAAGAGAATGAGTAGAGAAGGAGAGATGATGAATGAATTGGTGAGTTGATGAGTTGATGAGTTGATGAGTTAATGAGTTGATGAGTGAAAATGACTTGGAGAAGAGTAGTATTTATAGGCTTAGGAGAGAGTTGAGAGACATAGGCATGCATGCACACACATAGTAATCTCCGGCTAGGCACAAAACACTAGGGTAGTAGGGGGTAAACTTGGAGTGGACGACAGCACGTGGTCAATTAACCACGTGTGGTTGATGTCGTGTTGGCTGGTCGGCCACTGCTCTAGGGGGAAGGGATCCAGCCTCGTCCATGCATGCATGGACGGTGTGGTGTGAAGATATTCTGCGTAGGGAAGCTGCTCTTCACACTAGATGGAGATAGCTAATATTATTTGAATTTTGAGAGTGTATTTGAGTGCTTTTGTTAGGATTTGATCTCACGACCTCTAGCTCTTGTTTATAGGTGTTCAGTTGCGTAAATTGTGGTAAAGTAAGGTTGTCCATGTCAGGGATGGGTGTCTGGTTTATGTTAGGAGTTTTGGTTTGTCAAGGTTTTTCCCAATACAGAAAGCAATAAACAAAGTAAAGGTAAGCAATTAAATCTAACCTAGGTATGTATAATAACAATCATCACCCAAAAAGCAATAAAAAGCAAGTAGTAAGAATGCATTAAAACACTAATCAAGTAGCACTAAAAACCATCAAGGAAACTAGAATCACAAAGTAATTGAAAGCAAGGAAATTATACCTTTGATGACCGAAACTTCACTTGAATCCTTCACCTTGAACTTTCTCCCGAACAAATAAGAAAGCGTGAATTGGATTACTAAGAATCCTCAAATTCCCACTCGAGAGTGGAATTTGTGACTCTTAATCCTCCTCCTTACTAAAAGTTGGATTGTTTTGTGGCTAATCTAATAATCAAAACAAGAAATACTAAAATGAAAGCATAAATGAACAAGAGACAATGAATAAAACTCTGACATTGATTGATTGCTAGTTGAACACAAAGTAGGTTGAAGAACAAGACAATGACAACTTAAGAGAGAGAAAGGAGGTTACAACTTGAAAGCAATAAAAGCTAAGTAAATATCAATAGAAACTAGGTAAAAGACTACTCCTAATAAAAACACAGCTGAGAGTATATATATTGAGCCTAGTTTGTTATACAAAACACAACATCTTGATCCAAATTATACGCAAAAAAACAGGGTGACTCGGGCGAGTCACCCTACTAACTCGGGCGAGTCAGTATTCTGCCCTTTGGAGAATGGCTTCTTCTGCAGTTCTTTCCCAGGTGTACAGTAGTCCGACTCGGTCGAGTCACCGTTCTGGTGGTCTTCTTCCCTTGGCTGAAATTGGGAAATCTGCTGGCAAACTAAAAACAAAAATAAGACGAGAAAAAGAAAACTAAAATCCTAACTCACTTTCGTAGGAATTGCGGATGCATTTAGCGTATGCATCAAGCCCTTTAAACCCCCCGATAGCCCGAGTGGACGAGGTAGGTCTTGTGAGGGTTTCTAGAAGCTTTACCCACAAAAGCCACATAAAAAAGAGAGAGGGAAAGTCAAAAGCAAAACAAGTTTGAAAAGAAAGAAAAGAAAACGACTTTGTTTCAACGAAGAATGCAATCTCAATTACGAAAACCTTATTCATCCTCAAAAAGGAACCGTTATAAGCATCTCACGAACACCTATCCTAAGCAAAAGTCAGTCTTTGAAGTTTTCGATTTCCTACACCGAATGCCAGGCAAAACCTCATGTGCAAATGTGCTAGTTGGTTCTAACCGATTCCGACAGACTCCAAAGGCTCACGCCCAAGCTCAAAAACAAACGAAACAAACAAGGAAAAAAAAGAGTTGCTCTTCCCCGCATTTGGTCGCCCTTGGCTTGCTGAGGGCCGTAGGTGTGCAAGGAGAGGACCCACACTTTATTAACGCTTAAACTTTTCTTTTTGGGTTGGATAATCCCAACAATTTTTTAAAGCTGAAAGATTGAGGCTAGTTTTGCGGGAATCGAAACGTCCCATAATGCGGGGTTTACCCTCCCAACACGGCTTTTCCATACACTCTTCCGTCGAGAATTCGATATAGGAGGAGCTTAAAGGGTAATAGCGTTACCGCTAATACCGGCTCCATGTAAGTCGTCTAGCTTTATGGTGGTTTGATGTCGTTCAGCCGACTCGCCCCACTTAATCCGATTGATTATTATGCGGACTAGAACGATGATCAACGAGACTGACCGCCTAATATCTTTCTATTTCATTTTTATTTTAATCTATATGTTTGGAGAAAATGGATATTATAAAGGACTGGCTAAAACTAACAACAGGTGAGTTATAATTATTTATGGACTTAATTGATAGATTCAATATGGTTGGGCCTAACCAGGGGCCGGCCATAAGCGTAATGAATTCAAAAATTAATTTGATAAATTAATTTACTCGAACCGGGTGATCATTATGCAGTCTAAAATTTTACCCATTTTCTTTTGTTGGACTTTTAAGCAGGTTTATTGGACGTTTGTTGAGAAAATGTTGTAAAGGGCCATAAAGAATCATCAAAGGCGAGTTGAGTTTACTTTATGAACCAAGAGGATCAACCTTTTAAGGTTTAACTTCTTAGTTGGTAAATATGACTCTTCTCAGCCCAATGACTGTTGGGAATGTCCCGACAATGTTCGATACACACGGAGATTAAACCAAAGTAATATAGTAATTATATGTCTTGTTAGAGACCTCTATAATTGGTAATTAAATATGTTTAATTACAACTATATTATTTGGTCCTACTGGGTCACACAAGTTAGTGCCCTGGAACAATGTATGTAACCTAAATGATATTGTATCAAGTTTAGAAAAGTTGGAAACTGATTTCTGTGAAAAATCAGCCCAACACGGACCGAATTGGGCCCAACACGAACCGTGTTGACCCAACACGGTCCGTGTTGAGACACCACGGTCCGTGGTGTCCATGGGCCGAATAATTGGACTCTCTGGAGTCCGACACGGACAGTGTTGTTTCAACACGGACCGTGTTGGGCCCAGAAAATGCGCCGTTGTCTTTTTCGGCCCTTTAGGGTTTTGAACCCTTTCCCTAGGTTTTCTAAACAGTATATAAAGGGGTCTCTGGGAGAGATTATTCTACACCAACTGCCTTCGACTCTTAGAGAGATACCAGGGTGATTTCCTGAGTTCCTCTCTCTTTTAGTTTGCAGTTCTAGTTTCAGGAAACACTATTAGTTTCCTGAAACAATCTCACATACATCTTAGATTGAGATTCGTCTCGATCGGGTCGATCTAGCAATCGGGTTCGAGTCTTTGCGTGGACTTTTCGATAGAGGTTTCGTTGGAATCTGGAAGGTCAACCTCTTCTTCAGCAAGAATTAGCGATCAGGTATAATTACTGAAGCCTCTGCAATTGTGTTGATTAATTGTTTATAACTATTATAATATTCCGCCAATTAATCCGTATCTGTTTAGGAAATAGACAACCTAAAACCTAACAGTGGTATCAGAGCCACCAATTGCATGCTAAAGTATTGTACTTGTATTCATAATTAATTTTGTCAATAGTTGAATTATATTATAAATATGCTAGACTAGATTTATGCCTAAAATTTGAATCTTTATGAAAGTTTTAATCTTTGATGTTCATGATAATAAATCTGAGATTTTATTGTAAAATTTCATGCTTTGTTATTATTTGTTGCCTTTAATTAATCGATTTTATGTTTGTTTAATTGTTAAATATAGCATGAACTCGATTTAATTTTGAATGTTTTAGAAGCAATCACGTTTAATGTTGTTAAACAGTAGGCAATGCATGAAATAGGTTTAAATTCGCAAAATAGGGTTTTGTAGAATTAATTTTCTGATTTAGTTTATTTACTGTAAACATGAAAAATCGAAATAAACAATCAAACGAACTCGAAAATTTCTGAAATTTTTACAGTAGCATATTAGATGAACCTACTGTATGGGAAAATTATAAAATTTGATTTTTAAACTTATCGGACTGTTGTTATTTATTTTCCTCTTAAATGGAGAATTAAAAATGTTTAATTCCCTAAAATTTTACAATCTTTTGAAAATTGTTAAAATTCTGGAAAATATTCATATTGGGTTATTAGATAACGCTGTGATATGAAATCTTTAAATTCGATAAGTTATGATAGTTTTATTTAAGTTTTTCATTCACGAAATTAACCGAAACTGGGAAGCAACACGGACCGTGTTGGATCAACATGGATCGTGTTGCCAGCAGTTTTGGTGAAGTCGTTCTTTTAGGGTTTGTAATTAATTTTAGAAATTAATTATTAAATCCTATTACTACTAAATCAGATAATAGGCATAAAATCTATTATTCTGTGAAGTTTAGGAAACTTACAATATCTTTGAAAGATATAGTATCTTTTAGACTCCTTGATTTTAGGAAAGCCAAGTATTTTGTATGTATAGGTATAAAATCCTAAATCTGTTTAGGAATCTGAGATAAAATTTGGATTTTATTTATTTTATTAATCATGCAAACCTTTTAGGAAATTTTATTTAGTACTTATTTCCTTATGTGTTATATTGCAATTATTTATATGCCTTTATAATTTGTTATTTAAGCATGTGTTATATTTGATATAATTATTGCAATATTACATGTTTGCATGTGCTTCTAGTATGGCCATAGATAGTCAGCTTTACCGGTCTGCGTACCGGGTTGGGTGAAATACGGTCTGCGTACCGTCTTTGAATTAAATTTTAAATTTAAATTTCAGTTAAATTTATTTTTTAATTCAAGGACTCAATTCTGAGGTCCAAATTGTAAATTGGTTGTAATTGGAGACATCAAATTGAGTGGGAGCCCAACAGCAATAGAGGTGGTGATTCGAGTAGGAGCCCATCCACGGAAGTTGCAAGACCCAAGAAGTTTTTCTTGAAGACTATCATGGCTTAGTTAAATTAGTTTAATTAAGTCTAGGTGGCCATACTAGGGGTTTTATTTATGCTTTAATTTTGTTATTGCATGTTTTATTATGTCTTTTATGCTTTTCGAAAGAGTTCACCTAGAATTGCATGCTTAGGATAATAAAACCTACTCTCATAATTGAATTATTGCTCAACCTACCGAAACACCACTTAGATGGATAAATAAAGAAAGCCAAAGCGAATTATTTGTCCATCATTAATAAGTAGGGTGTGAGCTAGGTCAATTCAAATTGGCTATCAAAATAGTTTTGGGCCAAGAGCAGAGGAAGAGAAATATTGTATTCGATACAAATTTCTTGCCAAGAGTCATTTTGAATGATCGATCATAAGATGATCCACCAAAGACAACATGGGACCAAGTTTTGTTGGGCCAAAGTCCACTTGAAGCCATGGGTCTTGTGGGTCTTGGTTAAATTAAAACACTAAGTGAGAGTTGATAAAGTGTTTTGATTTGAAATTAAAATTAGTTTAATTTCTTTTGATGAATAAAATGAACCAACTTGTCTCGTAGAATTGTTTATGTCTTTTCACTCACCACTAATAATATATTGTTTTCTCCTTGAGAAAGAGAAAAACAATTAACACCAATTCCTTAATTGGCATTGCCATCACAAGATTGTCTTGAAGGCGATTAAAAGAAATATGTCTTTGATATAACATTGAGCTAGGCATCAATATTAAGAGGTCAATCAAGCCAAATGAATACATGTAATGTCATAGTATTCATGCAACTTTAACTTTAAAATGTTTGAAGGTTAGAGGAAGTTTTTTCAATATTTCCAAACTCAAAACCAAGTTCTTCGAACTAGTTAGAGTTGATAAATATGAAACCAATAACCAGATAATCTCGGTTGAGCTAGATAAAAGCCAATTGTTGGCGCTCATGTTCTGAAATAATTTGACTATCTTAAAACATAAGAAACCTCAGACCCCCTTTAGCCAAAAGATTGGCGATCAAAGATAGTCTTTTAGTCAATGGGAAAAAATAAAGATTTAAGAAATCTATCAAAGACAAGAAGTCAAAGGAAAGGTAAGGACAAACAGTTGTACATACCCAACCAATGACAGCAATCGGTTAACAACCAGATCATGTATGACACTGCGAGCGTGAATAACTATAAGGAAGACTTGAGATATGATTTCAATTCTAGGCAAATGCGTATATGATACACACTACCCTTATTAAACCCACTTTGAGTATAAGATACCGGTTGTGAAACTCGTATTTATGCAAATGTGCAGTATCTACAGCAAAGTAGATGTCCTTTGAAGGATGAGAGTCAGCCTACAAATAGGAACATACAATTAGTTGTAGTTCCTTATGAAGAGTTGGTTGTTTATCCATTTCCTCAAGACTTATAAGAGAAATATATAGGTGATTCTATGTTCTCATTATAAGTGTTTCTTACTCTCAATTAGAGAGAGAGAGGATCTCGGATAAACACACCCAACACATCGAAACCAAAAGGTTTGAAAGGAATAACCCTTGTTCAAACATAAAACTTGTAACTATCTATTAAGTCATGCAAATTAGAGCGCATTCAGAAGCGTCACAGTGATAGACTTTTGAATGATAAGACTTTGAAACATGTGATGTCTGCAAAGCATGACTGTACCTTTTACAAGAAAGGGTGAACGTGCCAACAAACACTCATGCATATGGATGTATGTAGACCAATTGAGCACAAGTACAAGGGGTGAATTACTTCAAATCTTCAAGATGAATAAAAAAAAACACATGGTGATTCATGTCTATGAGATTCATCTGAAGCTGGAATGTTAAAATAGTTTAAAGATTTCCAAAATGAAGTAATCTTGGCAAAACATTGAAGAACACCTAGATAAGATTGAAAGGATGCTAATAGTTGAGCCAAGAGTTTGAACAAATGACTCAAATGAAACACAATTCTGGCACTATAAGCTTAAGTCATATTAAATCAGAAATGCATTCAGAAACTGCATAGTGCAGGATTTTGGAAAACCTAAACTTTGAAAAGTTCAATGTTTGCAAAGCATGTCTGATGAGTAAGATGACTAAAATCACCTTTTATTGGAATTGGTGAACAAGCTAATGACTTATTAGGATGCATACATACTGATGTATATGGGCCTATGAGCACTAGTGCTAGAAAAAGGTTTACTGTACTATTTCATCACTTACGATGTGATTTTTAGTAGATATGGGTATATCTACTTAATACGCCACAAGTCCAAATCCTTTGAAAATGTTCAAAGAGTTTCAAAGTGAAGTACAAAACCAACTTGGCAAGAAAATCAAAAACCCTTCAATTAGATTGAGGAGGTGAGAATTTGAGCCAAAGATTTCATTGACCATTTGGAGAATATGAAATTGTTTCATGACTCTCTCCTCTAAGAATACGACATCTCAATGACGTATCTAAGGCAGAATCACACCTTATTAGATATGGTGTGATCAATGATGGTTGAGTCAACATTGCCGATTACCTTTTGGGGATACACGCATTTAACCATAGTTGTAATTCTTGAATAAAGATTATCGGAAGCATTAGGAGAAGAGAGGTTCTTGAACCGTCTTACGAAAGAAAGGAGTATCACTTCTACAAGTATTTGTAGAGAAAAGTGTTTGTGTCTCAAAATACTTTCTTCTTAGAGAATATGTTATTTTCTAAAAGAAAGAGTGGGAGAGATTTTGAACTTACCGAAGTTCGAGAGACACAAAACACTATAATCATCACATAAAACTCCGCTACTTGATCCTAGTTCATATTTTCCTATTTGTCGGATAAGAACAAGGTTGAGGCAGTTGAAGTTTCTCAAAATGTTGAGGAGAGGATGTCATGAACATTACTCCAAGCAAGGTCAGGTAAACAACTCCGTCAGCCACAAAGATATCGATCTTCTATGGATGAACGTGAGATGTTACTTTTAGAAAGTAATGACTCTACCTACATCAAAGAAGCTTTAAGTAAATCAAGATTCCATGCAACTAAGTCTAAAATGGATTCCATGTATTCAACTAAGTTTAGGACTTGGTTGATTTGTCTGAAGGTGTGAAGCCATCAGACATATGAGGGTTTTAAGGCAAAACATGGGTTCATTAAGATAGACACCAAGACTGACTTCAAAATTAGATTTTGAAGAAAGGTGTGTACTTGACACATCTGAGTGGTCTTTTGTTGGAATACTTGTAAACTTCAAGAGACCATCTGTGGTCTTAAGGAAGCTTCTAGGAGTTGGAATCATTGACCTCCTTGACTAGGATATCAAAAAGGTTTGACATACTGGGAAGTGCCAAAGACAATATTGTGTTTACAAGAAGTTCAGTGGGAGCAATGCGTTTTCTGATATCGTATGTGATTGGCATACTGCCTACTAAGAAGAATATTCCAATGTTGCTTCTACTGAGGTTGACTTGGAAATAATTTTCAAAGTGAAGGATTGGTGGGGCTAAGAATTTTCTTGGAAACAAGATCTATAATGATAGATTAAAGATTTTGATTATTTGAATCAAAGTTAACTAGGTGTTGAATAGTTCAACTTACTTCGAGAATGGATTAATTTCCAAAATTATGGCATGTCCTTACGGAATTTCATTGTCTCAAAAACAATTAGAAGTTCTAAGAAGGATGAGAAATATAACTCATGCTTCAGGCGTGAGATTAATATATGCCATGAGATGTTCAAAGTCCAACATAACATATAAATTTTATATGTATAAGAAAAACTAAGGATGTGTCCTAAGTCTAAAGTAGTTGATAAAAGCTAAGTGTGAAGAGTTGCATTGATGCTACACTCATGCAGAGAAATATGATTATCTGAAATGTTAGAGAAAATTATACGATCTGTTTCGAGTGGTATTGAGGTGAACTGGAAGAAGTTCCTAACATGACATGCGGTTAATTCTACAAATAAGACAAGTATGACACGACTTTAGAAGTTGTGGCAGAAACTGTTAGGATTGCGAAGTTCGTTTCAGAACTGGGTGATGTTTCTAGCCTTGCGAGAGAAATGAAGCCTTATTGATAGGAGCCATCACTTAAGCAAAGGAACTGAAGCTCACTATGAATCCAAACATGTGTTCCGGAAATATCTTCCTATATGAAAGGTCATTAGTGAGATTGTATATGTACGAGGTTCATTGCAAGTATTATGTACTAAACCCCTGTTGTAGTTATAGCATGATAGTCATGCATGGGCAATATGTATTAAGCACATTCCGGAATATTAACAAATCAAATTTGCATGAATCGTTCATGAATTATGACCTTGTTGATTCATCATTGAGAATAAGATTCCAAAATTTACATCAATTGTGGTTTAGAATTATGTAAATGTCCAAAAAGGTTAGCGCATTCAAAATGGGAAATTGGATGAGGTTCGATTTACGAAACCCCATTAGTGAACTTGATAACGCTAGTCTTGGTCGATAGTGACACGGTTCCTAATTGTATTATCACGTAGGAGCGGTGATAATATCAACACAATTAGCATCTAGCATGGAGGAGATGAACAAGTTACGTGATCATAGTGATGTGATGACATCATAAATCAATCACATGGTCGTTGAGAACAACTACCGGCCCGACCCGCGATGGGAGCTCTTTAAGTTAGGAATGTCATAAGAGCTCTCACTACTCAAAATTCCTAAATCCTGAGTTCAATACATAGACTACATGGTCTGCTGTGACTTTGGAGCGCGTCAAACGTATTTCGTAACAGTAGGCTATAAAGGCGATTATGCAGGTTCTGATTGGATCATGTGAGAATGTGTTATGCGAACAAGATGGCATTGTCCTCCCTATTAGGGACAGCTGTCTCTTTGGCCACTCGGTGAGATTGGACTGAAAATGCTTGGCCGAGCTCAGTTGAATCAATAGTTGATCATCTGTTTTTTCAAAGTCTAAACTCGGAGATCGAGGAACGTTCGGGTCTTACATAAGGATGACTTTAGCTTACCTTATCCGAACTAGAGACGATGAAGTGACAAGGAATTCAAGGAATCGAACACTTGTGGGACAAGTGGGAGATTGTTGGAATGTCCCGACAATGTTCGATATCTGGAGATTAAACCAAAGTAATATAGTAATTATATGTCTTGCTAGAGACCTCTATAATTGGTAATTAAATATGTTTAATTACAACTATATTATTTGTCCCTCTTGGGTCACACAAGTCGATTGCCTGGAACAATGTATGTAACCTAAATGATATTGTATCAAGTTTAGAAAAGTTGGAAACCGATTTTTGTGAAAAATCAGCCAACACGGACGATTGGGCCCAACACGAACCGTGTTGACCCAACACGGTCCGTGGTGAGACACCACGATCCATGGTGTCCATGGGGCGCATTTTTGGTCTCTCGGGAGTCTAACACGGACCGGGTTGTTTCAACACGGACCGTGTTGGGCCCAGAAAATGCGCCGTTGTCTTTTTCGGCCCTTTAGGGTTTTGAATCCTTTCCCTAGGTTTTCTAAACACTATATAAAGGGGTCTCTGGGAGAGATTATTCTACACCAACTGCCTTCGACTCTTAGAGAGATACCAGGGTGATTTCCTGAGTTCCTCTCTCTTTTAGTTTGCAGTTCTAGTTTCAGGAAACACTATTAGTTTCCTAAAACAATCTCACATACATCTTAGATTGAGATTCGTCTCGATCGGGTCGATCTAGCAACCGGGTTCCCGGAGTGCTGCGTGGACTTTTCAGTAGAGGGTTTCAGCGTTGGAATCTGGAAGGTCAACCTCTTCTTCAGCAGGAATTAGCGATCAGGTATAATTACTGAAGGCTCTCCAATTGTGTTGATTAATTGTTTATAACTGTTATAATATTCCGCCAATTAATCTGTATCTGTTTAGGAAATAGACAACCTAAAACCTAACAGTGACTACTATATGGACTAGAACAACATCCCTAAACATGGGTCGACTCTTTACAATGAATTTAAACACATAGCACATAGCATACATATGAACAAGGGGTATCCTAAACCAAGGCACTATGTACAAAAGGGTTTATTGGCTAGATAAGGCTTAGCGGCTCATATACTCGCCCCGATGCATTCTTGTTGTAAAGGCAACTTGAATGTGTGGGGTGTTGCTCTTGGAGGCTCGAGTGGAGACCTCGTAGAGTAATGCATGAGTGGATGTGGTGACCAATGCTCTCTCGGTGTAAGTGCACCAATTAACTATGACCAGTCCGACATCCCATAGGTTATTTTTGTGGTTAAAAAGAAAAAACCTAATACCGCAGATTTATGTGCTCCTACGACATATTACATGTCAAGGGAGTGTCCCGGTATATGCAATGCATTACGCCTAAAAACAATAACTTAATAATATAAAGTAAAATTCATTTTCCTTCCAAATGATTTAAAGCAAACATACTTTTTTAAAGTTTTACCCACTTTAGAAAATTTCCCTAGTGGAGTTGCCAAAAATACTGTGGACATTTTTCCTCGCCGTTCGTGCTTCCGAACGGCCACGTTAGGATTGGGGGTGTGATTCGGTGATTTGTGTTGGGGTTTAACCTTTGAAAATTCTTCAAGGAAAATCAAACTCATATTTCATGAATAATATTTTGTAAAATCACTTTCCCTTTACTTAGGCATTTTATAAGTCCTTGAATTAAACCTTTGAGAGTGAACATCCACTTGTTCCGAACTCTTCTAAATTTAACCGGATTTGCTCATTTAAATGTTTGGCGCCGTAGAGAGTGATTTATGCAACTATTATTTAGAAATATAAGAGGGAAAACCGTAAAGTTGCAACGATACATTGTAAATCCATGTTATCCATAGTTTATGCAATCCTCTATGTGTTTTAGTTCGAAATGGGAGTCGCCACCCGACTTTTTAAGGGAAAAGCCAAGACAAAACCAAAAGTTCGCCTCTCACAAAAGGAAAGACTCTACTAAAAGTTTAAAATGTGCTTTTGATAAAGTTTGGAAGGGAATTGAAGGAATACTTTATAAAATTACTTCATTGAACATGCAACGAGAATGTAATATAAGATTAAAGAGAGTACAAATATACACTTATTTACAAGGAAATATGAACACTTAAGGGCTTACATTGCTACTTTGTGGGAAAAGACTTTGCCTAGCCTTTGAATTCTTGATGAATCCTCCTTGATGCCTTTAGAATCCTCCTCTCCAAGTGCCAAGATAATGATAGAAAATGGTGGAAAAGGATGATAAGAAAGAGGGTGAAAATAAGGTATAAAAAGGCTTGTTTTTGGTGGTTTTGAATGTATTTAGGCTAGGGTTTTTTTATGGGGTTTTGGATGGATAAAGTAGGTTATGTGTTTAGGCTTTTTGTGATGGAAGAAAGATGAACATTATGGTGGTAAGCTAGAATAGAGAGTGGATAGGATAGAGAATGGTGATAAAGAATGTAATGGAGATAAAGATTGGAGGAGAGATTAGAGAGAATGAGTTAGAGAGTAAGAGAATGAGTAGAGAGGAAGAGATGATGAATGAATTGGTGAGTTGATGAGTTGATGAGTTGATGAGTTAATGAGTTAATGAGTGAAAATGACTTGGAGAAGAGTAGTATTTATAGGCTTAGGAGAGATTTGAGAGACATATGCATGCATGCACATACATAGTAATCTCTGGCTAGGCACAAAACACTAGGGTCGTAGGGGGTGAACTTGGAGTGGACGGCAACACGTGGTCAATTGAAAACGTGTGGTTGACGTCATGTAGGCTGGTCGGCCACTGCTCCAGGGGGGAGGGATCCAGCCTCGCCCATGCATGCATGGACGGTGTGGTATGAAGATATTCTGCCTAGGGAAGCTGCTCCAGGGGGGAGGGATCGAGATAGCTAATATTATTTTATTTTTGAGAGTGTTTTTGAGTGCTTTTGTGAGGATTTGATCTCGCGACTTCTAGCTCTTGTTTGTAGCTGTTCGGTTGTGTAAATTGTTGTAAAGTAAGGTTGTCGATCTCAGGATGGGTGTCTGGTATATCTTAGGAGTTTTGGTTTGTCAAGGTTTTTCCCAATATAGAAAGCAATAAACAAAGTAAAGGTAAGCAATTAAATCTAACCTAGGTATGCATAATAACAATCGTCACCCAAAAAGCAATAAAAAGCAAGTGGTAAGAAAGCATTAAAACATTAATCAAGTAGCACTAGAAACCATGAAGGAAACTAGAATCACAAAGCAATTGAAAGCAAGGAAATTATACCTTTGATGACCGAAACTTCACTTGAATCCTTCACCTTGAACTTTCTCCCAAAAAAATAAGAAAGCGTGAATTGGATTACTAAGAATCCTCAAATTCCCACTCGAGAGTTGAATTTGTTACTCTTAATCCTCCTCCTCACTAAAAGTTTGATTGTTTTGTGGCTAATATAATAATCAAAACAAGAAATACTAAAATGAAAGCATAAATGAACAAGAGACAATGAATAAAACTCTGAAATTAATTAATTGCTAGTTGAACACAAAGTAGGCTGAAGAACAAGACAATGAAAACATAAGAGAGAGATAGGAGATTACAACTTGAAAGCAATAAAAGCTAAGGAAGTAACAATAGAAACTAGGTTAAAAGACTACTCTTAATAAAAACGCAGCTGAGAGTATATATATTGAGCCCAGTTTGTTACACAAAACACAACATCTTGATCTCAAATTATACGCGTAAAAACAGGGTGACTCGGGCGAGTCACCCTACTGACTCGGGCGAGTCACCCTACTGACTCGGGCGAGTCAGTATTCTGCCCTTTGGAGAATGGCTTCTTCTACAGTTCTTTCCCAGGTGCACAGTAGTCTGACTCGGTCGAGTCACCTAAGTGACTCGGGCGAGTCACCGTTCTGGTGGTCTCCTTCCCTTGGCTGAAATTGGGAAATCTGCTGGCTCCCAGACCCTCGACTCGGTCGAGTCAACACCAGACTCGGGCGAGTCGCCTTGATGCCTCTTCATCCTTCTTCTTTTCTCCATACTTGGTGGATTTTGCTCCGTTTTGGCTTAATTTTGGCTCAATATCTTATTTCTCTACAAAACTAAGAAAATAAGTTAACTAGCAAATTAACTGGGATTAGAACACGTAAAAACACTCTAAATAAGAGAAGAATTCGGCTTTGAACGAGACCGAACACAACTCCAACACAAGGGTTTGCTCGCCCCGAGAAAACTAAAAACAAAATAAGACTAGAAAAAGAAAACTAAAATCCTAACTCACTTTCGCAGGAATCGCAGATGTATTTAGCGTATGCATCAAGCCCTTTAAACCCCCCGATAGCCCGGGTGGACGAGGTAGGTCTCGTGAGGGTTTCTAGAAGCTTTACCCACAAAAGCTACATAAAAAAGAGAGAGGGAAAGTGAAAAGCAAAACAAGTTTGAAAAGAAAGAAAAGAAAATGACTTTGTTTCAAGGAAGAATGCAATCTCAATTACGAAAACCTTATTAATCCTCCAAAAGGAACCGTTATGAGCATCTCAGAAGCACCTATCCTAAGCAAAAGTGAGTCTTTGAAGTTTTCGATTTCCTACACCTAATGGCAAGCAAAACCCCATGTGCAAATGTGCAAGTGGGTTCTAACCGATTCCGATAGACTCCAAAGACTCACGCCCGAGCACAAAAACAAACGAAACGAACAAGAAAAGAAAAGAGTTGCCCTTCCCCGCGTTTGGTCGCCCATGGCTTGGTGAGGGCCGTAGGTTGGGTAATCCCAACAATTTTTTAAAGCTTAAAGGTCAAGGCTAGTTTTGCGGGAATCGCAACGGCCCATAATGCGGGGTTTACCCTCCCAACATGGCTTTTCCATACACTCCTCCGTCAAGAATTCGATATAGGAGGTGCTTAAGGGGTAATAGCGTCGTACCGCTAATACCGGCTCCATGTAGGTCGTCTAGCTTTATGGTGGTTTGATGTCGTTCAGCCGACTCGCCCCACTTAATTCGATTATTTAGCTTTGCTTTTTTTTCTTTTTTCTGTTGCTTTTTCTTTTGCTTTTTCTATTTAGAAAAACAAGATCGGACACAAATCACTAGAATCTCCCGGTTTCAACCAGAACGTGAAAGGAATCAGGGATCTCGCTAGACACTCAATGAAGGAAATCTAAATAGGTAAGTCATGACAATAACCCAAGACAGGGTCGGAAATTCTCAGACCGGTTTCTTTTAAAGATGATTAAGTCTTCCTAATTTTTGACAACAAAATCCAAGAAATGCAACCAAAAGTGAAAACAAGGCAAAAAGAAAAAGAAAGCGAAGCCAAATAATCGGATTAATTAGGGCGAGTCGGCTGAACGAAATCAAACCACCATAAAGCTAGACGACCTACACAGAGCCGGTATTAGCGGTACGACGCTATTACCCCTTACGCTCCTCCTATATCGAATTCTCGACGGAGGAGTGTATGGAGAAGCCGTGTTAGGAGGGTAAACCCCGCATTATGGGTCGTTGCAATTCCCGCAAAACTAGCCTCGACCTTTAAGCTTTAAAAAATTGTTGGGATTACCCAACCCAAAAACAAAAGTTGAAGCGTTAATAAAGTGTGGGGCCTCTCCTTGCATCACCTACGGCCCTCACCAAGCCAAGGGCGACCAAATGCGGGGAAGGGCAACTCTTTTCTTTCCTTGTTCGTTTCGATTGTTTTTGAGCTTGGGCGTGAGTCTTTGGAGTCGATCGGAATTGGTTAGAACCCACTAGCACATTTGCACATGGGGTTTTGCTTGGCATTGGGTGTAGGAAATCGAAAACTTCCAAGACTAGCTTTTGCTTGGGATAGGTGCTCGTGAGATGCTCATAATGGCTCCTTTTGAAGGATTAATAAGGTTTTCGTACTTGAGATTGCATTCTTCCTTGAAACAAAGCCGTTTTCTTTTCTTTCTTTTCAAACTTGTTTTGCTTTTCACTTTCCCTTTCTCCTTTTTATGTGGCTTTTGTGGGTAAAGCTTCTAGAAACCCTCACGAGACCTACCTCGTCCACCCGGGCTACTGGGGGTTTAAAGGGCTTGATGCATACGCTAAATGCATCCTCGATTCCTGCGAATGTGAGATAGGAAAATCAAAACAAAAAGACTCAAACTAGGTGATCTACCGATGAGCATTGGAAGGATCACCCCCACTCCCACACAAAACGTCACAATGTCCCCATTGTGAGAACAAGGGTGTCAAAAGATAGGTAGAAAACCTAAGAAAAGCACACAAAACACATAACACATAAAAGTGGTGGCGACTCAAGCCCACACGGCTTCAACAACAGAATATTCCCAACATTCACACGCTAAAGGGTTCGTCACCCAGAAGGAAAAATCAAGCATGCAATCAAAGATAAAAAATACATACAATCAAAGAGAAAGTGGAAAGAGGTTAGCTCGAGGTAATCACTGTTGGGGTCCTCCGGGAGGAGAATATGGGTAGTACGGAAAGTATCCAGGGTAATGCTTATTTACGTATTCCGGTGGTGCCGGTGCGTGGTGTTCCACAGCATAATGTTGATACCCCCAATCCCTCCAGTCCTGATTCTGTTGGCCGAAGTAATCATCGTATCTCTGGAAATGATCTTCTTGCCGCTGCAAGTACTCCTCGTGCCTTTGAAGTGTCGTTTGCTGGGTACGGAGGAGTTCCTGCTGGCTTTCTAGAAGGTTGTGTTGGCTTTGGAGCAAGGTTCGCTACTCCCGAAAGCCAACATTCAATTGCTCAAGTTGATAGCGAAGATACCCCATTGATACGTCATGTGAGCCGCTACCACTCGCTTCACCATGAGTCCCTTGGTTGCCTTCCTCCTCTTCTTCTTCCTCTTCTTCCTCTTCTCCGTCTTCTTCCTCTTCTTGTTCATAAGGGTCATCGGAACCGCCGACCCGTCGAAAACTTCTTGCGTTCTCCCCGCACGACCAATTATGTTCGTTGGTCACATCCAAGAAACGCGTGGCCCGTTCATGATGCAAATGAATCGAAATTGCCGCTTTGTCGGAACCGTGCTTGTAAATGGTTTTCGTGCGGTGCCTCTCAAGGATACCCATCCGTTGCAAGCGCATGCCATCGATCGGATCGGGGAAATAACGAGGGGTAAACTTCGTGAGATAGGCCCTAAACCTTTGCTTCTTCAAAAAGTGGTATATAATATGCCCCAAACCAATCGTTGTCAAAAATTTCCCATCCTCCGGTAAACCTAATGCTTGACATAGCTCTTACACCGTGCAAGTTTTCTCTTTGTCGTCCACCCTATATCGAAACTTCGCACTTGGTTTTCCATCATCCTCCATTTGGAATGAGCTTTAGAACTTGAGGATGGGTTGGTCCACCCCAAGACTTGAATGATGTATGCAAAACTCGGCCCACAATAGACTTTGTTCACGGTCGCCTCATCATAGATGTCGGGAGCACAGATTTTCCGACGTGATACAACTCATATTTTTCCTTATGATGGGCATCCATAAATGTGATTCTCACCGCCTCAGCTTGAAGCGATGTGGGTGGTTTTGCCTTGTAATGGTCTTTGTCCACGGCCGAAGAAGATTCGGGTGGAGGTGAAGGAGATCGTTCCTCATTAGTGCGTGCACACTTAGATCGAACCATATTCGTGACTTCGTGTAACACAAGAGAACTCAAACAACACCCATATCAACCAAAGAAAACTCACAACCCTAATTTCCAAACGAAATTTCACAAGCAACACCCAATTTAGTCCTAAAATGGAACTTTGAAGCACCAAAATTGAGGTTTACCTTTCAATTTGTCACAAGGGAAGGAAAATTGTTCAAATCTTGAGTGCAAATTCAAGCCTTGCTAATGAATTCCAAAGAAAATGCTCTTGAACACCCAAACTTGAACCCAAAGCTTCTTGTAATTGTCTGAGTTGAAATTGGAACAAAAGAACACCAACTCTCTTGCTAATGTTGATTTAAGCAACAACAGAGCACCCAACAAGAAGGATCTTCCTTTGCTATGTTGAAACCGAGCACCAAAGAGACTCCAAACAGAACACAAACCACACCCTTCGGACAACACAACACAATGACGAATTTAGGGCACAAATGTGAAAAATCTGAGAAGAAAGAGAAGAAATTAGTGAAGAATAAGAGTGAAGGAAAGGTTCTAGGGTTTGGGGGAAGTAAGAGAGTGAGATGAGAGAGAAAATGAGTGAGAAGTTATGAGGGAAATGACAGAAATCTGAGAAATAAAAGCCGACAGAATCGCATGACTCGGTCGAGTCGCCCACATGACTCGTCCGGGTCACTCCTCTGTGTTTGCTAAAAAGTCCTGGCCGAGAGACAATATCGAGTCATCCTTCTGAGAACTGGGAATTCCAGCTGAAAAACTTCTAACTGTTGACCTCCCAGACGAATGACTCGACAGCGATAGTCTGTGACTCGCCCGACTCACCTGTCTGGTCTTGAGTACTTGTGTCTTTACTTTCTCCCTTCTTTAGAACACAGTCGACTGACTCGGTCGAGTCGACCACTGACTCGGTCGAGTCACTCTTCTGGAACTTTTTGCCCTTTTTTCTATTTGAATTTCAAAATCAACTCAGCAAAGCAACTCGGGCGTGACTGAATGTGACTCGCCCGAGTCATGTTCCTGCCCAAAGATTGAAAAAGTTAGATTTCTCAAAATAAGCTAAGTATGTAACTCTCACTTCCACTAAAATGTTCCAAACTCTCAACACTCCAAAACCTCCCCAGGCACCTTAAAACCCGAAACACTTACGTAATACTCAAAAAATCTTACTAAAAACTATCCTAACTAAAGACTTAAGCAAAATTAAATCCAAAAACACACAAAACATAAGCAAATAACTACCCAAAAGTTTGTACAAGGAAAGAAAAGAAAGTCAGCATGCATGCCTCCCCACTCCCACACAAAAACGTCATACTATGTCCTCATTGTGACTAGAAAGAGAGGAAAACAAGCACCCTAAAAGAAGAAACATCAAAAATCACACCAAAGAAATTAAAAAGAAACTTCTCAGTAACTAAATTCAAACGATAAGGAAGGATAGTACCTGATTGGATCACAAAATAATCTTCGCAGGACTTGTAAAGGGAGATTGAGTATACAAGCCATGAAATGACGCACATATGAGCAATAAATGGTTCCTTCCTTCTTGTTAGTGGATAATTACGAGAAGTAAACAAAGAAGCACATCAAAAAAAGTAAACTAATTTACAATATATACAAGTCTATTACCTCACCTTTCTTCAATTAACGGACGGATCATGGAATGTCACACACTCCACATCCACCTTCTCCGGAAGCTCCAAGAAAGGTTTCAACTTGTGGCCGCTTACTTTCCACACAAACTCATTAGTGGGGACCTTAATCTCAACAACGCCCGATGGAAATACGGTGGTCACAATGAACGGTCCAGTCCATCTAGATTTCAGCTTACCCGCAAACAAGTGCAAACGTGAGTCGTAAAGGAGGACTTTCTGCCCCGGGATAAAGGTTTTCCTAAGAATGACTCTATCATGCAAAACCTTAGATCGTTCCTTGCTCAACCTCCCGTTTTCATATACCTCCCTCCTTAATTCCTCTAATTCACACAAGGTAAGCTTCCTAATCTCCCCAGCCACCGAAAGGTCAAGGTTCAAGGACTTCAAAGCCCACCATGCCCTATGTTCAAGTTCAACTGGTAAATGGCATGGTTTCCCAAAAACTGCTCTATACGGCGACATTCCTACCGGGGTCTTGTAGGCCGTCCTATAAGCCCATAAAGCATCGGCTAGTTTGACAGACCAGTATTCTCTGTTACTAGACACTGTCTTCTTAAGAATTTGCTTAATCTGCTTATTCGACACCTCATCCTGACCATTTGATTGGGGATGATAAGCGGTGGTCAATCTACGCTCCACAGAATACTTTCTAAGCAAAGCCGCAAACGATCGGTTATTTAAATGGGCTCCTTGGTCACTAATGATCGCTCGAGGCACTCCAAACCTAGAGAAAATATTTTCCTGAAGGAAATTAGTCACTACTTTTGCATCATTTCTTTTTGACGGAATGGCCTCTACCCATTTTGACATATAGTCGACTGCTAGAAGGACATACTCATTCCCAAAGGAGGTCGGAAATGGTCCCATAAAGTCTATGCCCCACAAATCAAAGACATCTACAAAGATCTCGGGTTGTAAAGGCATCATATCTCTCCTAGATATCCTTCCTAAGCTTTGACATCTAGCACACCGCTTAGCGTAGTCATGGGCATCCCTAAAGATTGTCGACCAATAAAAACCACATTACAAGACCTTGTTTGCCGTTTTCTTCCCAGAAAAATGCCCCCCACATGGTTGGTCATGACAAAACGATAAAACATCTAAGATAGACTCATCGGGTATGCATTTTCTAAGGATTTGGTCGGGACAATGCTTGAAAAGATAAGGGTCATCCCACACGAAGTTTTTCACTATATGTAGGAACCTATCTCTATCGTGTTTATTCCAGTCCCCTGGCATTTCCCCGGTCACCTTAAAGTTAACTATGTCGGCAAACCATGGCTCTACTCCTATGCTAAGAATACATTCATCAGGAAAACTAGCATTAATAGGAGTTTCTTTCTCATTTTCAAGTACTATTCTAGAGAGATGGTCTGCTACTATGTTTTCAGCCCCCTTTCTATCCGTAATTTCACAATCGAACTCCTGGAGCAATAAAACCCACCTAACAAGTCTCGGTTTTGATTCTTTCTTTTCCAGAAGGTATCGAATAGCTGAGTGATCTGTATAAACAATGACCTTAGCACCAAACAAGTAGGGTCGAAACTTTTCAAACGCACACACTACAGCTAAGAATTCCTTTTCGGTGACAGTGTAATTGAGTTGGGCCTCATTAAGTGTGTGACTAGCATAGTGAATCACTACCGGTTACTTATCAATGTGTTGACCAAGCACAACACCAATGGCAAAATCAGATGCGTCACACATCAACTCAAACGGCTCTCCCCAGGTGGGAGGCTTGAGAATAGGAGGTGATATTAAGGCATCTTTAAGTGTGTTAAAGGCCTTCAAGCATTCATTAGAAAAGTCAAAAGTCACCTCCTTGGCCAATAAAGCAGATAGAGGTTTGGCAATCTTGCTAAAGTCTCTAATAAATTGACGATAGAATCCAGCATATCCTAGGAAAGACCTAACCTCCTTCACACAAGTTGGAGGGGTCAAGTTTCTAATTAGGTCAATTTTTGCTTTATCCACCTCGATTCCATCCCTCGAAATCACGTGGCCCAAGACTATCCCCCTTTATACCATGAAGTGGCACTTTTCCCAATTTAAAGTCAGATTTTTATCATTGCAACGACTCAAGACTCGACTCAAGTTATTCAAACAAACATCGAATGTAGCGCCAAATACAAAAAAATCATCCATGAAGATCTCGACACAATCATCAACAAGGTCAGATAAAATTGACACCATGCACCGCTGAAAAGTTGCGGGGGCGTTACAAAGTCCGAAGGGCATCCTACGGAAAGCGAACGTCCCAAATTGACCGGTAAACGTAGTCTTCTCCTGATCACATGGTGCTATCGAAATCTGAGTATACCCCGAATATCCAATCTAAAAAACAATAATAATCGTGTCCCGCCAACTTCTCTAACATCTGATCCATGAAGGGTAACGGGAAATTGTCTTTTCTCGTGGCCTTGTTAAGCTTTCTATAATCAATGCACATTCTCCATCCGGAATGGATACGGGTTGACACTAACTCACCTCTCTCTTTCTCCACAACCGTCAAACCCGTCTTTTTGGGGACCACATGTATGGGGCGTACCCACTTGCTATCAGATATAGGGTATATGATATCATTATCTAGCCACTTCAAAATTTCTTTCTTAACCACCTCTTTCATTTGGGGATTGAGTCTCCTTAAAGGATCCCTATGGGCCATGCTCTCGTCTTCCAAGAATATCCTATGTTGCACGATAGATGGACTAATCCCCCTAATGTCTCCAGGTGTCAATCCCAAAGCCCCCTTGTTTAACCTAAGAACCTCAATCAGTTTGTTCTCTTGATCTTCACTTAGGTTCGAAGTAATGATAACCGGATAGGTTTCACTGGGGCCAAGGAACACATACTTCAAATCAGAAGGAAGGGGCTTAAGTTCAAGAGTTTTGGAAGATGGTGGCTCTAGCTCTACTGTTTCAGGCACATTTTGAGAGGCAAACAATGATTCATACAACAATTCACCATCGAAAACATCAGAATCACATAATGAAGTCACACAATCTGTGTCAAATCCTAGCTCAACAAGCTCATTCACACTAGAAATATCAGCAAGATCAGAATGATCACTATCCTCAAAATCACTCACCCAATTCAAAGCATTACACTCTCGCTCATCAAAGCATAAGAGAGACTTCTGCAAATCAAAGATGTTCAGTTCCATGGTCAAGTTCCCAAAGGTTAATTTCATTCTCCCGTCTTTACAATTTATACAAGCATTTAATGTGGCAAGGAAAGGTCTGCCTAAGATGATGGGTATCTCAGGGGTCCTTATATTTCTCTAGAACTTGACTAGACAGGATTGAGCTCACATTGGAGGCCAAGAAGGCCTTTTTAGGGACTTGGGTTGCTCTCTTGGTAGTGCACAACTCCTTAAGAATCCTAGCATAGGATGGACACTGTTTAATGATATCTAACTAGGGAATATTGACCTTAACCTGAGAGAATGTTTCCCTAATCTTTTCTAAGAACTTCTAGTCCTTATTCCCCTTTAACCTTTGAGGAAAAGGTGGGGGAGGCTTGTAAGCCACAAGTGGTAAAGGACTAGACACAGGGGTCACTCCAGGTGAAGTCTTGACGCTCGGAGGCTCAACTAAGCTAATTGACCTCTCCTCCTCGCAAGGCTCATCCTCAACAGACACTAACTCATCATTAGGTTCATCACACACAGGTTGTTTACCATGCACATCAGAGGGTGGTTTCTAAACCCTATTATCCACTTCTTTTCCGGACCTAAGAGTGGTTACAACGTTAAGGCCTCTAATCTGGTTCGGGTCATAAGAGGACGAACCAGAGGCTTGCCTAGTGGGGTTTGCCTCGGGTCGTCCAGGGAATGTACCTCTATCCCAATTAGACATCATTAACTGAGCGACACTCTCATTCAACTATTTCATCATTTTTGCTACTCATGGAATCCTGAACTTCTTTCAAACCAGATTCTAACTCCTTATACTTTCTATCCCCCTTATCCTCACTTGGATACCCCGGCGGAGGTCGGGTATGGGCAACTTGGGGTTGAATGGTTTGCCCTCGAGGTGCTTGCAACCTGAGCGGGTGGTTTAGTTTGTACTTGATGTTGATGAGGAGGAGGTGGGTTTCCTTGGAAACCTCCTCCTTGGTGCATTGGTGGCTTCAAGACATTCTGATTGTCCGGCCCATAAGACAAGATAGGATGTTTTTGCACCCCGAAATATTGGTAGGGCCGGTATTGATTAAACATAGCATTCACATTTTCCACACTTGAAGACACATGTTGCATAAACAAGGGACAGTTAGCATACACATGGTCCGGTCCTTTACACCAAGCACAAATAAATTGAGATTGAGGGGTCGGTAAAACGGGTCATTCTAAGGCATTCACTTGTGCACAAGGTTGGGATTTAGAGGGCGCAAGTTGCTGCTGAGCTAAGGTTTTTATCATATTTTCCAACGAAGCAAACCTAGCCTCGTACCCCGTACTCTCACTCACAACGTGAACTCCCCCTTTTGCATTGGACAATTGTGCTCCTATAGACTCGTCCCTAGTATTTCCCCACTGCATAAGCCTTTTTGACATACTCTCCAAGAAATCCCACGCTTCTTCCGCCGTCTTATCCATAAACCCTCTTAAGCACATAGACTCTAAGGTCACCTGGGTTTCCTGATCTACCCCTTCATACACTATTTGACACAATCTCACTAGATCGAAACCATGATGAGGGAATTGAGATAAAAGGTTCTTAAAGCGCTCAAAGGCTTTCCAATAGGGTCCCCCTTGTCCTGTCTAAAATTCAAGATCAAATTTCTCAACTGAACCGCCAAGGAATTGGGGAAGTACCTCTTCATAAACACTTTCAAGAATCTATCCCAAGAGTTTATCGACCCAGGCTTAATACCATACATCCATTGTTTAGCAGAATCACGCAAGGTAAAGGGCAAGTACTTCAGTAAGACATAATCTAATGGAACTCATGGGGGTGTGACCATACTAAGGTATTCCTTGTATTCCGCTGTCCATATCAATGCTAACCCCGTCTTAGTAAAAAGGGGTAGATTCTGAGTGTGATACTGTTTGGGATCAAAGGTAACCCCCTGAGGTAAGGTCGGTAACACAACACATGATGGAGGTGGGTCGTATGAAGGGTAGAGCTGGTCGCTCAAGGTCACCCTCAGTTCTTCCTCACCCATTCTAAGCAAGTCAACTAAAGGTGTCTCTACTCTAACTAGTCTATTGGTCATCGGAATACGAACCCATCCTAAAGGTTGACACACTTTCTCTCTTTTTCTTAGTTTTTCTATTTTTTTAATTTTTAGTGGGTTTAACTTAATACTAATCTATCAAAGCAAAAAAAACTATTCACACTATGCACAAACAAACAAATAACCTAATCTCCCAAATAACGCCATCCCCGGTAACAACGCCATCATTCGGTTGCGTAAATTGTGGTAAAGTAAGGTTGTCGAACTCAGGGATGGGTATCTGGTATATCTTAGGAGTTTTGGTTTGTCAAGGTTTTTCCCAATACAGAAAGCAATAAACAAAGTAAAGGTAAGCAATTAAATCCAACCTAGGTATGCATAATAACAATCATCACCCAAAAAGCAATAAAAAGCAAGTAGTAAGAAAGCATTAAAACACTAATCAAGTAGCACTATAAACCATCAAGGAAACTAGAATCACAAGCAATTGAAAGCAAGGAAATTATACCTTTGATAACCGAAACTTCACTTGAATCGTTCACCTTGAAATTTCTCCCAAACAAACAAGAAAGCGTGAATTGGATTACTAAGAATCCTCAAATTCCCACTTGAGAGTAGAATTTGTGACTCTTAATCCTCCTCTTCACAAAAAGTTGGATTGTTTTATGGCTAATCTAATAATCAAAACAAGAAACACTAAAATGAAAGCATAAATGAACAAGAGACAATGAATAAAACTCTGAAATTGATTGATTTTCCAAGTTGAACACAAAGTAGCTTGAAGAACAAGACAATGAAAACCTAAGAGAGAAAAAAGAGATTACAACTTGAAAGCAATAAAAGCTAAGTAAATAACAATAGAAACTAGATTAAAAGACTACTCCTAATAAAAACGCAGCTGAGAGTATATATATTGAGCCCAGTTTGTTACATAAACCGCAGCATCTTGATCCCAAATTATATGCATAAAAACAGGGTGACTCGGGCGAGTCAGTATTCTTCCCTTTGGAGCTAGAACGACTTCTTCTGTAGTTCTTTCCCAGGTGCACAGCAGTCCGACTCGGTCGAGTCACCTAAGTGACTCGGGCGAGTTACCGTTCTGGTGGTCTCCTTCCCTTGGCTAAAATTGGGAAATCTGCTGGCTCCCAGACCCTCGACTCGGTCGAGTCAACACCTGACTCGGGCGAGTCGCCTTGCTACCTCTTCATCCTTCTTGTTTTCTCCTTACTTGGTGGGTTTTGCTCCATTTTGGCTTGATTTTGGCTCAATATCTTATTTCTCTACAAAATAAGAAAATACATTAACTAACAAATGAACCGGGGTTAGAACACGTAAAAACACCCTAAATAAGAGAAGAATTCGGCTCGGAACGAGACCGAACAGTAGGGTTTGCATGGCTCTATTTTTATATAAAAAATGTGCATGTAGCTAGGATGGACTACATGTGATCATGCATGTATCTTTAAGTAAACAACTACATGTAAAATACACGTTTTTATTTAATCTTCTTTTATTTCTTCTGCTCTTCTTTTTATGTTATTCTATGCGTCAAAATCTCGGTGTCTACAACCCTCCATCAACTAGGGTCCCCAAAGGTGAGATCAAGGCTAAGCGGATCTCAATCATTCTCCCCGGGTTGCAAAGAGTTTGTCCTCAAACTCAGTTGACTGCATTGGACCTCCTTATTGGGTGAGCGGGGCTGATCTCTATCACCCTACATGAACCTAGGGTTCCCGAAGGTGAGACTAAGGCTAGGTGAATCTCCATCATTCTCCCTGATTGCAAGGAGTTTGCCCTCAAACTCGGTTGGATGAATTGAGTCTTTGTGAGCATAAAGGTGGTTTCCTTCTGGTTGGGCATCAAGGTGTCAGTATTTGTTCGTCCATCATGAGTTATGGCTCGATCAAACATCCATGGCCTAACATGTAAGACGTTGCAAGCATCTATAAGTACAATTTCACAGCAGATTGAATCATGATACATGTTACCTATAGGGAATTGCACAAAACATCTTCTGGTCACTTGAATTCCCTCGCTTTGATGAACCCATAGGCTGGTATATCGGGTTGGATGGGGAATGTTGGGTGCTTCTAACTCGTCCATCAATCCTTATGCTACACCATATGGCCGGTCGTTTCCTTCAATAATCAAAGAACAAGCTTTGTTCTCGATTATACACTGAGTTTGAACAATGGCCTCTCTTGGATCTTCTTGTTGTTCTTCGAACTCCAAAAGATTTTCCTCGTCATCATACTCATCAAAGATTGGAGGTTGGTCAAAACAATTGGAGCTTTCATCAAATATTAGAGGGAGCTTAAAATCGTCCTCTGGCTAATCATTTAAACATTGATCTTCAAAAGGCTCAAAAAGGACCTTAATTACCAACTTCTGCAGCATCGTCAACCTCTAGAGCGAGATTAAGCTTAATCCCCGGTTCCTCTTGAACTTGATATTCCTCCTCATGAACCAGGGGTGGTTTACATGACTTCCTGGAATTCTAGTTAAATTCATACCAAGTCATCTCAAATTGTAGCACCGTGAGTTTAAGGAGTTTAAATTCATGTCTCGATCTCCTCAATCTCTTTTTCACCTTTAAAATTTGATCACTCTTTAGAGATGAAGGTTTGTTGGACAATATGGCTAAGGTTCTTTTATGGAGGTAATAAAAAGGATTGTGTTTGGAATGTGTTTAGGCCGTTGGGGACTAGGGTTGTACCGAGAGAAACCTAAGCTCTGATACAATTTTTGATGTATAACTAAAGCAAGGCTAGGGTTTGATCAATTACACATCAAGATAACGTGCAACCAATCTAGGTGTGGGAAGGATTCACGTTAAAACCTAGGGTTTAGTAAGGATATCTCAATAAAGATAGATACTTTTGATAGTTTAAGGGAATCAAACTTGATTTAGAGATACCACAAGTTGAATCCCTAGGGCTTCTTGTTCTTCTACCTAGTTATAGAAACACCTTCTATGTATAGGAACAAGCTCTACCTCACCACTTGAATAACCAATGCAAGATACAATAGTTGAAAAGGAAATAGGGAAACTCTCAGGTCAGGAAAGGATCGATTTTGTATTCATAATTCCAAGTGTGTGTGCTGTATAACGTTACAAACTTCCTTATATACTAGTCTAAGACCTAGTCCTACTAGGACCACTAAACCGGCACCTAAGCGGCCTAAGGATGAATCCATCTACGATTCCCTTCAGCTTTCCTAATCCTAATTGGATTAGGTACAAAAATTGACATCGAAGACTAGGACTGCTAATATTGACGTCTACCCAACTCCTATGTGGCGTTCCACCTACTAAATACTACTTGGCATTATGCTTTACAACTTAAATAATAGAAAGCAACTACTATAACAAACTTAGCTACTAATAAAGAAAATAACTACTAATAATGAAAAAAGCGAATACTTCTAATGTAACTTCTTTTCTATAAACTTCTTTCACATGACTTTGCTCCCCTTTAGCTTGCTTCGACATCATGTACCCTCCATGAATTAGGGTCCCCAAAGCTGAGATCAAGGCTAAGCGGATCTCAACAATTCTCCCCTGGTTGCAAAGAGTTTGTCCTCAAACTTGGTTGAATGCATTGGACCTCCTTATTGGGTGAGCGGGGCTGATCTCCATCACCCTCCATGAACCTAGGGTTCCCGAAGGTGAGACCAAGGCTAGGTGAATCTCCATCATTCTCCCCTGGTTGCAAGGAGTTTGCCCTCAAACTCGGTTGGATGAATTGACTCTTTGTGAGCATAGAGGTGGTTTCCTTCTGGTTGGGCATGAAGGTGTAAGTATTAGTTCGTCCATCATTAGGTATGGCTCGATCAAACATCCATGGCCTAATGTAACGTGGTTTTTGTACCCCGGTTTTGTCGTTCCCTCTCAGGGAGCTAGGGGCCTTGGTAATAGAATCTTGGTCAATGGTTGGGACGAGATTGTTAAGGTAAGGAAATCGGTTTAAAGGGGTCACAAAGCGAGAAACAAAGCTAAGGTCGGTCAAGGGAAGGAAATGGGCTTCGGAGGCTTTTCGGGATGCAAACGGGGATGAGGAAAAGGGTTTTGCAACAAGGGAGTAATAAGGAGGGAGAATCAAGTGGCAATTTCGTTAGAAAATACCCACTGAGCTTCCCCTTTCGAGGATTGTCCGGATTAACTTCCCCAAAGTCCACCACGGACCCGGAGGGTTAATGAAACGGAATTCCCTAGTTAACCTCCTTCCAATTTCGCGGGTGAGCATTAACTATCCCGACTTCAACCTTACACACAAGTGTTGGATGTATTCGGGAGCTTTCAGACCCAAATACATCCTACATGAGGGAAGGAAAGGAGTGGGAAATTGATTTCCCAACTAATTACTCACTAATATTGCTAACCCAAACCTAATCACCCATTCACACCCCTAATTACCCCCGAACCCATAGGGTTTCTAGCCACTAATCATGATAAAAACTAAGCTAACAACATCCAAACCAACCCTAAACATGATTTCTAACATCAACAATCAAGACAAGCAAAGAAATTGAAATAGCACGCAAGAACAATTAAACAAGCAAGATCCTAGAATAATTAAGGCTAATCTCTCACTAAAACTCACTAAAAATAAAATCTAAGTAACTAGAGATCGATCCCAAAGATAATCGTCAAAAGGGATATATATACAAGGGAAAACAGTTGGGCAAAAATGCAGCACTTCAGGCCGAACATCACGCGCAGAAAAAGGGGAGACTGCAGGTGCTGCCTAGGAGACCGCAGGTGCGGTCTCTCGCTGTCCAGCAGAGGTAGCGGGTGCCACCAGCAGGGTGGCGGGCGCTACCCTACGAAAACTGCCTAGCGATTTTTCCTTCGACCGACCGCAGTTGCGGTCCTTGGGACAGCAAGTGTTGTCTTCCCATGCCCAGCTGAGGTAGCGGGTGCCACCAGCAAGGTGGCGGGGGTTACCCTCCTCTTCTCTTCCTTTTGTTCCTTCCTTCATTCCAAGGCATGTAACGCCTGCTACAAGGGTCGTAGTGGGTGTTACCTCACTAATTTGCACCAAACGAAGGGATAGTGGTCCCGGGTCAACTCCGGCTCGGCTCTCAGTCCGGCTCGGCTTGGGAAATCACCAAAAATGCTCTAAAATGGCCCGTTTTACCTCGTTTTTGAGAAAAATGCCTAAACCTACAAAATAACAAAAAACATACTAAAAAGCCATGAAAATAAACATGAAACGAGTCAAAAGCATAAGAATTAAGGCACTATTTAGACACAAAATTAGGTCTAAACACCCCCTACACTTAAACTTTTGCTCGTCCCGAGCAAAATAGAACAAAAACAAATAAGAAAAACTAAACACCAACTTCTCTGTCGTGGAAGGAAACGAGTGCATTTAGCGTATGCACCAAGCCCTTTGAACCCCCCGGCAGCCCGGGTGGACGAGATGGACTCGTGAGGGTTTGTAGCAGATATACCCACAAAAGCCAAAGAAAAAGGATAGAGGGATAGTGAAAACAAAACCGACGAAAAAAAGGAAAGAAAAACAAAAGCTTCGTTTAAAAAGATCTCGAAATCTAAATCAGGAAAGCGTTATTAAACCTCCTAAAGGAACCGTTATGAGCATCTGACAAGCACCTACCCCAAGCAAAAGTCAGTCTCTCAGATTTTCGATGTCCTACATCTAGTGCCAAGCAAAACCCCACGTGTACATGTGCTAGTGGGTTCCAACCAATCCCGAAAGACTCCAAAGACTCATGCCCGAGCTCAAAAACAAAAAAACGAACAAGGAAAGAAAAAGAATTGCCCTTCCCCTCATTTGGTCGCCCTTGGCTTGGTGAGGGTCGTAGGTGATGCAAGGAGAGGCCCCACACTTTATTAACACTGAAAGCTTTTTTGTTTGGGGTTGGGTTTTCCCAACGAAGTTTTTAACGTCGAGGCTAGCTTTTTGGGAATTGCAACGGCCCATAATGCGGGGTTTACCCTCCCACCATGGCTTTTCCATACACTCCTCCGTTGAGAATTCGGTATTGGAGGAGCTTAAGGGGCAATAACGTCGTACCGCTAATACCGGCTCCGTGTAGGTCGTCTAGCTTTATGGTGGTTTGATGTCGTTTAGCCGACTCTCCCCACTTAATCTGATTATTAAGCTTTTGCTTTCATTTTCTTTCTTTTTGCTTTTGCTTTTGACTTTGCTTTTGCTTTTGCTAAACAGGAAAAAGAAACAAGCTCGGACACAAACCCCTAGAACCTCCCGGTTTCAACCAGAACGTAAAAGGAATCGAGGGTCTCACGATACACTCAATGCAGGACATCTAAAGAGATAAGTCATGACCATTACTCGAGACAGGGTCGAAAACACTCAGACCAATTTCATTTAGATAAGATTAAGAACGACTTTTAAATTTCGACAACTAGATCCAAGAAACAAAGCAAAAACAAAGCGAAAACGAAAACCGAAAGAAAACTTTAAAGGCAATCACTCCCTTTTTTTCTCCTTTTTCACACAAAATTTTTTCAAATTTTAGGCAAAATTAAGAAAACAAAAACAAAGATGCTAGGTGATCTACCCTAGAAAACAAAATATATCCCCCCTCCCCCCACACTCAAAACGCCACAATGTCCTCATTGTGGGAAGGTGTCACAAGAAAAGGGTAGAGAACCTACAAAAACAAACAAACAAAAACAACTAGCACCCAAAAGTGGTGGCGACCCGAGCCCACACGGCTCCAACAGCAAAATAATCTCAACAGAGACACTCAAAGGGGCTCGCCACCCAAAAGAAAAATCAAGCATGCAACAATGATCAATATATGTACACATTCAAAGAGTGCGGAAAGAGGTTACCTCGGGGTCTTCAAATAAACAACAAAACCAATCCGCGATCCAGGAAAACATCACACTTGGGTTAGGAATAAACAAGCAAAACATAATAAGTGTGAGTGTTCACATGCATAAAAGGAAAAGAACAAAACAAAAATAAAAACAAGACGCTAGAGACTAAAGAACTAAAGGAAAGACAAAAATATTTACAAAATTTACATTGACTCTAGCTGACCTCAACCCTGAATCTCACTAATTTGAGATGGGAATTGCGGGTGAATCAACTCACATAACTGGCCTAACCAATGATGAAGCAATGGAAGTGAATCAACTCAAACCATGGGGACAACGAATTCAACAAAATGAAACTAACCGACACACCTCCCTACTTTCCCATAAAGCACCCCCACACTTATCTAACACTAACAGTGTAAATAAAATCGATAAAGAGAGTAAAGTGGGAGTTGGGACACGTACAAATCATTGCTCGGATCCTCCCGGGGGAGGATATGGATAATATGGAAAGTAGGTGGGATAGTGGCGGTTTATGTACTATGTTGGTGCCGGGGGTGGTTCGTAATGGAGTAGTGGTAATACCCCCAGTCATGCCAATACTGGTTTTATTGCTGAAAGTACTTCTCGTGCCTTTGAAGATGTACATGCACATTGTTGAGCGTAGACTACTGGGCATGTAGCAACTCTTGTTGGGTCTCCAACAGATTGTGCTGACCTTGGAGTAGCGTTCGTTGTTCTTGAAGGTCAACCCTCATTTGTTCGAATTGAGAGTTGAGATGCTTAAGTGAAGTTTCCCATGGATGACTTCCACTTCCACCAACTTCATCATGGCTGGTATGCTCCTCTTCTTTCTCCTCTTCTTCTGCTTCTCCTTCTTCCTCTTCATTGTCCTCCTCTTCTTCCTCACCATTAGACACATCCGGACCACCCACCTTGCGGTCACTAGGAACCTGACCACAAGACCAGTGATGCTCCTTAGTAATATCCAACCATTGCTCGGTAGAGTCCGAATCCAAGAGAATCTTCGTTTTGTTGTCGTGCCCATGGCAATAAATCGTGGCAGTTGGGTGCTTGGCGAGGATGTTCATTTTCTGCAACCGGACCTTGTCGATAGGATCCGAAAGATAGCGCGGTATCTACTTCTTCAAATATTTCCTAAAACCTTCTTGAACTAGGAAGTGGCAAATGATGTGCCCCATCCCGATAGTAGTAGGTCGAGGTTCCATGATGTTCTTGAACAAAAGCTTCGCTTCAAAGGATCATGCAATCTTAATTAGGAGAACGTTATTAATCCTCCAAAAGGAACCGTTATGATCATCTCACAAGCACCTATCCCAAGCAAAAGTCAGTCTTAAAGATTTTCGACCCCCTACACCTTATGCCAAGCAAAACCCCATGTGCAAATGTGCTAGTGGGTTCTAACCGACTCCAAAAGACTCCAAAGACTCATGCCCGAGCTCAAAAACAACGAAACGAACAAAGAAAGCAAAGAGTTGCCCTTCCTCACATTTGGTCGCCCTTGGCTTGGTGAGGGTCGTAGGTGATGTAAGGAGAGGCCCCACACTTTTAGAAGCACAAACTTTTCTTTTCTTTTTATAGTCGGTATTAGTCTTACTTTCGAGAATTGAACGGCCCATAATGGGGTTTACCCTCCCAACACAGTCTTTTCCATACACACCTCCGTCGAGAATTCGATATAGGAGGAGCTTAAGGCCGGGTAATAGCTCCGTACCGCTAAAACCGGTCCCGTGTAGGTTGGCGAAGTGTATGGTGGTTGATGTCGTTCAGCCGACACGCCCCACTTAATCCGGTTATTTAGCTTTTGCTTTCTTTTTCTTACTTTTTGACTTTGCTTATGCTTTTACTAAACAGGAAAAAAGAACAAGCTCGGATACAAACCCCTAGAACCTCCTGGTTTTAACCAGAACGTGAAAGGAATGGGGTGTTTCACTAGACACTCAATGAAGGAAATCTAAAGAGATAAGTCATGACTAGCACCCGAGACAGGGTCGAAAATGCTCAGACCGGTTTCTTTTAAAGAAGTTTAAGAATGGCTTCTCAATTTCGACAACAAGATCCAAGAAACAAGGCAAAACAAAGTTAAAACGAAAGAGAAAGAAAAACTTTTAAGGTTTTCACTCCTTTTTTTCTCCTTTTCGCACAAATTTTTTTCTTTTTCAAATTTTAAGCAAAACTAAGAAAACAACAACAAAAATGCTAGGTGATCTACCCTTGAAACAGAACATCTCCCCCCCCCCCCCCACACTTAAAACGCCACAATGTCCTCATTGTGGGAAGGTGTCACAAGAAAAGGGTAGAGAACCTACAAAAACTAACAAACAAAAACAACTAGTACATAAAAGTGGTGGCGACCCGAGCCCACACGGCTCCAACAGCTAAATAATCGCAACACAGAAACTGAAAGGGGCTCGCCACCCAAAAGAAAAAATCAAGCATGCAACAAGGATCAATATATGTACACATTCAAAGAGTGCGGAAAGAGGTTACCTCGTGGTCTTTAATTAAAGAATAGAACCAATCCACGATCCGTGATAGCCAAGCAAAGGGTTAGGATTTTCAAGTAAAATCAACCAAAGCTCGTAAGATCCGCATGCAAGATTAAAAACATGAAAAAGAGACTAACTAAGAAAAACTAGAAATTAACTCAAAAGAAAGAAATAAAAGTATGGGTTGTCTCCCATAAAGCGCTTGTTTAAGGTCCCGAGCTGGACCTAATTACTTACTTGATTCTTGAAAGGCGTGGTGTGCATGAGAGAAGCATGGTAAGCTTTTTCAACCAACTCTTCTTCCTTCTTCTCCCGCGCACTCTAATAGAACTCATGAAAAATCCAAGATGATCCTCCGGTGGTCTAGTTAACTCTGAAAGAAACAAAGATGATGGCCGCTTCGCTTTGCTCCACCAGAATTTCTTCCTCCTTTTCCATCGCTTCCTCTTCTTGCGCAAATATGGGGCATGCCTCCTTGAAGACTTGATAGGACATATAGAAAGAGAACATAACCCTAGCTTGATATTCGATGATGTGTCGGGTCTCGGGACTTGGGAAGCCATCTCCCTCAATTTCATATTCTCAATATATGTTTCACCCAAAGCAATCTCCCTCCTCAAAGGCACAGTGTTGAGGAAATCACCATGGAAGGAAACTATCTCCATGAAGCTTAAAGTGAATAGCTTTAGGGTGACTTTCTCCTCCCCAATCATCCGGTTCCACAACAAGTAAGCACGACTCCTCTTGATGCTCATCCATAATACCAACCACTACATTAACCTTGAAGCGTGACTCTTTGTGAGGGTTCCTTCTCGAAAGATCAAGATCCAAAATCAATATGCTCTCTCCCTACATGAAGAGACAAGCGGCCTCTTTTCACATCTATGATTGCTCCCGCAGTGGCTAAGAAAGGTCTACCAAGAACAATGGGACTTCTCCAATCCTCATCCATCTCCAAAATAACGAAGTCACAAGGAATAAGGAAACTCCCCACTTGAACTGGGATGTCTTCTAATATTCCCAAAGGCTTCCTAACAGTTCGGTCCGCAAGTTGCAAGCTAATAGCTGTAGGGGTCAAGTCATAATGGTTCAACTTCTTACAAATTGAGTGTCGCATGACACTCACACTTGCCCCCAAATCGCATAATACATTATCAATCCTCATATCACCAATTAAGCACGGTATGGAGAAACTACCCGGATCGGCAAGTTGCAAGCTAATAGCTGTAGGGGTCAAGTCATAAAGGTTCAACTTCTTACAAATTGGTGTGGCATGACACTCACACTTGCCCCCAAATCGCATAATGCATTAGCAATCCTCATATCACCAATTAAGCACGGTATGGAGAAACTACCCGGATCGACAAGTTTCTCGGGAGTCTTGCTTCCCATAATGGCATTACAACTGAGAAGAACGGTCGACGGCTCTTTGATTCTCCTTTTGTTTGTCAAGAGGTCATTAAGATATTTCTTGAAAGATGGGACCTCCACCATGGCATCAAGAAAGGAATATTGACTTGGAGCTTTTTCAACATCTCAATAAATCGCTCAAACTTCGCCTCATTTTTATGTTAAATCAATCTACCAGGAAAAGGTATTGGTGGTCTATATGAAACGGGTTTCTCCAATGGGTTTTCATGAATATCCTCCCTCAAGACTTCCTTTCCTTTCTCTCGTATTTTCTCAATCTCTACCCTCTCTTCCAACTTCTCTTTTTCCTCATCCTTGGCCTCATTAGCAACAACATCATCCTCCTTCTCCTCAACTATGTTTTGCTCAATTCCTAAATCCTCCTCTTCAGTACTATCCACCACAACTTCCTCATTCTCTCCCGAAGATCTCTCCTCTTCTACATTCTCCCTCACTACCATAAGGTTCTTTAATTTTTCTTCCAGTCCTTAGGGAAATAGCATCAACTTTCTCCTCTTAGATAGGTTGAGGTTGAATGGGTTGAGAAAGGTATATTTGTTGAGCAACTTGGGTCATTTGGGTTTCAAGGTCTCTAAGGCGAGCACCCTTACATTCTTGATTAGCATCAATTTATTGCAACAACTTTTCAATCATAGAATCTTGGGATGGTTGAGAAAATTGAGGTTGTGGGGTGGTTTGATGTGAGAACTCTTCTTGAAAATATGCATGATGGTCATAAGGTTGACAAACATGGTATAGCTAGGATCATAATCCTCATAAGAATGGGAATAAAGATGGTTGGAATAGATGGCATTTACAGGTTCTACTTGACGATACTCCACACATTGATGCTCAAGATGTGAACCAAAACACAACTTACAAGTATGCACAATAGGAATAGGTGTGGATGTAAAGGCTTGCATACCTCGGGCTAAGTTCAACTGATTGGAAACTTCATCATTCACCATCTTCTTTTGCAAATCATCAACGGTAGCCATTAGAAGTTTGATAGTCGGGTTGCGTTCCAAAGAATGATCCTCATTTCCTGAATTTTGGCCGCCTCCCCAACTAGGAACATTTTGATATAGCTCATGAAGAAAAACTTTGGCTTCCTCCGCAGTCTTCTTTAAGAACATCCCTCCAGAAGCACGATCAATAGATTCTTTTTATGAATCACAAAGCCCATAATAAAAGTGTTGAAGTAGCATCCAATCCGGTAAATTGTGATGTGGACATTGGCGTTGAAGACTTTTAAATCTCCCCCAAGCCTTAAAAAGATCTTCTCCGGGTTCTTGCTGGAAAGACATAATAACTTGCCGGAGTCGATAAGTTTCATCCGTTGGGAAAAATCGGTGCAGGAAATCTCTTCTAAGTACCTCCCATGAAGAATATATGCCGGGAGGACACGTTTGAAGCCATGTCTTCGCTTTCCCCGTAAGAGTTAGAGGAAAGAACTTCAATTTCATAAATTCAGAAGATAGACCGGGAACTTGCACAAAACTAATCTGATCTTCAAATTTCTCAATGTGTGGAATAGGACTCTCGGATTTATCTCCATAAAATTGATTGCTCGAAAAGACTTCAAGTAAGTACGGTTTGAACTCAAATACGACATCGGGTGGTAACGTTGGTAAAGTGCTCGGGTTACCTCCCGTACCCAAAGATGGAACGACATATGATAGAAGGGTATGTGGTGAACCAGTTTGGCCCTCAGTCATTAGAGCTCGAAACCTCCTACAAGAGATAGAAAAGCATCAAATTCATTTGATTTGGAACAAACTAGTTTCTAGCATGAAAGCAATCTTAAACAACTCATGACCAAGAAACTAAGCTAGGGGCGCTTGCTCCCCGGCAACGGCGCCATTTTGTGTATCGCGGTTTTTGTACCCCGGTTTTTATATCGTTCTTCTCGAGGAGCTAGGGGCCTTGGCTAAGAAACTCGGTTTAAGGTCGGGTTAAGATCGCTAGGTAAGGCAATGGGTTTGAAAGGGTCTCAACGCAAGAAACCAAACTAAGGTCAGTCATGGTGAAACAATGGGTTTCGGGATGCATGCGGGAACAAGGGGATAGGTTTTGCAATAACAGAGCAAGAAGGAAGAAAATCAAGTGGCAATCCTCTTTTAAGGATAGTCTGGATTAACTTCCCAAAAGTCCACCACGGACAAGGAGGGTTAATGAAACGAAATTCCCTAGTTAGTCTCTACTCACTCTCATGAGTAAAGTGCTAACTATCCCAATTCCAACCTTCCAACACAAGTGTTGGATGTGTTCGGGAGCTTTCGAACCCAAATACATCCCACTTGAGGGATGGAATGGAGTGGGAAAAGTGATTTCCCAACTAATTACTCACTAATATTGCTAACCCATACCTAATTACCCCCCTAACCCATTAGGGTTCTAGCCACTAATCATGGTAAAAACTAAGCTAACAACATCCAAACCAACCCTAAGCATGATTACTAACATAAAACAACCATAAACAAGCAAAACAATTGAAATAGCAAGAAAGCAATTAAGCAAGTAAGAAAGTAATTAGCAAAGCAATTAATAAAAGAGTTAAGGGAAGAGAATACTTATCAAAATGATGTAGATGAACAAAGAAAAGCAAAGGGAAATGATAATCCAACAATCTTTCAATTGTTTGAATCTTCAATCCTTGAATCACACCAAAAAAATCAACCAAACCGTAGAATAATTAAGGCTAATCTCTCACTAAAACTCACTAATACAAAGTTGGAAATAGAGTCTAATTAACTAGAATGGGATCCCCAAGATAATTGTCAATTGGAATATATATACAAGTGAAATTGGTTGGCCAAAATGCAACACTTCAAGCCGAACAATCGCGTAGAAAAGAGGGAGACCGCAGGTGTGGTCAAGGAGACGGCAGGTGTGGTCTAGCAGACGGCAGGTGCGGTCTCTTGCTGCGTAGGGAAAGTAGTGGGTGCCACGCGCGAAAACTGTTGGGCAATTCTTCCTTTGTAAGACCGCAGGTGCGGTCTCACTGACCGTAGGTGCGGTCCTCTTCTTTCCAAGGGATATAACGCCCGCTACAAGGGTCGTAGCAGGTGTTACCTCACTAATTAGCACCAAATGAAGGGAAATAGATCTCGGGTCAACTTCACTTCGGCTCTCGGTCTGGCTCGGCTCGGGAAATGACCAAAAAATGCTCTAAAATGGCCCGTTTTACCTCGTTTTGAGTAAAAACACCAAAACCTACAAAATAACCCAAAACATACTAAAAAGCCATGAAAATAAACACGAAACGTGTCAAAAACCTAAGAATTAAGCCGTTATTTAGACACAAAATTGGGTCTAAACAATATGCTCAAGTCCAAGTACTCTAGATTCAAGTATATGAACCAAAATATACCTCCTTGATAAAGCATCGGCTCCTTTATTCAAGTGACCCGCTTTATGATGAATCATAAAATGAAAAGATTGCATGAACTCTACCCGTTTGGCATGACCAGGTTTCAACTTATGTTGTCCTTGTATGTACTTCAACGCTTCATGATCACTATGAAGTATGAATTCTCCACTCAATAAATAATGTCTCCAATGTTCCAATGCCCTTATAATGGCATAAAATTCTTTGTCATATGTACTATACTTCCTCTTTGCTTCACTTAGCTTTTCACTAAAATAAGCTATTGGGCGACCTTCTTGAGATAGGACAACACCTATCCCAACCCCACTTGCATCACATTCAACTTCAAACACTTTAGAGAAACTAGGTAATGCAAGAATAAGGGCGTTACATAGCTTGTCTTTAATCAAGTCAAAAGCTTTATTTGCGGCTTCATTCCAAGAGAACTCTTTATTCTTCATCAATTCAGTCATAGGGGATAAAAGAGTACTAAAGTTCTTGGTGAATCTTCTATAAAAAGATGCCAAGCCATGAAAACTTCGTACCTCATGAATGGTCGTAGGTGTTGGTCGTTCTTGGATCGCTTTCACTTTCTCTTCGTCTACTTAGATTCCTTCACTTGATAGCACATATCCAAGGAACACAACTTTGGACATGAAGAAATGACACTTATCTAAGTTTTCATAGAGCTTTTCACGTTCCAAAATGAGTATGACCGACTCCAAATGCTTCACATGTTCCTTTTCACTCCTACTATACACAAGAATGTCATCAAAGTATACAACAACATATTTACCAATAAGAGGTTTCAAGACTTGGTTCACGAGTCTCATAAATGTTGATGGTGCATTTATAAGACCGAATGGCATCACAAGCTACTCATATAATACTTCTTTAGTTTTGAAAGCTGTTTTCCATTCTTCTCCTTCATGGATCCTTATTTGATGATATCCACTTCTAAGATCAATCTTGGAAAATACCATGCTTCCATGTAATTCTTCCAATAGATCTTCGAGTCTAGGTATTGGAAACCTATACTTAATTGTGATTTTGTTGATGGCGAGGCAATCCATGCACATTCTTTGTGACCCATCCTTCTTTGGTACTTATAGGGCGGGAACAACACAGGGGCTAAGGCTCTCACAAATCAAACCCTTAGCTAATAGCTCTTCCACTTATCTTTGTACTTCATTCGTATCCGTTGGATTCATTCTGTAGGTCGGCTTGTTTGGTAGCATAGATCCTGGGACAAGATCTATTTTGTGTTCAGTCTCTCGTTTTGGTGGTAACCCATGAGGCATCTCCTTAGGGAACATATGAGAGAATCACTCCAAAAGGGGATTCAAGAATGGATGGTTGCTTGGTGGCGTTTTGCTTTCCTCTAAGTGTGCAAGAATAAGACTCTTATGCTCTTCATACTCATGATATTCTGCCTTCATAAACGTCACAATATTTCTTTCATTCCTCTTAAGCCGAGATATAGAAGATGGTGCTAGAGGTGTCAAAATGGTCTTCTTTCGATAGAAGGTGAGAATGTAAGTGTTGGCTCTCCCATCATGTATGACATTCCTATCAAATACCCATGGTCTTCCCAACAAAATATATATATGACATGCATCCATAGGATTAATATCACACCTTAATGAATCTTTATAACTCTTGCCAATAGAAAGACTTACCAACACTCTTTAGTCCACACGAATGCCTTGGCCTTAGCTTAGCCATTGTATAGTGTAAGGTGTGGGATGAGGGCTAACCTCCAATTGCAACTTCTTGATCATTGTTGTAAAGGCGGCATTGGTGCAACTCCCTCCATCTAGGATCAATGAGCATACTTTTCCTTTGATGATACAACGAGAGTGAAAGATAGCCTCCCTTTGTACTTGGTCATTCGACATATGAGCTACATTCAAGGCTCTCCTTACAACAAGTAACTCTCCATTATCCGGTTCTTCTTCATACTCCTCTTCTTCTACATTATTCTCCTCATTTTCTTCCTCACACACGTCATTATCACCTTCTGGTTGTACATATAACGACGTTTGGCATTCAACAAAAGATACTACCCTCTTGTTAGGACACTCCGAAGCATAGTGACCTAAACCTTGGCAACGAAAACATCTCCTTGGGGCAAGGGTTTTTGGTTTTGGGACAGTGGGTTTGGGGGTGGTTTGGGGCTGATTTGTGGTATTCTTGACGTAGGGTGATTTGGAAGATATGGGTGATCTTTATTGTGTAGGGAATGGGCATGTAGGGTAGGTTGATTTTTGTGGAGTTTAGTACTTGTTCAAGATTTCTTTACCCTTATTTCTCCTTTGTCGTTCAACTTTAAGCGATAAAGAACTCAATTCATCCAAAGTTTTATATGGTTGCAACTCAACAATATGTCTAATCCAATCATCAAGACCAACCAGATAACGTACCAAAGTTTGTGGCTCGTCCTCTTTAAGGTCACACCTCCAAAGCAAATGCTCGGATTCTTTGGTCTACTCTTCTACGCTTTTTCCTCCTTGGATCAACTTTTGAAGTTTGTAGTAATTGTCACGTAGGTAGCTAGGTGGTAAGAACTTATCTTGAAGCTTCTTCTTCATCTTATCCCATGAACGTACCTTATCCTTTCCTTTGGTTTCTCACTTCTTTTGCAAGTTTGTCAACCAAATGCTTGCATGCTTTCGTAATTTCAAGGCAACATACTTGACCTTCTTATCATCATTCACGTCTTTGAGATCAAAGACTCTTTCCACAGGTTGCATCCAATCCAAGAAAACGTCCGGATCAAGACTCCCTTCAAAGTCCAGTATTTCCACCTTGAAATCGAACCTATCCTCCCTTCTTGGACGTCTACTCCTTTCACTTTATGTGTCCTCTTCATCATCATGGGGATTCCCAACACAAGAATCATTCCCATCACGCATCTCTCTATGTGGAAGATGCATATACTTCTTCAATTGGTCGGTGAGATAAGCGATTCTTTGCTTCATTCCTTCTACATTTTCTTGGGAATTCGTGGGTGAATTCATTGGAGAACTTGCACTAGCCATTTAGAATCAATCTTGGTGAGAAAGATCCTTCAAGACTCACGATTTTAGGTTTTGGGTGTAGGTGACATAGGGGTTTGTGTTTGGCTTTAGGTTTTTTGTGGAGTTTTCTGTGTAGGACGTGTTATAGGCTGTTTGTGTGATGAAGATGTGGGGAAAGATTGCATAAAGATGGTAACAAGAACCACGAGAATCGATCTTCTAGGCTCTGATACCAATTTTGATGTATGATAGGACCAAAATGATCAAATCACACCACAAAACTAGGATCTTTAAGTGGTTCTTTATGAATAAACGTTTGAATGTAATAATGGATGTACGGAAGCGTAAGTTTCTGGTTGTTTAGGCTTACGAACGAGTGATATTATGAGTGAAAACAATATAGATGTGAAAGAAAAGATTAAACGAACAAAGTTTGAAACTCACTAACAAGATAGAATGAACGATTGATAATGGCTTTTGGATTCTTCAATGGAGATATAGGCACACCACTCCAATGGTTCCTCCAATTCTTCCTTTCACCTTCTAAGGATGCCAACCCTAGAATAGAAGTAGAGTTTTACTTAATCCTCCCTCAAGAGAACAACAATTCTAGTTTTGAAACTAGAGAGAAAAAAAAAGAACATATGTGCTTTGACTTGTATTTGATTGATATTCAATAATGTGTGTAACAAGAGGCTCCCAAAGAGTCTATTTATAGTGATGCTAGGACCCCTTAAGCGTGACCCTTCATTAAGAATCAAAGATTACAAGTTTACATCAAGCACTACATAGATGACATCACAAACTATTACATAAGACACCTATGTACTTAGCTATAAAGAAACAATGATAACTTGCTCAATTCTACTCCAAATCATACGATTCAAAAACCATAAGAAAGATATTCCAAAGATCTTCATTTGACTCTTGACTTCGTCTTCAACAGGATTAAAGATCTTGAGATATTGAACAAAGTAGTCCCATATGCCCGTTGATGTCATTCATAGTATGATTTGATAATAATGACCTAATCTCTTCTTCAATAGAAGCTAGAATTTCCTCTTGATTACTTCCTTGATGTACTTTAGCCTCCAAATGTACATCAGCAAGAGAGATACATATTTAGCTTCTTCTACCATGTCCGCTTCTTCTTCCTTCCTCTGCAACTCCTACCATCTTTAGACAACCTCAAGCCAAGTCGTCCTTCCGGTTGTTTGGTTAACCATGAGCAAGGAAGAGGTCATGATGTCTTTGCTTTCTTCCAATGTCGCTTCCTCCTCCTTTTCCAACACCTCCTCATCACCTCCACAAATAGAACATGAGTTTCCTCCGGTGGTTTGATTTGGTGATGGGGATAAAGGAGCAATTCAAGCTCTTCTTCAAGTGGTTCTCCAAGTTTCAGACACTTGGGAACAATCTTGTCAAACTCTATGTCCTCAATATAAACTTTATCCAATGAAATCTCCCTCCTTAATGGAACAATTTTGAGGGAATCTTCATGAGATATAACTTCAAAAACCTCGGGTTAGGAACATAAGGCCTTGGGATGATTGTTGTCTTTCCCATTATCAGAATTCACTTCAAGAATGTAGACCTCCTCTTGACGCTCATGAACAACTGTTTCTATCATATTGATTTCAACACAAGGCGGCTTGAAGAAGGGTGTCTCAATAGGAACATCGAACTTTGATTCAATATGTCCTTCATCAATCAAGTGTTGAATCAACCAATTTGGGAGAGGAATTTACATTCGGTGGGAATCAAATTGATCTTGAACGCATTCATTAACATTTTCATTCAAAACTATATCTTGTATTTCCTCCACCTTTTTCTTCTACGCGATTAGCTTCCTCTTCAATCAAATTCTCCTTCTCATCATCAACCAACTGCTCAACCTCCATACTCTCTCCTTCAATCTTACCCTCAACATCTCCCTCATTTTCTCCAAGAGTTCTCTCCTCCACCATCTCAGACTCCTGAACTTCTCCTCAACTACACATAGTAATAGCATTCACCTCCACTTCTTGGGTAGGAGTAGGTTGGAATTGGTTGGCTTGAGCCAATTCGAGCTCGAGACTTTGGATATAAGCTTGATCCTCCTCTCAGTCTTCCATGATTCGCTCCAGCATCAACCCAAACGAGGATTCTTAGGGTGGTTGAGAAATTTGAAGTTATGAATGTCTTGTTGGGTTAGATGGAAGGTTTCTTCTAGAATAAATGAGTGATGGTCAAAAGGTTGAAAAGTAGAAGGGTAAAGGTTGTTGGTAAAATCATAAGAAGTGGGATCTTGTTCAACATGGGAAGAATGAATGGCACTCACTTGTTCTAATTGTTGAAAATTGAAAATTTGCGCTTCTCGAGCCATTCTCAAATGCTTAGAAGTCTCCTCATTTGACCGCTCTTTTTGCATTTCATAAATAGAAGCCAAAAGAAGTGTAATAATAGCATCTTGCTCCAAAAATAAATCTCCTCCACTAGATTTGCAACGTCCAAGATTAGGAGCATATTGAACGAGCTCATGAAGGAATTGTTCGGCCTCCGCCGCATTCTTCTTCAAAAATGTCCCTCCGGATGCTTTATCGATCGATTCTTTGAGAGAATCAAAGAGTCCACAATAGAAGTGCTGAAGAAGCATCCAGTTGCGTAGATTGTGTTTGGACACTGACGTTGGAGACTTTTGAATCTCCCCCATGCTTCGAAAAGAGACTCTCCAGCTTTTTGCTTGAAACTCATAATATTTTCCCGGAGTCTACAAGTTTTGTCGGTCGGGAAAAATCTTTGAAGGAAATCTCTCTTTAGAACCTCCCATGAAGAATAAAATCTAGGAGGACATATATCAAGCCACATCTTAGCTATTCCTCTTATAGTAAGAGGAAAGAACTTCAACTTCAGATATTCAGAAGATATTCCGGGCATGTGTATGAAACTGATATGCTTTTCGAATTCCTCCATATGAGCAATAGGGCTCTCGGAATTATCTCCATGGAACAGATTGCTTTCAAAAACTTCAAGAAGACACGACTTGAACTCAAATACCGCGTCGGGTGGTAATGGTCGTAAAATGATAGGGTTGCCTCCCGTACTCGAAGATGGAATGGCATATGATAGAAGAGTACGGGGTGAATAAGCTTGAACTTCACCCATTAGGACTTAAAACCTCCTACGATGCTCGATAGAACATTAGGGCGTACCTACATGCACCAACAAGAACCAATAGAAGCGTCAAATTCATTGGGATTAGCACTAACTAATTTCTAGCGTGAAAGCAATCTCAAATAACCAAAAACCAAGAAACTAAAACTAGGGGCACTGGCTCCCCGGCAACGGCGCCATTTTGCGTAACGTGGTTTTTGTACCACGGTTTTTTCGTTCTCTCTCAGGGAGCTAGGGGCCTTGGTCATAGAATCTAGGTCAATGGTCGGGATGAGATTGCTAACGTAAGGAAATCAGTTTGAAGGGGTCACAAAGCGAGAAACAAAGCTAAGGTTGGTCAAGGGAAGGAAATGGCCTTCGGAGGCTTTTCGGGATGCAAACGGGGATGAGGAAATGGGTTTTGCAACAAGGGAAGGAAATGGCCTTCGGAGGCTTTTCGAGGATAGTCCGGATTAACTTCCCCAAAGTCCACCAAGGACCCGGAGGGTTAATGAAACGAAATTCCCTAGTTAACCTCCTTGCACTTTCGTGGATGAGCATTAACTATCCCGACTTCAACCTTACACACAAGTGTTTGACGTATTCGGGAGCTTTCGGACCCAAATACATCCTACTTGAGGGAAGGAAAGGAGTGGGAAATTGATTTCCCAACTAATTACTCATTAATATTGCTAACCAAACCTAATCACCCATTCATACCCCTAATTAACCCCTAACCCATAGGGATTCTGACCACTAATCAGGATAAAAAAAACTAAGCTAACAACATCCAAACCAACCTTAAACCTGATTTCCAACATCAACAATCAAGAACAAGCAAGGAAAATGAAATAGCAAGCAAGAACAATTAAACAAGCAAGAAAGTAATTAGCAAAGCAATTAATAAAGAGTTAAGGGAAGAGAATACTTATCAAAAAGCTGTAGATGAACAAAGAAAACCAATGGGAATGATAATCCAATAATCTCTCAATTGTTTTAATCTTCAATCCTTGAATCACACCAAAAATCCACCAAAACCCTAGAATAATTAAGGTTAATCTCTCACTAAAACTCTCTAATACAAAGCTGGAAATAGAGTCTACGTAACTAGAGATCGATCCCCAAGATAATCGTTAAAAGGGATATATACACAAGGCAAAATAGTTGGGCAAAACGTAGCACTTCAAGCTGAACATCACGCGCAGAAAAGGGGGAGACCCCGGGTGCTGTCTAGGAGACCGCAAGTGCGGTCTCTTGCTGTCCAGCAGAGGTAGCGGGTGCCACCAGCAAGGTGGCGGGCGCTACCCTGCGAAACATGCCTGGCGATTTTTCCTTCGACCGACCATAGGTGCGGTCCTTGGGATAGCAAGTGCTATCTTCCTCTGCCCAGCTAAGGTAGCGGGTGGCACGAGCAGGGTCGCGGGGGCTACCCTCCTCTTCTCTTCCTTTTGTTCCTTCCTTCATTCCAAGGCATGTAACGTCCGCTACAAGGGTCGTAGCGGGTGTTACCTCACTGATTTGCACCAAATGAAGGGAGAGTGGTCCCGGGTCAACTCCGCATCGGCTCTCGGTCCTGCTCGGCTCGGGAAATCACCAAAATGCTCTAAAAAGGCCCGTTTTACCTCGTTTTTGAGAAAAATGCCTAAATCTACAAAATAACCAAAAACATACTAAAAAGCCATGAAAATAAACACGAAACGAGTCAAAAGCCTAAGAATTGAGGAGGTATTTAGACACAAAATTGGGTCTAAACACCTAACATGTAAGGCGTTGCAAGAAGCTATAGGTACAATTTCACAGCAGATTAAATCATGATACATGTTACCTTTAGGGAATTGCACCAAACATATTCTGGTCACTTGAATTCCCTCGCTTTGATGAACCCATAGGCTAGTATATAGGGTTGGATAGGGAATGTTGGGCGCTTCTAACTCATCCACCAATCCTTATGCTATACCATATGGCCGGTTGTTTTCTTCAATAATCAAAGAACAAGCTTTGTTCTCGATTATACACTGAGTTCGAAAAATGGCCTCTCTTGGATCTTCTTGTTGTTCTACTCCAGAAGATTTTCCTCGTCATCATACTCATCAAAGATTGGAGGTTGGTCAAAATAATTGGAGATTTCATCAAATCTTAGAGGGAGCATAAAATGGTCCTGTGGCTCATCATTTAAACATTGATCTTCAAAGGGCTCAAAAAGGACCTTACCAACTTTTGCAGCATCGTCAACCTCTAGAGCGAGATTAAGCTTAATCCCTGGTTCCTCTAGAACTTGATATTCCTCCTCATTTACCAGAGGTGGTTCACGTGACTTCCTGGAAGTCTAGTTAAATTCATACCAAGTTATCTCAAATTGTAGCACCGTGAGTTCAAGGAGTTTAAATTCATGTCTCAATCTCCTCAATCTCTTTTTGACCTTCAAAATTTGATGACTCTTTGGAGATGAAGGTTTGTTGGACAACATGGCTAAGGTTCTTTTGTGAAGGTAATAAAAAGGATTGTGTTTGGAATGTGTTTAGGGCGTTGGGGACTAGGGTTGTACCAAGAGAAACCTAAGCTCTGATACAAATTTTGATGTATAACTGAAGCAAGGCTAGGGTTTGATCAATTATACCTCAAGATAACGTGCAACCAATCTAGGTGAGGGAAGGATTCACGTTAAAACCTAGGGTTTTGTAAGGATATCTCAATAAAGATAGATACTTTGGATAGTTCAAGGGAATAACACTTGATACAGAGACACTACAAGTTGAATCCCTAGGGTTTCTTGATCTTTTACCTAGTTACAGAAACACCTTCTAGGTATAGGAATAAGCTCTACCTCACCACTTGAATATCCAATTCAAGATACAATAGTAGAAAAGGAAATAGGGTAACTCCCAGATGAGGAAAGGCTCGATTTTGTATTCATAATTCGAAGTGTGCGTGCTCTATGGACGTTACAAACATCATTATATACTAGTCTAAGACCTAGTCTTTCTAGGATTCCCTTTAACTTTCCTAATCATAATTGAATTAGGTAAAAAAATTGACATCGAAGACTAGGATTCCAAATATTGACGTCTAGCCAACTCCTAAGTGACGTTCCACCTACTAAACACTACTTGGCATTATGCCTTACAACATAATTAAAAAAAAAAGAAACTACTATAACAAACTTAGTTACTAATAAAGAAAATAACTACTAATAATGAACAAAGCAAATACTACTAATATAACTTCTTTTCTATAGACTTCTTTCACGTGACTTTGCTCTCCTTTACCTTACTTGGACGTGATGTACCCTCCATGAACTAGGGTGCCCAAAGGTGATATCAAGCCTAAGCGGATCCCAATCATTCTTCCCTGGTTGCAAAGAGTTTGTCCTCAAACTCGGTTGAATGCATTGGACCTTCTTATTACGTGAGCGGGGCTGATCTCCATCACCCTTGATGGACCTAGGGTTCCCGAAGGTGAGACAAATGCTAGGTGAATCTCCATCATTCTCCCCTGGTTGCAAGGAGTTTTCCCTGAAACTCGGTTGGATGAATTGACTCTTTGTGAGCATAAAGGTGGTTTCCTTCTGGTTGGGCATGAAGGTGTAAGTATTTGTTCGTCCATCAAGAGGTATGGCTCGATCAAACATCCATGGCCTAACATGCAAGACGTTGCAAGCATCTATAGGTACAATTTCACAGTAGATTGAATCATGATACATGTTACCTATAAGGAATTGCAACAAACATCTTCTGGTCACTTGAATTCCCCCACTTTGATGAACCCATAAGCTGGTATATAGGGTTGGATTGGGAATGTTGGGCGCTTCTAACTCGTTCACCAATGCTTGTGCTACACCCTATGGCCGGTTGTTTCCTTCAATAATCAAAGAACAAGCTTTGTCCTCGATTATACACTGAGTTTGAACAATGGCCTCTCTTGGATCTTCTTGTTGTTCTTCTAACTCAACAAGATTTTCCTCGTCATCATACTCATCAAAGATTGGAGGTTGGTCCAAACAATTGGAGCTTTCGTCAAATTTTAGAGGGAGCTTAAAATCGTCCTCCGGCTCATCATTTAAACATTGATCTTCAAAAGGCTCAAAAAGCATATTACCAACTTTTGCACCATCGTGAACTTCTAGTGGGAGATTAAGCTTAATCCCTGGTTCCTCTTGAACTTGATGTTCCTCTTCATGAACCAGGGGTGGTTCACGTGACTTCCTGGAAGTCTAGTTAAATTTACACCAAGTCGTCTCAAATTGTAGCACCGTGAGTTCAAGGAGTTAAAATTCATGTCTCAATCTCCTCAATCTCTTTTTGACCTTCAAAATTTGATCACTCTTTAGAGATGAAGGTTTGTTGGACAACATGGCTAAGGTTCTTTTGTGAAGGTAATAAAAAAGATTGTGTTTGGAATGTGTTTAGGGCGTTGGGGACTAGGGTTGTACGAGAGAAACCTAAGCTCTGATACCAATTTTGATGTATAACTGAAGCAAGGCTAGGGTTTGATCAATTATACATCAAGATAACGTGCAACCAATCTAGGTGAGGGAAGGATTCACGTTAAAACAAAGGGTTTTGTAATGATATCTCACTAAAGACAGATACTTTGGATAATTCAGGGAATCAAACTTGATACAGAGACACTACAAGTTGAATCCCTAGGGTTTCTTGATCTTTTACCTAGTTACAGAAACACCTTCTAGGTATAGGAATAAGCTCTACCTCACCACTTGAATATCCAATTCAAGATACAATAGTAGAAAAGGAAATAGGGTAACTCCCAGATGAGGAAAGGCTCGATTTTGTATTCATAATTCGAAGTGTGCGTGCTCTATGGACGTTACAAACATCCTTATATACTAGTCTAAGACCTAGTCCTTCTAGGACCACTAAACTTGCCACCTATGTAGCCTAAGGATGATCCATCTAGGATTCCCTTTAACTTTCCTAATCATAATTGAATTAGGTAAAAAAATTGACATCGAAGACTAGGATTCCTAATATTGATGTCTAGCCAACTCCTAAGTGACGTTCCACCTACTAAACACTACTTGGCATTATGCCTTACAACATAATTAAAAAAAAAAAAGAAACTACTATAACAAACTTAGTTACTAATAAAGAAAATAACTACTAATAATGAAAAAAGTAAATACTACTAATATAACTTCTTTTCTATAGACTTCTTTCACGTGACTTTGCTCTCCTTTACCTTGCTTGGACGTGATGTACCCTCCATGAACTAGGGTGCCCAAAGGTGATATCAAGCCTAAGCGGATCCCAATCATTCTTCCCTGGTTGCAAAGAGTTTGTCCTCAAACTCGGTTGAATGCATTGGACCTCCTTATTACGTGAGCGGGGCTGATCTCCATCACCCTTGATGGACCTAGGGTTCCCGAAGGTGAGACAAATGCTAGGTGAATCTCCATCATTCTCCCCTGGTTGCAAGGAGTTTGCCCTGAAACTCGGTTGGATGAATTGACTCTTTGTGAGCATAGAGGTGGTTTCCTTCTGGTTGGGCATGAAGGTGTAAGTATTTGTTCGTCCATCATGAGGTATGGCTCGATCAAACATCCATGGCCTAAAATGCAAGACGTTGCAAGCGTCTATAGGTACAGTTTCACAGTAGATTGAATCATGATATATGTTACCTATAAGGAATTGCAACAAACATCTTCTGGTCACTTGAATTCCCCCACTTTGATGAACCCATAAGCTGGTATATAGGGTTGGATTGGGAATGTTGGGCGCTTCTAACTCGTTCACCAATGCTTGTGCTACACCATATGGCCGGTTGTTTCCTTCAATAATCAAAGAACAAGCTTTGTCCTCGATTATACACTGAGTTTGAACAATGGCCTCTCTTGGATCTTCTTGTTGTTCTTCTAACTCAACAAGATTTTCCTCGTCATCATACTCATCAAAGGTTGGAGGTTGGTCCAAACAATTGGAGCTTTCGTCAAATCTTAGAGGGAGCTTAAAATCGTCCTCCAGCTCATCATTTAAACATTGATCTTCAAAAGGCTCGAAAAGGACATTACCAACTTTTGCACCATCGTGAACTTCTAGAGGGAGATTAAGCTTAATCCCTGGTTCCTCTTGAACTTGATGTTCATCTTCATGAACCAGGGGTGGTTCACGTGACTTCCTGGAAGTCTAGTTAAATTAATACCAAGTCGTCTCAAATTGTAGCACCGTGAGTTCAAGGAGTTTAAATTCATGTCTCAATCTCCTCAATCTCTTTTTGACCTTCAAAATTTGATCACTCTTTAGAGATGAAGGTTTGTTGGACAACATGGCTAAGGTTCTTTTCTGAAGGTAATAAAAAGGATTGTGTTTGGAATGTGTTTAGGGCGTTGGGGACTAGGGTTGTACCGAGAGAAACCTAAGCTCTGATACCAATTTTGATGTATAACTGAAGCAAGGCTAGGGTTTGATCAATTATACATCAAGATAACGTGCAACGAATCTAGGTGAGGGAAGGATTCACGTTAAAACCTAGGGTTTTGTAAGGATATCTTACTAAATATAGATACTTTGGATAGTTCAAGGGAATCAAACTTGATACAGAGACACTACAAGTTAAATCCCTAGGGTTTCTTGATCTTTTACCTAGTTACAGAAACACCTTCTAGGTATAGGAATAAAAGCTCTACCTCACCACTTGAATATCAAATTCAAGATACAATAGTAGAAAAGGAAATAGTGTAACTCCCAGATGAGGAAAGGCTCGATTTTGTATTCATAATTCGAAGTGTGTGTGCTCTATGGATGTTACAAACATCCTTATATACTAGTCTAAGACCTAGTCCTTCTAGGACCACTAAACTTGCCATCTATGTAGCCTAAGGATGATCCATCTAGGATTACCTTTAACTTTCCTAATCATAAATTGATTAGGTACAAAAATTGACATCGAAGACTAGGATTCCTAATATTGACGTCTAGCCAACTCCTAAGTGACGTTCCACCTACTAAACACTACTTGGCATTATGCCTTACAACTTAATTAAAAAAAAAAAAAAGAAACTACTATAACAAACTTAGTTACTAATAAAGAAAGTAACTACTAATAATAAAAAAGGAAATACTACTAATATAACTTCTTTTTTATAAAAAAAGGAAATACTACTAAAATAAGTGACGTTCCCCTTTAGCTTGCTTGGACGTCATGTACCCTCCATGAACTAGTGTCCACAAAGGTGAGATCAAGGTTAAGCGGATCTCAATCATTCTCCCCTGGTTGTAAAGAGTTTGTCCTCAAACTCGAATGAATGCATTGGACCTCCTTATTGGGTGAGCGTGGCTGATCTCCATAAACCTCCATGAACCTAGGGTTCCCAAAGGTGAGACAATGGCTAGGTGAATCCTAATCATTCTCCCCTGGTTGCAAAGAGTTTGCCCTCAAACTCGGTTGGATGAATTGACTCTTTGTGAGCATTGAGATGGTTTACTTCTGGTTTGGGAATGAAGGTGTAAGTATTTGTTCGTCCATCATTAGGTATGGCTCGATCAAACATCCATGGCCTAACATGTAAGACGCTGCAAGCATCTATAGGTACAATTTCACAGTAGATTGAATCATGATACATGTTACCTATAGTGAATTGCACCAAACATCTTCTGGTCACTAGAATTCCCTTGCTTTGATGTACCCATAGGATGGTGTATGGGGTTGGATGGGGAATGTTGGACGCTTCTAACTCGTCCACCAATGCTTGTGGTACACCATATGGCCGACAGTTTCCTTCAATAATCAAAGAACAAGCTTTGTTCTCGATTATACAGTGAGTTTTAAAAATGGGCTCTCTTTGTTCTTCTTGTTGTTCTTCTAACTCCACAAGATTGGAGGTTGGTAAAAACAAATGGAGCTTTCATCAAATCTTAGAGGGAGATTAAAATCGACCTTTGGCTCATCATTTAAACATTGATCTTCAAAAGGCTGAAAAAGGACCTTATCAACTTCTGCAACATCGTCAACATCTAGAGGGAGATTAAGCTTAATCCTTGGTTCCTCTTGAACTTGATGTTCCTCTTCATGAACCCGGGGGGGGGGGGGGGAGGTTCTCGTAACATCCTAAAATTTTAGTTAAATTCATACCAAGCCATCTCAAATTGTAGCACCTTTAGTTCAACGAGATTAAATTCATGTCTCAATCTCCTTTTCTCCTTCAAAATTTGATCAATCTTTTGAGATGAGGGTTTGTTGGACAACATGGCAAAGGTTCTTTTGTGGAGAAAATAAAAAGGATTGTGTTTGGAATGTGTTTAGGCTGTTGGGGACTAGGGTTGCACAGAGAGAAACCTAAGGTTTGATACAATGTATTACTAAAGCAACGCTAAGGTTTGATCAATTACACATCAAGATGACGTGCAACCAATCTAGGTGAGGGAAGGATTCACGTAAACCTAGGGTTCTGTAACGATATCTCAATAAATATAGATACTTTGGATAGTTCAAGGGACTCGAACTTGATACAAGACACCACAGGTTGAATCCCTAGGGCTTCTTGTTCTTCTACCTAGTTACAAAAACACCTTTTAGGTATAGGAACAAGCTCTACCTCACCCCTTGAATAGCTAATTCAAGATACAATAGTAGAAAAGGAAAAAGGGAAACACTCAGATGAAGAGAGGCTCGATATTGTATTCATAATTCGAAGTGTGTGTGCTCTATGGACATTACGAACCTCTTCCATAGTAGTTTAAGACCCAGTCCTAGTTGGACCACTAAACTTGGCGCCTAAGCAGCCTCAGGATGAATCCATCTAGGATTCCCTTTAGCTTTCCTAATCCTAATTGGATTAGGTACAAAAATTGGCATCCAAGACTCGGACTCCTAATATTGACGTCTGCCCTCCTCCTAAGTGACGTCCCACCTACTAAATACTACTTGACATTATGCCTTAAATCTTAATTAATAAAAAGCAACTATTATAACAAACTTCGCTACTAATAAAGAAAATAACTACTAACAATGAAAAAATCTAATATTACTAATATAACTTCTGTTCCATTGACTTCCCCTTCATGTGACTTGTATACTTCCATGGACTTCTTTTACGTGACTTTGCTCCCCTTTAGTTTGCCTGGACGTCATGTACCCTCCATGAAGTATGGTCCCCAAAGGTGAGATCAAGGGTAAGCGAAACTCCATCATTCTCCCCTGGTTACAAAGAGTTTGTCCTCAAACTCGGTTGAATGCATTGGACCTCCTTATTAGGTGTGCGGGGCTGATCTCCATCACCCTACATGAACCAAGGGTTCCCAAAGGTGAGACCAAGGCTAGGTGAATCTCCATCATTATCCCCTGGTTGCAAAGACTTTGCGCTCAAAATTTTCAAAGAACAAGCTTTGCTCTTGATTATACACTGAGTTTGAACAATGGCCTCTATTGGATCTTCTTGTTCTTATTCTAACTCCACAAAATTTTCCTCGTCATCATACTCATCTAAGATTGGAGGTTGCTGAAAGCAATTGGAGCTTTCATTAAATCCTGGTTCGAGAGTAAAATCGTCCTCTGGCTCATCTTTTAAACATTCATCTTTAAAAGGCTCAAAAAGGACCTTACCAACTTCTACAACATCATCAACTTCTCGGGAGAGTTTAAGATTAATCTTTGGTTCCTATTTAACTTGATGTTCCTCCTCATGAACCAGGGGTGGTTCACGTCATCTCAAATTGTAGCACCGTGAGTTATATGAGTTTAAATTCATGTCTCAATCTCCACAATCTCATTTTCACCTTCAAAATTTGCTAATTCTTAAGAGATGAAGGTTTGTTGGACAACATGGCTTAGGTTCTTTTGTGTAGGTAATAAAAAGGATTGTGTGTGGAATGTCCTTATGCCATTGGGGACTAGGTTGTACCGAGAGAAATCTAAGCTCTGATACCAATTTTGATGTATAACTCAAGCAAGGCTAGGGTTTGATCAATTACACATCAAGATAACGTGCAACCAATCTAGGTGTGGGAAGGATTCACGTTAAAACCAAGGGTTTTGTAAGGATATCTCAATAAAGATAGATGCTTTGGATAATTCAAGGGAATCAAACTCGATATAGAGACACCACAAGTTGAATCCCTAGGACTTCTTGTTCTTCTACCTAGTTACCGAAACACCTTCTAGATTTAGGAAAAAGCTCTACCTCACCACTTGTATAGCCAATTCAAGATACAATAGTAGAAAAGGAAATAGGGGAATTCTCAAATAAGGAAAGGCTCGATTTTGTATTCATAATTCTAAGTGTGTGTGCTCTATGGACGTTACAAACTTCGTTATATACTAGTGTAATACCTAGTCCTACTAGGACAACTAAACTTGGCACCTAAGCAGCTTAAGCATGAATCCATCTAGGATTCCCTTTAGCATTCCTAATCCTAATTGGATTCGGTACAAAAATTGACATCGAAGACTAGGACTCCTAATATTGACGTCTACCCTCCTCCTAAGTGACGTTCAACCTACTAAACACTACTTGGAATTATGCCTTCCAACTTAATTAATAAAAAGCAACTACTATAAAAAAAACTTACCTACTAATAAAGAAAACAACCACAAATAATGAAAAAAGCAAATACTACTAATATAACTTGCAACCAATCTAGGTGTGCGAAGGATTCACGTTAAAACCAAGGGTTTTGTAAGGATATCTCAATAAAGATAGATGCTTTGGATAGTTCAAGGGAATCAAACTTGATATAGAGACACCACAAGTTGAATCCCTAGGACTTCTTATTCTTCTACCTAGTTACCGATGCACCTTCTAAATATAGGAAAAAGCTCTACCTCACCACTTGAATAGCCAATTCAAGATACAATAGTAGAAAAGGAAATAGGGAAACTCTCAAATAAGGAAAGGCTCGATTTTGTATTCGTAATTCGAAGTGTGTGTGCTCTATGGACGTTACAAACTTCGTTATATACTAGTCTAAGACCTAGTCCTACTAAGACCACTAAACCTTGGCAACTAAGAAGCCTAAGGATGAATCCATCTTCGATTCCCAATAGCTTTCCTCATCCTAATTGGATTAGGGACAAAAATTGACATCGAAGACTAGTACTCCTAATATTGACGTCTACCCAATTCCTAATAGACGTTCAACCTACTAAACACTACTTGGCATTATGCCTTCCAACTTAATTAATAAAAAGCAACTACTATAAAAAAAACTTACCTACTAATAAAGAAAATAACTACAAATAATGAAAAAAGCAAATACTACTAATATAACTTCTTTTCTATAGACTTCTCTTTCACGTGACTTATATACTTGCATGGACTTCTTTCACGTCACTTTGCTCCTCTTTAGCTTGCTTGGACGTCATGTACCCTCCATGAACTAGGGTCGACAAAGGTAAGATCAAGGCTAAGCGGATCTCAATCATTCTCTCCTGTTTGCAAAGAGTTTGTCCTCAAACTCGGTTGAATGCATTGGACCTCCTTATTGGGTTAGCGGAGCTGATCTCCATCAACCTCCATGAACCTAGGGTTCCCAAACGTGAGATAATGGCTAGGTGAATCTCCATCATTCTCCCCTGGTTGCAAAGAGTTTGCCCTCAAACTCGGTTGGATGAATTGACTCTTGGTGAGCATAGAGGTGGTTTCCTTCTGGTTAGGCATGAAGGTGTAAGTATTTGTTCGTCCATCATTAGGTATGGCTCGATCAAACATCCATGCACTAACATGTAAGACGTTGCAAGCATCTATAGGTACAATTTCACTGCAGAATGAATCATAATACATGTTTCCTATAGGGAATTGCACCAAACATCTTCTGGTCACAGCAGATTGAATCATAATACATGTTACCTATAGGGAATGTTGGGCGCTTCTAACTCGTCCACCAATGCTTGTGCTGCACCATATGGCTGGCTATTTCCTTCAATAATCAAAGAACAAGCTTTGTTCTCGATTATACACTGAGTTTGAACAATGGCCTCTCTTGGATCTTCTTGTTGTTCTTGTAAATCTACAAGATTTTCCTCGTCATCATACTCATCAAAGATTGGAGGTTGGTCAAAACAATTGGAGCTTTCATCAAATCTTAGAGGGAGCTTAAAACAGTCCTCTGGCTCATCATTTAAACATTGATCTTCAAAAGGCTCAAAAGGGACCTTACCAACTTCTCCAGCATCGTCAACTTCTAGAGGGAGATTAAGCTTAATCCCTAAATCCTCTTGAACTTGATGTTCTTCCTCATCAACCATGGGTGGTTCACGTGACTTCCTGGAATTCTAGTTAAATTCATACCAAGTCATCTCAAATTGTAGCACCGTGAGTTCAAGGAGTTTAAATTCATGTCTCAATCTCTTTTTGACCTTCAAAATTTGATCAGTCTTTAGAGATGAAGGTTTGTTGGACAACATGGCTAACGTTCGTTTAGGGAGGTAATAAAAAGGATTGTGTTTGGAATGTGTTTAGGCCGTCGGCGAGTAGGGTTGTACCGAGAGAAACCTAAGCTCTGATACTAATTTTGATGTATAACTAAAGCAAGGCTAGGGTATGATCAATTACACATCAAGATAACGTGCAACCAATCTAGGTGTGGGAAGTATTCACGTTAAAACCTGGGGTTTTGTAAGGATATCTTAAAAAATATAGATACTTTGGATAGTTCAAGGGAATCGAACTTGATACAGAGACACCACAAGTTGAATCCCTAGGGTTTCTTGTTCTTTTACCTAGTTACAAAAATACCTTCTAGGTATAGGAACAAGCTCTACCTCATCACTTAAATATCCAATTCAAGATACAATAGTAGAAAAAGAAATAGGGTAACTCTCAGATGACGAAAGTCTCAATTTTGTATTCATAATTCAAAGTGTGTGTCCTATATGGACGTTAAAAACATCCTTATATACTAGTCTAAGACCTAGTCCTACTAGGACCACTTAACTTTGCACCTAAGCAGCCTAAGGATGAATCCATCTAGTATTCCCTTTAGCTTTCCTAAACATAATTGGATTAGGTACAAAAATTTACATCAAAGACTAGGATTCTTAATATTGACGTCTACCCAACTCCTAAGTGACGTTCCACCTACTAAATACGACTTGGAATTATGCCTTACAACTTAATTAATGAAAAGTAACTACTATAACAAACTTAGCTACAAATAAAGAAAATAACTATTAAGAATGAAAAAAGGAAATACTACTAATATCACTTCTTTTCTATAGATTTCTTTCACGTGACTTTGCTCCCCTTTAGTTTGATGGACGTCATGTACCCTCCATGAACTAGGGTCCCCAAAGGTGAGATCAAGGATAAGCGGATCTCAAACATTCTCCCCTGGTTGCAAAGGGTTTGTCCTCAAACTTGGTCGAATGTATTGGACCTCCTTATTGGGTGAGCGGGGCTGCTCTCCATCACCCTCCATGAACCTAGGAATCACGAAAGTGAGACCAAGGCTAGGTGAATCTCCATTATTCTCCCCTGGTTGCAAGGTGTTTGCGCTCAAACTCAGTTGGATGAATTCACTCTTTGTGAGCATAGAGGTGGTTTCCGTCTGGTTGGTCATGAAGGTGTAAGTATTTGTTCGTCCATCATGAGGTATGGCAAGACGTTGCAAGCATCTATAGGTACAATTTCACAACAGATTGAATCATTATACTTGTTACCTATAGGAAATTGCACCAAACATCTTCTGGTCACTTGAATTCCCTCGCTTTGATGAACCCATAGGCTGGTATATGGGGTTGGATTGGGAATGTTGGGCGCTTCTAACTCGTTCACCAATGCTTGTGCTACAACATATGACCGGCCGTTTCCTTCAATAATCAAAGAACAAGCTTTGTTCTCGATTATACACATAGTTTGAACAATGGCATCTCTTGGATCTTCTAGTTGTTCTTCTAACTCAACAAGATTTTCCTCGTCATCATACTCATTAAAGATTAAAGGTTGGTCCAAACAATTGGAGCTTTCATTCAATCTTAGAGGGAGCCTAAAATCGTGCTCTGGCTCATTATTTAAACATTGATCTTCAAAAGGCTCAAAAAGGACATTACCAACTTCTGCAACATCGTCAACTTCTAGACGGAGATTAAGCTTAATCCCTGGTTCCTCTTGAACTTGATGTTCCTCTTCATTAACCATGGGGGGTTCACGTGACTTCCTGGAAGTCGAGTTAAATTCATACCAAGTCGTCTCAAATTGTAGCACCGTGAGTTCAAGGAGTTTAAATTCATGTCTCAATCTCCAAAATCTCATTTTCACCTTCAAAATTTGCTAACTCTTAAGAGATGAAGGTTTGTTGGACAACATGGCTAAGGTTCTTTTGTGGAGGTAATAAAAAGGATTGTGTGTGGAATGTCCTTAGGCCGTTGGGGACTAGGTTGGACCGAGAGAAATCTAAGCTCTGATACGAATTTTGATGTATAACTAAAGCAAGGCTAGGGTTTGATCACTTATACATCAAGAAAGCGTGCAACCAATCTAGGTGTGGGACGGATTCACGTTAAAACCTGGGGTTTTGTAATGATATCTCAATAAAGATAGATACTATGGATAGTTCAAGGGAATCGAACTTGATGCAGAGACACCACAAGTTGAATCCCTAGGGCTTCTTATTCTTCTACCTAGTTACAGAAACACCTTCGAGGTATAGGAACAAGCTCTACCTCACCACTTGAATAGCCAATTCAAGAAACAAAAGTAGAAAAGGAAATAGGGAAACTCTCAGATGAGGAATGGCTCGATTTTGTATTCATAATTCGAAGTGTGCGTGCTCTATAGACGTTACAAACTTCCTTATATACTAGTCTAAGACCTAGTCCTACTAAGACCACTAAACCTTGGCAACTAAGAAGCCTAAGGATGAATCCATCTTCGATTCCCAATAGCTTTCCTCATCCTAATTGGATTAGGGACAAAAATTGACATCGAAGACTAGTACTCCTAATATTGACGTCTACCCAATTCCTAATAGACGTTCCACCTACTAAACACTACTTGGCATTATGCCTTACAACTTAATTAATAAAAAGCAACTACTATAACAAACTTAGCTACTAATAATGAAAACAACTACTAATAATGAAAAAAGCAAATACTACTAATATAACTTCTTTTCTGTAGACATCTCTTTTACGTGACTTGCATACTTGGATGGACTTCTTTCACGTGACTTTGCTCCCCTTTAGCTTGCTTGGACGTCATGTGCCCTCCATGAACTAGGGTCCCCAAAGGTGAGATCAAGGCTAAGCGGATCTCAATCATTCTCCCATGGTTGCAAAGAGTTTGTCCTCAAACTCGGCTGAATGCATTGGACCTCTGTATTGGGTGAGCGGGGCTGATATCCATCACCCACCATGAACCTAGGGTTCCCGAATGTGAGACCAAGGCTAGGTGAATCTCCATCATTCTCCCCTAGTTCAAAGAGTTTGCCCTCAAACTCGGTTGGATGAATTGTTGCACCGTGAGTTCAAGGAGTTTAAATTCATGTCTCAATCTCTTTTACACCTCAAAATTTGATCACTCTTTAGAGGTGAAGGTGTGTTGGACAACATGGCAAAGGTTCTTTTGTGGAGGTAATAAAAAGGATTGTGTTTGGAATGTGTTTAGGCTGTTGGGGACTAGGGTTGTACCGAGAGAAACCTCAGCTCTGATACCAATTTTGATGCATAAATGAAGCAAGGCAAGGGTTTGATCAATTACACATCAAGATAACGTGCAACCAATCTAGGTGTGGGAAGGATTCACGTTAAAACCTAGGGTTTTGAAAGGATATCTCACTAAAGATAGATACTTTGGATAGTTCAAGGGAATCGTAATTGATACAGAGACACCACAAGTTGAATCCCTACGGCTTCTTGTTCTTCTACCTAGTTACAGAAACACCTTCTAGGTATAGGAACAACCTCTACCTCACCACTTCAATAGCTAATTCAAGATACAATAGTAGAAAAGGAAATAGGGAAACTCTCAAATGAGGAAAGGCTCGATTTTGTATTCATAATTTTAAGTGTGTTTGCTCTAAGACCTAGTCCTACTAACACCTAGTCCTACTAAGACCTCTAAACTTGACACCTAAGCAGCCTAAGGATGAATCCATCTTGGATTCCCTTTAGCTTTCTTAATCCTAATTGGATTAGGTACATAAATTGACATCGAAGACTATGACTCCTAATATTGACGTCAACCCTTCTACTAAGAGACGTTCCACCTACTAAATACTACTTGGCATTATGCCTTACAACTTATTTAATAAAAACCAATTACTATAACTTCTTTTCCATAGAAATCTATTTTACATGACTTGTATACTTGCATGGACTTCTTTCACGTGACATAGCTCCCCTTTAGTTTGCTTGGACACCATTTATCCTCCATGAACTAGGGTCCCCAAAGGTGAGATCAAGGCTATGCAGATCGCAATCATTCCCCCATGATTGCAAAGAGTTTGTCCTCAAACTCGATTGAATGCATTGGACCTCCTTATTGGATGAGCGGGGCTGATCTCCCTCAACCTCGATGAACCTAGGACTCCTAAAGGTGAGACCAAGGCTAGGTGAATCTCTATCAATCTCCCCTGGTTGCAAAGAGTTTTCCCTCAAACTTGGTCGGATGAATTGACTCTTTCTAAGCATAGATGTGGTTTCCTTCTGGTTGGGCATGAAGGTGTAAGTTTTTGTTCGTCCATCATGAGGTATGGCTCGATCAAGCATCCATAACCAGTCATGTAAGATGTTGCAAGCATCTATAGGTACAATTTCTCAGCAGATTGAATTATGATACATGTTGCCTATAGGGAATCGGACCAAACATCTTCTAGTCACTCGAATGCCCTTCCTTTGATGAACCTATAGGCTGGTATATGGGGTTGTATAGCGAATTTTGGGCGCTTCGAACTCGTCCACCAATGCTTGTGCTACACCATATGGCCGGTTGTTTCCTTTAATAATCAAAGAACAAGCTTTGCTCTCGATTATACACTAAGTTTGAACAACGGCCTCTATTGGATCTTCTTGTTGTTATTCTAACTCCACAAAATTTTCCTCGTCATCATACTCATCAAAGATTGGAGGTTGGTGAAAGCAATTGGAGCTTTCATTAAATCTTTGTTGGAGTGTAAAATCATACTCTGGCTCATCTTTTAAACATTGACCTTCAAAAGGCTCAAAAAGGACCTACCAACTTCTACATCATCATCAACTTCTAGAGGGATATTAAGATTAATCTCTGGTTCCCCTTGAACTTCATGTTCCTCCTCATGAACCGGGGGTGGTTCACGTGACTTCTTAGAATTATAATTAAATTCACGTCTCAGTCTCCTCAATCTCTTTTACACCTTCAAAATTTGATAACTCTTTAGAGATGAATGTTTGTTGGACAACATGGCTAAGGTTCTTTTGTGGAGGTAATAAAAAGGATTGCGTTTGGAATGTGTTTAGGGTGTTGGGGACTAGGGATGCACCTAGAGAAACCTAAGATCTGACACAAATTTTGATGTATAACTGAAGCAACGCTAGGGTTTGATCAATTACACATCAAGATGACGTGCAACCAATCTAGGTGTTGGAAGGATTCACGTTAAAACCTAGGCTTTTGTAAGGATATCTCAATAAAGATAGACACTTTGGATAGTTCAATGGACTCGAACTTGATATAGAGACACCACAAGTTGAATCCCTAGGGCTTCTTGTTCTTCTACCTAATTACAAAAACACCTTCTAGGTATAGGAACAAGCTCTACCTCACCACTCAAATAGCCAATTCAAGATACAATAGTAAAAAAGGAAAGAGGGAAACTCTCATATGAGGAGAGGCTCGATTTTGTATTAATAATTTGAAGTGTGTATGCTCCATGGACGTTACAAACCTCCTTATATACTAGTCTAAGACCCAGTCCTACTAGGACCACTAAACTTAGCGCCTAACCAGCCTAAGGATGAATCCATCTAGGATTCGCTTTAGCTTTCCTAATCCTAATTGGATTAGGTACAAAAATTCGCATCCAAGACTAGGACTCCTAATATTGACGTCTGCCCTCCTCCTAAGTGACGTTACACCTACTAAATACTACTTGGCATTATGCCTTACAACTTAATTAATAAAAAGCAACTACTATAATTAACTTAACTACTAATAAAGAAAATAACAATTTACAATGAAAAAAGCAAACACTACTAATATACTTGTATTCCATGGACTTCTCGTTCACGTGACTTTGATACTTCCATGGACTTCTTTCACATGACATTGCTCCCATTTAGCTTGCTTGGACGTCATGTACCCTGCTTGCAATGAGTTAGTCCTCATCAAACTCGGATGAATGCATTGGACCTCATTATTGGGTGAGCGGGGCTAATCTCCATCACCCTCCATGAACCTAGGGTTCCAAAAGGTGAGACTAAGGCTAGGTGAATCTCCATCATTCTCCCCTGGTTGCAAAGAGTTTGCCCTCAAACTTGGTTGGATGAATTCACTCTTTATGGCATAGAGGTGGTTTTCTTCTGGTTGGGCATGAACATGTAAGTATTTGTTTGTCCATCATGAGGTATGGCTCAGTCAAACATCCATGGCGTGTCATGTAAGACATTACAAGCATCTTTAGGTACAATTTCACAGCAGATTGGATCATGATAAATGTTACCTATAGGGAATTGCACCAAACATCTTCTGATCACTTGAATGCCCTAGCTTTGATGAACCCATTGGCTGATATATAGGGTTGGACGACGAATGTTGGGCGCTTCGAACTCGTCCACCAATGCTTGTTTTTCACCATATAGCCGGTTGTTTCCTTCAATCATCAAAGAACAAGCTTTGCTCTTGATTATACACTGAGTTTGAACAATGGTTTCTCTTCAATCTTCTTGTTCTTATTCTAACGCCACAAGATTTTCTTCGTCATCATACTCATCTAAGATTGGAGGTTGGTGAAAGGAATTGGAGCTTTCATCAAATCTTGGAGGGAGAGTAAAATCGTCTTCTTCCTCATCTTTTAAACATTGACCTTAAAAAGGACCTACCAACTTCTGCATCATCATCAACTTCTAGAGGGAGATTAAGATTAATCTCTGGTTACTCTTGAATTTGATGTTCCTCCTCATGAACCAAGGGAGGTTCACGTGACTTCCTGGAATTCTAGTTAAATTCATACCAAGCCATCTCAAATTATAGCACCGTGAGATCAAGGAGTTTAAATACATGTCTCAATCTCCTTAATCTCTTTTTCTCTTTCAATATTTGATCACTCTTTAGAGATGAAGGTTTGTTGGACAACATGGCTAAGGTTCTTTTCTGGAGGTAATAAAAAGGATTGTGTTTGGAATGTGTTTAGGCCATTGGGGACAAGGGATGTACCGAGAGAAACTTAAGCTCTAGTATCAATTTTGATGTATAACTGAAGCAAGGCTAGAGTTTGATCAATTACACATAAAGATAATGTGCAATCAATCTAGGTGTGGGAAGGATTCACGTTAAAACCTAGGCTTTTGTAAGGATATTGCAATAAAGATAGACACTTTGGATAGTTGAAGGGACTCGAACTTGATACAGAGACACCACAAGTTGAATCCCTAGGGCTTCTTGTTCTTCCACCTAGTTACAGAAACACCTTCTAGGTATAGGAACAAGCTCTACCATGGACTTAACTTGTAATAAAGAAAATAACTACTAACAATGAAAAAAGCAAACACTACTAATATACTTCTATTCCATGGACTTCTCTTTCACGTGACTTGTATACTTCCATGGACTTCTTTCACGTGACTGTGCTCTCATTTAGCTTGCTTGGATGTCATGTACCCTCCATTAACTAGAGTCCCCAAAGGTAAGATCTAGGTTAAACGGATCTCCATCATTCTCCTCTGCTTGCAAAGAGTTAGTCCACACACTAGGTTGAATGCATTGGATCTCATTATTGGGTGAGCGGGGCTGATCTCCATCGCCCTCCATGAACCTAGGGTTCCCAAAGGTGAAACCAAGGCTAGGTGAATCTCCAGCATTCTCCCCTGGTTGCAAAGAGTTTGCCCTCAAACTTGGTTGGATGAATTCACTCTTTATGGCATAGAGGTGGTTTTCTCAGTTGGGCATGAACATGTAAGTATTTGTTCGTCCATCATGAGGTATGGCTCGGTCAAACATCCATGGCCTGTCATGTAAGACATTACAAGCATCTTTAGGTACAATTTCATAGCAGATTGAATCATGATAAATGTTACCTATAGGGAATTGCACCAAACATCTTCTGATCACTTGAATGCCCTCGCTTTGATGAATCCATTGGCTGATATATAGGGTTGGACGGCGAATGTTAGACGCTTCGAACTCGTCCACCAATGCTTGTGTTTCACCATATAACCGGTTGTTTCCTTCAATCATCAAAGAACAAGCTTTGCTCTTGATTATACACTGAGTTTGAACAATGGTTTCTCTTGCTTCTTCTTGTTGTTATTCTAACGCCACAAGATTTCCTTCGTCATCATACTCATCTAAGATTGGAGGTTGGTGAAAGGAATTGGAGCTTTCATCAAATCTTGGAGGGAGAGTAAAATCGTCTTCTTCCTCATCTTTTAAACATTGACCTTCAAAAGGCTTAAAAGGACCTACCAACTGCATCATCATCAACTTCTAGAGGAGATTAAGATTAATCTCTGGTTCCTCTTGAACTTGATGTTCCTCTCATGAACGAGGGTGGTTCACGTGACTTCCTGGAATTCTAGTTAAATTCATACCAAGCCATCTCAAATTATAGCACCGTGAGTTCAAGGAGTTTAAATACATGTCTCAATCTCCATAATCTCTTTTTCTCTTTCAATATTTGATCACTCTTTAGAGATGAAGGTTTGTTGGACAACATGGCTAAGGTTCTTTTCTGGAGGTAATAAAAAGGATTGTGTTTGGAATGTGTTTAGGCCATTGGGGACAAGGGATGTACCGAGAGAAACCTAAGCTCTAGTATCAATTTTAATGTATAACTGAAGCAAGGCTAGAGTTTGATCAATTACACATAAAGATAATGTGCAATCAATCTAGGTGTGGGAAGGATTCACGTTAAAACCTAGGCTTTTGTAAGGATATCGCAATAAAGATAGACACTTTGGATAGTTGAAGGGACTCGAACTTGATACAGAGACACCACAAGTTGAATCCCTAGGGCTTCTTGTTCTTCTACCTAGTTACAGAAACACCTTCTAGGTATAGGAACAAGCTCTACCATGGACTTAACTTGTAATAAAGAAAATAACTACTAACAATGAAAAAAAGCAAACACTACTAATATACTTCTATTCCATGGACTTCTCTTTCACGTGACTTGTATACTTCCATGGACTTCTTTCACGTGACTGTGCTCTCATTTAGCTTGCTTGGACGTCATGTACCCTCCATTAACTAGAGTCCCCAAAGGTAAGATCTAGGTTAAACGGATCTCCATCATTCTCCTCTGCTTGCAAAGAGTTAGTCCACACACTCGGTTGAATGCATTGGATCTCATTATTGGGTGAGCGGGGCTGATCTCCATCGCCCTCCATGAACCTAGGGTTCCCAAAGGTGAAACCAAGGCTAGGTGAATCTCCAGCATTCTCCCCTGGTTGCAAAGAGTTTGCCCTCAAACTTGGTTGGATGAATTCACTCTTTATGGCATAGAGGTGGTTTTCTTCTGGTTGGGCATGAACATGTAAGTATTTGTTCGACCATCATGAGGTATGGCTCGGTCAAACATCCATGGCCTGTCATGTAAGACATTACAAGCATCTTTAGGTACAATTTCACAGCAGATTGAATCATGATAAATGTTACCTATAGGGAATTGCACCAAACATCTTCTGATCACTTGAATGCCCTCGCTTTGATGAATCCATTGGCTGATATATAGGGTTGGACGGCGAATGTTGGACGCTTCGAACTCGTCCACCAATGCTTGTGTTTCACCATATAACCGGTTGTTTCCTTCAATCATCAAAGAACAAGCTTTGCTCTTGATTATACACTGAGTTTGAACAATGGTTTCTCTTGCTTCTTCTTGTTGTTATTCTAACGCCACAAGATTTTCTTCGTCATCATACTCATCTAAGATTGGAGGTTGGTGAAAGGAATTGGAGCTTTCATCAAATCTTGGAGGGAGAGTAAAATCGTCTTCTTCCTCATCTTTTAAACATTGACCTTCAAAAGGCTTAAAAAGGACCTACCAACTTCTGCATCATCATCAACTTCTAGAAGGAGATTAAGATTAATCTCTGGTTCCTCTTGAACTTGATGTTCCTCATCATGAACCAAGGGTGGTTCACGTGACTTCCTGGAATTCTAGTTAAATTCATACCAAGCCATCTCAAATTATAGCACCGTGAGTTCAAGGAGTTTAAATACATGTCTCAATCTCCTTAATCTCTTTTTCTCTTTCAATATTTGATCACTCTTTAGAGATGAAGGTTTGTTGGACAACATGGCTAAGGTTCTTTTCTGGAGGTAATAAAAAGGATTGTGTTTGGAATGTGTTTAGGCCACTGGGGACAAGGGATGTACCGAGAGAAACCTAAGCTCTAGTATCAATTTTGATGTATAATCAAGGCTAGAGTTTGATCAATTACACATAAAGATAATGTGCAATCAATCTAGGTGTGGGAAGGATTCACGTTAAAACCTAGGCTTTTGTAAGGATATCGCAATAAAGATAGACACTTTGGATAGTTGAAGGGACTCGAACTTGATACAGAGACACCACAAGTTGAATCCCTAGGGCTTCTTGTTCTTCTACCTAGTTACAGAATTACCTTCTAGGTATAGGAACAAGCTCTACCATGGACTTAACTTGTAATAAAGAAAATAACTACTAACAATGAAAAAAAGCAAACACTACTAATATACTTCTATTCCATAGACTTCTCTTTCACGTGACTTGTATACTTCCATGGACTTCTTTCACGTGACTGTGCTCTCATTTAGCTTGCTTGGACGTCATGTACCCTCCATTAACTAGAGTCCCCAAAGGTAAGATCTAGGTTAAACGGATCTCCATCATTCTCCTCTGCTTGCAAAGAGTTAGTCCACACACTCGGCTGAATGCATTGGATCTCATTATTGGGTGAGCGGGGCTGATCTCCATCGCCCTCCATGAACCTAGGGTTCCCAAAGGTGAAACCAAGGCTAGGTGAATCTCCAGCATTCTCCCCTGGTTGCAAAGAGTTTGCCCTCAAACTTGGTTGGATGAATTCACTCTTTATGGCATAGAGGTGGTTTTCTTCTGGTTGGGCATGAACATGTAAGTATTTGTTCGACCATCATGAGGTATGGCTCATTAAACATCCATGGCTTTGTCATGTAAGACATTACAAGCATCTTTAGGTACAATTTCACAGCAGATTGAATCATGATAAATGTTACCTATAGGGAATTGCACCAAACATCTTCTGATCACTTGAATGCCCTCGCTTTGATGAATCCATTGGCTGATATATAGGGTTGGACGGCGAATGTTGGACGCTTCGAACTCGTCCACCAATGCTTGTGTTTCACCATATAACCGGTTGTTTCCTTCAATCATCAAAGAACAAGCTTTGCTCTTGATTATACACTGAGTTTGAACAATGGTTTCTCTTGCTTCTTCTTGTTGTTATTCTAACGCCACAAGATTTTCTTCGTCATCATACTCATCTAAGATTGGAGGTTGGTGAAAGGAATTGGAGCTTTCATCAAATCTTGGAGGGAGAGTAAAATCGTCTTCTTCCTCATCTTTTAAACATTGACCTTCAAAAGGCTTAAAAAGGACCTACCAACTTCTGCATCATCATCAACTTCTAGAGGGAGATTAAGATTAATCTCTGGTTCCTCTTGAACTTGATGTTCCTCCTCATGAACCAAGGGTGGTTCACGTGACTTCCTGGAATTCTAGTTAAATTCATACCAAGCCATCTCAAATTATAGCACCGTGAGTTCAAGGAGTTTAAATACATGTCTCAATCTCCTTAATCTCTTTTTCTCTTTCAATATTTGATCACTCTTTAGAGATGAAGGTTTGTTGGACAACATGGCTAAGGTTCTTTTCTGGAGGTAATAAAAAGGATTGTGTTTGGAATGTGTTTAGGCCATTGGGGACAAGGGATGTACCGAGAAACCTAAGCTCTAGTATCAATTTTGATGTATAAGCAAGCAAGGCTAGAGTTTGATCAATTACACATAAAGATAATGTGCAATCAATCTAGGTGTGGGAAGGATTCACGTTAAAACCTAGGCTTTTGTAAGGATATCGCAATAAAGATAGACACTTTGGATAGTTGAAGGGACTCGAACTTGATACAGAGACACCACAAGTTGAATCCCTAGGGCTTCTTGTTCTTCTACCTAGTTACAGAAACACCTTCTAGGTATAGGAACAAGCTCTACCATGGACTTAACTTGTAATAAAGAAAATAACTACTAACAATGAAAAAAGCAAACACTACTAATATACTTCTATTCCATGGACTTCTCTTTCACGTGACTTGTATACTTCCATGGACTTCTTTCACGTGACTGTGCTCTCATTTAGCTTTCTTGGACGTCATGTACCCTCCATTAACTAGAGTCCCCAAAGGTAAGATCTAGGTTAAACGGATCTCCATCATTCTCCTCTGCTTGCAAAGAGTTAGTCCACACACTCGGTTGAATGCATTGGATCTCATTATTGGGTGGTGGTGATCTCCATCGCCCTCCATGAACCTAGGGTTCCCAAAGGTGAAACCAAGGCTAGGTGAATCTCCAGCATTCTCCCCTGGTTGCAAAGAGTTTGCCCTCAAACTTGGTTGGATGAATTCACTCTTTATGGCATAGAGGTGGTTTTCTTCTGGTTGGGCATGAACATGTAAGTATTTGTTCGTCCATCATGAGGTATGGCTCGGTCAAACATCCATGGCCTGTCATGTAAGACATTACAAGCATCTTTAGGTACAATTTCATAGCAGATTGAATCATGATAAATGTTACCTATAGGGAATTGCACCAAACATCTTCTGATCACTTGAATGCCCTCGCTTTGATGAATCCATTGGCTGATATATAGGGTTGGACGGCGAATGTTAGACGCTTCGAACTCGTCCACCAATGCTTGTGTTTCACCATATAACCGGTTGTTTCCTTCAATCATCAAAGAACAAGCTTTGCTCTTGATTATACACTGAGTTTGAACAATGGTTTCTCTTGCTTCTTCTTGTTGTTATTCTAACGCCACAAGATTTCCTTCGTCATCATACTCATCTAAGATTGGAGGTTGGTGAAAGGAATTGGAGCTTTCATCAAATCTTGGAGGGAGAGTAAAATCGTCTTCTTCCTCATCTTTTAAACATTGACCTTCAAAAGGCTTAAAAAGGACCTACCAACTTCTGCATCATCATCAACTTCTAGAGGGAGATTAAGATTAATCTCTGGTTCCTCTTGAACTTGATGTTCCTCCTCATGAACCAAGGGTGGTTCACGTGACTTCCTGGAATTCTAGTTAAATTCATACCAAGCCATCTCAAATTATACCACCGTGAGTTCAAGGAGTTTAAATACATGTCTCAATCTCCTTAATCTCTTTTTCTCTTTCAATATTTGATCACTCTTTAGAGATGAAGGTTTGTTGGACAACATGGCTAAGGTTCTTTTGGAGGTAATAAAAGGATTGTGTTTGGAATGTGTTTAGGCCACTGGGGACAAGGGATGTACCGAGAGAAACCTAAGCTCTAGTATCAATTTTGATGTATAACTGAAGCAAGGCTAGAGTTTGATCAATTACACATAAAGATAATGTGCAATCAATCTAGGTGTGGGAAGGATTCACGTTAAAACCTAGGCTTTTGTAAGGATATCGCAATAAAGATAGACACTTTGGATAGTTGAAGGGACTCGAACTTGATACAGAGACACCACAAGTTGAATCCCTAGGGCTTCTTGTTCTTCTACCTAGTTACAGAAACACCTTCTAGGTATAGGAACAAGCTCTACCATGGACTTAACTTGTAATAAAGAAAATAACTACTAACAATGAAAAAAGCAAACACTACTAATATACTTCTATTCCATGGACTTCTCTTTCACGTGACTTGTATACTTCCATGGACTTCTTTCACGTGACTGTGCTCTCATTTAGCTTGCTTGGACGTCATGTACCCTCCATTAACTAGAGTCCCCAAAGGTAAGATCTAGGTTAAACGGATCTCCATCATTCTCCTCTGCTTGCAAAGAGTTAGTCCACACACTCGGTTGAATGCATTGGATCTCATTATTGGGTGAGCGGGGCTGATCTCCATCGCCCTCCATGAACCTAGGGTTCCCAAAGGTGAAACCAAGGCTAGGTGAATCTCCAGCATTCTCCCCTGGTTGCAAAGAGTTTGCCCTCAAACTTGGTTGGATGAATTCACTCTTTATGGCATAGAGGTGGTTTTCTTCTGGTTGGGCATGAACATGTAAGTATTTGTTCGTCCATCATGAGGTATGGCTCGGTCAAACATCCATGGCCTGTCATGTAAGACATTACAAGCATCTTTAGGTACAATTTCACAGCAGATTGAATCATGATAAATGTTACCTATAGGGAATTGCACCAAACATCTTCTGATCACTTGAATGCCCTCGCTTTGATGAATCCATTGGCTGATATATAGGGTTGGACGGCGAATGTTGGACGCTTCGAACTCGTCCACCAATGCTTGTGTTTCACCATATAACCGGTTGTTTCCTTCAATCATCAAAGAACAAGCTTTGCTCTTGATTATACTCGAGTTTGAACAATGGTTTCTCTTGCTTCTTCTTGTTATTCTAACGCCACAAGATTTTCTTCGTCATCATACTCATCTAAGATTGGAGGTTGGTGAAAGGAATTGGAGCTTTCATCAAATCTTGGAGGGAGAGTAAAATCGTCTTCTTCCTCATCTTTTAAACATTGACCTTCAAAAGGCTTAAAAAGGACCTACCAACTTCTGCATCATCATCAACTTCTAGAGGGAGATTAAGATTAATCTCTGGTTCCTCTTGAACTTGATGTTCCTCCTCATGAACCAAGGGTGGTTCACGTGACTTCCTGGAATTCTAGTTAAATTCATACCAAGCCATCTCAAATTATAGCACCGTGAGTTCAAGGAGTTTAAATACATGTCTCAATCTCCTTAATCTTTTTCTCTTTCAATATTTGATCACTCTTTAGAGATGAAGGTTTGTTGGACAACATGGCTAAGGTTCTTTTCTGGAGGTAATAAAAAGGATTGTGTTTGGAATGTGTTTAGGCCATTGGGGACAAGGGATGTACCGAGAGAAACCTAAGCTCTAGTATCAATTTTGATGTATAACTGAAGCAAGGCTAGAGTTTGATCAATTACACATAAAGATAATGTGCAATCAATCTAGGTGTGGGAAGGATTCACGTTAAAACCTAGGCTTTTGTAAGGATATCGCAATAAAGATAGACACTTTGGATAGTTGAAGGGACTCGAACTTGATACAGAGACACCACAAGTTGAATCCCTAGGGCTTCTTGTTCTTCTACCTAGTTACAGAAACACCTTCTAGGTATAGGAACAAGCTCTACCATGGACTTAACTTGTAATAAAGAAAATAACTACTAACAATGAAAAAACCAAACACTACTAATATACTTCTATTCCATGGACTTCTCTTTCACGTGACTTGTATACTTCCATGGACTTCTTTCACGTGACTGTGCTCTCATTTAGCTTGCTTGGACGTCATGTACCCTCCATTAACTAGAGTCCCCAAAGGTAAGATCTAGGTTAAACGGATCTCCATCATTCTCCTCTGCTTGCAAAGAGTTAGTCCTCACACTCGGTTGAATGCATTGGATCTCATTATTGGGTGAGTGGGGCTGATCTCCATCGCCCTCCATGAACCTAGGGTTCCCAAAGGTGAAACCAAGGCTAGGTGAATCTCCAGCATTCTCCCCTGGTTGCAAAGAGTTTGCCCTCAAACTTGGTTGGATGAATTCACTCTTTATGGCATAGAGGTGGTTTTCTTCTGGTTGGGCATGAACATGTAAGTATTTGTTCGTCCATCATGAGGTATGGCTCGGTCAAACATCCATGGCCTGTCATGTAAGACATTACAAGCATCTTTAGGTACAATTTCACAGCAGATTGAATCATGATAAATGTTACCTATAGGGAATTGCACCAAACATCTTCTGATCACTTGAATGCCCTCGCTTTGATGAATCCATGGTGATATATAGGGTTGGACGGCGAATGTTGGACGGTTCGAACTCGTCCACCAATGCTTGTGTTTCACCATATAACCGGTTGTTTCCTTCAATCATCAAAGAACAAGCTTTGCTCTTGATTATACACTGAGTTTGAACAATGGTTTCTCTTGCTTCTTCTTGTTGTTATTCTAACGCCACAAGATTTTCTTCGTCATCATACTCATCTAAGATTGGAGGTTGGTGAAACGAATTGGAGCTTTCATCAAATCTTGGAGGGAGAGTAAAATCGTCTTCTTCCTCATCTTTTAAACATTGACCTTCAAAAGGCTTAAAAAGGACCTACCAACTTCTGCATCATCATCAACTTCTAGAGGGAGATTAAGATTAATCTCTGGCTCCTCTTGAACTTGATGTTCCTCCTCATGAACCAAGGGTGGTTCACGTGACTTCCTGAAATTCTAGTTAAATTCATACCAAGCCATCTCAAATTATAGCACCGTGAGTTCAAGGAGTTTAAATACATGTCTCAATCTCCTTAATCTCTTTTTCTCTTTCAATATTTGATCACTCTTTAGAGATGAAGGTTTGTTGGACAACATGGCTAAGGTTCTTTTCTGGAGGCAATAAAAAGGATTGTGTTTGGAATGTGTTTAGGCCATTGGGGACAAGGGATGTACCGAGAGAAACCTAAGCTCTAGTATCAATTTTGATGTATAATTGAAGCAAGGCTAGAGTTTCATCAATTACACATAAAGATAATGTGCAATCAATCTAGGTGTGGGAAGGATTCACGTTAAAACCTAGGCTTTTGTAAGGATATCGCAATAAAGATAGACACTTTGGATAGTTGAAGGGACTCGAACTTGATACAGAGACACCACAAGTTGAATCCCTAGGGCTTCTTGTTCTTCTACCTAGTTACAGAAACACCTTCTAGGTATAGGAACAAGCTCTACCATGGACTTAACTTGTAATAAAGAAAATAACTACTAACAATGAAAAAAGCAAACACTACTAATATACTTCTATTCCATGGACTTCTCTTTCACGTGACTTGTATACTTCCATGGACTTCTTTCACGTGACTGTGCTCTCATTTAGCTTGCTTGGACGTCATGTACCCTCCATTAACTAGAGTCCCCAAAGGTAAGATCTAGGTTAAACGGATCTCCATCATTCTCCTCTGCTTGTAAAGAGTTAGTCCACACACTCGGTTGAATGCATTGGATCTCATTATTGGGTGAGCGGGGCTGATCTCCATTGCCCTCCATGAACCTAGGGTTCCCAAAGGTGAAACCAAGGCTAGGTGAATCTCCATCATTCTCCCCTGGTTGCAAAGAGTTTGCCCTCAAACTTGGTTGGATGAATTCACTCTTTATGGCATAGAGGTGGTTTTCTTCTGGTTGGGCATGAACATGTAAGTATTTGTTCGTCCATCATGAGGTATGGCTCGGTCAAACATCCATGGCCTGTCATGTAAGACATTACAAGCATCTTTAGGTACAATTTCACAGCAGATTGAATCATGATAAATGTTACCTATAGGGAATTGCACCAAACATCTTCTGATCACTTGAATGCCCTCGCTTTGATGAATCCATTGGCTGATATATAGGGTTGGACGGCGAATGTTGGACGGTTCGAACTCGTCCACCAATGCTTGTGTTTCACCATATAACCGGTTGTTTCCTTCAATCATCAAAGAACAAGCTTTGCTCTTGATTATACACTGAGTTTGAACAATGGTTTCTCTTGCTTCTTCTTGTTGTTATTCTAACGCCACAAGATTTTCTTCGTCATCATACTCATCTAAGATTGGAGGTTGGTGAAAGGAATTGGAGCTTTCATCAAATCTTGGAGGGAGAGTAAAATCGTCTTCTTCCTCATCTTTTAAACATTGACCTTCAAAAGGCTTAAAAAGGACCTACCAACTTCTGCATCATCATCAACTTCAAGAGGGAGATTAAGATTAATCTCTGGCTCCTCTTGAACTTGATGTTCCTCCTCATGAACCAAGGGTGGTTCACGTGACTTCCTGGAATTCTAGTTAAATTCATACCAAGCCATCTCAAATTATAGCACCGTGAGTTCAAGGAGTTTAAATACATGTCTCAATCTCCTTAATCTCTTTTTCTCTTTCAATATTTGATCACTCTTTAGAGATGAAGGTTTGTTGGACAACATGGCTAAGGTTCTTTTCTGGAGGTAATAAAAAGGATTGTGTTTGGAATGTGTTTAGGCCATTGGGGACAAGGGATGTACCGAGAGAAACCTAAGCTCTAGTATCAATTTTGATGTATAACTGAAGCAAGGCTAGAGTTTGATCAATTACACATAAAGATAATGTGCAATCAATCTAGGTGTGGGAAGGATTCACGTTAAAACCTAGGCTTTTGTAAGGATATCGCAATAAAGATAGACACTTTGGATAGTTGAAGGGACTCGAACTTGATACAGAGACACCACAAGTTGAATCCCTAGGGCTTCTTGTTCTTCTACCTAGTTACAGAAACACCTTCTAGGTATAGGAACAAGCTCTACCATGGACTTAACTTGTAATAAAGAAAATAACTACTAACAATGAAAAACGCACACACTACTAATATACTTCTATTCCATGGACTTCTCTTTCACGTGACTTGAATACTTCCATGGACTTCTTTCACGTGACTGTGCTCTCATTTAGCTTGCTTGGACGTCATGTACCCTCCATTAACTAGAGTCCCCAAAGGTAAGATCTAGGTTAAACGGATCTCCATCATTCTCCTCTGCTTGCAAAGAGTTAGTCCTCACACTCGGTTGAATGCATTGGATCTCAGTATTGGGTGAGCGGGGCTGATCTCCATTGCCCTCCATGAACCTAGGGTTCCCAAAGGTGAAACCAAGGCTAGGTGAATCTCCATCATTCTCCCCTGGTTGCAAAGAGTTTGCCCTCAAACTTGGTTGGATGAATTCACTCTTTATGGAGAAATCTTCGTTCCAGTAGATTTTGTTATTTTAGAAATGGACGAAGATTCGCGAACACCAATCAACCTTGGTAGACCATTCTTAGCAACTTCGGGATGTTGTGTTGATGTTAAAAATGGGAAGATGACCTTTAATGTAGGATCAGACTAGATTGAATTCAATCTAAAGTATGTTGCGAAATTTCCCTCTTTTTTAGATGATTGTAATCTAATAGACTCTATTGAGGGAATTGTCACTGACGCATCTACTAACGACCAGTCAAGTGATCCACTTGAACTATGTTTGCTCAATGATTGCTCGGTGCAGGATGAAGAAGATGCTATAGCAGCCTACACAAAGCTATTAGATGAGGCACCTGAGGTAACAAGTGAGCCTAAAGCGGAATATAAGTTAACTGACAATCCTGAAAGCGTGGAGAATAAAGCCCCAGAAGTAGAACTGAAACCGTTACCAGACACACTACGATATGAGTTCCTAGGGCCAGACTCCACTTATCCTGTGATTGTGAGTTCATCTTTGACAAAAGAGGAAACATCATCATTATTGGAAGTTTTGCGAGCTCACCGAAAGGCGATTGGTTATGTCATTGTTAGTAACGTGGTTTGTAAGACCTCAGTTTTATCGTTCTTCCACAGGGAGCTAGGGGCCTTAGCTGCAACTAGTTGACTCTAGGTATGGTTTACGATCATAAAAGGATAATAGAATTCAGGGTAAAAACAGCACAAACACACTAGGTTTAGTCAAAAAGGTGAGACAATGGGTGTCGGGAGACTTTCGGGATGCAAATGGGAATGAGGAAATGGGTTTCACAACAAGAGAGTAACGAGAAGGGGAGATCAAATGGTAACTCCGTTAGAAAATACCCACCGGACTCCCTCTTTCAAGGATAGTCCGGATTAACTTCCCCAAAGTCCATCGATAGACCCGGAAGAGTTAATGGAACGGAATTTCCTAGTTAGTTTCTATTCGCTTTCACGAACTAGAATACTAACTATCCTAATTCCTACCTTCCAACAAGCGTTGGATGTATTCGGGATGCTTTCGCACCCAAATACATCCTACTTGAGGGAAGGATAGGATTAGGAAGTTGATTTCCTAACTAGTTATTCACTAATATTGCTAACCCAAACCTAATCACCCATTCACACCCTTAATATCTCCCTAACCCATTAAGGTTCTAGCCACTAAACATCCTAACTATCATGATAATAACATCAACAACTTCATTCATGCTTAAAAGAGTAGATAAGATGACAATAAACATTCAACAATACCAAGAATATCAATAATAACAAAAACAGAGATTAGTAAATAAGCAATAAATTAGAGAGAGAAAGGTCAAGAAATGCTCATTGATTGTGATGACAAGGGAAAAAACTTCAGAATAATAAAGCTCCAATGCTCCAAAGTTGAGAATAATCTTCAAACTTCCAATAATAATCAAGAGAATCCAATACAAGAACTAATAATCTCAGCAAAGATCTTCCTTAATCACTATAATCTAAGGCTTAAAATGTGATAAAGTGTGCTAAAGTGTCATAAAAGATAGATAAAAGCTGCTGTCTAGATGATGTTTAGCTAAAATGACCTAAATACATTAAATAGTAATCAAGGTTGTTACTCAAAACTCATCATTTTACACAACAGACAAAACTGTCCCGTAAGGGACCGTGGCCACGGTCCTGCGTAAGGCAGGCGATTCTTCTCTTCGCTTCGCATCACCGTGGGCACGGTTCCCATGCACCGTGGGCACGGTCTAGGCGATTAGGGCTGACAACTTTTCGCTCCTTCGCACCACCGTGGCTACGGTCATGTGAAACCGTGGACACGGTCTTGTTCGGCCAGATTCTTCCTTGGGCAGGGTATTGATCCCACCGTGGCTACGGTCAGAGTGACCGTGACCACGGTCTATCTCGGGTGGCAAGGTCTCTTCCTTAGGCCATGGCTCAATCACACCGGTCGATATGGCCGCGTGGCGATCTCTCTCGCCACGATTTTCTTGGTGCTCTTCAACCGCTTCGCTCACGCGCTTCGACATGACCGACCCTTCTAATCCGTTGCCTTTGACACGACCAGGGCTCGGGGAATCTTAGGGAATCTCGGGTTTCCCAAGATTGGTGCAAAATTGACCCATTTAGAATCGTTTTGAGTAAAAACTTCAGAAACTACAGAGATAACCAAAACGCATTAAAAGTTATTAAAACAAGCTACAAAACAAGTCAAAAGCCTAAGGATTTAGACGGTATTTAGACACGAAATCGGGTCTAAACACCCCCCACACTTAAACCTTTGCTCGTCCCGAGCAAAAAAAAAACAAAAAAAAAACTAACTAACAACTCCTCTGTCGTGGGAGAGAAACGAGTGCATTTAGCGTATGCACCAAGCCCTTTGAACCCCCCGGCAGCCCGGGTGGACGAGGTGTACTCGTGAGGGTTTTTAGCGGCTGTGCCCACAAAAGCCTAAGAAAAAGGAGAGAGGGAAAGTGAAAACAAAACCGAAGAAAATAAAAAGGAACGAAAAGCAAAGGCTTTGGTTCACAAGATCTCGCAATCCAAACTTAAGAAAATGCGATTAAACCTCTCAAAGTAACCGTTAGGAGCATCACACAAACACCAAACTCAGAAAAAGGTCGATCTTGAAGATTTTCAACTCCCTACACCTTGTAACAAGCGAAACCCCACAGCAAAAGCACAACAAGGGTTTAACGGGAACCAAAAGACTCTAAAAACTCGCGTCCGAATTTGAAAACAACGAAACAACCTAGAGGAGTATTGCCCTCCCTCACATTTGGTCGCCCTTGGCTTGGCAAAGGTCGTAGGTGATGCAAGGGGAGGCCCCACTCTTTTTAGAAGCAAAACTTTTCTTTTTTTTCTTCTTTTTTTTTATCCTTTTTGGTTTTTAAAAGTCGGTATTAGCCTTACTTTCGGGAATTGGACGGCCCATATAAGGGGTATACCCTCCCAACACGGTCTTTTCCATACGCCTCTCCGTCGCAAAGCGATATAGGAGGAGGGTTAAGGGGTATCCAGTGCCGTACCACGAATACTGGGCCCGTGTAGGTTGGCGAAGTGTATGGTGGCTAATGTCTTCAGCGACACGCTCCACTTATTCAGAATTATAACTTATGAAAGCTTTCTTCTTTCTTTTTCCTTTTTCTTTCTTTTCTTTTCTTTTATTTTCTTTTTGCTTTTGCTAAATGAGAAACAAAACAAACTCAGACACAAGCCCCTAGAATCTCCGGGTTCCCAATGAAACGAGAAAGAACTGGGAGTCTCACAAGACACTTAATGAAGGGAGTCTATTAAGGGTAAGTCTCGACTAGAACCCGAGTTAGGGTCGAAAATGCTCCAAGTCTCCAACCGATTGCATTTAGAAAGAAGTTTAATAACAGCTTCTCAACTTCGATAACAAGATGCAGGAAACAAAGCAAAACAAAAACAAAACGAAAAGAAAAACCAAAAAGGTTTTCACTCCCTTTTTTCTCCTTTTTCACACAAAAAAAAATTAATTTTAAGCAAAAACTAGGGAAAGAAAGAACAAAACGACTAGGTGATCTCCCCACACTTAAAACTCCACAATGTCCTCATTGTGGGAAGGTGTCACATGAAAAGGGTAGAGAACCTACAAAACACAAATAAACAAAAACAACTAGCAGGTAGAAATGGTGGCGACCCGAGCCCACACGGCTCCAACAACAATAGATATCCCAACACAGACACTCAAAGGGGTTCGCCACCCAAAAGAAAACCAAGCATGCGACGGATCATGATAAGAATTCACATAAAAAGAGTAAGGTGGAAAGATATTACCTCAAGCTCTTCATAAGCGTTAAAATCAGCGATCCGAAGTCGTCATTCAAGAGAGTCAGAACAATGTTAGAGTAAAAGATGACTTTATAACTATGGAATTCCTATGCGAGATCAAAAGCAAAAGAAAGGAAAAACTAATTTAAAAGACTATGAAAAGAAATTGAAAAGATGAAAAACGAAAATATTAACAATATATACATTGCCAATGACTTACCTTATCCCCGAATCTCACTCATTAAGGTGGGAAATAAGGGTGAAACTCGATACACACTAACCGAAATAACTAATTCATTACATTCATCACAAATAACATTCGGTTACATTCCATCCATGACCAAAATACAACCAGTCAAGCCCACAAAAACAACCATCAAACAATCATCAAACAACCATCAAACAACCATCAAACAATCATCAAACAACCATCAAACAACCCCATGATACATGAAAGACAAATAAGACAAGGAAAAACCCAAGCATCCTAACCGAACAATCCCCAAAATATGCTAACTCATGCCAAATGAAATCGAGAGATCATCAACCCAAAACCACCAAACATCGCATCCAAAACCCCGAAGAAGCACTCCCCCACACTTATACTTCACAAAATAAAGTAAATAGAACAATGATAAAGGTCGGGTGGGGGGTGGAGTGCTTACAAATGGTCCTCAAGCGGACCCTCCCGGCGGAGAACGGGGTTGGAGTTGCGACTGGATGCTAGCCAGCGTCTCCTGTTGGATCTCGATCAATCCTTGCAAGTTTTCGATCAAGAGCTGCTGGTTTTGGATGAGCTCCCGTTGAACTTGAAACTCATCATGAAGCTCCTGGAGTTGCTCGCTGATACGCTCAAGAGCGGCGTCCCGTTGTTGACTCGGCTCGGCTTCATCTACTTGTGCTTGTTCACCCCCTTCTTCTTCTTCCTCATCTTCTTCTTCCTCCTCTTCTTCTTCTCCTTCACCCTCCTCCGCTCGATCCCCGGGACCACCCACCACAAAACGGTCCCCAAAAGTTTGGCCACACGACCAATGGCGTTGGTCGGACACGTGTAGACGTTGCTCGGCATTGTCATCGCCCAAATGAATCACGACACTATGGGGTTCATTCCCGTGACGGTATAATGTTCGCGTCTTGTGTTTCTCCAAGAATTCCATCTTTCGTAGGCGAACACCGTCGATAGGATCGGGGAAATAGCGGGGAGTCCACTTGCTTAAATAGGACTCGAACCCTTGCTTCCTTAGGAAAGGGGTGATGATGTGACTCATGCAAAACACTCCCAATCTCGAAAATATTCACCAAAAATTCAAATTCCAAACTCAACCAAACTCGTTCAACCAAGTCTCAAAACATTCGCACCAAATTCAACCCAAATAAGCAAGGAAAACAAAAATTTACGCACCAACAATCAAGGAATACCTGGGTTGAAGACTTTGAGAGCTTCTCTTGCTAATTTCGAGCCCCACAAAGAACAAGACACCCAGAACCTTGCTTGAATTGAACCGAAAATGGCGAGCTTCAGCAGTGCAAAGCAGCTAGGGCACGATTCGCAAGAAAAGTTTGCGAGAAATGGAGGATTTTGGTGATGGATTTGTCAAATCTTGGAAGGAATTTAGGGTTTTAGGGTTGGGGAAGGGTTTTCGAGTGTGAGGGTGAGGAAGAAAGTGAAAGAGAAATGAGGGGAAATGAGACTTTAACCCCCGACAATTCACAGTTTTTTCGACAGACTGTGGCCACGGTCCATTTGACCATGGGCACAGTGCAGTTCGGGCAAGGGAAAAAAAAAAGAAGGAAAAAAGCAGGGCGGAGACCGTGGCTACGGTAAACACACCGTGGTCATGGTGATCTTCGGGACCAAATTTTTTCAAGAATCAGCAGCGATGAGACCGTGGCTGCGGTGAATTCCACCGTGGTCACGGTCTACTTCGGCTTGATAAAACTGGGAGCAACTTGCATAATCTGACCGTGGCCACGGTCCACAGCGACCGTGGCCACGGTGCCTTTCTAAAATAAAACAAAGGAAGAAGAAAAATGCTAAAACAAGGGAAATAAAAATGAAAGAACTAAAAAAAATGAAATAAAACATTAAAAGAGGGGGAAGTAGTTCATACCTCTCCCGGGTGCTTGTTTTGTAGGTCCTAGCTCGACCTATCCCGATGCTTTTCAATCTTCGAAATCCGCGAGGTATGCCACAATTGTCCCGACATATTCCTCGCCCATGATGTATGCTTTGAGCTTCGATGAGTTTTCTTTGAAACACTTTCCTTGTGCATCTTTCAATTCAACCACTCCGGCGGGAAGAATTCTCATAATTTCAAATGGCCCGGACCATCTTGATCTCAATTTCCCAGACAATAACTTCAGCCTTGAGTTTAAAAATGAGAGGCCTACCACAAACTCACGTCGGTTCAACCTCTTGTCATGCCAAGCTTTCGTTCTCTCCTTGTAGATCTTGTTGTTCTCATATGCATGACGCCTCAACTCCTCAAGTTCTTCTAATTGAAATAACCGACTACCTCCGGTCGCCTTGAGCTCGAAATTCAACTTCTTGATTGCCCACATGGTTTTGTGCTCAAGCTCTACGGGGAAATGACACGCCTTCCCATATACAAGATGGTAAGGGGTAGTACCGATGGTGTCTTGAAAGCGGTGCGGTATGCCCACAAGACTTCATCTAATTTTTCTGCCCAATCTTTCCTTGAAGAACTAACCGTCTTCTCTAAGATCTCCTTGATGGCACGGTTTGAGATTTCCACTTGACCTTGTGCTTGTGGATGGTAAGGGAGTCCCTTCTTATGCTTGATGTCGTACATCGCCAAGAGAGACTCGAATTTCTTTTCAATGAAATGGGAACCGTTGTCACTAATGATGACCCGTGGAATGCCAAATCTTGGGAATAGGGTCTTTTTCAAGAATTTCAAAACGGACTTCCCATCGCACCTTACACATGGTATGGCTTCGACCCACTTTGTGACATAGTCCACTGTCACTAGGATGTATTGGAAACCCCTTGACAACGGGAAAGGACCCATGAAATCCAATCCCCACACATCGAAGGCTTCCACCTCAAGAATATAGTTCAATGGCACTTCATTCTTCTGGGAGATGTTACCGGATCTTTGACACCTATCACATTGCTTGACATGTAAGTGAGCGTCACGAAAAAGAGTCGGCCACCAATAGCCGGTTTGCAAAACCCTTGCTGTTGTCTTTTGGGGGCCACCGTGACCTCCCACCGGAAATTCGTGACAATGGGTCAAGATAGATTGCCCTTCACTCTCGGGAATACATCGCCGGTACATCCCGTCATTGCAAAGACGGAAAAGGAAAGGGTCATCCCAAAAGTAATACTTCATGTCGTGGAGGAATTTCTTCTTTTGATGATAGTTCAAGTGTTGAGGAATCACTTCGCTCGCCAAATAATTCACAATATCCGCATACCAAGGATGAGAGTTGATAGCCAAGAGTCGCTCGTCCGGGAAAGCATCTACAATCGGTTGGGTGTCTTCCAAGTCGACAAGAATCCTCGAGAGGTGATCGGCTACGACATTCTTCGTGCCTGCCTTGTCACGGATTTCCAAATCAAATTCTTGCATAAGTAAGACCCACCGTATGAGTCTCGGTTTTGTCTCCTTCTTTCCCATCAAGTATTTGATAGCGGCATGATCCGTGTAAACTACCACCTTAGAGAACATAAGGTATTGCCGAAATTTGTTGAGCGCAAAAACGATCGCTAAAAGCTCCTTTTCCGTGGTAGTGTAGTTCCTTTGGGCGCTAACAAGCGCATGGCTTGCGTAATAGATGACCCTGGGCTTCTTGTCTACTGTTTGGGTCAAGCACGCTCCCACAGAGAAGTCGCTTGCGTCGGCCATAATCTCGAAGGGTAGCGTCCAATCTGGAGGTTGAACTACCGGAGCGGAAATCAAAGCCTGCTTCAACCTATAAAGTGACTCAAGGCACTCATCAGTAAAAATGAAAGGGGCATCTTTGCACAAGAGATTAGTTAGAGGTCGAGCAATTTTTGAAAGATCCTTGACGAACCGGCGATAAAAGCCGGCATGGCCAAGGAAACTACGCACCCCCTTAACAGAAACTGGGGTGGTGGGCGCTCTATAACCTCAATTAGCCCTGTCCACTTTGATGCCCTTAGAAGAGATTAAGTGACCCAGAACGATACCTTGTTCCACCATAAAGTGGCATTTCTCCCAATTCATAACTAGATCCACTTCCTCACAACGAGTTAACACTTTCTCCAGATTTAGCAAACAGTCATCGAAAGAATTACCGTACACAGAAAAATCATCCATAAAGATTTCCATGCATTTTTCAATGAAATCGCTAAAAATAGTCATCATACAACGTTGAAAAGTCCCAGGGGCATTACATAAACCAAATGGCATACAACGATAAGCAAATGTCCCGTATGGACAAGTGAAGTTGGTTTTTTTCTTGATGTGAGGGGTGGATTGGAATTTGAAAGAACCCCGAGTACCCATCCAAAAAGCAAAAATGCGAATGACCCGCCAACCGTTCTAACATCTGGTCAACAAAGGGAAGGGGGAAATGGTCCTTCTTTGTTACTTTGTTTAATTGGCGGTAATCGATACACATCCGCCAACCGGTGACGGTCCGGGTACTAACTAGTTCTTTCTTGTCATTTTCAATTACGGTCATTCCACCCTTCTTGGGTACACACTGAATCGGGCTTACCCATTCGCTATTTGCGATAGGGAAGATGATCCCAGCAGCTAGCAACTTTACTACTTCCTTTTTAACCACTTCTTTCATGTTGGGATTTAAACGACGTTGGGTTTGCCTAGTAGGCTTGGCATCTTCTAGCAAGTCAATCGAATGCATGCATATGGAAGGGGACAAACCTTTCAAATCTTCTATTTTATAACCTAATGCACCCCTATGTTTTCTAAGCAAATCAAGCAACTTGGACAATTCAAAATCATTCAAATTCGCATTCACAATGACAGGATAAGATTTCTCATCATCCAAGAAAGCATAATGGAGGGAAGGGGGTAAAGCTTTAAGCTCTAAAGGATTAGAAGATTGAATTTAAGAGGAAGACATACCTTTGTAGATCGCATCTTGAATCTCCATGCACTCCATATAAGGCTCATCAATAATAATCTCCTCATGCACGGGTGAAGAGTCAAGAAGGTTGGTGAAGAAAGTGATATCGGTGTCGTCGGTCTCAAAGGCATATATATATGTGTGTATACGTATGTATATGTGTGTGTATATATATATATATATATATATATATATATATATATATATATATATATATATATATATATATATATATATATATATATATATATATATATATATATGTATGTATGTATGTATGTATATGTGTGTATATATATATATATATATATTATACGTATGTATATGTATATATATATATATATATATCTATATATATATATATATATATATATATATATATATATATATATATATATGTATGTATGTATATATATATATATGTATGTATATATATATATATATATATATATGTATGTATATATATATATGTATGTATATATATATATATGTGTATATATATATATATATATATATATATATATATATATATATATATATATATATATATATATATATATATATATATATATATATATACACATGTATGTATATGTATATGTATATGTATATGTATATGTATATATATATATATATGTATGTATATATATATATATATATATATATATATATATATATATATATATATATTTATATATATATATGTATATATATATATGTAATGAAATTCAATTATAGAAAAGACAAAGTCAAACTAACGTTAATGACAAAATTTAGCGGAAGACTCAAACTCTTATTAAGGCGTTCTTAGTATCCCGAAGGAATACAAGGCGAGAAGGAAAACTACAAGTATGCGATAACGGTAAACCAAACTAACAACTCATACTTAGGAGTAAACCTCAAAACTAACTTCAAGTTTCTCATAAAAGAAAGGCAAAATAATCAACGACTTCTAAACATGACGTCCTCACTTCTAATTCCCGTCCCCAGCATATAGATCTTCACCTGAAAACAAAACATTTCAAAAATGAGGGGGAAATCTCAATAATGTCTACCCCTAACGTTAAAAACAAGTTAAGTTCATTTCAATTCATTTGAGGGAGAGGGAACAAGTCAAATCATTTCACAAACCTTTAAACCCTTAACTGTTTTCCTCAACCCAACCAATCCATATTTTATTATGCGGGCGGGATACCACATCCCTTAGAGTAACATCGCCTACCACAGGCATCAAGAGCTCGCCTACCACAGGCATCAAGAGAGTTCGCCTACCACAGGCATCAAAGATATTCGCCTACCACAGGCATCAAAGTTCGCCTACCACAGGCATCCAAGATATTCGCCTACCACAGGCATCAAAGTTTGCCTACCACAGGCATCAAAATATTCGCCTACCACAGGCATCAAAATATCCACTATCCTATATCAGGGAAGAAGCCCTGATCTCCTGGTCTATAACCCGGCAGGATTCCAAATCCTGTACTCCGGGTTATGCCCCGAAACCCGCTTAAGGTTTCACTTTGAATTATTAGTATCTTATGCAAAACTCAACTCACAGCTCTCAAGTCAAACCCAACCCAGGTTATCAAAACCAATAACAAAACTACTTACAAAAGACCATCTCAATTTCAATAACTCATAAATCAACAGTTACAAACAAATATCAAAAACAGATGGCCACATTTCCACAAAAGTCCCCTTTCGGGATGCAATTCTCAAAACAAATTAGAAAACATTAAAACACATTTAAAGAGCATCCCAGTGGGGATTAGAGCATAGACATTACCTGGTTAGCTTCACTTCAAGTAAAACGAACACACTTGAGCTCACTAACGACGGGAGTTAGCTTGGGCCTAAAATAAGAGTAATTATTCTAATCAAAACGCGTCCTTCGAAGTTAGTATTAACTACCTTCTACCTAACCCTCCCCTAGGAACATTATAGGTTCCTATCAATCATGAATTTACACTCTAAATCATCTAACACATTCCAAGTAATCACATAACCAGATCAAAACATCACTTTCACACAACAACATTTTTATTAATAAAAAGCATCAACAAAACAGATTACAGCATCCACATAAAAAGGGTCAAAACTTGACTTTCCGACATCCTATGGGTCTGGTTTTGGACGTTTCGGAAACCTAGGGATGTCTACTAAAACTCTTATGTTGACGACTAAGCCCATATCAGCCTCGAAAGACTCTAAAAGTACCAAAACTTCCAACTGGTCCAGTTCGACAGGTTCTGGTAAAACGACTATAACTCGAGCTATACAACTCAAAAGTCCGTTCCGCAAAATTCCTATGAAAGCTAACATCTAGGGGAATCTTCAGTCCAAAGGGTTTGATTAAAGGACAACTATACTAATCGTGGTGACCCGATCTTTAGGCCCCATCAAAACTGTTCCGTTACCGGTTTACATTTAATTTGCAAATTCGGTTCTAACTTCCACCAATCGATCCCGGGGTCCTAATTTGGGCGTAAAACAGTGACTAAGGTTAAAGGTATTTAATCTAATCTAACCAAGGTCCAAACATCAAACTTTCTACCATAAAAACTAAATTGTAAAACATGAAAACAACTTTAATACTTTCTCTAACCCTAAAAGCATGCATGAAAATAATATTAACAAGACTCTAACATGATTCACATATAATTAATGCATAAAAATCCAACTATAATCATGATTATTTAAAAGAAAAACAAAAGACTACCATTTCCATTCAACTACCAAAGATTCATGCTTATAATAATAATAATAATAATAATAATAATAATAATAATAATAATAATAATAATAATAATAATTGCAGCTAAAGAATGCATTACTACAACTATAACATGTGAGTCACGTAAAAGAAGAAAACCATAGCAACCATGCGATACTAAAATCGAACCACGTAGCTAACATCGAGATTGAAGTTTATACCCAACCACAAGAGTGAGAGGAGGCGGCCGGCGACTCGGGCGACAACGACGCAGTGTGGTGGCCAGCCGCAGTGATGGGATCATGCACACAGCAGCGGCAGCGACAGTCACGGTAGACCTCGATTCCGGGCTTCGGGGTGGTGCTCGGTGGTCAGGCAGCTGCCGGGTGGTGGTGCGATGTGGCGAAGGTGGTGGTGGCTGGCTGGGTGAGCGGCGGAGTGGTTGTGAGTAGAGACCCGGGAGAGAGAAAACGAGCAGGGGCCTCGGGTTGTATTCCGCAGCCAACTAAGGGGGAGAGAGATGAAGGAGGCGGATGGTGGCGACGACGAAGGCGGCATTGGCCAGTTTCCGACGACGTTCCGGCGGCGGCGCTGACTGGAGGCGCACGGGAGAGAGCGTGTGAGAGAGAAAAGAGAGAGAGAAGACAGAGGGAGGAGAGTACGTAGTATTTAGGTTTAGTCAACCTTGATAATCCCTAATCACACACTAATATACCCTTAATTCTAATCTAGCTCTAATCTAATTCCAACTCTTCTAACCGAAAGATATTCTAATCCTATTCAACTCTACTAGATCAACAACTTACTACCACTAATAATAATAGTTTATAATAATAATCAATACCACCCAGAATACCAATAAATACTAATAGCAATTAATGATAGTAACAAATACTACTAATAATAATAAAAGATAATAATAACAGTAATAATAAAAATAGTCACATAATACTAATTATCACACGATAATAATAATAATCACATAATAAAAATACTAATCAATTAATAATAATAATGATAATAATAATAATAATAATCACATAGTAAAAATAATAGTCATATAATAATACCCACATAGTAATTATACTGATAATATCCTCAACAAATAATAATACTAATAATAATAATCATAGTAGCATGTAAATAACAATATTCACATCACAACAATTATAATAATACTAATAAAGATATTACTACTAATACTAATAATATAAATAATAATGATAATAACACATGACGTTACCAAAATACCCTTGTTAGTCTTTCAACGATCCTACGAGCTCAAGTGTTAGCAGAATTAAACACAAACGAATAATAATAAATAACGAAGTCAAACCTAATTTACTAACGACGTCACGGTCAACATCTTTGAAATTTTCGGGGTTTTACAATATATATATATATATATGTATATATATATATGTATGTATAAATATACATACATATATATATATATATACATATACATACATCTATATATATATATATATATATATATATATATATATATATATATATATATATATATATATATATATATATATATATTGATTCCGTTATATATATATGTATAAATATATGTATGTGTAAATATATATATATATTTACACATACATATATTTATACATATATATATAACGGAATCAAAATATATATATATATTTATACCTACATATTTATACATATATATATAACGGAATCAAAATATTTATATATATATATATATATATATATATATATATATATATATGTATGTATGTGTAAATATATATATATATATATATTTATGTATATATATGTATGTATAAATAAATAAATAAATATATATATATATATATATAACGGATTGGACTTGCTCGGTTTGATACTCTTCACATCGCTTCGAAGAATGTGGCCCTCCAAAAAAATCACATACCAAGACTCGGGCATCCGGAATAAGTATATATATATATATATATATATATATATATATATATATATATATATATATATATAGATAGATAGATAGATAGATAGATAGATAGATATATATATATATATATATATATATATATATATATATATATATATATATATACATATATATATATATATATATATATATATATATATATTGATTCAAGTTATATATATATGTATAAATATATGTATGTATAAATATATATATATATATATATATATATTTATACATACATATATTTATACATATATATATAACGGAATCAAAATATATATATATATATATATATATATATATATATATATATTACATACATATTTATACATATATATATAACGGAATCAAATTATTTATATATATATATATGTATGTATAAATATATTTATATATATATGTATGTATATATATGTATGTATAAATATATATATATATATATATATATATATATATATAACTTCTATCAAAAAAATATATATATATATACATAACGGAATCAAAATCCCTGGTTCCTCAAATGAATAATTTTGTATAAATGAATAATTTTGCTAAGTATATATCTCCGTTAAAGAAATGCTCTTGTTGCCTGATTGGATAGTGATGATACTTGTTTTGCATGGTTTTATTGCCTGATTTAATGGTGTTTTGCGGTCCTTTTACTGAAAGAATGCTTAAGCTATTCTTGGAATTGGATTAGATCCATCTTGGTTTTTCATTACATGTATAATGACTATTGTGCTTTCAGAGATTCAGAACTTTTGTGGATACTCTATAAATAACTTTTGGATAAATATGTATAGTTTTCCTAACCAAAAAAAAAAAAGAAATTGAGATTGATAAGCGCTGACGGGAATTGTGTATTTTGGAATGCCAGGACGTGGAGGATCGGCTTGTAACAAGTTGAGGATGTCACTGGGTCTTCCAGTGGCACCCACAGTGAACTACGCAAACAACACGGGTGCTAAGAACCTGTATACAACCTTCATGAAGGGGATCAAGGGAAGGCTTAACAGGCTGCCTTCTGCTTGTGCTGGTCAACAAGGGTAAACCTGATTTTCATAAGGTCATGCCCGCCATCATTGTTGGGCAGTGTAAACCCTGGCGCAGAAATGGCGGTGTCTATATGTACTTCGAGGGTTAGTATTTTACAGTAACTTCTTACGCTTGTGAATTTTTCTTAGCTAAGCCTGTTTGTTAAGGACTGATGAGTTTAAAAGCTGAAAAATGAGCGGTGAAAACCTGGCTATTCGGTTATTTGGGTTGGACCCTTTGGGTTGGGTCAATTCAAGTGAACAAGATTCAGGTTGAGTTGGGTTGATTTCGCGTCGCTTTATTTATTTTTTTCTGATAAGGTCGTCTTTAAAAAAATAACAAGTCTACTGAAAGATAAATTCGAGTTGAGTGGGGTCAGGTTTGGTCACTTAAGGTCCATATCCAATTTCAAGTATAATTATTTTTGGCATTTTCGAGTCTGGGTTGGGTCAGGGTCCGGTTGGTCATTCGGGTCGGGTTAGTTTTGCTCAGGCTAAAAATATGGGAAAATGGGTTATTTGGGTAGATGGTACTTCCTTTTTTTCAGCACTATTTAGGGTTTATGGTTTAGAATAGATGCACAACTAATAATGAAAATCCACTTTTTTTTTATTCTAGAATGACTACAATGATCTTTAGTCTTGTTTAGCCTCCTTAATAAAAACTTTAGTGTTTTTAATATCCTTTGGGTTTCAAATCAATATGCTAAATGTGGAAACATTATTACTGGAAACATAATCCAATCGCAGTGGTGAAGAACTTCTGACTGTGTGGTTTTCGACCAGGTACGATTGTCTTGGTGGTTTTTTGTTTGTTGCTAATGTTCAGTTGATTTTCTTCGATTTCTTGGCTTTTGGGTATTGGCCTGTAAAGATCTAATTTGTAGAACTCCTATACATTCTCTTTTGATTGTTTACATGTTCACTTGTTTATTGTTTTTAAAGTTACAGAAGTTGCTAAATTTGGAGAATATTTAGGCACTTTGTTCTTCATCTTGAAATTGCTAAGCTTCTTTCCAAAAACGGTCTTCTCTCTAATGTTAGTGAATTAGGAATACTACTTATTTTCTAATCTAATTTTCATGTTTAATGCGCTATTTTGCAGGTTGGATTCTTGTTAGTGAAACTTTAATGTATGAAGATTGCAAGTTTGATTCTTGTCCTGACTTGGTCAGGAACTGATTATGTTGCTCCATGATATTTTTGGTCTGTTACTTGACTTTTTGTAGATCCAAAGAAATTAGTCTCTCCATGAACCTCTGTCGTGGGGGAAGGTTACCTACATCTGGATCCCTCAAACCATGCTTAAATATGTCCTCCTGGGAGTTTTTTGTTTGCTGTTGTTGTTGCATGATATTGCTAACTGTGATTTTGTTGAGTTGCTAGCTTGTGTGTGTTTTATGTTGTATAGCGATGTATAGCTCATGTGATACCTTTCTATTTTTCATCAATGGTTGACTTTACTCTATTGATATCACATAATTTATAGGTACCTATGGTGATCACTTCTGAAAGATAAACTTCGGCCATTATTTCTTGTTTCCGAGAAGCCAAATCCCATAATGACAAATTGCATGATAACTTCTTTTGTGTTGCTTTTAGGGAGTAATTGACATTGAAGCCAAATCCCTTAAGAATTGGGATTCGATCGAGTATGTCTTTGAGGGAATAATTGACTTTTCAATTATGTTGTGAAAATTATAGTTGTGAAGCAGTTAGATAGGAATGGATTGGAATCACTATAGGATCACTTATTTGGTGTGTGCCACTGCACCACTTAAAGACATCCTATAATGTGATTGACAGTCTTAATTATCTGATTTCTATTTGAAGATAAGATGTACCCTATTGACGTTGCATGTGTGTTTGCTTTATGTGGCATAAGCCTTGATGTCATACTTTTGTACTCTGTTAATTTCTTAATGTTCATTCAAAGAAGTGACACCGTAGTCATACTTAATCATTACCTCATAATCAATCTTGGCAAAACCTTAGTAGGGATTGAATCTAGAAAATTTCATTTGGACTGAATCTAGAGAATTTCTTCTGCATAATGACATGGTTGATGATAATGTAGGTGCATATAGGAAGCAGTATAAATCCAATAGGTTAGGGCTGCTATTTTTTTTCCCCTTTGTACAGATCCAGGGCCTATTATTTCTCCTCTATGTTATATATCTGCTTATGCTGTTTTTTTTTTCTTCTTGCTTGATGATTTCCTGTCGGTGGTGAATGGTGGTAGCTTAATAATATGTAGTTTTAAATACTTGTTGCCCTTTGGGGTTCATAATTTCCATGTTTTGCGGTGGACTGTTGGTTTGAAGTTATTGTTGTTCCTGCCAATTGCCAAATATTAGCCATCCTGTTTGTTGATTTATTTGAATAAATGAGAAACTATTTAGTGGAAAGGTAGTTTGATTGTGTATTTTTTTTACAGGTTCTTTCAGGTTATTGTAAGTGAAGAAGTCCCAACATTATTATTGCATGAAGCTGGATGCAAAATTTGTAACATTTGGATCTTATTTTATACTTAATTACTATACAAAATTGTACTGTTAAACTTTTATATGAGGATTTTTATATGCTTTTATTGTATTAAAAAATAGTACTATGTAAATACAATTTTATGTGCAATTATTATTTTGCAGAAATTTGCAATTTCCAGCCTCTATATTATGCTTTAGCGTCTAGGACCTAACTTAATTTGTTTAGGGATAGAGTTTACTTTCAAAAATCACAGCTATGGTTTGTGTCAGGAGGTATCTAATGATCCTCTCGTCGATGCTGACATTATGTATATTTACTTTTGACAGTATAGCGGCTGAATATTTGTTTTAATTTTTAGGCCCCGTCTTTTATGCGGAAGGTTGCGGTGCGGTACCACACCGTACCACACTCTTTAATTTTCCACCACACTTCATCACACCACACCATACCATAATTATTACTAATGTATCTTTTCATTTTTCTCTCTCCTCTACTTTTCACATTGTCTCTCCTACTGCACTGTACCATTATCACACCGCAATCAACCCTATAAAAGAACGGGACCTTAATGTTGTAGGTAGCTAGGAGTTCTTTTCTTTGTGTTATGTAAGGAAAATTTATGATTGTGCTTGACGATTCAATGTTTGGACATGGAGAATCATTGTATATTGGATGCATAAATGTTTATGGTTGATTGGGGTATGTTTGCTTTAAATTTGATATTGCATTTGTTCAAGACTTCTTAGTTGATGTCTAGCCATGAAGTTTTTTTTTATAGGACTTGATGGCTTACAACATTGTAGTCTTTCTCGGGATTTTTTTTTCCTTGAAGTTCCTGATAGTCTTAGTTAACTAAGAATTTCATTTACGTCATAGTTTGCCATATTTTCTAACTTGAGGTTTGATGAAGTTGATTAAGGAAAAAAAATAAGCAAAATCATTATTATTTCTTGTATGAAGTGAGAAATTTAGAAATAGATCGACAGAAGAATGACGAAAAACTTCACGGTCAAATTAATGATTGCAATATATCTTATCTTTTTGCTAAAATGCAATCCATTCCTTATATGTCCCCACCATTATATCTAAGGCTTGCTTGTGTTGTATATTCATGTTGTATGTTCTTATGATTGTTTGATTAAGTTTTTCAATTATCTCTAACATGGTTGTAGAAAAAAGTTGTATCCATAAGTACATAGGGAGAAAATTGTGATGGATATGTTGCTATCCATATTTGTTCTCTATCTTAGGGGATTATCTTTGCTATGTTGTATATTAAAAGGAACATCAATGTATTACTTTTAACGCATGTTTCTAATGAGTATGAATATAAAAGTTTCACCACGTCTTTGTCTCAAAAGAAGTGATAGTTGAATTCATTTTGTTGTGACATACTAATACTATAGATGAATCTTAGGGCATGTTCGATAGGAACACTAGAGAAATTTTTCTCGAGGAAAATTTGCCATGGGAAGTTTTTATGGGAAATATTTTCCTGGGAAAAATTTCCCTAAACCCGCCTAATGGAAATTTCTCTAGGAAAATGTGAAAATTAAAATGGTAGGTTTTCCGTAAAGTTTTTTCAAGGTCAACATACATGATACATCCAAACATAGAGAAAATAAATCAATCTGGGAAAATTGACCATTTCCGAAGGGTTTTTGATTAACCAGACGCACCCTTAGTGTATTTGTTGAACCATGTTGTCGGAGCATGCAAGCCTAATTTCTCATCTGCGAGTATGTAGTATCAATATATCCTCAAAGAATGGATAGATTGCATACAATCTATTGTATCAACTTCTAACTTGGTGAGTTAATACTTTTCCAGCAGAAAATTTATACATTTGGTCTTTTGTCTTTGGGTAAAAACAGAAGCCTATGTATAATGTTGTGTCTAATTTGTTGTGTCTTATGTTAGGGCAAGTTGTTTAAGGGGTATGCGAGATGATTTTTTCCTTTTTGATTACATTCTCCTTGTAATGTTATATATATTACTTAGTATATTTACTGCGCGCGTTTTTTTTACTAGTCATAAGAAAAGGAAATGGGAAAATAGCTCTTTAGGAGATTGATCTATTTCTTACTTAATTAATTAATTAATCAACTTCTTTTTTTTTCCGTTCATCGAACTTATAATCACTTAATTAACTATTTTTTGTAATTATCAATAAGTACTTGATAGTCATGAAATCACTCCCTCCCTTTCTTATTTATTTTCGTGTAAAAATGTTGATTGTTAATATATTAAGTTGTATAATAATTTATCATGTAAAGTTAATCTCATTAAATTTGTAATCTTACTATGATAGAAGAAGAATCCCTTTCACTAATAGGGGAGTAATTTTAGGGAAGAGGGTAAATAACAACCGTTAATCTTAAATTTAGATTAATCTCTATCATCAAAAAAGTAAATAATTAATTTTCTTTAAATAACTGTTGTTGACTTATAATTGCCTTTTCCACGTATATGGGTAACTAACATTTGCACTTTTCCTTTCTCAAATTGGTTTATTTCTTATTTGGTTTGCATGATTTTATTTGGTGGGGGTTTAACATTCTTTTTCATGTATAATTTATTTCGGTTTATTTTCAATTTGGAATAAGATTTGTGGATTTAAGTACTTGGGATAATTTTCAAAATATATTATCATAACATAACATATATATGCTATGGAATAATATGGGTTTTGAGGGTTGATGATTAAATTTTCAAAATATACATGCAATAATTTATTGTACAAAGTCTTACCATTAAATCCATTTCAATAAACATTATCATAACATAAAATGTTATAATTCTTTGATAAAATATTATATAAAAATTGTTATCTAAAAAAAAGTATTGAAGGTTATTAAGTGACAAATAAGTGGAAAGGAATGTATATATACTATCGAAAATTTATATAGGATTAATTGAAATTGAAATATGTTTTTCATTGAATAATATACTAATAATTGGAATTAATCGGATCTTCTACAAATTTCATCCAAACAATTCCATCCAAGGCTGAGATTTGAGTTAATAACATAGCTTATCCCTCTCACTAAATATCTCATATTTATATTAATGGAATGAGATGGATAATAATATTATCTAATTATTTACTTTATTCAATGTCTGATTATATATATAACTTTTATTTTATATTCTTAAAACTTTCGAATTATTTAAAAATTTTACGTAATTTTCAATTGATTTGTTGAAGTTTAACATCGATGAAAATTGAAAATTTAATATTAATTGAACACAATTAATGTATGGGGTTAGCAGTTTTATGCAGTAAGTAGATTTAGATCGAGATTGTGAAATATTTTGTTCTTATGACACCTAATATCATATGGAAGTTTAAGCATAAATGTTATGGCACATCCACATAGGATTAATGGCTATGGATTTTTTTTTCAATTTTATGAGTAATCTATATAATATACTCCATATAATTACAAAGTTAGTGGGTCCCATGAAATATTAAATGGACAGTAATTTTAGGTGATTGAACCAATAGAATTTCAGATAAATATATTTTTTTCTAGCTTTTCTATTTTTTTAAATTTATATTTTCAGCCCATGTTCTCCAACTTTTCTTTCTCCTAGACTTGATATTTATGATATATTACTATAGAAGCTTTGTGCTTGGATGTTAGTCTTTCTAATTTCTAGGTATGTTTATGGTTTAATTTTTCATTTTCAAAATTACAATACATTGCATTACGTGGGTTATATGCAGATAAGAATTAACGAAGTACAAAATACATATCTAATGAATTTTATGCTCCCACGACACCAGTTGAATTATTCTCATTTATTCGATAATTATTCGTTAGCTCGAATAAACTAACAGAAAGAGTACAAAGAGAAACTTATTATTTCTTTTCTGATCCTATTATTTAGAACATGCAAATTGATGGAATGGAAATGAAAAAAAAATTAAAAAAAACAAAGTATAGGGACATTTTATATAGACATGAATATCTTTATGCAAGGGTTGGAGGGAGAAGAGGGAGAAATTCAGTTGACTTAGTGCCAATACTCTTAGATCAACTCGGAATGCCGAAAAGGTGGTGAAATGAGTTAAGGGCTTGTTTGGAGAGAAAAGTGGAATGGGTTGGGTATGGAATTTGAATCCTAGAGGGTTGGGTATGGAATTAGAACCCTGAAATGAAAGTGTTTGGTGAGCAGTGGAATGGAATCAAAGTTATAGTTATAGTATTTGTTATTATTATTATTATTATTATTATTATTATTATTATTATAATTATTATTACTATTATTATTATGACAATAATGAAATTTTAATAATTAATAATTAATAATTATCAATTATTAATTAGTTATTATCACATATTAATTAATATTATTATTACTATAAATTATAAATTATTATTAATTAATAACATTTAATAATTAATTATTAGTAATAATTATTAATATTTACATTTATAATAATAATTATTATAATTATTATTAATAATTATAATTAGAATTATTATAACTATTATTATAATTATTATTATAATAATAATAATTTTTATTAATTTTTATAATTATTATAATAATTATTATTAATTATTAATTATAATTATTATTATTATTATTATTAGAATTATTATTATTATAATTATTATTATTTATTATAATAATTATTATAATAATTATTAATAATTATAATTATAATTATTAAAAATTAATAATTATGATTATAATTATTAATTATTAATTATTATTATTATTATTAATTATTACAATTATTATTATTAATTAATTATTTTTATTATTAATTATTACATTTATTATTAATAATTATTATAATTATTATTACTAATTATTAATAATTGTAATTATAATTATTATTATAATTAATTATTATTAATAATTATTATAATTATTATTATTAATTATTAATAATTATAATTATTATTATTATTATAATTATTAATAATTATAATAATAATAATAATTATTATTATTATTATTATTATTATTATTATTATTATTATTGGTTTTGTTGTTGTTTTGAAAGAAAAGGGATAGCTTATTCCCCCCACATTTGGGAGGTTTCTAATCCCCCTATTTGGGAGGGATAGCAAATCCCTAGGTATTGCAATTCCATTCCAGAAACTGCTCTCCAAACAGGAAAAAAAAAAGGAACTAGAACCCATTCCTACTCAATTTCTTTCCTGTTTTGTTCACCAAACATGCCCTAATATTAATAGTAGAAAGTGAGAGTGAAGGACAGATCAAATGAGAGGGCTTCTACCGTGTTGAGTGGTTTAGCGTCATCCGAATGCTAATTTTCGGTAGTAAATGATCGAAGAATCGTCCTTCACTCATTTTGCATCTCATTTTCACTATCTCTTTTACCTTAACAATTATTTTGTACTATTCATGCACATCTTAAATATTATTTAACTTATGTTTTTATTGTAGTTTTGTTTTATTTGATCAATAATTGCTTCTCTTTATTTAAGTCTTTTGAATTTTATCGTGATGTATGATTATATTAATACCAAGCAATGCTTAAACATTTTTTAATTAAAGGCGCAGGGTATTTATATATGAACGCTCGGGTATTTATTTTTTAATTCGGGGCAACGCCCGGGTATTTGCTAGTAATAATAATAATAATAATAATAATAATAATAATAATAATAATAATAATAATCTATATCTATATATTACTAATGGTAAAGTACGTGGGCCCCTAGAAATGGTGAAACCAGATTAAAAGTAGGAGGTTTCAGCCAATGAAATTCTAGATAAATCAAACTTTAAATATATTGAATAGATAATTAATTAAAACAATTAAAATACAATTTTTGGCAAAATTTTGCAATTATCAGTTCAGATTTGAGCATGCAAGAGTCATTAAATCCCACGTTTCAATTTTAAATAATTCAGTTAAATTATGAAAAATAAATGATGCAGTTAACAGATCCAATTTTATGGGTTTTAATATACCCTTCAACTCACGTTTCAATTTTTGAAAATTTTACCATAGTTGAATTTATTTTCAACTATGGTAGTTGAATATTTTATACCATTCATTTATCAAAAATAAATTATATTTGTGTAAAAGATTTATATCTACCTAAACATGATTAATTATTGTATCAAGTTACTTTGATCAACCTATACTGATTTTGAATTTTTATGGTAAATTTAATGGTATTTTCATTTTTCAATTACGATAGTTGAAAATAAAAGCTAGAATTTCCTTTAAAATATTCAATTTTGTAAAATATTATAACTTAACTTTAGATTTACTTATTGTAACAAGTTCTATGATGAACATATATATTAATTTTAACTTTTAATGGTAAAATTAAGGGTAATTATACATTTCAACTACAATAGTTGAAATAGTTGAAAATATTTTCAACTATGGTAGAATCTCCCATCAATTTTAAATAATAAATATGTAAGTTAATTAATTCAAAATTAGTTTTTTTTATCAAGTTTGGTGCGGTTAAAAGTCCATAACGAACCAAATCCCATAACCCAATCCCTCACGTTCTCCCATAACTAACCCTACCCAATAAATAGTTGTGACTAACCACTGCTTTATGGGCTCTATCATTCACTTCAATCTACAAAATCTTTCATAGTTGGCGCTATGGTATGAGATTTACCAGGGTTTCCATGCACAGTAACTACAAACAACAATACAAAGCAATTTTCCAGAGTTTCAAATTTTATACCAGTAAGTTCTTCCAAACCTTCTCTTTTCCAATTTTTATTTAGTTAACAATATGATACCAACGCCAATTTATTCATCACATTTGCAAGGAATCAATTCTAAATCGTGCACAACAATTATTCAAGACTCCATGTTTTACAGCAAAAATAAGTCATTATATACCAGCTTATTTAGATATAAATCATTATCATAATCTAATATTATTATTAGGCCAGTTTAATTATTGATTTAATCATTATCAATCATCGTCTTATATTACTATTATGCCTGTTTATTTAGTGGAATCATGCTCTCTTACAATGACCGTTCATTTATTTATTTAATTTTAACTTGACCTGTTATTCTTATTTATGTAAATTTAACTTGACCTGTTATTCTTATTTATTTTTTTAAGTTTGTTTTTTGTTTGGCTAATGAAAATTTAATATGTTTTTGTTTGTTAAGAGATAATTATTCCAAATTCGCTTTACTTACAATGTTCGATTACCATACGATTTTGAATTTTAAGATTACAGAATTTCATATTCCATATATCACACTATTCAAAATAAAATGTGATTATTATATCAATGGTGCATGCTTACTTAAATAGTTACAAGTTGATGTATGCAAGGTTGCGATGATCAGAGTATTGACCTCACAGTATACCACATTAACACACAAACACACAATTCTGGCCTCACAACAGAGATTCAAGCACAAACACACCAAAACAGAACCTCACGACAAGAAATTAATTACAACCTCCTCAAAACAAAGCACAAACACCAATGAACGATTGATGAAATGAATGATGATAAAATGATGATCGGATGAACAAACTTACAATCAAACAGTAACCGAAGATAGTCTTGAGGCTCGAGCTGATACAGGCCCACCACAGCTAGAACTTCAAGGGCAATGGACTTAATGACCTCAATGGATACAGGCACACCACCATCGAGATTACCAAGCTCTACATCCACCACAAGGATTGCCAAATCCTTGATACTGTAGTAGAATTAACAAAGGTTGAGAGTTTAACGTCACTCACAAACAAGAGGCTCAATCAAGGCACTCAAAATGCTATTAAATTCACTGATAGATAATCATCACAAGCTGCTAATTACAAGCTATATAAACCTAGGGTTAAGCTAGACGATTAAGGGTTTCCCCTTGCTCAAGAAACTCATTAATTAAGCATTAAGCTACTAAACTAACTTAGTAAGCTAATTAAGTCTCATTACAAATCGGATAACATCAAAATAAAATGAAATAAAATCTAACAAACGCGTTTTCTTTATTACAAACGGTTATATCACCTCACAAGCTGGAAATAGCCTCAACAGCTCGGAAGCGAGTCTTCATGGAGGACCTCAATACAGGATCACCTCATTGAACTGAAATATCCTCAACAGTTCAGAAATGATGACTTCAAAGAGGACCTCAAAACTGACAGATATCTCCACTGAGCTGGAATGTCCTCAACAGCTCTAAAGTGAAGTCTTCAAACATGGGTGAGGACCTCAATCCAAAAATTTGGAATTGAGAAATAACCTCACTGGTTGGCTGCTATTGTTGATGCTGATGTTGTTGCTGCTGGATGACCTCATGACCTGCTGGACCATCACGAAACACTCCTGGATGTCAGTGTTTGATGCTGAAGATGGTGAGGTTGTTGCTGCTCCTGATGCTGGCTCTGTTAGGTTTTAGGTTATCTATTTCCTAAACAGATACAGATTAATTGGCGGAATATTCATAACAATTATAAAATAATTAATCACAACAATTGCAGAGGCTTCAGTAATTATACCTGATCGCTAATCCGGCTGATGAAGAGGTTGACCTTCGAGATTCCAATGCTGAAATCCTCTACTGAAGTCCACGCAGCACTCCGGGAACCCGATTGCTAGATCGACCCAATCGAGACGAATCTCAATCTAAGATGTATGTGAGATTGTTTTGGAAAACAGACAATGTTTCCTGAAACTAGAACTACAAACTAAAAGAGAGAGAACTCAGGAAATCACCCTGGTATCTCTCTAAGAGTCGTAGGCAGTTGGTGTTTAATAATCTCTCACAGAGACCCCTTTATATAGTGTTTAGAAAACCTAGGGAAAGATTCAAAACCCTAAAGGGCCGACTTAACGCAACGGCGCGCTTCTCATGCCCAACACGGTCCGTGTTGAAACAACACGGTCCGTGTTGGACTGCAGAAGGTCCATTAATTCGGCCCATGGACACCACGGACCGTGGTATCTCAACACGGACCGTGGTGTCTCAACACGGACCGTGGTGTCTCAACACGGACCGTATTGGGTCAACACGGTCCGTGTTGAACCCAATTCGGTCCGTGTTAGGCTGATTTCTCACATAAATCAGTTTCCAATTTTTCTAAACGTAATACAATATCACTTAGGTTACATACATTGTTCCAGGGTACTGACTTGTGTGACCCAGTAGGACCAAATAATATAGTTGTAATTAAACATATTTAATTACTAATTATAGAGGTCTCTAGCAAGACATATAATTACTATATTATTTTGGTTTAATCTCCGTGTATATCGAAGATTGTCGGGACATTCCCAACAATCTCCCTCTGTCCCACAAGTGTTCGATTCCTTGAATTCCCTTGTCACTTACTGTCTCATGTTCGGATAAGGTAAGCTGATGTCATCCTTATGTAAGGTCCGAAACGTTCCTCGATCTTCGAGTCAGACTTTGAAAAACAGATGATCAACTATTTATACAACTGAGCTCGACCAAGCATTTTCAGTCCAATCTCACCGAGTGGCCAACGAGACAACTGTCCCTAATAGGGAGGACAATGCCATCTTGTTCAGACACACATTCTCACATGATCCAACTGTAACCCAGACACCGCCTTTATAGCCTACTGTTACGAAAGGCGTTTGACGCGCTCCAAAGTCACAGCAGATCATGCAGTCTGTGTACTGAACTCAGGATTTAGGAATTTTAAGTAGTGAGAGCTCTTATGACATTCCTAACTTAAAGAGCTCCCACTGCGGGTCAGTTCGGTAGTTGTTCTCAACAATACCCATGTGATTGATTTATGATGTCATCACATCACTATGATCACGAAACTTGATCATCACCTCAATCCTACATGCTAATTGTGTTGATATTATCACTGTTCCTACGTGATAATACAATTAGGAACTAGGTCGACTGACGACTAAGATTAGCGTCATCAAGTTCACTAATGGGGTTTCAGAAATCGAACCTCATCCAATTTCCCATTTTGAATTCGCTAACCTTTTTGGACATTTACATAATTCTAAACCACAATTAATGTAAATCTAGGAATCTTATTCTTAATGATGAATCAACAATGTCAAAATTTCATGAACAATTCATGTAAACTTGACTTGTTAATATTCCAGAATGTATTCAATACCTATTGCCCATGCATGACTATCATGCTATAACTACAACAGGGGTTTAGCATATAATACTTGCAATGAACCTCGCACATATACCATCTCACTATTTTCATTTAGGAAGATATTTCCGGAACTCATGTTTGGATTCACAGTGAGCTTCTGTTCCTTTGCTTGAGTGATGGCTCCTATCAACAAGGCTCCATTTCTCTTGCAAGGCTAGAAACATCACCCAGTTCTGAAACAAACTTCACAATCCTAATAGTTTTTGTCACAACTTCGAAAGTCGTGCCATGCTTGTCTTATTTGTAGAATCTCACGCCTAAAGCTTGAGCTATATGTCTCATCCTTTTTAGATCTTCTTATTGTTTTGAGACAACCAGATTCCTAAGGATATGCCATGATTTATTGAAGTTAATCCATTCTCGAAGTGGGTTGAACTATTCAACACCTAGTCAACTTTGATTCAAACAATCAAAATCTTTAATATATCATTATAGATCTTATCTCCAAGAAAATTCTTAGCCCCACCAATCCTTCACTTTTAAAATTATTTCCAAGTCAACCTCAGTAGAAGAAACATTGGAATATTCTTCTTAGTAGGCAGTATGTCAATCACATACAATATTAGAAAACACATTGCTCCCACTGAACTTCTTGTAAACACAATATTATCTTTGGCACTTCCCAGTATGTCAAACCTTTTTGATATCCTGGTCAACAAGGTCAATGATTCCAACTCCTAGAAGCTTCCTTAAGACCACAGATGGTCTCTTGAAGTTTACAAGTATTCCAACAAAATACCACTCAGTTGTGTCAAGTACACATCTTTCTTCAAAATCTAATTTTGAAGTCAGTCTTGATGTCTATCTTAATGAACCCATGTTTTGCCTTAAAACCCTCCTATGCCTGATGGTTCACACCTTCAGACAAATCAACCGAGTTCTAAACTTGGTTGCATACATGGAGTACATTTTAGACTTTATGGAATCTTGTTTTGCTAAAGCTTCTTTTATGTAGGTAGAGTCATTACTTTCTAAAAGTAACATCTCACGCTCATCTATAGAAGATTGATATCTTTGTGGATGACGGAGTTGTTTACCTGACCTTGCTTGGAGTAACGTTCATGACACCTCCTCCTCAACGTTTTGAGGCACTTCTACTGTCTCAACCTCGTTCTTAATTTCCCGACCAATAGGAAAACTTGAACTAGGATCAAGTAGTGGAGTTTTAGGTGATGATTATAGTGTTTTGTGTCTCTTGAACTTTGGTAAGTTCAAAATTCTCTCCCACTCTTTCTTTTAGAGAATAACATATTCTCTATGTAACACCCCAACTTTTAACCACAAGATTAAACCACTAATTATGAACCCAAACCTGTGATTAGCGCAGCGGTACACTTAAGTTGGAGTATTACCGCCGTCCCCACTCGGGACAAGGCAACACAACCACCAAAAAGACTTCAAAACCACAAGGAAAAGATAAGCTTAACTCCATCATAAACCAACTCATAATACAACTTTTACAACACTTGAACTAGGTACATAATCATTTAAGTAGAAAGGTTCCACAACTTCTTCAATTTCCTGAACGCCCTTGCTTATTTGCGAAAGACCTCGGAGTCTACCTTGCTTGGGTCGGATTACTTCTGACTGGATTTACCCTTGCCTTGGGAGCTCGAACCTCCTAAAACAAAACATTTAAAACAGGCGCAAAAGTGAGTGGGGAAACACTCAGTGCACAAACCTCCAACACGTCAAACCGTTCGAAAGCGGTTTTCGGTACCGGCATTAAAATTCATTTTGAAAACGGGAACGGGGCTAAATGAACATTAAAATGGATTTGACAGAGATGTAAGCATAAAAAAGTGAACATGATATATATATATATATATATATATATATATATATATATATATATATATATATATATATATATATGAAATTAGAGTGATATCCCTTACGATCTGGTGCAAAATACCTAACACGTGCACGCCCCACACCGATCCGAGTTTGGGGGTGCTTATCTTGATCGGAGCCAAGTCTGCGTACTACGATCGAGCACCCTATAGAAGAAATAAAGGCTAGCACTACACGACTAGCTAGAATGATACTAATAAGGCGGGACCACCTTTGAAAATATTATTGCATAACATATATCATGATATAAATTGAATGAATAAGCATCGAAACGTGCTTGAATGGTAAAAGTTGGACAATTTGCGTACCTTGAATCGATGCGATGTTAGGCGGTGCGTCTCGGCCTTGGGATGGCTTGGGCGGCTTGGGAACTAAGATAAGAAAAATATAAAATGGAGAACCGAATAAAGTTCTTAGTGAGTTTCAAAAGTTAAGTAACATAAGAACTAAGAATGAAATAACTTAGAAAGAAAATTTCAGGTTTTTAAGAAATAAAGCCTTTAGCATAACTCGGGTTAGAAAACTCGGAATTAAGCAAACGAGTACATCTCGGAATAGGGAAAATCATGATCTACAACTTTGTCAACATGACCGAAGTCTAAAAAAAATGAAGGTAAGGGCCTGAAAAATAGCCCGGACAGTGTTTGAAAGTTGGAACTTAAAAACCTTCGGTTTGATTTCTTGATACGAACTCAAAAGAGGCTTGAACAAGAACGAAAGGTAATTTAATATGCGAAAAGACTTAAAGTAATTATATCAATGGAGAATGGAAGTTAAGGAAGCGAGAAGCTAGAGTAAGGATTACGGAGTGCTTTTGGTTTTAATTTGGTAGGTCGCTAAGTGACGAAGCAAACTTATAGAGATAGATTGATGAGCTTCGAAAGTGTTTGAAGGATAAATTGGATTTAAGAATTGGTGAAGGACTAAATCCTAGGATCATTAGACCTCAAAGAGCTCTTGCGCTACTGATGCAATTCGCAACTCAACCTTAGGTCGCTAACACTCTATAATTTAAACCTTCAAACTTGTCCACCAAAAATCCTAACTTTGATAAATAACCTTAACCTTCAAGAGAAAGCATTTTCAACTTAGGAAACACTTCTTGGATGTTCTAATATCGACTAAAGGATCTCCAATAAAAGAAACCCTCAAAAGATTAACATTGGATCACAAAACCTTAAATTATTACTAAATTTTCTGGGCAGAACGTCTATGGACAGCCCTTCTTCGCGACCTTATAACTCTCACTCTCGATATCGGATGTCTACAAACCATATCTTTCCGGAAAGCTTGCAACGTGGCCTAAAACTTTCATGTTTACTCCAGGAACTAATAAAGTCTCCAAGTGGACGAAAATCTGCTCTCAAGTCACTGACTCAGAAAACGTAATTAATTTCATGTCGTCACGGTTTTGGCCATAACTCGGTCTATACATGTCGGAAACTTGAAATTCCAAAGCCTATAGTTAGCTAACACCTTGGACTATCATATGGAGTAAAAATCTGGGTTAAAATCATCCTCTAAATTCTCTGTAAAAATCAGATTCCCAAACAGAACCTTAATGCTCCTTAATCTCATTTCTAATGTTTGTTTAAGCTCCTAAATCATACCAATTCACAACCAAACCTCAAATTAGCTAACTTTCACCATATTTCCAAAAATAAACACTCAAAACTTATTCAAATACAGCCATAAACTTCACATGCAACCATAGATTACAATATGCTATTTGAAACAACATTTAAACTAGTACTTTCTTCATGAAAACTCTCCAATTTATAACACTAGAGCATAAAAACACTTATTTAACCTAATCAATACTTATAATCAATCCCTAAACTCACTATTTCTTCAATAAACCCACATGCATAAAGAGGAAAATCATTATTCAACATAATTTCAACCAAAACACCTCAAGAACAACTCAAAACTCACATGCATTCAACCCAAACTCAAACCCTAACTTAGCAATTATAATCACAACTTTGAATTCATGCTAAAGGAGTATAAAAGGGATAGAATTTGCAAGAATAACATAAAAAGAACATGAATTTCATATTAGGGTTTAATTGGATTTGAATTGGGGGTTTGAGAGATTACCTTTGGGGAAGAAAATTGATGAAAACACAAGAGAGGGGGAGGAGTGGCCGGCGGCCACCTCTGGACGGCGGTGGGAGCGGCGCCGGTCGTCGGAAAACACCAGCAGAGGGGGGGGGGGTTGCACGGCAGTGGGAAGGAGAGAGAGAGAGGAGTGGGTTTGGTGTTTGAAAATTAGAAAGTGTAAAAAAAATGACCCCTACCCGGCTACCCCCTTCTATCTTAATATATAACCATACTAATTAAAATTAGGACAACAATTAGAGGCATAATGACATTAGAAACATCAAGTAATAAAATAAAATAAGTGTGAGTACACTAGATTGAAATAATTAGTTTGTATTAAATAAAATTAATCGATAACAAATCGGTACAATAAATTGGAACCTTAAATTAAAGAGAAATTAAATAGGTAAAATATAAGTATTACTTGTAAATAAATAAAAAGAGTACAACCTAAATAAATTAAGGTTTGGATAATAAAATATAAATGTTAAGGAGTAAAATAATTAAACCCCTTGTTGGTTAAAGAAATAACGTAACCGATAAAACCCGAAGTAGTTTAACTTAACGGGTGAATTAAGAAACTCAAAGATTTTTAAAACGATAACTCGACACCTTTTGCCATCTCCTGCTCGAGACTTGTCACCGCTACATAATTAAATTAAATAAAATCGAAAAAAAAATTAGAACGTAATTTAGATCATTACGACAATTAGTACATTAATTAATATAGTTTTAGGGCGGGTTGTTACACTCTTAGAAGAAAGTATTTTGAGACACAAACGCTATCGTCTACAACAGTTTGTAGAAGTGATACCCCTTTCTTTCAGAAAACAGTTCAAGGACTTTTCCTCTCCAAATCATATGTGGTGTCTTCTTTAGTGCTTCGGATAATCTTTGTTCAGTAATTAGAGCTATGGTTAACTGCGTGTATCTCCAAAAGGTAACCGGCAATGTTGACTCAACTATCATTGATCGCACCATATCTAATAAGGTGTGATTCCTCCTCTTAGATACGTCATTGAGATGTCGTATTCCTAGATGAGAGAGTCATGAAACAATTCCACATTATAGGGAATGGTCAATGAAATCTTTGGCTCAAATACTCACCTCCTCAACCTAATTGAAGGGTTTTGATTTTCTTGCCAAGTTGGTTTTGTACTTCACTTTGAAACTCTTTAAACATTTTCAAAGGATTTGAACTTGTGGCGTATTAAGTAGATATACCCATATCTACTAAAAAACCGTCACTGAAAGTGATGAAATAGTACTGTAAACCTTCTTCTTAGCACTAGTGCTCATAGGTCCATATACATCAATATATTTGCATCCTAATAAGTCATTAGCTTGTTCACCAATTCCAATAAGAGGTGATTTTTAGTCATCTTACCCATCAGACATGCTTTATAAACATTGAACTTTTCAAAGTTTAGGTTTTCCAGAATCCCGCACTATGCAGTTTTCTGAATGCATTTCTGATTAATATGACTTAAGCTTATAGTGCAAGAATTATGTTTCATTTGAGTCATTTGTTCAAATTCTTGGCTCAACCATTAGCATCCTTTCGATCGTATCTAGGTGCTCTCATTGTTTCGCCAAGACTACTTCATTTTGGAAATCATTAAACTATTTTAACATTCCAGCTTCAAATGAATCTCATAGACATGAATCACCATGTGTTATTTTATTCATCTTTGAAGATTTGAAGTAATTCATCCCTTGTACTTGTGCTCAATTGGACTACATACATCCATATGCATGAGTGTTTGTTGGCACGTTTACCCTTTCTTGTAAAAGGTACAATCATGCTTTGCAGACATCACATGTTTCAAAATCTTATCATTCAAAAGTTTATCACTATGACGCTTCTGAATGCGTTCTGATTTGCATGACTTAATAGATAGTTACAAGTTTTATGTTTGAACATGAGTTATTCCTTTTAAACCTTTTGGTTTCGATGTGTTGGGTATGTTTATCCGTGATCCTCTCTCTTTCTAATTGAGAGTAAGAAATTAAATTTCTACTTATAATGAAAACATAGAATCACCTATATATTTCTCTTATAAATCTTGAGGAAATGGATAAACAACCAACTCTTCATAAGGAACTACAACTAATTGCATGTTCCTATTTGAAAGCACATCTACTTTGCTGTAAATCCTGCACATTTGCATAAATGCGAGTTTCACAGCCGGTATCTTATACTCAAGGTGGGTTTAATAAGGGTAGTGTGTATCATATATACATTTGCCTAGAATTGAAATCATATCTCAAATCTTCCTTATAGTTATTCATGCTCCCAGTGTCATGCATGATCTGGTTGTTAACAGGTTGCCGTCATTGGTTGGGTATGTACAACTGTTTGTCCTTACCTTTCCTTTGACTTCTTGTCTCTGATAGATTTCTTATTTTCCCTTTTACTAAAATACTATCTTTGATCGCCAACCTTTTGACTAAACGGGGATCTGAGGTTTCTCATGTTTCTATATAGTCAAATTATTTCAGAACATGAGTGCCATCAATTGACCTTGATCTAGCTTAACCGAGACTATCTGGTTATAGGTTTCATATTTATCAACTCTAACTAGTTTGAAGAACTTAGTTTGAGTTTGGAAATATTGAAAACCTTCAAACATTTTGAAGTTTAAAGTTGTATAAATACTATGACATTACATGTATTCATTTGGCTTGATTGACCTCTTAATATTGATGCCTAGCTCAATGTTATATCAAAGACATGTTCTTTTAATTTGCCTCCAAGACAATCTTGTGATGGCGATGCCAATTAAGGAATTGGTGTAATTGTTTGTCTCTTTCTCAAGGAGAAAACAATATTTTATTAGTGGTGGATATTTGAGTGAAAAGACAAAAAAAAATTCTACGAGACAAAATTGGTTCTTTTAGTTATTATTCATCAAAGAAATTAAACTAATTTTAACTTCAAATCAAAACACTTTATTAACTCTCACTTAGTGTTTTAATTTTAACCAAAACCCACAAGACTCATGGGCTCAAGTGGACTTTGGCCCAACAAAACTCGATCCCATGTTATCTTTGGTGGATCATCTTATGATCGATCATTCGAAACGACTCTTGGCAAGAAATTTGTATCGAATACAGTATTTCTCTTCCTCTGCTCTTGGCCCAAAACTATTTTGATAGCCAATTTGAATTGACCTAGCTCCCACCCTACTTATTAATGATGGACAAATAATTCGCTTTGGCTTTCTTTATTTATCCATCTAAGTGGTGTTTCGATAGGTTGAGCAATAATTCAATTTTGAGAGTAGGTTTTATTATCTTAAGCATGCAATTCTAGGTGAACTCTTTCGAAAAGCATAAAAGGCATAATAAAACATGCAATAACAAAATTAAAGCATAAACAAAAACCCCTAGTATGGCCACCTAGACTTAATCAACTAATTTAACTAAGCCTTGATAGTCTTCAAGAAAACCTTCTTGGGTATTGCAACTTCATTGGATGGGCTCCCACTCGAATCACCACCTCTATTGCTGTTGGGCTCCCACTCAATTTGATGTCTCTAATTACAACCAATTTACAATTTGGACCTCACAATTGAGTCCTTACATGAATTAAAAGAATAAACTTAACTGAAATTTAAATTTAAATTAATTCAACGACGGCACGCTGGCCGTATTTCACCCAATCCGGTACGCAGACCAGTAAAACCGACTATCTATGGCCATACTAGAAGCACATGCAAAACATGTAATATTGCAACAATTATATCAAATATAACACATGCTTAAATAACAAATTATAAAGGTATACATAATTGCAATATAACACATATAAGGAAACAAATACTAAATATGGTTTCCTAAAAGATTGCATGATAAAATAAACAAAATTCCAAATTTTATCTTAGTTACCTAAACATATTTAGGATTTTATACCTATACATACAAAATACTTGACTTTCCTAAAATCAAGGAGTCTAAAAGATACTATATCTCTCAAAGATATTGTAAGTTTTCTAAACTTTACAAAATAATAGATTTTATGCCCATTACCTGATTTAGTAGTAATAGGATTTAATAATTAATTTCTAAAATTAATTACAAACCCTAAAGCACACGAATTCACCAAAACTGCTGGCAACACGGTCCGTGTTGGATCAACACGGTATGTGTTGCTTCCCAGTTTCGGTTAATTTCGTGAATAAAAAACTTAAATAAAAATATCATAACTTATCGAATTAAAAGATTTCATATCATAGTGTTATCTAATAACTCAATATGAATATTTTCCAGAATTTTAACAATTTTCAAAAGATTGTAAAATTTTAGGGAATTAAACATTTTAATTCTCCGTTTAAGAGGAAAATAAATAATAACAGTTCGATAAGTTTAAAAATCAAATTTTATAAATTTCCCATACAGTAGATTCATCCAATATGCTACTGTAAAATTTTCAGATTTTTATCAAATTTCTAAAATTAGAATAAAAACCATAGAAGCAAATAATTTTACTTTTCTGTTAATCTGTAAATTAAAGGAAAATTAGTTAACGATTTCGAAAATTCACGAAAAATTTATCCATAACATAATGGGTACCCAATAACCTACTGTAAAATTTTCAGAAAATTTGAAAATTTCTATAAATTTACAAAATTCAGAGAAGCAACAAATTTATTTCTCTCAGATCTGAAAATCTAAATTAAAAAATATAATTTGAACGGATAAATTAACGAAAAACTTTTCCCTAAAAGTATGGGTACCCAGTAACCTACTATAAAATTTTCAGAAGTTTTACAAATTTCTACAAATTTATAAAATTCAGAGAATAAACGAATTTTATTTCTCTTCAAATCTGAAAACTCATTAAAAAATCCATTTTAATTAGGAAAAATCTACAAAAATTATGGAAAGTCCAAAACACTTCCAGACACCACCAATAACAATTTCAGAAATTTTCAAATTTGTTTGATATTTTATTTCTATTTATTTCATATTTACCGTAAATAAACTAAATCAGAAAATAATTCTACAAAACCCTATTTTGCGAATTTTGACCTATTTCATGTATTGCCTACTGTTTAACAATATTAACCAAGATTGTTTCTAAAACGTTCAAAATTGAATCAAGTTTATGTTATATTTAACGATTAAACAAACATAAAATCGATTAAATAAAGGCAATAAGAAATAAAAAATAACAAAGCATGAAATTTTACAATAAAATCTTAGATTTATTATCATGAACATTAAAGTTTAAAACTTTCATAAAGATTCAAAATTTTAGGCATAAATCTATTCTAGCACATTCATAATATAATTCAACTATTGACAAAATTAATTATGAATATAAGTACAATACTTTAGCATGCAATTGGTGGCTCTGATACCACTGTTAGGTTTTAGGTTATCTATTTCCTAAACAGATACAGATTAATTGGCGGAATATTCATAACAATTATAAAGCAATTAATCACAACAATTGCAGAGGCTTTAGTAATTATACCTGATCGCTAATCCGGCTAATGAAGAGGTTGACCTTCGAGATTCCAATGCTGAAATCCTCTACTGAAGTCCACGCAGCACTCCGGGAACCCGATTGCTAGATCGACCTGATCGAGACGAATCTCAATCTAAGATGTATGTGAGATTGTTTGAAATGACAATGTTTCAAACTAGAAGCTAAATTAAAAGAGAGAGGAACTCAGGAAATCACCCTGGTATCTCTCTAAGAGTCGTAGGCAGTTGGTGTTTAATAATCTCTCATAGAGACCCCTTTATATAATGTTTAGAAAACCTAGGGAAAGATTCAAAACCCTAAAGGGCCGACTTAACGCAACGGCGCGCTTCTCAGGCCCAACACGGTCCGTGTTGGACTGCAGAAGGTCCATTAATTCGGCCCATGTACACCACGGACCGTGGTGTCTCAACACGGAGCGTGTTGGGTCAACACGGTCCGTGTTGAACCCAATTCGGTTCGTGTTAGGCTGATTTCTCACAGAAATCAGTTTCCAACTTTTCTAAACGTAATATAATATCACTTAGGTTACATACATTGTTCCAGGGTACTGACTTGTGTGACCCAGTAGGACCAAATAATATAGTTGTAATTAAACATATTTAATTACTAATTATAGAGGTCTCTAGCAAAACATATAATTACTATATTACTTTGGTTTAATCTCCGTGTATATCGAACATTGTCGGGACATTCCCAACAGGCTCCAAATCACTTGGTGCTGGACTTTGGATGTTTGATGGAGGACCTCCATCATCCTCCCCAGGTTGAGGAAAGTTTGTCCTCAAACTTGGAAGGTCTTCATGCTTGATGTATATTTGATGGCCATATACATCAAGGATATCAAGGAAGACATCAAATACTCACCTACACGGAACAAGGGCTCAAGTCTCTTACATATCTCTCTATTTTGGAAGAATTCTACAAGGGTACTCAAGTAATTTTCTCTTTAACTCAAGAACCATAAAGCTACCATGGAAGACGTCCTAGAGTGAATTAATCTACATTCCGAGAGCTTTCCAATGCTTCAAGAATCTTTAGATTTGGTTAAGTATAGAGCAAGTTATCATCATTTGTAATCTAGCTTAGTTCATTTGTTTCTTTATGATGTAATAATTTGTATAGGATGATGTAAGCTAGATGGTTGTAGTTTCTTTCATATGATATAAAGTAAACACATGATGTTTTCTCTCTAGCTTTGTGCTAGTCTCTTCGTTTCTCTTGAGGGAGGACGAAACTATCCCCTTCTTCTATCCAAGGTTGGCGTCCTTGGTGGTGATAGGAAGGAATTGAAGGTCTCTTGAAGGTGGTGTGCCTTTATCCTCCAAGAATCTTCAAAGCCATTATCAAACATTCATCCATTCTTTCAACCATTCAAACGTCCATCATCATTTCGTCCAAATACATCCATTCGTTCATCATCTACATTCATTTGGTAATCATCTTTCATAGTTCTTTCCATCTTTTCCATTCCTTTCCATTCCATTTTCGATTCTTAAGAACTTTGAGAAGGGAGATTTTCATCTTCGCTCTTAAAGATCTTAAACTTTTTTGTGTAATGAGATCTTTTGATCCCATTATACATCAAAATTAGTATCAGAGCTTCGGAGATTGATTCTCTTAGTTCTTGATCTATCTTTTACCATCTTTTCACCATCTTTCCATCACAAATTCATCCCCCCCCCCCAATCATCCCCATCTCACGTCCACCAAGAACCACAAAAAGAACCCCATAGCCCCACAAAGAACCCCCAATTCGAACACAAAATCCACCAAAACACAATTCCCTCTCGTCCTTCACCCCCCCCCCCAAACCCCAAAAACCGTGAATCTTGCAATCTTTTTGCACCAAGATTGTTCAAGATGGAAGATTCAAGCACTCTCACACCTACACCTACGGAGCCCCAAGAAGATGTTGAAGCATTAAAGAAAAGAATCACCTATCTCAACGATCAACTAAAGAGATACATGCATCTACAACATAGGGTGAACCGTGATGAAGAGGTGCCACAAAGACGTTCCCCAATGGAGGAACGATTCGACTTCAAAGTTGAGATCCCGGAGTTTAATGGTAATCTTGATCCCGAGAACTTCTTAGATTGGATGCAAACTATTGAACGTGTTTTTGATCTTAAAGAAGTCCTTGATGAGAAGAAAGTGAAGTATGTGGCTCTTAAGTTGCGAAAACATGCGTCCATATGGTTGGCCAATTTGCAAAAGAAGAGGCAAGCAAAGGGCAAGGACAAGATTAGAACATGGGATAAAATGAAGAAGAAGCTCCAAGAGAAGTTTCTACCACCAAGTTATCTCCAAGATAACTACTAGAAGTTACAACGATTGGTTCAAGGGAGCAAAAGTGTGGAGGAGTATACAAAGGAGTTTGAACATCTTCTTTGGCGTTGTGATATCAAGGAGAATGAACCACAAACTTTGGTACGTTATCTTTTTGGTCTTAATGATTGGATTAGACACGTTGTTGAATTGCAACCCGACAAAACCTTGGATGAGTTGAGTTCTTTATCCCTTAAAGTTGAAAGGCAAAGGAGAAATAAGGGTAAAGAAGTCCTAAACAAATCCCAAACTCCACAAGAATCATCCCACCCTACACACCCATACACGTCACAACAAAAACCCACATTCCCCACAATACACCCAAACACAAAAGCTCCACAAAATCTTCCCCCATCCATCCCAAAACCCCACGTCCAAGAAGCCAAAACTCTAGCCCCACGAAGATGTTTTCGTTACCAAGGGTTAGGTCATTATGCCTCGGAGTGTCCTAACAAGAGAATTGTATCTTTGGTTGAATATCACAATGCTTTGTATGTTGAGTCGAAGTATAATGAAAGAAAGAATGAGGAGGAAGTAGTTGGCACCATTGACGTGAATGAGGAAGAAAATGTGGAAGAGGAATGTGTAGAAGAGCCGGATGAAGGAGAGTTACTTGTGGTAAGAAGGGACTTGGATGTAGTTCATGTGTCGAATGACCAAGGACAAAGGGAGGCTATCTTTCGCTCTCGTTGTTCCATCAAAGGAAAAGTGTGCTCATTAATCATAGATGGAGGAAGTTGCACCAATGCGGCCTCTACAACAATGGTCAAGAAATTACAATTGGAGGATATCCCTCATCCCACACCTTATACTATACGATGGCTAAGCCAAGGTCAAGACATTCGTGTGGATCAAAGGGTCTTGGTAAGTCTTTCAATTGGGAAGAATTATAAAGATTCATTATGGTGTGATATTATTCCTATGGATACTTGCCATATTTTGTTGGGAAGACCATGGTTGTTTGATAGGAGTGTCATACATGATGGGAGAGCCAACACTTATACTCTCACTCTCAATCAAAAGAAGATCATTTTGACACCTCTAGCACCATCTTCTCGACCTAAGGAGGAAGAAAGCCACATTGTGTCGATTATGAAGGAGGAAGATCATGAGCATGAAGAGCATAAGGGTCTTATTATTACAAACTTAGAGGAGAGCAATTCGGATCCAAGCCACCACCCAATCTTGAGATTTCCTATAAGGAGAATCTTTCATGTGCACCCTAGAGATACCCACTTGGATCTCATGGTTGAAAAGCCAAGGCTTCGAAGGAACCAAGAAGCTAAAGTCATCAAAGTAGGTTGTTTCTTGCTAAATGATGAAGGTAAAGTAGTGAAGCTTGACTTGGAAATTGAGAAGCTACATGGAATCTCTATGTTCATGGTGAAAATTCGAGGATCCAAGTCTTATAATGCCCATGGATTACTTTGGAGAAAGATGAAGAAGTTTAGAAAAGGGGTATATGATGATTTCAAGGCCTTTAAGAAGAAAGTTTGAAATTTTTTGTGAAGAATGCCAGTAAGAGAGTTGGTGCTCAAAGTTTGAGGCCAAACTTTTTCAACCGGGGGAGTATGATGTATATTTGATGGCCATATACATCAAGGATATCAAGGAAGACATCAAATACTCACCTACACGGAAGAAGGGCTCAAGTCTCTTACATATCTCTCTATTTTGGAAGAATTCTACAAGGGTACTCAAGTAATTTTCTCTTTAACTCAAGAACCATAAAGCTACCATGGAAGACGTACTAAAGTGAATTAATCTATATTCCGAGAGCTTTCCAATGGTTCAAGAATCTTTAGATTTGGTTAAGTATAGAGCAAGTTATCATCATTTGTAATCTAGCTTAGTTCATTTGTTTCTTTATGATGTAATCATTTGTATAGGATGATGTAAGCTAGATGGTTGTAGTTTCTTTCATATAACACGCCTAAGGGGGCCTCTACTAGTATCAATAGACCCCTTAGGGTGCCTTGTACATTCATTCAATCATATATCAAATACAAAGTAAACACATGATGTTTTCTCTCTAGCTTTGTGCTAGTCTCTTCGTTTCTCTTGAGGGAGGACGAAACTATCCCCTTCTTCTATCCAAGGTTGGCGTCCTTGGTGGTGATAGGAAGGAATTGAAGGTCTCTTGAAGGTGGTGTGCCTTTATCCTCCAAGAATCTTCAAAGCCATTATCAAACATTCATCCATTCATTCAACCATTCAAACGTCCATCATCATTTCGTCCAAATACATCCATTCGTTCATCATCTACATTCATTTGGTAATCATCTTTCATAGTTCTTTCCATCTTTTCCATTCATTTCCATTCCATTTTCGATTCTTAAGAACTTTGAGAAGGGAGATTTTCATCTTCGCTCTTAAAGATCCTAAACTCTTTTGTGTAATGAGATCTTTTGATCCCATTATACATCAATGCTCTGGAACGTAAGGCCTCAAATCTGCAACGTTGAATGTAGCACTGCCTCTATAGTCTCCAGAAAGGTCTAACTTGTAAGCATTGTCTCCAATCCTCTCTAGCACTTCAAAAGGTCCATCTGCTCTAGGTGTCAACTCTCCCTTCCTCTTGCTTGGAAATCTATCCTTCTTAGATGTATCCACACTAAATCTCCTGGCTGGAAAACCATCTTCCTCCTATGCTTGTTTGCTGATGTAGAAACTTGCTCAGAATACTTGATGATCTTCTCCCTGACTTGCTGATGAAGCTTCTTGATGTCCTCTGCATGTTTACCTGCTTCATAACTAAACCTCACAGAATTTGTTAGTGGTGATAAACCCAATGGAGTTATAGGATTTCTACCATAGACAACCTGGAATGGGGAAAGACCAGTTGCCTTTGATGGTGCTCTATTGAAAGCAAATTCAGCATGAGACAAGGGGGTGTCCCATCCTGTTTTGTTTGTGGATATCAGTGACCTCAATAGTGTTCTGAGTGTCCTGTTTGTGACCTCTGTTTCCCCAAACTACCATGCTCCTAGGAACTCCATGTAACCTCACTACCTCTTGGAAATACAATTCAGCCCCTCACAGCATCATAGGTGGTATGGCATGCAATGAAATGAGCCATTTTACTGAATCTATCCACAACTACCATAATTGAATCTTTTCCTCCTTGAGTTCTTGGTAGACCAACAATGAAGTCCAGGCTGATGTCCTCCCAAGGACTATTTGGTACTAGCAAATGTGTGTATAGCCCTTGAGGTAAGCTATGACTCTTTGCAATCTGACATGTAGCACACCTTCTGACCCAATGCTCAACATCCTTCCTCATTTTAGGCCAACAATAATGTTCCTTCAGCATAAGAAGGGTCTTCTCAATACCAAAATGTCCTGCCAAGCAACCTCCATGAACTTCATAGATTAACAACTCCCTAAAACTGCTCCTTGGAATACATAACCTTGCTCCTTTGAAAAGAAATCCCTGGTCTATATGGTATAGACTTTGAGGATGTCCCTGATATTTCTGGTACAACTCTCCAAAATCTTCATCATTCTCATACAAAGCTTTCATCTGTTCAAAACCAAGCACTCTTGCATCCAAAACTTGCAACAACAAATACCTCCTGGATAATGCATCAGCTCCTTTGTTAAACTTCCCAGATTTATGATGATCACAAAATGAAATTGCTGCATGAACTCCACCCAAGTAGCATGCCTAGTGTTGAGTTTATGTTGCCCCTGAATGAATTTAAGGGCCTCATGATCACTGTGCAGAATAAATTCAACTACAATAAGATATTGCCTCCAATGTTGCAAAGCTCTAATGATGGCATAGAACTCCTTATCATATGAACTGTACCTCCTCTTGGCCTCATTGAGTTTCTCACTGAAATAAGCCACTGGTTTACCTTCCTGAGTCAAGACTGCTCCAATGCCCACGCCTGAGGCATCACACTCCACTTCAAAGACTTTGGCAAAACAAGGTAATGCCAAAACTGGTGCTGAGGTTAACTGTGTAGTTGGTGTCCAAGTAAAGCTCTTCCCCTTCACTAACTCAGTCATAGGAGCTAAAATAGTGCTGAAGTCCCTCGCAAATCTCCTGTAGAAAGATGCTAACCCATGAAAACTTCTGATATGCTGGTTTAATGTTGGAACTGGCCACTCTCTGATGGCTTTGACCTTTTCCTCATCTACTTGAATATCTTCTGATGTCACAATATAACCAAGGAATATAACATGGCTGGTGAAGAATTGACACTTCTTGAGGTTCCCATACAACTGCTCTCTACTCAAGATCTCCATAACACTCCTCAAATGTTTCACATGATCCATTTCAAACTGGCTATAAATGAGTATGTCATCAAAATAAACAACACATTTCCCAATCAAAGGTTTTAGAACTTGGTTCATAAGCCTCATAAATGTTGAAGGTGCATTTGTCAAACCAAAAGGCATGACTAACACTCATACAGACCTCCCTTAGTCTTAAAGGTTGTCTTCCACTCATCTCCCTCATAAATTCTGATCTGATAGTAACCACTCCTCAAATCAATCTTTGAAAACACAGTTGAGCCATGGAGCTCATCAAGCATATCCTCAAGTCTTGGGATAGGATATCTATACTTGAGGGTAATCTTGTTGATGGCTCTACAATCAATAAACATCCTCTGACTTCCATCTTTCTTAGGAACCAACAAAGTTAGCACTGCACAAGGGCTCAAGCTCTCTCTGATCATTCCTTTCTCCAACAACTCATCAACTTGCCTCTGGATCTCATTGGTTTCAGCTGGGGTCATTCTATAGGCTGGTTTGTTTGATAGGATAGATTTTGGGATGAGGTCAATTTTATGCTGGATGTCTCTTTTAGGGGGTAAACCTGATGGCATTTCTTCTGGAAAAACATGTATGAACTGATTTAGGATGGGTTAGAATAAAGAATGGCTATTTTGTGGGGCTGGTTCATTTTGTGAGGCTGGTTCTTCATCGAGATTAAGCAAAAGAAACTCCTTTTGTTCACAGAACTCATGATGTTCAGCTGGTAAGATCACATCAAGGGATGGTTCAACAATGAGGTTCTGGGTTCTTTTTGTGAGCTGGGATGGTTTAAGTGGGGTGAGGACAATTTTTTTGTGGTTTAGGTTAAGGGAATATGTATTGGCTCTTCCATCATGGTTAACAGATCTATCAAACAACCAAGGTCTTCCCAACAATAAATGACATGCATCCATAGGTATAACATCACACCACACTTCATCTTTGTAAACAGAACCAATTGAAAAATTCACAAGGCATCTGGATGAAATTTTGATACCGTTGCTTTGACTCAACCACTGGATGGTGTAAGGTGCTGGATGAGGATAGGTTTGCAAATTCAGCTTTTGCACCATAGTTTGTGAGGCTGCATTGGTACAATTACCTTTATCAATAATCAAGGAACATATCTTCCCATGAACAGTGCATCGAGTGTGAAAAATATTCTCCCTCTGCTCAGCTTCATCATCAACTGTTGAACTACTAAGGACCCTCCTGAACACGAACATTTCACCCTCATCAGGTCTGGCCTCGACTTCCTCTTCATCATACACAGGATCTCCTTCAGGTTTATCAAACTGTTCCTCCTCAACAACTGACTTAGGTTCAACAAACAGTGCTGCTTGATATTCTGCTAAGGTCACTGCTCTTCTGTTTGGACATTCTGAGGCTAGATGTCCAAGACCTTGACATTAAAGCACCTCCTCTCAGGGAATGGTCGATTGGTAGGGACTGGGGTTCTTTGTGGGGGATTTTGGGATTGTGTTTGAGGTGGTTTAGGGGCTGGATATCTGGTTTGTGGTTGTGGGGATGGATAGGTTCTTTGAGGTGGGTTATAGGATTTGTGGTAATGGTCTGATTTGGTTTGAGGATAGGTTTTGGCTGGATACTTGCTTCCATACTCCTTCCTTTGGGCCTTCTTCTGCTGTTCCACCTTATGAGCCAAAGAACTCAGCTCATCAAGTGAATGATACACCTGTAGCTCAACAACATTCTTGATGTTTTCATTCAATCCTACAAGATACCTCACATAGGTCTGAACTTCATTCTCCTTCATGTTACATTTCCACAGTAGATGTTCAAACTCCTTGGTGTATCAACAGATTTGCTGCCTTGGACCAAGTGTTGAAGCTTGAAATAATTGTCCTTCATGTAACTTTCAGGTAAGAACTTCTCCTTGAGCTTCTGCCTCATTTCGACCCATGTACTGACCTTAGGTTCATCTATCTCCTCTCTCCTCCTTTGCAAGTTATTCCACCATGTAGATGCATATTTCTTCAATTTAATGCAACCAACTTCACCTTGTTCTCATCAGACAACTCCCTCAAATCAAACACCCTCTCCACAGTTTCTAACCAATCCAAGAACACATCAGAATCTAACTCTCCTCCATACTCAGGAATATCTATTTTGAAATCCAACTTCTCAACTCTTCTATCCTCCCTCCTTTCTTCTCTTGCACACCTACTCCCAGATTCACCTCCACTACTCCTAGGTGATCTTCTTACATACCTCCTTCTTCTGTGATATCTAGGTCCTCTGCCTCTCCCAATTTCACTAAAAGGGTTCTCCTCTTCTTCTTCTTCTTCTTCTTCAAATTCCACATCGGATTCTCCATTAATCCCTCTCTTGTGCAACCTCATGTAATATTGCAACTGTTCTCCCATAATTTTCACTCTCCCCTCCATTTCCTCCTTCTCCCTCAAGGCTTGTTCTGCTACCTCCTGAGGTGTTTTACTACAGCCCGACATTATGAACTACACAAATAACACAAACAGATCTTCCTCCAAGATGAAACTCAGCTCTGATACCAATTATGATGTATGCAAGGTCGCGATGATCAGAGTATTGACCTTACAGTACACCACATTAACACACAAACACACAATTCTGGCCTCACAACAGAGATTCGAGCACAAACACGCCAAAACAGAACCTCAGGACAAGAAATCAATTACAACCTCCTCAAAACAGAGCACAAACACCAATGAACGATTGGATAAAATGGATGATGATAAAATGATGATCGGATGAACAAACTTACAATCAAACAGTAACTGAAGATAGTCTTGGCTCGAGATGATACAGGCCCACCACAGCTAGAACTTCAAGGGCAATGGACTGGATGACCTCAATGGATACAGGCACACCACCATCGAGATTACCAAGCTCTACACCCACCACAAGGATTGCCAAATCCTTGATACTGTAGTAGAATTAACCAAGGTTGAGAGTTTAACATCACTCACAAACAAGAGGCTCAATCAAGGCGCTCAAAATGCTATTAAATTCACTGATAGATAATCCTAACAAGCTGTTGATTACAAGCTATATAAACCTAGGGTTGAGCTAGAGGATTAAGGGTTTCCCCTTGCTCAAGAAACTCACCAATTAAGCATTAAGCTACTTAACTAACTTAGTAAGCTAATTAAGTCTCATTACAAACCGGATAACATCAAAATAAAATGAAATAAAATCTAACAAACGCGTTTTCTTTATTACAAACGGTTATATCACCTCACAAGTTGGAAATGGCCTCAACAGCTCGGAAGCGAGTCTTCATGGAGGACCTCAATGCAGGATCACCTCATAGAATTGGAATATCCTCAACAGTTCAGAAGTGATGACTTCAAAGAGGACCTCAAAACTGACAGATATCTCCACTGAGCTGGAATGTCCTCAACAGCTCTAAAGTGAAGTCTTCAAACATGGGTGAGGACCTCAATCCAAAGATATGGAATTGTGAAATAACCTCACTGGCTGGCTATTGTTGTTGATGCTGATGTTGTTGCTGCTGGATGACCTCATGACTTGCAGGACCATCATGAAACACTCCTGGATGTTAGTGTTTGATGCTGAAGATGGTGAGGTCGTTGCTGCTCTTGATGCTGACTCCTGATCACTTGTGCTGGACTTTGGATGTTTGATGGAGGACCTCCATCACAAGTTCTACAAATTGGGTACGTCAAACATAAATTTCTTAGTGTCTTCATGTCTACTGGTAAAATATATCATAGTATTTTTTTATTTACGTCGTTTATATGATATTGATATCTAAAGCTATTAGCATTTTTCTAATTTGATATTAATTGCAAATAGACAGAAACTATATCTAGCATGTCGTCAGCCAAGTTACACCATCCGTATATATGATGTTTGTTCAAATTCTTGGAAGATGAGGGGAAATTGTTTATCATGAAGAACGGAAAAAAACGTGAGAAATGCGCCAAATCTCTCTTGCAACTCCATAATCACCACTCATAAAACATGTACCTATTATCTCAAGAAACAATTGTTCTACCGTCAAATTATAAATTTATCATCTTATATAAAACATGGTTATCTGTTACTTTGAATGGGTTTATCTCAATTTCGAATTTGTTGGTTGTTTTTTCTACTTGAATTGTCTGGTTTACTTTTTTTTTTTATTTGTGTGTATTATTATTTAAACAAATTATTATGGTACTTAATTATTATGATATCTTTTCATTTGATCAGGTCATTTAACTAAAATTCAATTTTGTGTATTTTCATTTGAACAATTTATTATTATATGTTTTCTTTAGGCAATATGATTCATGTCTTATTCTTCCTAATTTGTATGTATGTTTAATACGTTTAGTTTTCCTTTTTTTCAACAAGAAAAATATTTAATTATACACTGTGCATCGCACAGGTTTAAGACTAGTATTAATAGTAAAGTTTGGGTCTCGCTCAATGAAGAAAGGAGATTAATTGAAGGGATTTCGTCCAATAAAAAAGTATATAAATGCTGAATTAAATTATTTTGGAACAACTATCAGTAATTATAATTATTTTGGAATAACCTATATAATATTAATAATAAAGTTTGTGGGTCCTGCTGAATGGAGAAAGAAGATTAATTGTAGGGATTTCGACCATTATATTATATTATAATAGAAGTTATTATGGGCCCCACGAATAAAGCCACGGGAGTATTTCTCGGAGTTTAGATCAATCACAGCGGAGTAAATTGTATTTTATTTTCAATTTCTTTCCAGATTTTATTTACAATTAAAGAAATTAAAAACTATATCGTTAATCCACGTCAGCTTGACAATAGTTACATTGAAAACGAGTCCTAAGTCTCAAACAATAGTGTTAAATTTTAATTTTAATTATATTTTATTTTCTTTCCAGATTTTATTTACAAGTAAAGGAATTAAAAAAATCTATATAATATTAATAGTAAAGTTTGTGGGTCCCACTGAATGGAGAAAGGAGATTAATTGAAGTGATTTCGATCAATCAAAAAGTAGATAAATGCTGAATTAAATTATTTTGGTGCAACTATCAGTAATTATAATTATTTTGGAATAATCTATATAATATTAATAATAAAGTTTGTGGGTCCCGCTGAATGGAGAAAGAAGATTAATTGTAGGGATTTCGATCAATCAAAAAGTAGATAAATGTTGAATTAAATTATTTTAGTGCAACTATCAGTAATTATAATTATTTTGGAATAATCTATATAATATTAATAGTAAAATTTGTGGGTACCGCTGAATGAAGATATAAGATTAATTGTAGGGATTACGACTAATAAAAAAATAAATAAATGTTGAATTAAATTATTTTTATGCAACTAATAGTAATTATAATTATTTTGGGATAATCTTTCTAAATTATAATAATAATTTCTATTAAAATTTTAATTTTTTAAAATAATTATTTTAATATACTCCGTGCTGAGGCCTAGTATTTTACTAGAAATTGTTTTCCTTTTATCAAACACAAAAACTCTGGGCCATAGTGAATAGTTTTTGTCATATGTAATTTTAGAATTAGAAGACTGAAGACGCCGTTAGCTCGGTCGGTTGGAACTTGGAAGGGGAAAAAAAAACCATGACAGAGACTGGTTTAGGGTTTTAGAGAGAAGGGGTGACAGCGAATTAGCCATAGGAAAGGCAGGTGAGAGCGGAGAGAAAGCGACTTCGGACTTGGTTTTGCAGAAGACCATAGATTATCAGTTCAGTTGATCAGGGCCTTCAATGGCGACCGCCACCATGACCACACTTGAGAAGACTGAGGAAGAACTTCGCAAGGAGCTTGAGGCTCTTCTGCGTCAACAACGCGAGGTCCCCATCGAGATTCTTCTTCTTCTTCTTCTTCTTCTTCTTCTTCTTCTTCTTCTTCTCTCTCTCCTAAACATTCCTTGTTGCAGATAACGGAGCGCATTAGGGATCCAAGAGGGCTTCGTCGATTGGGCAACAACGCCAATCGCAGTTTCAACCCTAATCACCTTCCTCAACGTGGATTCGTTAGACCTGTATCCCTCTCTAAACTTTTTCCGAAATTTTAATCTTTGTTGTTACTGTGTTGGGATTCTGTTTGCTGATTCAATGTTCCATGGATTGTAGGCTGATAGGGCCAATTCCAAGGACGAGCCACCTCCCAAGCGTCGCTTGTCATCAGCTGTTGTTAAGGTGGTTTTTCCCTTCTTTTTTTCTTCAGTTAATTGCTTGACTTTGCCCTAATGTTTGGTGATTCAATCTTATGGAGTTGTAAGTCCTTATTGTGTCTGTCTGCAAATGAGTTTATTTGTGTTATTTGGTTTATGAAGGAAGTAAAGTGTATTAAGGCGTCACAGTTTATGTCTTGGGGTTTGTTTGATGTGGTTGTGTGTCTCTGTTCATGCATTGTCCCCCTCTATCGTGGTTGTGTGGTAGGAATTGAAACCACATGTTTTAAAGTGCTTAGAGTACAGCTCCTTGTCCAAATTTGGGTAGGGGTTTGGATTTGGGAAATTGGCTTTTAGCTTTTCCATTTGATTAATGCTGATTTGGGTGGGCAGGAAACACCCTTTTAGCTTTGCACATGTTTTGAATTATCTGCCGAGTTCACCCCTTGGTGGTCATTGAACATATGACATTCTTTGAATGAAGGTGGATGAGGGGGAGGGAGCTGAAGGTACAGATGCTGATAATGGGTTGCAAAAGGATGTTCTTGCTGGAGGTATTTCTGTTCATGCGAGCAGGAACAATACAAGGTCTTCTACTTCTCAGAAGAACCATTTGTCATTTGGGAGAACCGGTGGCCAACAAGCAGAAAATGTATCAAGATTGACTTTTTCGTTGAAATTCTTCTGTCTTTTTTTATGTGACTTGACAGGTGCTAATTTCTGTCACCTTTTATACCAGGGACTTTATGATCAAGTGAAGGAGGTTCCCAGGGTTTTGCCCAAAGATGAAGATCCTAGGTTAGTTAATAGGAACAAGAGGATGCTGGGTCAGCTTTTGGGGACACTAGAGGTATGGATACAGATCCTTCTTGCATGTCACATTTGTCATTTTTAAGAGTGTGTCCTTTGGCTTTTGTCCCTCTGGAGACTCGGCTGGTGAATTGCCTGGAGAGTGTGCTTACAATTATAAAGGAAGAACCCTATCTTTAACCCATGAGCCATTGTCTTAGCATATACGAAAAGTCGAAATTCTTTTGATCTAAAAAATCTCCATCTGGGCTACAAGATTTCATGCATTGGAGACATCAGTGTAAGTAATCTGTAATTTTAGGGTGAGATTTCTTCAATATAGGTCTCCTAAACCTACTATGAAAATTGATTTTGGGTAGGAGTTGGGGAGAAGATCCTTGATGATTGGGTGCTCTGATTGGTCCAAAAAGGTCATGTTAAATTAACGAATATTCTCATTTTAGAGTATAGAGTTTTGAAAGATACGTGTCAATCAAGACCAAATTGACCATGGACAATGTTGGTGGGATCAGTGATTGCTAACATTAATTGACATTTTGAATCTATTTACCAGTGAAGAACTATGCTAGCTCATAAACTGAGTAATTGAATTGCAGAGGAAGTACATTGATGTTATTACACTGATCTCTCATTGTATTTAGTAATATAGGAATTTCCCGACTTGTAAAGATTATGATCTGTGTACTAAGATGTCTGTGTAACTTCCCACGATGCATTTTGGAGAAATGTAAATTGCCACTGTGTGAGCCAAAAGTCAAGGTTTGCAAATTGAATATGATGTATTTGCATGAATTTAGAACATTATTTTGAAGGACATCTTGCTTACCAGCATTATCTGGTAATTGGGGCAATGTTTCATTTTTTTTTAATGTGTTGATATGCTCTAATTTTGAAGGACATTCGTTGTCTTGAAATCTCAGAAATTTAAGAAGGAAGATATGAAACTCTCAGGGACCGAGGCATACATGCGCAGATCAGACTCTTTGCAGAAAGTTAGTGCTTCAGTCCTCCGTTTCAATTTGTTTTATTTGAATCCCGCTTTCTTCGTTAGAATGCTAGGAGTGCTTGATATTGTTTGTGGATGTTCAAATCTAGTGTATTGCATTCTGTTCAACTTATTGATAAATTGCAGCGGATCTTTTTAGTTGATCATAAATAACATCATAAATTTCATCTTGGCTTTTGAATTGTTACTGCTGTTTTGTATCTGACTAAATGAAGAGCATTGTGATTTAGAACGGGCAATACAGCTGTGCATTTTGTTTTGGATATTTTTACATATATAACCCTTGAGGTTTGGCGTAGTTACAAAGTTAGCCATGCTATTTTCAACCAAACTTTCATACCCCCTCAGTTTGGCTACTAAATACACTTTCAGCCAAAAATGGTTTTTGAGACTTGAACAGACTGAAATGTCCCTGCTACTGTAAGTATAAACTTTTGTCGGCCCCTAAATTTTTGTTTTTGTTTTATTTTTTTACTTTTATGTTAACGGACCTTTTTGTTTTACATCGGAATTATTTTAATCCAAAAATACATTTATGAAATTTGATTTTGGCCAGAAACTAGTGAGAAACTCTAATAAATTTACCTAAAACACATTGGTAGGGGCATTTCGGTCCATTTAACTCTTGAAAGTCAAAAACCATGTTTTGGAGGAAAGCGTTTTTAGTAACAAAGGTGAGGGAGGCTGAAAGTTAAGTTGCAAACAACATAGGTAACATTGTAATTACACCAAACCTTAGGGAGTATATATGAAAAAATCCATTTTGTTTGTAGCCTTGTAGTTGTGTTTTCTGTTTCCATGAATTTTCTTGAGAATAGACTTCGGAACAGAAAGGGTGAAATTTATACCGATCTGGTTGCACTTTCTCAGTTCTCCCATTGACTGAATTTTTAATGTTACTAGGCTGAGCAAAAGGCACGGGAAGAAAGTGAAAGGTTGCGGCAGCAAGAGCGTGAGCGAATAGCTGAAAACCGCAAACGTGATCTGGTATAACATCTCCCTTTCACCTGTCTGTTGGCGCTCAAACTGATATTTTAATCTTCTTATTCGTTGTCACTTATCAGATATTGAGGGCACGTGTGGCTGCAAAGGCTGAAGAGAAGAAGCTGGAACTGCTTTTTCTTCAATGGAGCGAGCACCATAAAAAGCTTACCAATTTCCTAAGGTACCCCATTTCATTCTTCATTCTTCTTCTGTTGCAGTCACTACCAACAGATGATTCTTTGTTATTTGTTGCAATCATGTGATAATCACAATATTCATTCTTGCAGGTTATTTTCAACTTTGGTCCAAAAGAGTCCATATTGACAAATTTTATTGAGCCGAAGATAAGTTTCAGTTCATGTGCATGTTATGCTGTTGAAGCAACTGGATCATGCAATATTTCATATGATTCTGTGTGACCTAATGCACTTAATGTGATCATTTTTTGGGTCTTCATAGCTAAACTGTAATTTCTTCTGAATTTTCAGGACAAAGACCGAACCTCCAATTTATTACATGCCTGCCAAGCCACTGGAAGAAAATGCTGAATTAATGGAACAGAAAAAGGAGCAGGTAATTCTCTAAATGATTCTGTGTGACCTGTCTGTCATCTGCAGATGCTTAGCCACTAATGTTTCTATGTGAGTGTCGAAAACATTCACCTGCATCGAAAGTTATAATGAAAAGCGCCACTATTTCTGGCTTTGTATATGATTCTCTTCTCTGTCACCATGGCATGAGGGGTTTTCTCTTTACTACTTTATGTTGTTTAAAAACAATTCATTCTATCAGAAAACCATGGGAGCTGATCTGATCTGTTAGCAAGAGTAATAACTCTGCCAACTCTTTGAATCTTTGAGTGACACCACTATTGTGTAGTGTGCCTAAAGTGAGATTTTTTCAGGTGGTTAAGATATATGGCGCCTAGACCTAACAATTTTCGATCCGACCCGTAAAAATGGGTTTTGAACACGAAATTCCGACCCGGGACCCGAAAATGACCCAGCCCAGAGAACCCGGTAAAAAACGGGTCAGGTCTGGGTCAACCCGTTGGGTCAGACACTTTAATTTTAAGTGTTTTGTCTACTTTGGCCTTATGCAAAAAAATGGGCCCATTTCATGAAAATTAAGGCCCAAAAGTAAAATATTGGGTGGCTTTGGAAAGTTATGCTTAGAGAGAGATATACAAATGAAATAATCAAATAACAAATGACCAAAACAAAACTCGAACACTATCACTCACTCTTTTAGTGAACCCTCAAACTCCTGCAGTCCCGTCTCTCTCCTCTCTTTCAGTAAAATAGTGTATTATTGTCCAAGGTCAAAGTTCAGTGCATTATTGTCCAATACCCTAAAAGTTCAGTATATTAGCATCCCAAAACCCTATATATTTTATAAGTACTATTATTTGTGATTGTTGGGTCAGACACTTTAATTTTAAGTGTTTTGTCTACTTTGGCCTTATGCAAAAAAATGGGCCCATTTCATGAAAATTAAGGCCCAAAAGTAAAATATTGGGTGGCTTTGGAAAGTTATGCTTAGAGAGAGATATACAAATGAAATAATCAAATAACAAATGACCAAAACAAAACTCGAACACTATCACTCACTCTTTTAGTGAACCCTCAAACTCCTGCAGTCCCGTCTCTCTCCTCTCTTTCAGTAAAATAGTGTATTATTGTCCAAGGTCAAAGTTCAGTGCATTATTGTCCAATACCCTAAAAGTTCAGTATATTAGCATCCCAAAACCCTATATATTTTATAAGTACTATTATTTGTGATTGTTGACGTAAACCGCATAATACTTGTAGACTTAAAGATTGCCAAATTTTGTCCCTTAGGTGTATAGTAATATGTCTGTACAACTATGACATATCGTGGTGGTCGAACTTGGAATGGAATAGTACATTACACATGTGTTTTTGAATAATTATAATCAATTTTATTAGTTGTAAGTGACTGAGAAAAAGGCGGTCATGACCCGTAAACCCGACTCAAACCGCCCGAAGCCGGAATACACCCGACCCGTAGTTACCCGAACCCGATATACGACTGACCCGCAACCGGCCCGCCCGCCCGTATTGACAGGTCTAATGGCGCCTCATCCCTACTGCTCTATCAGTGGGTTAATTGCTGGCTGTCTTTGAGACCGAAGCCACTCACATCTAGTGTGAACATAATTTGAAATGAAAAGGAGGAGGTTGTGTTGTCTTACACGAGCAGAATTGTCAGGCATTCTTGGAATGGAAGGCTGCCAGAAGGGAGGAGCTAACTTCATATGAGAAGCAAATCCAAGATGAGTTTGTCGTGAACGTGGAGAAGGATTTGGAGAGGCGTTTATCTGCAAGAAACGTGAGGAGAGGAAATGATGACGCCAACTTACAGGAGACGATGGACAAAGAGTTGGAAACCCATCAGCTGGAGCATGGCCCCAAGCCACGAAAAATCCCTAGGCCCAACAATGAAGATGAAGAGGAAGTAGAAGACATTAATGTTGGGGAGGATGATATTATGGATGATGTTCTTGGCCTTGATGACACTGACAGGGTTGATGAGCCTATGAAGACTGATGTTGCCAGTGACAATCTACATCAAAATGCCGCAGAGTAGTTACTTATCTGGAGTCATCATTACTAGGGCAATGTTGTAGTCTGGTCCAATTTGGGTATGCCTTTCTAATTCATTTATATTTTGTTATTATTCTGTTTTTTACATGTTTGAACCACTTGTCGTTATGTAGAGCCTGTATATGACAAATTGCCGTTGTCATTGGATATATATTGCCTCTGATATGAACGGAAAATATGGGTTAGTGCTACTGAAAGAGGAACAGTCAGATTGTGTATACCTTCACTAAGCATTGCTGTTTGGCGTTTGCCAGTGTTTTGACTCCAGGCATAAGGTTCTTGCAGAGCCAGGCCGGAAGGGGCTGGACGTATATATTTGGCAATAGAAACTACCCAGTGACCCTGTCTACTGGGAGAAAATAAATTCAATTAGTACTTACATGGATGTTCAATGGCTGGAACTATGCCCGATTGTTGCTCAAGTGGTAGCAGATTTCATTTTTTTGGTCATTCTCTTTGATGGAAGTTAGTCATAACTATGGTAGGAATTGTTAGTGCTTTTGGAGGCTCCTTGAGGGTCAAAAGGCTATGCATTGGGTCTAGATTAGTGCTGTATTGCCAACTTCTTTGTTCGCTAGCCTGCTGGGTTTGTACTATGCAGACTGTGCTATCGAATGCTACCTGATCAGTTGCTTCAACCGGGACCTAGTGAGTAGGACTAGGTCAGTCAAAGTTGTAACCTGTTCGTTCAAGTGGTCAGACTGCCAAAACCTGTCAAGAACTGTGTAAACCGCTCAACTCATGGTTTGATTGGGTTTTCATCGTGAAAAAGCCATAGCCATTGTCAGTTTGTTGCGACCATTGCAATTGGTCAAGTTGAAGTAATTCTGGACTTTAGGGTTCAGGGTTCCCGGGGGAGGGGGGAACTATGGTTGACGGGAGTTAGGGCAATGCAAATTCCAACTGTGGTAGAAGGCAGTTTAGCTCAATGCAAGTTCATTCCACAATTCTATTCTGCCTCCTAAAAATAGCCTTCTCCCCCCACCTCGTAATCTCTCTCCTAAAAACAAGGGATTGGACGGCGGAGACAGAGAGCACGTCATACAATGAAGTGAGGTAGTGAAGTGAAAGTGTGATACAAAGTGAATACAAAGTTGAAAACCTGGTTTTAGCCTTATAGGATGGTAGGGGGGTGGGTGTGGTCGTGTGGATCGTTCAACTGATTCAATCATGAATCTAGATAAGTTAACTGGATATTTGGATAATTAAATTCATGATTTGTATCTGATCTGAAAGTTTCAGTTAACTTGAATTTTAGCTTTAAATTGTCGGATAATAAAATTTGCGATCCGTGTCCGATTTGAAAGTTCCCGTTAGTTGATTTTCGAAGCAGTTAATTGTAGATCCACGAAACCATAACAATTATTATCCTTTTATGGGTTCAAAGTTATGGACATGATATATTGCAAAAAATTGTGAGGAGTTGTCACACATTTCTAACAACTAACTAGAAGGGGACCACATTTTTTAATGCATTCGACGAGGATCACATCTTTAAAGAACTAGTTACTGGGTGATTTTCCGACCATTTTGGCTAAATTTCGGCGATGTATATATGAAAAGACAGAAATACCCCTATGTTTTATCAAACAATTGTTGGGAGGTGACATACATTTCTAAAAACTGACTGGACGGGGATAACTTTTTTAACATCTTTTCTCTGCACTTTCTCTCTCCTCCTCCAAATATTAATACAACTCAACCCATCAAAACCATAAACAAACTCATCATCTTCTTCTTCATTCGTCCACCACCCGACCACCACTATCACGAGTTAATTACATTTACCCTACCTGGCTTATGTGGTAATAATTTTTACACACCCGACTTTTGAGAAATAATTTTCACCCTACCTGACATTTAAGTGGTCATAAATTTAAAGCCCCTCAGGTATGTTATAGTTGTTTTTTTATTGACTTTTCCGGTGAACTGTAAAAAAATAAATATGCAGTGAGCTTTATACCCTTGTTATTATTTCCTTTGACGTTCAATTAAATGTGAAATGACTTTTGTGCCCTTAGTATTAATTGTTATGGCATTTTAAAACCCAACCACTCCACTGATTCCTCTGATTCCTCTCCCTGGCCCCCCTCCCATATAGAAAATGAAAACTTAACCCCTCCCAAACCACCATGTCTGTCTTCTACTCTCCAACATAATATTTTCCTTCTCAAATTAAAGGGCAACATCGTAATTTCACATAGTGATATAGGGGTATTATTGTATTTTTCCATTTCCGATGACAAGTTACTGGATTCTAATACTAAAAATCACTTTCATTAAATGTCAGGTAGGGTGAAAATTATTTCCCAAATGTCGGGTGTACAAAAATTATTATCGCATATGTCAGGTAGGGTAAATGTAATTAACTCCCACTATCACCAGTCCAACCACCACCAACACCAACACCAACACCACCACCACTTCAGCGCTCAGCCACCAACGATAATAACAATCGCCATTTAAAATCAAATCTCAATATAAGTTTGAGATAACCAAACACTAATCCCTCTTCTCATTCCCTATTTCAAACTGAATTTAACACCCACACCATAACCACCAATCAGACTCCATTTTTGCATCCCAAATATCACCATAAAAAGCCACTCCGGCCACCCAAAAACACTCATAACCACCCGAACTCAATCCTGAACCATCCCCATTTCTCCTCTATTTCGCGCGACTAGACTCGCAGCTGCCGTCGTGGCCGCTGCTAGCGACCTATGTTGACTGACGCCCAAACCCACGACAACCCAATGCCGCACCAGACGCCCTTCCTCCTTCTCTCTCCTTGCTTGCTTGATATTAGGTCTTGATGGGTTGAGTTAATATCCAAAAACAAAAAATAGATTGAGAAATTGACATGCTGATGGAATAAAGAGAGGGATTTGTGTTTGGTTGTGTCAAACATAGATTGTGGTTTGATTTAAAATAGTCATGGTGGTTTTCGATGGTGGCTTAGTGCCAAATTGAGTGATGGTGGTGTTGTTGGCGGTTGGACTGGTGGCTGTGCTGGTGCTCGGGTGGTGGACGAATGAAAATGAAGGAGAAGAAATGAGTTTGTTTATGGTTTTGATGGGTTGAGTGATATTTGGGGAGGAGAGAGAGAGTGCAGAGAAGAGGTGTGAAAAAAGTGATCCCCGTCCAGTCAGTTTTTAGAAATGTAGGACACTTCCCATTAATTGTTTGATAAAACATAGAGGTATTTCTGTCTTTTTATATATATATATATATCGCCGGAATTCAGTCAAAATGGTTGGAAAATCACACAGCAGCCAGTTCTTTGAAGATGTGGTCCCCTTCGAGTGCATTAAAAAGATGTGGTTCCCTTCTAGTCAATTGTTAGAAAAGTGTGGCACCTCCCAACAATTTTTTGCAAAAGTGTTGCATTTTTAAGCTTAATGGGTATTAATTTACCATAAAAAAATAATGGTTCATAGCTTCAAAGTTGTAAATTAATTAGTTTTTGGATAACCGATCGGTTATCTAATTTTTTCAATCCTCAATCCGTATTCGATCTATGATCTAGGAAAATTTTGGCTTGGTTAACCGATCTAACTTAAAAACTTATCCTTTTTGTTGAATTGATATTCGAATTTTTAAATCGGATCATCGATTATAGATTCTTTGCCCACCCCTATGTAGAGGCTAGTCTTTAGACCTATCGCTGCACAAGATGCAATTAAATTGCATATTGTCCGAAAAAATTAAAAGTTATACAAAATCACAATAACTTATTTAGTATATTTTTTCTTTTTAAAAATTGGGTTGGTAAGAAAAATATGTGTATGTGTGTATTATGTAGGGATATTGGATGGTTATATACCGACTTTTGGGAGTACTGTACTATAATATACCGACCTTTAATATTGGACAAGAATATCGTTGACTTTTTGACATAGGTGAAATTATTATACCAACAGTGACTAGGGGGTGGTGAACTAGTCTCCGTGTTGTTGTGGTAGGCGGAGGGGATCAAATCGGCTCTAGCCCAGTAACCTCGTTAACCGCTCCATTTTTCTCACTAACCCACTTTAAAAAAACCGGCCCCAACCCAGTGATTAAGGGGGTGGTGAACCGGTCTACATGCTGACGTGGTGCACAATTAGCCAATGTCTTGTAACTCGGGCCAGTGAGAAAAGCGAATGGGTTAACAGGGTTACTGGGCTGGGACCAATTTTTTCTTTTCGCCTGCTATGTCAACACGGAGACCGGTTCACCACCTCCTTAGTCACTGTTGGTATAATAATGCCACATAGGTATAAAGGTTAGGGATATTGTTGTCCAATAGTAAATGTTGATATATTATAATCCAATACCCCCAAAGGTCATTATATTATCATCCAAAAATCCTATTATGTAACCACCCATGAAATATACATGAAAATATTGTAATACACATACATATATCACATCAAATTCTGCAACATAAATCATTAAAAATTACACAATATCACTTGTATGCATATTATTTTCTTATTGAAAGAAGGTTATGGAACAGCGCAATTTGATTGAAATATGTTAGCATTTTATTATAGAAAATACCTCTGCTGCTTCGCTTGTTACTTTGTAAACAAAATCTGAGATGCCTATATATTTATTGAAATTTTGAATACAACTTTTTTTGAAACCAAACATAACGATTTCATTAATAGTAAGCCATATGACACTTACAATGAAAATCGTAATTGAACAATTGTAGATCTAAAACATAAATATGAAATTCAACTTCCAAATAACTAATACTAATCTTACTGACGTTCGACTCTAATTTCTTCGATGATTTTGCATCTTTCTTCGATGACTCTGCATCTTTACCATTGATGGAGAACCTTACAACCCGTGCTACAGTGATTTGAAAGTTGATCTTCATCCAACGTATTAGACCACACCAATTGAACAAAAACTCTAGAAAGAGACTAAAAATCCTAAATAAGGGTACAAAAAAACTCTTACAAAAGAAGAGACTAACTTTCTTTGTATAAACGTAAAAACCAAACTAATAATTGGGGAAGAAATCAAGCAAATTGGGGCTTACCATTGACAAAAGAATCGGTGCCAGCCCCTCCAAGGAAATGGATGCTAGGGTTTTCTAGAGAGAAATTTTGAATACAACTTGCATGCAAAAGAAATGAGCAAACCAATTATATATATATATATATATATATATATATATATATATATATATATATATATATATATGTATAGGGAATAGATATAATGAGAAGAGGACTTTTGTGAGAAGAGAAGAACGAAAGATCTCAACCCTTGGTTAAAAGATCAATGGTGATCTGGTATATCCACTCCTCAAATCAATCTTTGAAAACACAGTTTAACCATGGAGCTCATCAAGCATATCCTCAAGTCTTAGAATAGGATATCTATACTTGATAGTAATCTTGTTGATGGCTCTACAATCAATACACATCCTCTGACTTCCATCTTTCTTAGGAACCAACAAAGTTAGCACTGCACAAGGGCTCAAGCTCTCTCTGATCATTCCTTTCTCCAACAACTCATCAACTTGCCTCTGGATCTCATTGGTTTCAGCTGGGGTCATTCTATAGGCTGGTTTGTTTGATAGGATAGATTTTGGGATGAGGTCAATTTTATGCTGGATGTCTCTTTTAGGGGGTAAACCTGATGGCATTTCTTCTGGAAAAACATGTTGGTATTGGCTGAGGATGGGCTGGAATAAAGGATGGTTATTTTGTGGGGCTGGTTCATTTTGTGAGGCTGGTTCATCATCTAGATCAAGCAAAAGGAACCCCTTCTGTTAACTGTACTCATGATATTCAGCTGGCAAGATCACATCAAGGGACGGTTCAACAATGAGGTTCTTGGTTCTTTTTGTGAGCTGGGATGGTTTAAGTGGGGTGAGGAAATGTTTTTTGGGGTTTAGGTTAAGGGAATATGTATTGGCTCTTCCATCATGGTTAACAGATCTATCAAACAACCAAGGTCTTCCCAACAATAAATGACATGCATCCATAGGTATAACATCACACCACACTTCATCTTTATAAACTGAACCAATTGAAAAATTCACAAGGCATCTGGATGAGATTTTGATACCTTTTCTTTGACTCAACCACTGGATGGTGTAAGGTGCTGGATGAGGACATGTTTGCAAGTTAAGCTTTTGCACCATAGTGTGTGAGGCAGCATTGGTACAACTTCCTCCATCAATAATCAAGGAACAAATCTTCCATTGCACTGTGCACCTTGTGTGAAAAATGTTCTCCCTCTACTCAGCTTCCTCATCAATGACTGAACTACTAAGGACCCTCCTGATCACCAACATTTCACCTTCATCAGGTCTGGCCTCAACTTCCTCTTCATCATACACAGGATCTCTTTCAGGTTCATCAAACTGTTCCTCCTCAACAACTGACTCAGGTTCAACAAACAGTGCTGCTTGATAATTTGCTAAGGTCACTACTATTCTGTTTGGACATTCTGATGCTAGATGTCTAAGACCTTGACATCTAAAACATCTCCTCTCAGGGAATGATCGATTTGTAGGGACTAGAGTTCTTTGTGGGGGATTTTGTGATTGTGTTTAAGGTGGTTTAGGGGCTGAATATCTGGTTTGTGGTTGTGGGTTTTTATTTATTCAAAGGAAAAAAGTTATATATGTTTATATTTTAATGAGTTCATGCTTAGACCCGAACCCGGACCCGACCCAGACCGAGTCTAGGACCCACTACTATCCCTATGTCAAATTTTAAGCATCTAATATGTAAATAGGTGCAGAGTTTTATGTTTAGAACTAAAAATTGATTATAATACTATTTAAATGTTAGGGTATATCATATATATTAATCAAACATGCCTAAACATTTATATTTGTATATTTATTGTAAGTAAGATAACACCATCTATATTTTCTTCCTTTTAATATATATGTATATTTATAGTATTTTCTTTATAATTTATCTTTATATTCATAGAGATTGTAATTGTTATTTTTATAATAATAAATACCTACTTTTTAATATACTCGTGCATCGCATGAGTTTAGAACTAGTAATAACATTAATTTAAATATTAATGGGAATGATTATCAATTATCCATAAGACCATAACCGATAAAAGACATGATATAATAATTAAATAAAATGCAAAAGCGTAAATGGAGAATGATCAAACGGGGAGAGGAAGAATAAGCTAATATAATAATTAAGAAATTTTCAATTTTTGAGATAATTTATTTCTTACTTCTCTTCTATCTATTACCTAAAAGAAAAAGCACACTTCTTTTTAAAGGATTTGTTGTTTGGTGCTTGTGTGTGTGCTTGAGCCTCTGCTTCTGTTTACACGAAGTTTACCTTTCTACCCTTTCCCATGCTCTTGGAAAGAGTGTGTGGGTGTGTGAGAGGAAGGAGAGAGAAAGAAATTGTTTGAGGCTGAGGGGGCGTGCGTCAGTGATGTATTACCGGATCAAGAAAGAATCTTAAACCAATGATACATGAAACATCACGTGTAACCAAACAGAGAAGAGGGATGGTTCACGAGATTAGGGTGGAAAAGAGGGGAGTAATTCTCGTGAAAACGGATTTGTGGAGGTTATTTTGCCGTGAGGACTTTTGTGGTTTCAAGACACAAGAGAGAGTGAATCTTGAACAGAAAAACGGAGAAAAGATGATGGATTCTTGGATGGGAATATGGGAGGGGGTTGGCGTGAATTTGGAGGGGGAGAGAGGAGGTTGGCGTGTGGTGTGGGAGAGAGGAGAGAGGGATGAAGTTTGTTAGAGGAGAGAGAGAGTTTGTTGGAAAGTTGTTATGGAGAGAGAAAAATGAGAGAAGGTGATTTTGTGCGAGGAGGGAGTGTGACGTTTTGTGGGGGTGAAGGAGGTGAGAAGTGGCGTGTGGTTTGAAGGGGTAAGAGATAGGTTTGGGTTGTGACTTAACTGTATTGACAGAAAGCTCACAATGTAATTACATTAACTGTATTGACAGAAAGGTAAGAACGGATAGAACTAGGTTTCTAACTTGAATCCACAAGATAGACAACCTAGGGCTAACTTGATCTATACTGCAATCTAGGATCAAGCTCTTCCTAACCACTTGGGTGCCATGCCAAGATACAATAGAAGAAAAGGGTTGAGAGTTTATCCAAACACTCGGGGGAAAGCTAAAAGCTTAATTGTATTCATAATTCAAAAGGTGTTGTTTGCCTTGAGAGGCTACAATCCTATTTATACTAGGAGAGTCCTTAAGGGACTAGGACTCTACTTGGCGTGAAATCCAAGTAGAATTCCCCTATCTAGTCGCTATCCTACTACTACTCTCCCTTGGATTAGAATCCTTATCCTAGGGTGAGTTTGTTACAACTAACCTTATCCTAGTTGGTTTGGCTTTCCTAATCCCATTTGGATTAGTTAGAAAATAGCCAAATTTTTCTAGGATTCTTTAAAAGTGACGCCTAGTCCTATTAAACCACACGAAATAATAAACCTAGGATGATCAAGTTTATAAATCACTTGTCATCTTACATTATTCTAAAATAATTAAAACACACCAAAACTACTATAATTAAAATAAATTACATCCAAAAATCAAGATTAATAAATTGGACTTGTATTTCTTGAATTTGGACGTGTTCTCCTTGGGCCTGGCGTGGGGATTGGCCCAATCTTTAGGATGTTTGGACATCCTCTTGGAATAATAAGCACACCATGTGAATGGGCCTTTGCAACTCAACTTTGTATCCTCCTTCTTTAATCCATCTTTTATAAATGACCCGAATCTCCCTTGTTGGGCATGTGTTGGACGAAGTCCTTTGATGAAGGACCCTATCCTGATACTTATACTTTAATTGGGCCTTCTTACTTGGGCTTAGAGGAGTAGAGGTGGGCTGATTTCCATCATTCCCCCCTAGTTGAAAGAAGTTTGTCCTCAAACTTGGAGGTTCAAGTTCAAAGACTTCAACTAACCCAACTGCAATCTTCACATGGATCAGGACCTCTACATGAATCATGGTTGTGCCAATAACCTCCACGTGAATCAGGAGCTTCACGTGTACCTCCATGCTGTGGTAGACTCGATCTTTCACACTCTTGCAATGTAAAGATGTGTCATGGACACACTTGCTGATGAAGGACTTTAAAACCTGATTTATAAGTCTCATAATAATAGTAAAGACATAGATTAGGTCACAAGGTGTGACTAACCATACATGGAGACTTCTTGGGACTTCAGCAGCAGTAATTCCTAATTGATTCTGAACCAAGTTGTTTTCCTTCTTCTTTGCAATCACTAGGGCACTTGACTGAATAGTCTTCTTCTCAATTGTACCCTTGGCGTAACAAGCAGCTGAATTTCGAACCCTTAGAGCGGAATTAGGGTTCACGTGACCTCCTGCAGATGAAAGCTCACGTTGACTGGACTCCTTGGAGGCTTGTACCACTGAATCCTTGTGATTGGCGACAGTAAGGGGATTCTTTTCAGAGTTGACGTGGCCAAGACTGGATGGAACAACCTCCTTTGGTTCACTAAACTCAGGGCATTCAGTGATCATGAAAGATATGATCTTTAAGTCACTCTTAGGAGCCAATTGTGATGCCTTTAAGGGAGCCAATGTAACCTTCTTGTTTTTCACCATCAGTGTGTAGGTATTAGCTCTTCCATCATGTGTAACACTCCTGTCGAATAACCATGGTCTTCCAAGCAAAATATGACAGGCATCCATAGGTAGTACATCACACCAAATAGACTCTTGATAAGACTTTCCAATAGAAAAGCTTACCAAACAGCGCAGATTCACTTTCAAGCCTTTACCCTGGTTGAGCCACCGTATAGATAGGCGTAAGTGCGGGCTAGTAGGGAGTTGTAGCTTGATCACCATAGTAGTTGAAACTGCATTAGTACAGCTTCCACCATCGACGATCAAAGAACAAACTTTTCTCGCACAAGACAATGGAATGAAAGATAGCTTCCGTTGTTGCGCAGATCTTCGTGAATCGGAGAGCTATTCAAGATTTCTCCTCATAACCAACATCTCTCCTTGATATGGTTCTTCTACGACCTCTTCTTCATATTCGTTAGGGTTGGCGTGGGTTTCTCCATCTATGTCCTCCGGTTCAGGTTCAAAGAGAGCGTTTTGAAACTCCGTTAGTGTGATGGCTCTCTTGTTAGGACATTCAGAAGCAATGTGACCGAGCCCTTGACACCTAAAGCACCTCTTTTTATCTGTGGGTGGAACGGGAACGGATCTTTGAACAGTTTGAGGAGTAGGGTTAGGTGTTTTTGTGGCGGACGGATGGGGATGGGTTTGGCTTTTTTGTGGAGTGTAAGATTGAGGCGAATAGGAAGTTCTTTGGGAACTAGGGTTCCTGCTAGGTGTCTCCTTGCCTCTTCTTTTCTTTTACTGTTCCACTTTGTTAACCAAAGTACTCAATTCATCAAGAGTTTCATAAGGTTGAAGTTCCACCACATACCTTATGTTTTCGTTCAACCCAGCAAGATATCTCACAAGAGTTTGAGGTTCATCTTCTTTCAGATCACACCTCCAGAGTAGGTGTTCAAATTCCTTCGTGTACTCTTCAACAGTTTTAGACCCTTGGGATAATTGTTGTAGCCGAAAGTAGTTATCTTTGAAGTAGCTTGCAGGAAGAAACTTTGCATGAAGTTTCTTTTTCATCTTTTCCCAAGTGCGGACCTTTTCTTTCCCGACATGCTGTCTCTTCTTCTGTAAGTTAGTCCACCAAATGCTAGCATGCTTTCGCAGTTTAAGAACAATATACTTACTTTCTTATCATCAACAATATCTTTCAATTCAAAGACTCTTTCGACAGTTTGAATCCAATCAAGAAAGATTTCAGGATCAAGATTACCGTCGAATTCAGGAATATCAACTTTGAAGTCAAGCTTTTCTTCTCTTGGGCGACGTCTAGGGCGACGTGAACTCCTGGACGAGTGTGTCGATCGTTCAGCTTCGCTAAGGCTGTTGTAGGAGCCTTCCTTGGATGAATCTCTGAGTTCATGTTGTTGCAGATGCATGTACCGCTGTAGTTGCTCAGAGAGATAAGTGATCCTTCCTTCTAGTTCAGCCTTTTCTTGCTTCCATTGCTCATTAGGATCATCTCCTTCATTGCTTGTACTCCCAGATGCCATGGTAGGGGTTTTTGAAACGTCCAGAGTGACGTTGGGTAAGAAGGGGTAACGTGTTTAGGCTGTTTGTGGAGTTGAGGGTTGCAGGTTGGTACTAAAGGTTTGAAGGTTATGTGTTTACGCTTGCAGGTTTAAGCTTTGGACTTGCAGGTCAGGATTCTAGACTTGTAGGTTAAGCATTAGACTCGCAGGTTAAGCTATTGGAATCAAAGGTTACGTGTTTGGTTTACACTCAACCTAGAGCTGTGATACCACTTTTGAGATATTACCGGATCAAGAAAGAATCTTAATCCAATGATACATGAAACATCACGTGTGACCAAACAGAGAAGAGGGATGGTTCACAAGATTAGGGTGGAAAAGAGGGGAGTAATTCTCGTGAAAACGGATTTGTGGAGGTTATTTTGCCGTGAGGACTTTTGTGGTTTCAAGACACAAGAGAGAGTGAATCTTGAACAGAAAAACAGAGAAAAGATGATGGATTCTTGGATGGGAATATGGGAAGGGGTTGGCGTGAATTTGGAGGGGGAGAGAGGAGGTTGGCGTGTGGTGTGGGAGAGAGGAGAGGGATGAAGTTTGTTGGAGGAGAGAGAGAGTTTGTTGGAAAGTTGTTATGGAGAGAGAAAAAGGAGAGAAGGTGATTTTGTGAGAGGAGGGAGTGGGACGTTTTGTGGGGGTGAAGGAGGTGAGAAGTGGCGTGTGGTTTGAAGGGGTAAGAGATAGGTTTGGGTTGTGACTTAACTGTATTGACAGAAAGCTCACAATGTAATTACCTTAATCAGATTGTAAGAAGGTAAGAACGGATAGAACTAGGTTTCTAACTTGAATCCACAAGATAGACAACCTAGGGCTAACTTGATTTATACTGCAATCTAGGATCAAGCTCTTCCTAACCACTTGGGTGCCATGCCAAGATACAATAGAAGAAAAGGGTTGAGAGTTTATCCAAACACTCGGGGGAAAGCTAAAAGCTTAATTGTATTCATAATTCAAAAGGTGTTGTTTGCCTTGAGAGGCTACAATCCTATTTATACTAGGAGAGTCCTTAAGGGACTAGGACTCTACTTGGCGTGTAATCCAAGTAGAATTCCCCTATCTTGACGCTATCCTATTACTACTCTCCCTTGGATTAGAATCCTTATCCTAGGGTGAGTTTGTTACAACTAATCTTATCCTAGTTGGTTTGGCTTTCCTAATCCAATTTGGATTAGTGACAAAATAGCCAAATCTTTCTAGGATTCTTTAAAAGTGACGCCTAGTCCTAATAAATCACACGAAATAATAAACCTAGGATGATCAAGTTTATAAATCACTTGTCATCTTTCATTATTCTAATATAATTAAAACACACCAAAACTACTATAATTAAATAAATTACATCCAAAAATCAAGATTAATAAATTGGTCTTGTATTTCTTGAATTTGGACGTGCTCTCCTTGGGCCTGGCGTGGGGATTGGCCCAATCTATAGGATGTTTGTACATCCTCTTGGAATAATAAGCACACCATGTGAATGGGCCTTTGCAACTCAACTTTGTATCCTCCTTCTTTAATCCATCTTTTATAAATGACCCGAATCTCCCTTGTTGGGCCTGTGTTGGACGAAGTCCTTTGATGAAGGACCCTATCCTGATACTTATACTTTAATTGGGCCTTCTTACTTGGGCTTAGAGGAGTAGAGGTGAGCTGATTTTCATCAGGTAGTAGCTAAGAGGGAGAAATTAATTGGGTTTAGGAGCTTTTAATTTAGATGGCTAGGATAAATTAAATGGGTGCAAGGATTTGACGGGACGGGGAAATAGGGCAACACACTAAACAATGATGAAATAAATATTACCACCAAACAATCAAACAAATTAAAATTATACTGTGTGATTCATATTATTGTGCTTTGGTAGACTATTATAATCTCCAAGTTCACTCTTTAATTGATAATAATTTCTTTATATAATATTTTAGTAACAATTGCAATATTATACTTTTCGTATAGTAATTGGATTCTAATAATACGAACTTTTGGTCATATAAGACTTAATAATACGAACTTTCAATTTAGTGATGAATAATATGAAATTTGACCCCCTCTTACCCCCAGTAACACGCCACCGAGTTACCTTTTCTTGACTCGTCGGGGAAATGATTTGGCAGTGGCGGCACGTGCCCCTTGCAATTTGACAATCCCAGGTCAGCCGTTGACTTTAAAAAACACCACGTCACTCAATTTTTCCCTCCTTGTGTTTCTCTCTCGTTCTGATATTATTTCATCAACAACCTTTTTTTTCAGAAAATTAACTCCCCTTTCTTTTCCTCCATCTCCCTCCTTCATCGTTACTCTTCACAGCCCAGATCTGGGTTTCAAATTTTTTTTACTCATCTTCAAATCTCTCTCCTATAATTTAGAATTTCGAATTGATGAAGTCAGAAGGAGGTTCGAGTGGGGCTTGCTCTGGGTGTACTGCTGTAGACACCGGGATTTGCATCAATATAATCCCGGCTTATCAATAAATCATTTGGGTCATGTAATAAGCGAAACAAGCAAAACAAACCCAAGCCGACCCATTACCAGAAGGAAAACCTGCACATGTTTTAGTTAAAGTAGTTGGCCCAGAGCCAGAACAGGCCCAAGGCGCTCCCGGCCCAGACACTACAAAACCCGCGCGGGTTTTGTACTCATTGAAGCGCGTCGTTTTGGCGTTGCTTACGTCAACAATCCATGTGCCAGATTGAGAAAAGCCGCGCGGGTTTATATTCAATGATCCGGCGCCAAAATCCTTTAATCACCCTCCTATGATATTTGTAACAGCCGTATTTTTTAAACATAATTTATTTTACAAAATTAGATCTAATTCTCAATTATCATGGATTTCCGAACCCGATTCTTTTCAATATTTATACTAACTCTAAAATTAGTAATTTCGATAATAAATTATACCGATTCCAAATTTCTTAATTTTATAAATGAATATATTGTACATATCTTCCTCTTTTATATATATACAAATAATTGCTCTGATTTTATATTTCGTTAATTTTAATATTCTACTTCATCTTTTCTAATATCTACAGCAAAAAGGAAGTTAAGTTTCTAACAAATAGCCAAACTCCTTTACCCAGTTTCTTCTTTGTTCCCAACCGTCCCAACTCCCAAGCATCAAAGTAAAACCGACCTATTTTGCTTTTCACCTCCCATGGCTCCAAGTCAGAATTCAATGGCAATTTTAACTCCACATCTTCTCCCATTTTGACCGCAAAACAAAGATGGGTGACTCATCCATGCTATGGTAGTCTATAGGATTAGCTATAAATCAGTTGCAAACATCAAATTCAATCACCATCATTTCACTTTCTTCTTCCCTGTGTTTCGTTCACCACCAATGTTCACCACCAACGTTCACCATCACCACCCCTAAGCTGCCACAAACACCACCATACCTCCACCAATTCGATCCTCACCACCAACGCACCACCATCTCTAAATCAAGCCCAAAATCCATAAAACACCTCTTCCAATTCATATCCAAACTCAACCAAATTACTCACACTCATACCCCAAATTCATCAATCTAAAATCGCACTTACCAATTGGGGTGAAAACTCGCCGGAAAAACACATCTACCGCCCCCCAAAAAGCACCGCTTCTAGCCTCTGTGTCGCGGGCCGATTCATCGACGACCACCCCTTCCGCGGTGGTGCTCACCTCCATCTCCGGCGAACTCCGCCGACCTCGCCGCCGTTCGCCGCCCAGCCCGCCGTGGCCTCTCTGCTCGACTTCCTTTCCTCTGCCTTCTCTATTTCTCTGTTTCTCTGTTTCACGTGAAACAGATAGAAGGGAGGAGAGAGAGAGAGAGGCTTGAAGCCTCTTTTATTTTAAAAACCTAGCCTAATTATCTCTCCTTCTTGGGTCCAATTCAGCAGCCCAACCACTCTCATTTTGGGTAATTTGTCCTATGCGATTTTTTTTACATCTTAATTTCACCAAGTATCTCATTTATTTACTCCCTTTATCAATAATATTACTACTTTATTTATATTTATACAAAAATCAGATTTCTCAAGTGGAAGGGGAAATTCATTTTATCAGCAAACTCAGGTATATCTCGATGACTGTAACCTTCGAAACTGTTTAAATGTAAAAACCTAATCTACTCTAATCAAAGTGAAATCATTGTTATTTTCATTGTTTTAAAGTATCGTTTTATGACTAATACATGTGGACTGACTAATACATGTGGACCTGTCCATTATTTATTTATCGTTTCAATTTCATGGTTCATTGTTTTATTTTGATTTATTCTCCATTGTTAAAATTATTGTTCATCGTTCATCGATTCATTGTCCATTATTCATTGACACTGGTATACCGGTTCATGTGGGTTGATTGGCCCGCGTGCGCCCGGTGTCGGGACTACAGTATTCTGCAGAGTACTGTATTCACAGATCAAATCATTGTCCATTGTGCATTGATTATTGTTCATTGTTCATTGTCCATCATGATATTCATTGTTCTAAATCCCATTTTCATCTTTACTGTTTATTTTACGGAAAATATGGTAGGGTTCCACATTCAGATAATAAGATGCAACTGTTTGAGCAGATTCGCTTCTCCCTCATTTCAAAATGAATTTAAAAATGGCATGCCCCAATAAAACTATTTGTTTTTAAAATGTTTTTCATTACAGTGTCGAATATATTGAGCTCCGTCTCATTTTTGTCCATGTTTCCAAATGTTTTGTTTTTAGGTATCAGCGGACGTTTTGGGCAGATTCATGGCAAGGATAACTCACTTAGCAAATCAGGCTGCCACATAGTATTTAAGTTTCATTAATATTAGTTGGCTCACCTAGTTAGTTAAACAATATGTTTTAATATTTTCATTGTAGTTAAATTGTTTGTACATTTCCTTTAATTTTCTATATGAAATATATTTTATTTAAGTCATTTACTTGGCAAAAGCCTTGCTTTTCCTCTCTTGGGAAAGCGGCGTAACACTCTCGGCTTTTATACAATTCCGCTAAATCAAGATTAATTGGGTTAAAATATTGCTAAGTAATACCCCATAAGCTGGGGCTGTTACAGATGGTATCAGAGCAGGTCGAGCTATAGGGTTTAATAAAGAATAAAATCTGACAAATAAAATTTGTAGACATAGGTGAGAGGTTGCGGGCCCTGGGTTAGTATTTTATTTTGCTTGATTAAGTTAGCTAACTTCTTATGTGTTATATATTTGTGATTTATGAGTTTGCATATGATGTGAATACTACATGATGATATTTGAAATTTCTTTGGTAAATAAATGCATGTGCTAGATTTGTTATACTTGATGCATCCTTGATATTATGTCACTTTCATGTTCATGTGAATAAGTGATTAGAAATTTATATAATGATCGAATTTGCAACATGATGTGTGAAATAATTCTCGAATAATAACCTGTTAAATTCATGAGGTCATATTTATGTCTTCTTATTTTACAAATGTGGTGGTTTATTCCTTAGCATATGTATACCTATTAGTTGTGATATAATCATAAAGTTATCTAGTAATTTTGTGAAATTTCCATGCATTTGAGTTATTATAAATATTTGTTGTGACTTATGTGTTAAATTTGATAATTACCTCTGGCATGAAGTAAACACTAATTGCATGTGACTAATTTATTTTGGATTTAATTACATGAAATTTTAGTTAATAGATTGGATGTGGGTTACTTTTAGGGATTTTCATTATATGTGCTAGATATGTGAACATTATGTTGCTCGTAATTATGTGTATGACATGTTGAAATTATTTTATTAAAATCGTTTAGATATCCTACATATCTATTCATGTATAGCATACTACTTGGTTATATCTGATATATAGCTGATTTCTTCGTGAAACGGTGATTATATGTCCACACGAATTGGCTTGTTACCTATATTAGAAAAATTCAAGAATTCCATGTATGTTTGTTCCACTTGTTTATGTGAGTCATATGATAATATTTCATGATAAGCGACAAGATTTTATTTGCAAAAATTATGTGAAAGCATGCTTGTATCATCTTTGATTTATTGATAAATAAAATGCATGCTTGAATAATTGGTGTCATATTATATCAAGCATGAATGTGTATTCTTATACTTGATACTTGCTTGACTCTCATTAATACATTCATAAGCATGACATATGAATTATTGCTACTATTTATATGCTACCTGCAATTTACAGATCACTAATTGATTGTCTTAACGTCATATACTTGATTTACGGTCCATCACATTGCAAATCATTTTTCAAAAGCATATTTGGGGTAAATTTTCAAAACCATGTGTCATCGTAAACTACATGCATCATTCATTGTGATTTTCTTTTAACTGTTCATTGAAATATTCATAGTGTATACATAGAGCATGTTGGTATTGATAGTCCAACATAGCCAACCCGACTTAATCGAGTCTTTTTAATTGTTAGAAAGTTCGGAACAAGGGAGTGAAGCCAATGGTCACAACCACATTAATTACCACCCTCAACCCAATGACCAAATCCCACATGACCCACATGAAAGTCCAGTAAACACCCCACCAGCTCAAAATGTCAACCCTATGGGTCTAGATTCCAATATGATGGGTCAATTGTTTGTTGAGTTGCTTAAGAAATTGGGACACCAAACTGGAAATCATGAGGGAAATGGTAGCAAACTCATTGAGAGGGTAGCCAAACAAAACCCGAGAACCTATGTTGGCAAGGTTGACCTTGCCAAATTAGAGGACTGGATTAGATCTATGGAAAAGATTTTCGAGGTAGTCCAAGTCCCCGAGAGTAGAAAAGTCAGTATTAGAGCATTTTATTTGGAGGGTCAAGCTGATATCTGGTGGAATACAGTCCATGAGAGACAATATGAGTCGGGATTCAATTGGGAGAAATTTGTGAAAATGCTGAGGCAACAATTTTACCCTATAGCCATCCAACGTCAAAAGGAGAATGAGTTCATGAACTTAGCACAAGGGGATAATATGTCTGTTTTGGAGTATGCTGAGAAATTTATGGAGTTATCCCGTTTTGCCCCTGATTATGTGGCTGATGAGAGGATTAAGAAAACTAGATTTGAGGGCGGACTTGCTGATTACATACGCCTTCAGTTAGCAGGACAACAAACAAGTAGTTATCAAGACCTATATGATAGAGCTGCTGATGTGGAAAGGGTGAAGAATGAGCTTCGGAAAGATGAACGGTAGTGGCGACCCCAATCCCTCTAAAAAGCCTATCTACGGTCTCTCCGACAAAAACACTCAACCCAAAGAACCATACAAGAAGTGTGGTCATAGTAACCATGCCACCAATGAGTGTAGATTGGGAAGTAACCTATGTTTTTGGTGTGGTAGCCCCGAACATAGGATTAGCAATTGTCCCAACCGAGCTGAGGCTGTAAAACAAGGAAAGGCTAAACCCATCTCCACTCCAGGCACCCAAGCCAATATCAATTCCAGAAAATAGGAGATAGACATTAAAAAATGTATTCCGCCTTGGTAAGCATCTGTTAGAAGTCTTGCATATAATCTACCTACCAAAAGTGATTATGTGATTGCATGCATAATTGAGTACAAAATTGACTTCTAATTTATACTAGTCTCAACCCTAGCTTGATGAATTCCAATGTGTGTATTTGGCAGTTCATTGTTATAATGGTGCATTTTATATCGTGAATAAATGTTTAACCAGGTCCATGGCATTGTATTTCTATTAGCCTCAACGTATTTGCTTGATTTCAAAGCCAAAGATTTCATACTTAGCCATTTTACTGATCTGTTAATGAGGATTGAGCTTAGTAGTTATGGGAATTTCTTATGACAGGCAAGCATAAAAACGACCAAGACTACAAGATCTTTCCCTTAGATTTTGAAAAGTATTTCCATGGTACACCTGTATCATCGGTTTTCCACGTAATCAAATCATTTTCATTGCTACCATTGATTTTCCAACATCACGAGTTTCATTCAAGTTTCGAGGACGAAACTTATTTTAAGGGGGGAAGGATGTAACAACCATATTTTTTAAACATAATTTATTTTACAAATTACATCCTAATTCTCAATTATCATGGATTTCCAAACCCGATTCTTTTCAATATTTATACTAACTCTAAAATTAGTAATTTCGATAATAAATTATACCGATTCCAAATTTCTTAATGTTATAAATGAATATATTGTACATATCTTCCTCTTTTAATATTCTACTTCATCTTTTCTAATATCTACCGCAAAAAGGAAGTTAAGTTTCTAACAAATAGCCAAACTCCTTTACCCAGTTTCTTCTTTGTTCCCAACCGTCCCAACTCCCAAGCATCAAAGTAAAACCGACCCATTTTCCTTTTCACCTCCCATGGCTCCAAGTCAGAATTCAATGGCAATTTTAACTCCACATCTTCTCCCATTTTGACCGCAAAACATAGATAGGTGACTCATCCATGCTATGGTAGTCTATAGGATTAGCTATAAATCAGTTGCAAACATCAAATTCAATCACCATCATTTCACTTTCTTCTTCCCTGTGTTTCGTTCACCACCAATGTTCACCACCAACGTTCACCATCACTACCCCTAAGCTGCCACAAACACCACCATACCTCCACCAATTCGACCCTCACCATCAATGCACCACTATCTCTAAATCAAGCCCAAAATCCATAAAACACCTCTTCCAATTCATATCCAAACTCAACCAAATTACTCACACTCATACCCCAAATTCATCAATCTAAAATCGCACTTACCAATTGGGGTGAAAACTCGCCGGAAAAACACATCTACCGCCCCCCAAAAAGCACCGCTTCTAGCCTCTATGTCGCGGGCCGATTCACCGACGACCACCCCTTCCGCGGGGGTGCTCACCTCCATCTCCGGCGAACTCCGCCGACCTCGCCGCCGTTCGCCGCCTAGCCCGCCGTGGCTTCTCTGCTCGGCTTCCTTTCCTCTGCCTTATCTATTTCTCTGTTTCTCTGTTTCACGTGAAACAAATAGAAGGGAGGAGAGAGAGAGAGGCTTGAAGCCTCTTTTATTTTAAAAACCTAGCCTAATTATCTCTCCTTCTTGGGTCCAATTCAGCAGCCCAACCACTCTCATTTTGGGTAATTTCTCCTATCCGATTTTTTTTTTACATCTTAATTTCACCAAGTATCTCATTTATTTACTCCCTTTATCAATAATATTACTACTTTATTTATATTTATACAAAAATCAGATTTCTCAAGTGGAAGGGGAAATTCATTTTATCAGCAAACTCAGGTGTATCTCGATGACTGTAACCTTCGAAACTGTTTAAATGTAAAAAACCTAATCTACTCTAATCAAAGTGAAATGATTGTTATTTTCATTGTTTTAAAGTATCGTTTTATGACTAATACATGTGGACCTGTCCATTATTTATCGTTTAAATTTCATGGTTCATCGTTTTATTTTAATTTATTCTCCATTGTTGAAATTATTGTTCATCGTTCATCGATTCATTGTCCGTTGTTCATTGACACTGGTATACCGGTTCATGTGGGTTGATCGGCCCATGTGCATGCATTGTCGGGACTACAGTATTCTGCAGAGTACTGTATTCTCAGATCAAATCATTGTTCATTGTGCATTGATTATTGTTCATTGTTCATTGTCCATCGTGATATTCATTGTTCTAAATCCCATTTTCATTATTACTGTTTATTTTATGGAAAATATGGTAGGGTTCCACATTCAGATAATAACCTGCAACTATTTGAGCAGGTTCTCTTCTCCCTCATTTCAAAATGATTTTAAAAATGGCATGCCCCAATAAAACTATTTTTTTTAAAAATGTTTTTACATTACAGTGTCGAATATATTGAGATCCGTCTCATTTATCTCCATGTTTCCAAATGTTTTGTTTTTAGGTATCAGCGGGACGTTTTTGGCAGATTCGTGGCAAGGATAACTCACTTAGCAAATCAGGCCGCCACATAGTATTTAAGTTTCATTAATATTAGTTGGCTCACCTAGTTAGTTAAACAATATGTTTTAATATTTTCATTGTAGTTAATTGTTTGTACATTTCCTTTAATTTTCTATATGAAATATATTTTATTTAAGTCATTTACCTGGCAAAAGCCTTGCTTTTCCTCTCTTGGGAAAGCGGCGTAACGCTCTCGGCTTTTATACGCTTCCGCTAAATCAAGATTAATTGGGTTAAAATATTGCTAAGTAATACCCCATAAGCCGGGGCTGTTACAATATTAGCCCCATGTGCATTTGACTTCTTCCCTTACTTTTGTGATTGAATGGCATGATCATAGAGATGTGTCCCCTTGATTTTCCCTCCACTTCCATCTTAAACACTACCCTCACCACCTATAAATACCCTCCTCCATTCCATTCATTCTTCATCAACAACTCTCATCAACCACCTCCATTATACTCAAATCATCAACTATCATCATAATTCTACCCTTACTCTCCTAAAACTCTCTCTATCCATCCTCTTATTGTCAATCTCCTACTCTACCAAATCCTCATCACATTGGCGCCAAGTCAACGGAAGTCAAGGCATTTCATCGGCGCATCCGGATCCATAAACCAACGAGGTTCGCCCTTACGTTTCTTTCGTCATTGTTATTTTAATTATGTAATTTGTATTTCATTTTCATTACTTGTGCATTTTTTGTAAATAAAAACCTTGTTTTATAATGTATGGTAAGAATATAAAGTTTTTAAATTAATTAAACTTCTCCCCGCTCTTTTTCAACTTAATATCGATTTTAGTAGAGTCTGTTTTTTAACAGGCGAATTCGAGAATTTTTATAATTCTTGAATTCGTAACCTTACCCCCGGACATAGAATCGAGTTTTGTAGACTGGAGTCATTTTATTAATTTTATGGTTTGTCGGTTTCCTTAAATCGGCTGGCGACTCTTTATTTCTTTTTATAATCCGTTTGATTATTTAATCTTGAAATTTACACTAAAACTATTTAAAGATGATTTAGACATCTCCCATTCCTCATATTCAAGGCCATAGCCGAGAGAAAATGGGTCATGAAACCATAAAACCTGCACGGGTTTTATTGATTCTAACTCATTTTCTCTGGCCTAGGAAAGTGGACGGCCCAACCCAAGATCAGTCAAAACCCGCGCGGGTTTTGACCATCTTTGGCCGTCCGATTACTTTCTTTTAGGCCCGAGTTGGTAATTTGGGACGATTTTAAATTATATTTAATATATTTTTGGTGTAATTTCAATACTTAAATAATAAAAAACGGATTTGTAAAATAAATAAAATTTCACCACCCCGAAAATGAATTCCATAAAATAAAAATATCCTTATTTAAGGATTAAGCAACCTTAGTCGGCTCCCGATCACTTAAGCAGTGCGTCACGGAAAAAGGGTCACCTTTCTCCGGGGTCCTACAGATTGGCGACTCCACTGGGGACTTAAATTTAAAAAGAGGGTAAAACTTGAAAAAATCGAATTAAATTGAAATTGTAAAAGAGAGAAGTTGATTATTTTCGCGGTTTTATAATTCTTTTTTAGGCATCCTTTGCATACCGGGCCACTAATCGTGTCTTTTGACATGTTAGCACAAAGGCGACGGATAAGTTATACCTAAGTGATTCCCTCGAGAGCGGGCGGGTCATTACTTGTGGGATGCACTCTACATCACCAAGCATTTGGTCCTCTCTCTCCCCGCGTTACACTCATAGGGCTTCCTTGAAGTTCTTTGAGAAATACCTCACACTCCCTACCCTCGGGTACGGAGAACAGAGATGAAAACGTGCGGTAGGCCATGAAATCCAACCATAGAAAAATCCATGAACATAGAGCGTTGGTTTAGGGTGTCCCTTCATGTGTATGCTATGTGCTATGTGCTACCCCTTCCCCTTTTCCCTTTTGTTTTAGAGCCGACCCTAGTTTGGAGGTTTTGTTCTTGTCCATATAAAATTTATTGGGTTGAGAAAATAATTACTTATTAATTAGAATAATTAACTCCAAAGGCATCATGGTTAGCCCAAGTGGAAGGGCCCATTTATATTTGAAGGGTAATTATTTTAATTAATAAATGAAAATCGACTAACCCTTGATGATATTATATGGCCCTTTACGAAATTCTCTTAACAAATGTCCAAAAAAGTGAATTAAAAGGTCCAACAAAATTAATGGATAACGTTTTAGATTGCATAATAATCACTAAGCTTGAGGAAATTGATTTGTCGATTTAATTAATAAATCCGTCATTTGTTATGGCCGGCCCGTTGTTAGGCCCAACCTTATTGGATTTATTGATTAAACCAATAAATTAATTATGACTCGCTTATTGTTGATTTTATTCAATCCTTTACAATATCCATTTTCCACGACTAAAAAAAAATAAAAAGGAAGAAAAATGGGTCGTCAGTCTTGTTAAGCATTATTCTAGTCCGCATAATAGTCATTATAGCTTGAGCTGTCTAATTCGTTGGGCCAAGTTACGGATTCTCCTTAAAACGGCCGGCTTGTGGTTTGAGACCATCCGAATTGAGAAACATTGACTTGGACCCATCAATTTATGATTCGCTCGCTATGTTTGACTTTATTCGGCCCTTTATACTGCTTTGTCCATAGGTCCATATAGATTAGGTCATGCACTCCCAAAAAGTGGGTGAGTCACTTGTGTCAGCATATATGTGTGGAGTTAGTTAGGATCATATAGGTCTCTTAGGGCATACATGCATCGGGTAGTACGTGTCAGAGTATGTCATCGAGTGTCCTAACTTTGAATTTCCATGCAGGCATCATTGGTGATCGACTCCGAGCCCGCATTCGAGATCCACGAACTGGTCCTTTGATTCCGAACCCACATTACGATCCATCTGCAACTAGTGATAGTGATTGCATCATGTCTGGCGAACAATTCCAAGAAGTACCGATCCAAAGTGCGGAAGCCAACATCACGAAGCATTTGGATGAGCTTTATACCAAAATGCAAGGTCTTGTATTCGCTAATACTCTAGAGCAGGAACAAAAGATGAGCAAAAGGCCGAGTGAACAACAACAAGTAATGGGTTGTATGCTGCAGGCCATCATTAAGATCAACACCAAGTTAGGGCTAAATGTTGAAGAGGATGATGAAGAAATGTAAGGATATGAATCTGAACCTGAAATCATCAAGACATCCTCAGACTCTGGAGGAATAGGGATATCTAAGGCTAAGGTTAACACGCCTGAAATGTTTAAACCTACAAGGGACCCCGCTGTTAAGGCCCTTGAGCAGAAGTTAGAAAGCCTCACCAAAGCAATGAGCTCTGTACCGGCCTTTGCTGACAAATACTTGGAGGTTCCACTGCCCGTTCAACCAACCTTGAAGATAGCTCACAAAGTTGAAGTACCAAATATTAGGTTTAAACCCTCTGAGAACCCTATTCATCATGTTGAGGAATTCATGAGGCTGGCACCTTTGAATCGAATTGGTACCGACTTATACTCTACTGTCTTCCCATCCACCCTAGATGGAGAAGCAAAGGTATGGTATCATGCATTGTCACCCTAAATTAAAGCCAACTGGAATGAGTTATTCAAAGCTTTTATCCACCATTACACTCGCATCCAGAAGAAGCAAGCTATGATGGATGACCTAACCACCATGAAGCAACGAGAAGATGAGTCCTTTATGGATTACTTTGAAAGATGGCATACAAAGTTGTCCCACATCAATGAGACAATTCCTCTCCGCCTGCAATTATCTACCTTTAAGCAAGGACTCAAGAGCAGTCTGTCCAAGCATTTGGGGTACCATGTTGTAAAGGACTTTGATTACCTAAAGGACATTTGTGTCCAATTAGAGGCGATGCACAATGATAAGACCACTTCGCCTGGATGGAAAGGGTCTAGCTCCAACAGAAGGGCCACTAGTGCGGCTAGCCACCCTCATAAGATTATGGAGACTAACTCTATCTAGCGCAAGGGGCCTTATGTATCAAAGTATGACACTTATACGCCTTTGGATGTTCCTTATTCTCAAGCTCTCGACCCTCTAGTCAAGAAGGGTATCTTGATTTTTCCCTTACCGAAAGAAGAGCCAGAAATCAAAGGCAGAAACTGGGATGCCAACCAATTTTGCCGCTATCACTGTTGCCGAGGGCATGACACTGAGAAATGCTGGACTCTCAAAAACAAAATAGAAGATATGATAAGGGCAGGGACATTACCAATGCCAAAAGCTGCCAAGAAACCAAACAATCAAAGTAATCCTATGCCTGAGCATGCAAATGCTGTTTTCTGTGGGGATTTTAGCTTCGACCCGTCTGACTTGATTGTGGGAATAGGTCAACTTGTCCCCGAAATAGTTGGATTCCCGGAAGGTCTGTCTATCCACAGTATTTGGGACAGCGATGAGGATGACGAACATGAGCATTCTGAGACAGAATGGATGGAGAAAGATGAACCAGATGATGTGGCGTTTCTTACTAGGTCTGGCCGCCACAACCATAGGAACACCACCACACCAGTGACTGTTCCTAACCCAACACTAACGGTCGGCAATGACAATCAGGTCTCTCCTGAAGATCCTTTACTGTCTCAACTCAAGAAGACTAGAGTAGAGGTTACCATATGGCAACTCATATGCACGTCACATGCTCATAGACAGAAGATGTTGGATGCTCTTACAACACTAACTGTATCCCCTACGACAACTCCCGAAACGTTGGTTGCTCATGTTACTACCCAACAGGAGATGATTACTTTTGGGATTGAGGATCTGCCTTAGGGAGGAGCGTCTTACAACAAAGCCCTGTATCTTACAGTACAATGCTCCAACAAAACTATCCCACTAGTCCTGGTTGATAATGGTTCAACTGTGAATGTGTGCCCTTGGAGGACGGCGCAAAATTAGGAGTTCAACAACAACACTTGGCTCAGAATGGTGTACAACTGAGGGTCTATGACAATTCACCTCGGAAATCGGTCGGATCTATAGTGTTGCCAATCACTAATGGCAGCGTCACTCGGAATGTGGAATTTGTGGTGCTAGACATCCCAGCCTCTTTCAATTTACTGTTAGGGAGGCCATGGATTCATGAGTGCAACGCATAGCATCTACTCTACATCAAAAGGTGAAAATGCTGGTTCAAGGACAAGTGATCACTATCTCGGGAGAGTCTATCAACGCTGTTTTCACTCCTAAATAGTTAACTCTTGAAGTGGAGCATAATTCAATGGATGAAGAACTCCACAACTTTGAACTTGTGGCAATGATGGGCAAGGATGAAGCACCTTTTGACTTCGATCCCTACTCAAATCCCAAGGTACATGGTATGCTTAAGAAACAAGGTTATTTCCCTAGAATGTCGCTAGGGAAGAATCGGAAGAACAAAATTCCGCCCGTGTTCAAGATCTTCAAACAACAGGGAAGGTTTGGCTTAGGCTATAAGCCAACTGAGAAGGAGGTCAGGCTCGCCAAGATGGCTTTCGTTGAACAGAAGAGGATAGACAATCCTCCCACTCTATTCCAGATGAAGCCCTATCCACTTACTTTGAACGGGCAGTTTGTTAGGGAAGGTGACGACTTCCCCCTATTATGGATTCCCTGAGCCATTTTACCTGAAGAATAAAGGAATTCAAGTTGCTGGATTAGAAGTCTTCGATGATTGCTCCATTAATATGGCTACTGTCTTTGTTCCCGCTCGGGACAAACAGCCTCCATTAGAATGGACTCATCTTGCTGGGAGCAACATTTTTGGCATGCTGTTTGGACAAGAAGTTGTCCAAGAGAAGTCTGAAGCTGATGTTGTTGTTGCTGCTTTGTCCAACCCAAGTTTTGACCCAAGTCTCATGATTACTGAAGACGGAGAAGTTAAAGCGGTCTTGTGGGTCGATGCTAAGGAGAATAACTTTGCTTTATCTATAGGAGAGTTTGTTCCTAATGACATAGAGTCAGGTCTTAAGGGTCTAGAGTCAAGTGAGTCTGGTCTTGAGTCTGCTAGCGATGTATTCCTTTCTGCATTCAATAAGATGAACCTTTCTACTTACTCAAATTCTTCTTTCCCCTCTTCCCTGAACTTCTGCGCCAATAATAATCTGGAATTTAATGAACCCTTAAAAGAATTTTCTAATGAACATGAGCATAAAATGGCGGTGTTGGAAGACACCATCTCCATAAACGTGGGTACAGAAGAGCAACCTCGAGAATTGAAGTTAGGTGGATCACTTATAGCAGAAGAACGGGTAGCATTCGCGGAGCTTCTCAGGGAGTTTTTCGACATTTTCGCATGGTCCTACGAAGACATGCGTGGGATTGACAGAGAAATAGCCGAGCACACTATACCTTTACTTCCTAATGCAAAGCCAGTTCGACAAAAGGCTAGGAGGATCAAACCTGAATGGGCAAAGAAGATTGAGGAAGAAGTAATCAAGCAACTTAATGCTAAGTTCATCAAAGCAGTCCAATATCCTGAGTGGATTGCTAACATTGTCCCAGTACCCAAGAAAGATGGGAAAGTGCACATGTATGTTGACTTTCGAGATCTCAATAAAGCTAGTCCCAAGGATAGTTTCCCTTTACCTCACATCGATGTATTAGTAGATAACACTTGCGGACATGAGCTTCTATCCTTTATGGACGGGTATGTCGGTTACAATCAAATCAAAATGGAAGAAGACATGGAGAAAACATCATTCACTACCCCATCGGGAACGTACTGTTATGTGGTTATGCCTTTTGGTCTCAAAAATGCCGGAGCAACATATCAAAGAACTGCCAACACCTTACTTCATGACATGATGCACATAGAAGTAGAGGTTTACGTGGATGACATGATTGTTAAGTCCAAAACGAGGGAGGAGCATATTGCTAACCTTCGTAAGTTCTTTCTGCGACTTTGAAATATAAGATGCGGCTTAATCCAGCAAAGTGCACCTTCGGTGTTACCTCTTGGAAGCTGCTGGGTTACGTGGTTAGTCAACGAGGTATTGAAGTTGATCCTTCAAAGATAAAGGCTATCCAAGAGTTGCAACCTCCCGAGACAGAAAAAGAGATAAGAGGCTTCCTAGGGCGAGTTCAATACATCAGTAGGTTCATTTCAAAGCTCACCATGACTTGTGAACCTTTATTTAAGAAGCTAAAGAAAGGAAGCAAAATAGAATGGGACTATCAATGTCAAGCGGCCTTTGACAAAATCAAGGAGTATTTGCAGCATCCTCCGGTCCTCATGCCGCTAGTACTAGATGAGCCTCTGCTACTTTACCTTACCGTGACTAGCTCTACAATGGGGGCTATGCTAGCTCAAAAGATTAAAGGTCAGGAGAGCGCCATCTACTACTTGAGTAAGAAGTTTTTGCACTATGAAAGTCGATATGCAGACATAGAGAAAATGGCTCTCGCATTAGTATGGGCCATCAAGAAGTTAAGACATTACATGCTTTCACATACAGTGTATGTCATAGCTGAGAATAATCCCATTAAATTTATCATGGAGCAATCTACCATCAACAACCACATCGCTCGATGGGTGGTCATGCTTTCAGTGTTCAACCTTCAGTACATGCCTCAGAAATCCATCAAAGGACGGGTTGTTTAAGACTTCCTAGCTGCTTCACCATCACAGGAACCTCCAAGAACTCACTTAGAATTCCCAGATGAGGATGTATTCTTTACTGACGAGATAACATGGGAAATGTACTTCGACAGAGCTTCAAACCAGATGGCCTGAAGAGTAGGAGTCCTCCTGATCTCTCCAGAAGGGACACATGTCCCTGTGTCTGTGAAGTTGGACTGTGATGCTACTAACAATGCCGCCGAATATAAAGCACGCATCAAGGGCTTACAAGCTGCATTGACCTTGGGTATATGTCACATAAAAGTCTTCGAAGATTCTAACCTCATAATTAATCAGGCTAAAAATACATGGAAGGTCCGGAATGAATGTCTTATGGCATACCAGCAGAAGCTCTTGGGACTTGCTGAACAATTTGAGCAAATCAGCTTCCATTACCTCTCAAGGGATCAAATGAGTTGGCTGATGCCCTAGCCAAGTTGTCTTCGATGATATTGATACCATCAGGCACGCTCCAATTACCAGTAGAAGTAGAGCGACAGTCTGAACCTGCATATGTGTACAACATGGAGGCACAAGAGGAAGAGACTAAGGAATGGTTCCATGACATTTACAATTTTCTTCGAAAAGGAGAATACCTAGATGAATTGATGTTCGAGGACAACGAGCGATCAGGTCTCTAACAGCATAATACTGCTTTATCCAAGATCGCCTTTACAAGAAATCACCTACGGGCATTAATTTATTATGCATTAATGCTAAGAGCGCCAAGGAAGTCATGGCTACTATACATGGAGGAGAGTGTGGTCCCCACATGAATGGACGTATGCTGGCAAAGAAAATTCAAAGGGCTGGTTATTATTGGTCCACTATGGAGGCAGATTGCTTAGAGTTCGTCCGAAGGTGTCACAAATGCCAAGAGTATGCCAACCTACAACATCAACCCTCATCATACCTGACTAATTGACATCTCCGTGGCCGTTCTCAGTATGGGGTATCGACATCATTGGCAAGATACATCCAACTGGAACAGGAGGACATGAGTACATATTGTTCGCCATCGATTATTTCACTAAGTGGGTAGAAGCAGCCTCTTTTGCTAAGATCACATCCAAGCAGGTGGCTAAATTTATTCTTCAAAACATCATATGTCGATATGGAGTGCCTCATGAAATCGTTAGTGACAATGGAAGCCATTTTCGAAAGGAAGTAGAAACTTTGCTCGCCACTTATAAAATTCAGCACCACCGGTCGTTGCCATACCGACCTCAAGCTAACGGAGCTGTGGAAGCAGCCAACAAGACAGTAGCGGGAATCATCAAGAAATGGTTGTCACTTACAAAGATTGGCCGGATAAATTGGTATTTTCCCTGTGGGGATATTGAACCTCTATAGAACTACTACAGGTGCAACACCATATTCTTTGGTATAAGGGATGGAAGCAGTCTTACCGATTGAAGTAGCAATCCCTTCGTTGCGAATAGTGGCCGAAAGTCAGTTACCGGAAGCAGAATGGGCCAGGGCAAGGTTCGAGGAGTTAATGTTAATGGAAGAAAGGAGATTGAGGGCATTGCATAATGTGCAAGTATATCAAAATAAGATCACTCGTGCTTTTAATAAGAAGGTGAAAGGTCGTTCACTTCAAGTAGGTGATTTGGTGTTTAAGGAGATGAGGGCACCTATACAAGACCCAAGGGGAAAGTTTGCACCCAATTGGAAGGGTCCTTATATGATTAAGGACATTTTGCCAGGGGAGCAGCTCGGCTCGCTACAATGGATGGAGAAGATGTAGTTTAGCCCACGAATTTAGATCAACTCAAGCGATACTATGCTTAATATAACCAAGCAACTGGAAAACCAATTTTCAGACACTTGGGATATATTTAATAAATGCTCATGTATATAAGAAAGATAAAGTTTGCAAGAACACAATAATTGCGAATAATATTCCTTCTTTATTAATTAATAATGCAAGTACACTACTCGTAACATAAGAAAATTTAAAAGGCATAATTAAATGAAAGACCATTATTGGTTTGTGCTTTGATTTTATTGAGTTGAGAAATTGGATGGTCTTTTATTAGTGGTTTTATTAGTGGTTTTGATAAACCTGGGTTGGGTTTGACTTGAGAGTTGCGAGATGAGTGTGAATAATGAATTAGTAATTCAAAGTGGAAACATAAAGCGGGTTGTTGTTTTGATGCCTTTCAGAGGCTAATATTCATGCGGGTGATAACCCCGAGATCAGGATTCGATGCCTGTATGGGTTATGTGCCAGGAGATCAGGGTTTCATCCCTGATATAGGATAGAGGTTATGATGCCCTTGATGGGCGATTGTTTGATGCCTTTGAGAGGCTAATATTCATGCGGGTGATAACCCCGAGATCAGGATTCGATGCCTGTATGGGTTATGTGCCAGGAGATCAGGGTTGCATCCCTGATATAGGATAGTTGTTATGATGCCTTTGGTAGGCGATGTTCTTTTTGGGATTTGATATCCCGCCCGCGACTTAAAATATGGATTGAATGGGTTGAGGAAAACAGTTAAGGGTTAAAGGTTTGAGAAATGGTTTGACTTGTTCCCTCTCCCCAAAATGAATTGAAATGAACTTAAACTGTTTTTAACGTTAGGGGTAGACATTATTGAGATTTCCCCCTCATTTTTGAAATGTTTTGCTTTCAGGTGAAGATCTGAATGCCGGGGACGGGAATTAGAAGTGAGGACGACGAGTCTAGAAGTCCTTGAATCTTTTTATTTTGTTTTCGTTATGTTGTCTTAAAGTTTTGTTTTGAGTTGTTAGTAGTTACCGTTAGCGGACAGTTGTGTTTTCCTTTCTCGCCCTGTGTTACTTCGGGAATACGGTAGTGACGCCCAAACTAAATTTGAAGTCTTCCGCTAAGTTTTGTCTGTTAACGTTAGTTTGACTTTGACTTTCTATAATTGAATTTCCGGGGCGTTACTATTCTCCGAGGGTTTCATCTTAGCCTTCTCTACTATAGCTCGTCCGCAACAACAGCCACCGCGCAACGCAGGAGGACGGGTATACGTAATGAGGAAAGAAGAGGCTGAGAATGAAGCAGACGTTGTGACAGGTACTTTCTCTCTCCACCTCTACAATATCTCTGTTTTGTTTGATTCTGGTGCTAGTCATTCTTTTGTTGGACGAGCTATAGTAGAGAAGGCGAAGATGAAACCCTCGGAGAATAGTAAGCCTATGTCGGTAGCCCTACCTACCGGGGATACCATTAGTTGTGGAGAGTTATATGGTGGATGTCCTATAGTGATAGCAGGACAGGAGTTTGAGGCCGACCTTTATATGTTTGACCTAATGGAGTTCGACGTTATTTTGGGGATGGACTGGTTAGCAAAGTATAGGGCTCAGATAGATTGTTATAAGCAAAAGGTGACCTTAATGGGACCGAACGGAAAGAAGGTAGTGCATTGGAGTGATAGGCATCTTCAGAGTGTGCGGATCATCTCTGCCCTCAAGGCCTAGAGATTGTTGGGTCAAGGTTGTGAAGGATTTCTATGCAACGTAATCGACACCAAGGTGGAAGAGCTTACGATTGCGAATATCCCGGTAGTGCGGGAGTACTCTGATGTATTTCCGGAGGAGATCCCGGGTCTGCCTCCAATCAGGGAGGTAGATTTCTGCATCGATTTAGAGCCCGGGGCCGCACCTGTTTCAAAAGCCCCATATCGCATGGCGCCCGCAGAGCTGAAGGAGTTGAAGACTCAGCTAAACGAGCTGCTAGAAAAGGGGTATATCCGACCCAGCACGTCACCATGGGGAGCACCTGTACTGTTCGTGAAGAAGAAAGATGGTAGCATGAGGTTGTGCATCGATTACTGGGAGTTGAACAAAATTACCGTCAAGAATCGTTACCCCCTACCTCGTATTGATGATCTTTTCGATCAGTTGCGAGGAGCAACAACGTTTTCTAAGATAGACCTGAGGTCAGGTTATCACCAGTTAAGAATTCGCGAAGAAGATATCTCTAAAACCGCATTCCGAACTCGGTATGGCCATTATGAGTTCGTGGTAATGCCTTTTGGGCTTACAAACGCCCCAGCCGCCTTCATGGATTTGATGAACAGAGTGTTCGAGTCGTTCCTGGATAAGTTTGTAGTGGTGTTCATCGACGACATATTTGTATATTCAGGAACACGAGAGGAGCATGCGAATCATCTGAGAGAAGTATTGACGACTCTACGGAGCAACAAGCTTTATGCGAAGCTTAAGAAATGTGAGTTTTGGTTGGAACAAGTGGCTTTCTTAGGACATGTGGTGTCCAAGGAAGGAGTAGCAGTAGACCCCCAAAAGGTGGAGGCCATCACCAAGTGGCCGCCACCGAAGAATGCCACGGAGGTTAGGAGTTTTCTGGGCTTGGCAGGGTATTATAGAAAATTCGTTCAGGATTTCTCAAAAATTGCTAATCCGCTGACCAACCTGACTCGGAAGTCAGTAAAGTTCACGTGGGCGGAAAAATGTGAGCAAGCATTCTAGGAGTTGAAGAAGAGGCTTACCTCGGCCCCTATTCTTGCTTTACCTCAAGGGAACGAAGGTTTTGTTATCTACAGTGACGCATCACATGGTGGATTGGGCTGTGTGCTCATGCAGGAGGGGAAGGTGATTGCATATGCATCCAGGCAACTGAAGACGCATGAGAAGAATTACCCCACCCATGATCTGGAGTTGGCAGCAGTGGTTTTTGCGCTAAAGATTTGGAGGCATTATCTTTATGGAGTACACTGCGAGATATTCACAGACCATCAGAGTTTGAAGTACCTTTTCACACAGAAGGAGCTGAACCTCAGGCATACAAGATGGTTAGAGTTTCTGAAGGATTACGATGTGAATTTCCAATATCATCCCGGAAAGGCAAATGTAGTGGCTGATGTCCTGAGTAGAAGACCGTATCCTGCTATAAACCACTTGATGATGGTACCGCACGAGTTGTGCGAGGAGTTTAGGAGATTGGAGATTAATGTGGTAACACCTGGGAGGAAAGTCATTGAATGCCATGGAGTTGCAACCTACCCTCATGGAAGAGATCAAGAGGACCCAAGAGCTGGATTTGCAGCTTGCAAAGATACGGGAGGAAGTTTTGCAGGGGAAAGCCCCTGGCTTTGTGATCCACGAAGACGGTACATTACGATTTCATAACCGCATCTGTGTACCCAATATGGAAGAGCTGAAAAGGAGGATTCTAGAAGAGGGACACAATACGCCATATTCTGTACACCCAGGAGGAAATAAGCTTTACAAGGACCTGAAACAGATGTTCTGGTGGAGTAATATGAAACAAGAGGTGGCAGACTTTGTGGCAAAGTGCCTTACATGCCAGCGAGTCATGGCAGAGCATCAACGACCAGCCGGACTTCTGCAACCGTTAGACGTCCCTGAGTGGAAATGGGATTCGATATCAATGGATTTTGTGATAGGACTACCAAGGACCAGGCGGAAACACAATGCAATATGGGTGATTGTAGATCGTTTGACCAAGTCAACTCATTTCCTAGCCATCGCCAACAACTGGTCCCTAGATCAGCTAGCTCAAGCCTATGTAAGGGAGATTGTAAGGTTACACGGAGTACCCAGTTCTATAGTCTCAGACAGAGACACTAGATTCCAGTCTGGTTTCTGGAAAAAGTTACAAGAGGCGTTTGGTACAAAGCTCAAGTTCGATCGCATTTCACCCACTGCATCGATGGGCAAACCGAGAGGACTATTCAAACCCTCGAAGATATACTGCGAGCATGCGCATTAGATTTCAAAGACTCGTGGGATGACGAGTTGACTCTTATTGAGTTCTCCTACAACAACAGTTATCACGCCGATTGGGATGTCACCCTTGAAGCCTTATATGGGAGGAGATGTAGGACTCCCTATGTTGGCAAGACATCGATGAAGCTCTAACGATCGGACCTAATACAGGCCACTACTCAGAAGGTTCGAATCATTCAAGACAAGATGAAGGCAGCGCAAAGTCGACAAAAGAGCTATGCCGACAGGAGGAGGAGGCCCCTAGAGTTCGAAGTGGGAGAATACGTGCTTTTACGGGTGTCACCTACGAAAGGAATTATGAGATTCGGGCAGTTAGGGAAGTTGACACCAAGATTCATCGGGCCATACCCAATTTTGGAACGCATTGGGGAAGTTGCCTACAAGTTACAGCTACCGGGAGAATTTCCAAGAGTGCACAATGTCTTCCATGTATCACAACTCAGGAAATATGTCCCAGACCCAACTCATGTGATTGATCCTGAGCCGCTTCAGCTACAAGAAGATTTGAGCTATGAAGAACAACCGCTGGAAATATTAGATCGCAGAGAAAAACAACTTCGAAGGAAAGTGGTTCCCTTGGTAAAAGTACGATGGACAAATCATACCACAACGGAAGCAACCTGGGAGACAGAAGACGAAATGAGGAAGAAGTACCCTCACTTGTTCCAAGCCTAAGGCGCGTCAAGTTTCGGGGACGAAACTTCTTTTAAGAAGGTAATGTTGTAAAACCTCGAGTCTTAGGAGGAATAAAACCGTTAGTTTCCTTACCGGACCGTTAGGGTTAAGTTCAAGTTTCGAGGATGAAACTTCTTTTAAGAAGGTAATGATGTAAAACCCCGAAAAAATCCAAGGATGTTGACCGTGACGTCGTTAGTAAGTTAGGTTTGACTCCGTTATTTACTATTATTCGTTTGTGTTTATTTTGGCTAACACTTGAGCTCGTAGGACCGTTGAGGGGCTAAAAAGGGTATATTGGGAATATCATGTGTGGTTATTATTATTAGTAGTATTAATAATATTATTATTATTATTGTTATTATATGATTTTCATTATTATTATGTGATTATTATAATTATGTTATTATTATTATTATTATTATTATTATTATTATTATTATATTTGCTACGTGTATAATTGGGAGTATTATATATTGTTATGTAATGTTATTATCTCTATTAGCCTGAGATTAGTATTAGTAGGGTTGTGTTATTAGAAATAGAATTATTAGTAGAAATTATTGTTATTAGGTAGGTTATTAATATTTTTTTTTTCCTTATCGATTAGGTATGGATAGAAGTAAGTTTATTTTTTTTCCAAGAGAATTAGTAGGAGCTAGATTGTTAGTCGGTTAAGCATATCTTTAGAGTTAGATTAGGAATGGTTTAAGGGGAGGTTAGGGGTTAAGTATAACTCTTAAACCTAGCTCACTAAAAGAAAACACATGTAGACCCTAGTTTCCCCCTCTCTGTTTTCTTTCTTTCTCTTACTCCCTCTCTGGTGTCCCTCGCCGCTGCACCACCGCTGTCGCCGCTGCTGCTTCACCGACGTCGGAAACCGACGCTCCGACCACCACATTGCCATCGCTGCCCACCGGAAACACGACTGCAGTACCGTTCCCCGATTCGACACAAAACAGAGACGGTTGCTCTGTTTGACGACCGGACGCTGACTTGCTACTGCTACGAACGATTGCCGCCGTGATCGACGCCGACGACCCTGCCACCGGAGTCCGCTGCCCTAATCATCGACCACCGCCTCTAGCGTAACCCTCTGTTCTAGTTTCGTCGTCCATGTTTTGTTCTTGCTCTGTTTCTTGACTGGGTTCTTGCACTGTACTTATACCGTATAATCTAAATCTTAGGATTTGCAAGATTAGGGGTGTAAATTTTTTTTAATCAAATCAGTAGGCCTTGTGCGTAAATATGTTTTAAATCTTCAAATTCTTGATCCTTCCCTTTTGGCTCTATGTGGTGTCTCATCATTGTCATTGTTTTAATTAAGCATGTTAACTGATTTGGAATTGATGATTTTCAAGTTTGAGTCTTGATTATTTATTTATTTATTTTTGTTTATAAAACCTGATGTTAGTATCATGGCGGAGGATGATGTTCTAATATGATTTTATTAAGTGTGTACTTGTGTAGTAAAATTATTAGTCTTTGTTATTTACTATACATGATGAGTATGGCGTATGTTCATGTAAATCATGATAGGGTCTTGTTAATGTTATTTCATGCATGTTTTAAGGTTAGAGAAAGTATTAAAATTGTTTTCATGATTTACAGTTTAGTTTGGATGATAGGAGGTTTGACGTTTTAACCTTAGTTGGATTAGGTTAATTACTTTGGATCTTAGTTACTATTCTAAGCCCTAATTAGAACCCCAAGGCTGTTTGGTAAAGGTTAGAACCAAAATAACAAATTAAATTAATAACCGTTATCGGGACAGTTTCGTTAGTATCTAAAGATCGAGTCACCACGGCTAGTGTAGTTACCTTTTTATCGAGCCCTTTTAACTGGAGGTTCCCTTAGATGGTAGGAACCATAGGAATTTTACGGATCGAACGTTCGTTTTGTATAGCCCGAGTTATAACCGTTTTACCAGAACCTGTCAGAACTGGACCAATTGTGAAGAGGGGTGTTTTTAGAGTCCTTCGCGACTGATTTGGGCTTAGCCATCAACATGGAAATTTTAGTAGACATCCCGAAGTTTCCGAAAAGTCCAGAACCTGACCCATAGGATGTCAGGAAGTCGAGTTGTGACCCGTTTTATGTGAACGTTATAATCTGTCCTCTGTTTGCTTTTATTTATGAAAGTTGTTGAGTAAATGTTATGTGTGAACTTGTTCCTTGAATGTGTTAAGTGTAAACCATAAATGATAGGAACCTAAGTGTTCCTAGGGGATGGGTTAGGTAGTTGATAGTTAATACTAACTTCGTTAGAACACGTTTTGATTAGATAATTATTCTTATTCTAGGCCGAGTTAGTGCGAGACGTTAGTGAGCCCAAGTGTGTTCGTCTTAGCTGTGAAGTAAAGCTAACCAGGTAATGTCTATGCTCTAATCCCCACCGGGATGCTCTCTAAATGTGTTTTAACGTTTTTAATCTGTTTTGATAATTACATCCCGAAAGGGGACTTTGTGGAAATGTGACCATCTGTTTTGGATAACTGTTTATATTGGTTTGTGCTTTGATTTTATTGAGTTGAGAAATTGGATGGTCTTTTATTAGTGGCTTTATTAGTGGTTTTGATAAACATGGGTTGGGTTTGACTTGAGAGTTGCGAGATGAGTGTGAATAATGAATTAGTAATTCAAAGTGGAAACATAAAGCGGGTTGTTGTTTTGATGCCTTTGAGAGGCTAATATTCATGCGGGTGATAACCCCGAGACCAGGATTCGATGCCTGTATGGGTTATGTGCCAGGAGATCAGGGTTTCATCCCTGATATAGGATAGAGGTTATGATGCCCTTGATGGGCGACTGTTTGATGCCTTTGAGAGGCTAATATTCATGCGGGTGATAACCCCGAGATCAGGATTCGATGCCTGTATGGGTTATGTGCCAGGAGATCAGGGTTGCATCCCTGATATAGGATAGTTGTTATGATGCCTTTGGTAGGCGATGTTCTTTTTGGGATTTGATATCCCGCCCGCGACTTAAAATATGGATTGAATGGGTTGAGGAAAACAGTTAAGGGTTAAAGGTTTGAGAAATGGTTTGACTTGTTCCCTCTCCCCAAAATGAATTGAAATGAACTTAAACTGTTTTAAACGTTAGGGGTAGACATTATTGAGATTTCCCCCTCATTTTTGAAATGTTTTGTTTTCAGGTGAAGATCTGAATGCTGGGGACGGGAATTAGAAGTGAGGACGACGAGTCTAGAAGTCCTTGAATCTTTTTATTTTGTTTTCGTTATGTTGTCTTAAAGTTTTGTTTTGAGTTGTTAGTAGTTACCGTTAGCGGACAGTTGTGTTTTCCTTTCTCGCCTTGTGTTCCTTCGGGAATACGGCAGTGACGCCCAAACTAAATTTGAAGTCTTCCGCTAAGTTTTGTCTGTTAACGTTAGTTTGACTTTGACTTTCTATAATTGAATTTCCGGGGCGTTACAAGTTCAGTTCCTTCATTTTCATTCCATCTTCTAGTCTTGCTTCACATTCTCTACTTCGCCAGTTGTCTCATGGTCAGTCTCCGTGTCTCTAGGTCTGATAAGCAATTTCTCTTTGTCTTTGGGTTTATAGGCCCGCCTACTTGGTTTTTGTACCTCCACTCTTGGGCCGAGCCTATCTTTCACCGAGTCTCTCGCGCCCAGACGGTCCATTGTTGATGTACAGGGACCCAGCCTTTGCTTTACTTATCTCCTTCTCGCTTCTCCAGCGCGGCGAGACTCAACGGCAGCAATTAGCCATCTGTGGTAGTCACATCGGCAATATGAGACACGCGTATCTTTGGAGGGGCTTTAAGAGTTGGCCTTCTTTCCCAGTATTTCAACCACGACTCAATCACCAAGCCTCGTAGCTTCAACTGATCAGGAGTCTCACACAGGAGCTCAGGGATGTCTTGCTTACGACCCATCTGGCGCTTCACTCGCGCCGGAAAATAAAATGTCTTGTTCGTCAAGCCAGCGAGACATACATAGGCATCACAGAAATCATGGGTCACATATTCGGAGATGTATCACCATTAGATCCACCATACGATCTCCCGAGACTCCTTCAAGAGCGCAATCCATTCCGTTACCGAGCGAAAGTCAGTGTACTTCCTCTTTCTTTGACAATAGTTCGCCAACGATGATGATGTTCGGTGCTCCTCGATGAGACCCAAGTGCTCCATCAACCAGATATGTTCAACAGTTAGCTAGGGTTAGATTGCATACCAATTATCCCAAACTAAAAAAAAAAAAAAGTTAGGGGCAGAAACCCACGCGGGTTTTGTAACCAGTAGAGGCAAAAATCAGACAGTAGTAGAAAAGGGGTGTAAAATACCTGGAGAAGCAGCGAGCTCCCTCGAAAGTCGTGTTTTGGATTCGAATCATCTAAGCCCATTATGGTTTCCGCTAGCATTAGAGGCACAGGATTGTAGCCTCGGGACATGTCATCGACAATTTGAATTAAGTTTGCTGGTCCGGTTCTTTTGCCGCCATGCTAAAAGCAAAACACGCCAAGGAGACATAATACGAGCGCTCGCACTCGTATCACGGGACCATATTCCAAGGTATCGGGAGATTGAAAATATTCGACTATGGTTTGGAAATGTACCTTTTCGCCGAATATTGCACTTCCGATGACCTGGGACGTAAGACATAATAACTCCTTGTACTGCTTCGGGATGTCCGTTGGCGTAGGAGGCGACGTCGGTCGAGCAAAGTGGTTTGTTCCTAGGATTGAGGACCATTCCTCCGGAAGCGGACATAATTCCTTCCACGCAAAGCGGAAGACATGCATCTTCGGATCCCAAAAAGTCTCCGCCGCACGGAGAAAGTCGTGATTAATCCGCACTTGACGAAGACTCATCAGGCTCGTTAACTTGTATCTACCAAGCTCCTTCTTCTCTTCTTTTGACAAGTTGCTCATCCAAGTCGCAAGCTTCTTCTCGAATGCCATGAGAACCGGGAGGATTTCTTTGAAATTTGAGAAAATATATGATGGAGACTTTGAGGTGATGATGATTATATGCATAATATGAGGTATTTATACACCTCCATGCATGATAAAAATGGAGAAAGCAACCAGCAACGATCACATAGCCGTTGCCCTCCATATCCCATGATTTTAGCCCATTTGCAATGGCTAGTAAAAAAAAAAAAAGGGGAAAACAGTGCCAAAACCCGCGCGGGTTTTGATATGCCTAGACCCAGCGCGCGCCTGTCCAAGCCCAGACCTAGGACTTGCTGAAGAGAAAACCCGCGCGAGTTTTCTGTCGACATGGGCCGACCCTTCGCAACACAGCCTACTTGTTTTCTGATTTGGGTCTTGTGAAGTGAATAGGTCATTTCATGTATCTTTGATGTTTTGGATCTTGTCATTGACCCAGTGATGCTCGGTTCTGAAATTTTCGCTCGAGTTTACTCTGACACTTATATTTTTGTTTTCTTTTATTTTTTATTTTTGGGGAAATGGGATTAAGTTGGGATTACTTCGTCATGTAGAAAATCATTCAGTTATGCATTAATAAAATAAAATCACGCATTCACCGAGTCTTGCATATAAAATCATAAATAAAATTCATAAAAGTCTTCCATTAAATAAAAAATAAGTACAAATAAGTTTAAAAGTGCATGGAGTCTTGCTTGTCATCGGTTCGATCACCACAAGGAGCCCGAATCGTCGCTATCTTCAACCGAGTCGGCACCAGCATGAGAAGTTCCAGCGTTGTAGGCACCAGCCGTACCGAAATAGGTGTCCCAAGAATAGTAGTCAGGACTAGGAGCCGTCTGCGGTGGCCCGGACAAGGGAACTTCAGAAGCATGCACGCTCGACGGTGATGATACAGAATGCCCTTGCGAGCCGGCTAGCCATGAATGATCTGGGACATGCCACTCAACAGAAGGAGTAGGCCATATAGGACCAGCTCCATAATCGGGGGCTGGCCAACCAGAAGAAGAGGATCCTCCTAGCCAAGAGTGTTGGGGTGCAGACCACTCTTGGGTACCTGTGGGCCATGAAGGACCCATTCCAGGAGTTGGAATTGGCCAACCAGCAGAGTAAGAACCAGAGCCAAAAGAGGAGACGCCATATGGTGCAGGACGTGAAATAGCATCATCCGCTAGGGCCTGACCGCCAAGATACCCTACAGACGCACCTGAATCATGGTCCCTCACCACAATTTCCCGACCATGACGAGCAGAACGCACTGAATTCGAAGTGCGGCGAGAATGAGAAGGCCAATTGGTAGCACTCTACTCTGAAGCATCTTCCACCCAATAGGAATGGGGTTGGGTTTCACCACCATACCCAACACTGTGATGTGACCCTCCTTGGCCGAGTTGTTCCTCCAAGGACATCTGAGCCATGTCCTCTTCCATAGGACGGCGACCTCTCCTGCCAGATCTGCTATGATGAGACCCAGTTGAATGATGACCCTCGATCATGATGCCTTTGCCGTGACCGTCCGACACAACTGCTAGGGTAGGACGAGAGGATCCACCAATCTCTTCCCGAGGTCGGCCTCGAGAAGTATACTCCCCTGCCGAAGAGCGACATGGGGGCTTAGTGCGAGGGATCCCTCAGTCGAACGTCGAGGAGGATCTCGAGGAATGGACTCTGCGTCGGCCTCTACATCAGCCCTTCAGCCCTCTCGACGGCGTCCCCACGATACCTACCCGAGCGGGTAAATACTCGATCAACGTGCTTCAGCATCGTGCTCCACTCCTTGGTCACTTGACGGAAAATATCCCATCTTGGTCACTGGTTTCCGGTCAAACTCTCGAAGTGTAGAGCATTGACTACTAGTCTCCACCTCTAAGAAACCGCCGATCCTTCTTCTCACCGGTTGAGCCTCCATCTCAGCGACCTTGGCATAAGGCCCCAACTGCAAACCTCACGGTCAGGAATCAGCTAGAAACTTAATGAGAAATCAGAAGCAAGAAGATACCTACCACCCGAGGGGCTAGACGGCTCAGATAGCGTTGGAATTCCTCATCAAACTGCTCCTGGGGAACGTTATGTACAAAGTTGTCAAAGTCTTGGCCGCGAATCCATTCTCCCAGGGTACCTGGAACGACACGCCATGGCTCGAACATATGTTCCGGAGGATCCAGGGGGATAAGACCGGGGTATCCACCCAAGATTTGTCTCGTGGCTCTCTCCCCCAAATACCATATGAAGCCCGAAGGTCCCTCCATCAGGACACTGTAACACGTGGTTTGTAAGACCTCGGTATTGTCGTTCTCTCTCTCAGGGAGCTGGCGGCCTTGGTCATAGAAACTAAGTCAATGGTCGGGATGAGATTGCTAAGGTAAGGTATTTGGTTGAAAGGGTCACAACGCAAGAAACAAAGCTATGGTCGGTCAAAGAATGGAAAATGGGCTTCGGAGGTTTTCGGGATGCAAATGGGAACGAGATAGGTTTCGCAACAAGAAAGCAACAAGGAAAGAAATCAAGTGGCAATTCCGTTAGAAAATACCCACCGGGCTTCCTCTTTCGAGGAAGGTCCGGATTATCTTCCCAAAAGTCCACCACGGACCCGAAGGGTTGAAGAAACGAAATTCCCTAGTTAGCCTCTATTCATTTTCGTGAGTAGAGGACTAACTATCCTGATTCCAACCTTCCAGCTCAAGTGTTGGATGTGTTCGGGGACTTTCGAACCCAAATACATCCCACTTGAGGAAAGGAAAGGAGTGGGAAAAGTGATTTCCCAACTAATTACTCACTAAAATTGCTAACCCATGCCTAATTACCCATTCACACCCTTAATTACCCCCTAACCCATAGGGTTTCTAGCCACTAATCATAATACTAACTAAGCTAACAACATCCAAACCAACCCTAAGCATGATTTCTAACATCAACAAACATAAACCAAGCAAGAACAATGAAATAACACGCAAGGCAATTAGATAACAAGGAAAGTAATTAGCAAAGTAATTAATAAAAGAGTTAAGGGAAGAGAATACTTATCAAAATGTTGTAGATGAACTAGAGAAAATAATAAAAGATGATTCAACAATCTTTCAATTGCTTGAATCTCCAAATCTTCACAAACACCATAAACCGTAGGTTAATCTCTCACTAAACTCTCTCTAACATCCACTAATTACAAGCTGGAAAATATTCTAAGTCTATCCCTAGATGCCTCTCAATGCCCCCCCCCCCAAGATGTCTTCAAAAAACAGCCAAGGAAGCTATTTATACAAAGCATAAAAACCTCCCCAAAACGCAGCACAAAAGGCCGAAATCACGTGCAGGACATAGGGAGACCGTGGGCACGGTCTAGGAGACCGTGGGTATGGTCCCAGCGAAAAAGGTCGGGCGATTTCGAGCTTCGAGAGACAGTAGGTACGGTCCTGGAGACCGTAAGTACGGTCTCCTTCGGGATCAGGAGGTCGCGGGAGCGACCCATATGATAGCGGGCGCTACCGTCTTCAGCTGACGATTCATGGTCGACTTTGAGCACAGCAGCAGGGGGTCATCGCGGGCGCGAACCGTCTGGTGGCGGGCGCGACCAGCGAAGAGTGCCAGGTGATTTCTCCTTCGCGTGGACGTAGTTGCGGTTTTGCTTGGCCTAGCGGCCGTAGCGGGCGCTACCCCAGAGGTGGCGGGGGCTACGTATGACTTCCTTCCTCTTGTTCCTTTCTTCTTTCCGATGCATGTAACGCCCGTTACGAGGATCATAGCGGGTGTTACCTCGCTAATTGGCACCAAAGGCTGGGAAAGTAGTCCCGGGTCAACTCCGCCTCGATTCTCGGTCCCACTCGGCTCGGGAAATCACTAAAAAATGCTTTAAAAAGGCCCGATTTACCACGTTTTGAGTAAAAACTCCAAAGCCTACAGAATACCCAAAAACATACTAAAAAGCCATGAAAAGAAACACGAAACGAGTCAAAAGCCTAAGAATTAAGGCGTTATTTAGACACAAAACGGGGTCTAAACAACCCCTCACACTTAAACTTTTGCTCGTCCCGAGCAAAACAAAACAAAACAAATAAGAAAACTAAACACCAACTCCTCTGTCGTGGGAGGAAACGAGTGCATTTAGCGTATGCACCAAGCCCTTTGAACCCCCCGGCAGCCCGGGTGGACGAGATGGACTCGTGAGGGTTTGTAGCAGCTACAGCCACAAAAGCCAAAGAAAAAGGAGAGAGGGAAAGTGAAAACAAGACCGAAGAAAAACAAAGGAAAAGAAAAAACAAAAGCTTTGCTTCAAAAGATTTTGAAATCTAGATTAGGAAAACGTTATTAAACCTCCAACAGGAACCGTTATGAGCATCTCACAATCCCCTATCCCAAGCAAAGTCAGTCTTTGAGATTGTCGATTTCCTACATCTAGTGTTAAGCAAAACCCCATGTGCATAAGTACTAGTGGGTTCCAACCGAATCCAAAAGACTCCAAAGACTCATGTCCGAGCTCAAAAACAACGAAACGAACAAGGAAAGAGTTGCCCTTCCTCGCATTTGGTCGCCCTTGGCTTGGTGAGGGCCGTAGGTGATGCAAGGAGAGGCCCCACACTTTATTAACGCTTAAACTTTTCTTTTGGGGTTAGGTATTCCCAACCAAATCCTCTTTTCATTTTTTTTTCTTTTTAAAGGTTGGTATTAGCCTTACTTTCGGGAATTTGACGGCCCATAATTCAGGGTTTACACTCCCAACACAGTCTTTTCCATACACACCTCCGTCGAGAATTCGGTATAGGAGGAGCTTAAGGGGTAATAGCGTCGTACCGCTAATACCGGGCCCGTGTAGGTTGGCCAAGTGTATGGTGGTTAATGTCATTCAGCGACACGCCCCACTTAATCCGGTTATTGTAGCTTTTGCTTTCTTTTTCTTTTTGTTTTGACTTTGCTTTTGGTTTTATAAAACGGGAAAAAGAACAAGCTCAGACACGAACCCCTAGAATCTCCCGACTTCAACCAGAATGTGAAAGGAATCGGGAGTTTCACTAGACACTTGATGACGGAAATCTAAGAAGGTAAGTCATGACTAGTACCCGAGACAGGGTCGAAAACGCTCAGACCGGTTTCTTTTAAAGAAGTTTAAGAACGGCTTCTCAATTTCGACAACAAGACCCAAGAAATAAAGCAAAAACGAAAACGAAAGAAAACTTTTAAGGTTTTCACTCCCCTCCCCCGTTTTTTTTTGCTCCTTTTTCACATAAATTTTTTTTCAGATTTTAAGCAAAAACTGGGAAAACAAAAAGCAAAAACTAGAAAACAAAAACAAAAATGCTAGGTGATCTACCCTTGAAACAGAATATCCCCCCCCCCCTCACACTTAAAACGCCACAATGTCCTCATTGTGGGAAGGTGTCACTGAAATGGGTAGAGAACCTACAAAAACAAACAAACAAGAACAACTAGCACATAAAGTGGTGGCGACCCGAGCCCACACGGCTCCAACAACAATATAATCTCAACACAGACACTCAAAGGGGCTCGCCACCCAAAAGAAAAATCAAGCATGCAACAAGGATCAAAATATGTACACATTCAAAGAGTGCGGAAAGAGGTAACCTCGGGGTCTTCAAATAAATAACGAACCCAATCCCCGATCCAAGAAAAATGTCACACTTTGGTTAGGAATAAACGAGAAAAGACATAATAAGTGTGAGTGTTCGCATGCATAAAAGAAAAAGAACAAAAACAGAAGTAAACATAGGACACTAGCTACGGAAAACTAAACAAGACAAACTATTTACAAGATGCACGTTGACACTAACTAACCTCAACCCCGAATCTCACTAGTTTGAGGCGGGAATTGAGGGTGAAACGTCTCTCATGACCGACCCAACCAATGATGCAGTAATGGAGCAGTTGAACACGAATTCGGCCAGGAGGATCAGATCTTGCTCATGAAAAACAACAGCTAATCAAGACAAACTATTTACAAGATGCACGTTGACACTAACTAACCTCAACCTCGAATCTCACTAGTTTGAGGCGGGAATTGAGGGTGAAACATCTCTCATGACCGACCCAACCAATGATGAAGTAATGGAGCAGTTGAACACGAATTCGGCCAGGAGGATCAGATCTTGCTCATGAAAAACAACAGCTAATCACACAACACACTAATGCAAGAATAAAACACTCGAACTCAGCACACACAAACAGAACATAGGAAGCACAAAAACAGCCTACTGATAGTGCAAGTGTGCGTGAAAATTGACAAACTCTTAGTGCAATCGGTGTATGTGTGTTCAACAGATGAATAACAACAGCCCATTACGCACAACACTGAGCAAGAACAAAGCATTCAAACCCCAGCACACAACAAGGTGAGATTATGTGCAAAAATCGACAGGCCTTAGCCCTAAATTAGCAAGAAATAGGCAAGCGAATCCAATGCAGCAAGAACGAGTGTGTGTTTCATAGATGAAAGGCAACAATTACTCACACAAACACCACATAAGACCTCACCATTCGAATTTATCACACAGCAAGGCTAGATTATGCACAGAAAATTGACAAAATCGATCCCTAACTCACCATTAATGATGATCACAAGGCATCAATTCAAGGTCATAGCATTCGGATCCAGCACATAGTGAAGTAGAACATGAGTTAAAATTGACAAAATCTAATCCTAACTCAGCAATAATGATGAACGAATTAGATATGGATGAGAGGGGAAAGGATTTCGCATAATTTACACAAGAGTTACCTCACTTAGCTGTCTATACCAAATGCTTGAACAATGGCACACGCTTTGGGATGAATCTGGCAGAAATTCGAATCCCTAGCAGCAAATTTCGCAGCAGAGGAGAAGAAATTATGGTTATGTTTCGAAAATGAGGAGAGATGTGGAAGGAATTGATGAATGAGAGGGATTGAAGAGTGTGAGTGATAGTTTTTCGCAGGTCTAGGGTTGTTAGAGAGGGAGAGAGTTGAGTGAGTGAGAGAAAGAAACGAAAGTAGTGAGAAAAATCGGGATTTTAGGGCCAAATAACACGCTGTGATTGCAGTCGCGGCGCGCGACACTGTCATGCGCGCGATCACCGAGGCCGAACGCAGCTAGCGTCTTTGCGCTGGGAAACGGTCGCGAACAATACCAGGTCGCGGGCGCGACGTGCTGAGAGCGTTGGGAGCTGCTGGGCGTTGCTCGTGCAACCGCAGGCGCGGTCTTCCTTTGTCGCAGCTACGGTGAGCTGCTGGAGCTTGTGCTGGTGCTGCTGTACGCTGTGTAGCGGGTGCTACACATTGGGTAGTGCCTGCTACCTTTTCTCTGCTGTCAACTCCAAACTTCAATTAAAGTTCAACACTCCAAAACAAAATCCAACTCCTAAAAATTTCTACTCTTCAATACTCAATTTTTCAACTCTTCCCCACATTCAATCCAAAATTTCGTAACTCTCAAACTCTCTCAACATCATATTCTTTTTCAAAAACCAAAATCACTCACACTACTTCTTCACTCCAAATTTCAATTTTTCTTATTTTTTCAACTCCAACTTTTTCTATTTTTCACATCATTTTTCTCTTTTTTTTTCAAACTTTTTCTTTTGATCCTAGAACTAATACCTCAAATTACAAAAGAAATAAATAAAGAAAAAGAACAAGACAAGAAAAATAGAAAAACCTAAAGAAAAACTAAAAAGAAAAATTAAAAAGAAGAAAAAGAAATAAAATTAGAAAAATGCAAAAAACTAGCAAAATTGAAATAGGAAACTCAAAAAATTATGGGGTGCCTCCCATAGAGCGCTTGTTTCAGGTCCATAGCTCGACCTACATACTTACTTGATTCTTGGAACCTCGGGACACAAACCAAAAACATCATCAACCTTTTCCACCAATTCTTCTTCCTCTTTTTCCCATGATTCTCAAAGAGGTTCATGAATGTCATGGGACACTCTTCCGGTGGTCTAATCTATCCGCCTAGGATATCCGCATAACGTTTTCTTTGGCTTCCTCCACCAACGTTTCCTTCTTCTCTTCCAACGCTTCCTAGCGGGCCTAGGACCTTTGAAAATCAGCTTATTGACTTTGTTGCGCTCAACATAGGTTTCACTCAAAGAAATTTCCTTCCGCCATGGAATGATCTTAAGAGGATGATCATGGTAAATATCCTCAAATTCATTTAGATTTGGATGCGAAGCCCTTAGATATTTGATTTCTCCCCAATCATCGGGCTCAACTTTAAGAAAATAAGGCTCCTTTTGGGGTTCATCCAAGATGTCTACCACCGCATTGGCCTTAAAATGAGATTCTTTGGGAGATTTCACTCTTGAAGGGTCGATGTCAAAATCAATATGATCTCGACCCACATAAAGAGACAAGCGGCCTCTTTTCACATCTATGGTAGCTCCTGTGGTAGCCAAAAAGGGTCGACCAAGAGTAATAGGACTTCTCCAATCCTCATCCATCTCCAAAATAACGAAGTCACGAGGGATAAGGAAACTTCCCACTTGAACTGGGATGTCTTCTAATATTCCTAAGGGCTTCCTAACACTTCGGTCCACAAGTTACAAGTGGATAGTTGTAGGGGTCGAGTCATCAAGGTTCAGCTTCTTACATATAGTGTGTGGCATGACACTAACACTTGCCCCCAAGTCGCATAATGCATTATCAATCTTCATATCACCAATTAAGCATGGAATAGAGAAACTACCGGGATCGGCTAGTTTCTCGGGAGACTTGCTTCCCATAATGGCGTTGCAACTAACTGTGAGATGAACGGTCGATAACTCCTTGATTCTTCTCTTGTTTGTCAAAAGGTATTTGAGATGTTTCTTGAATGAAGGACTTCCGACATGGCATCTAGAAATGGTATATTAACTTGGAGTTTCTTCATCATCAAAATAAACTTGGAGAATTTATCATCATTCTTCTGTTGAATCAATCTTCCGGGAAATGGAACTGGAGGTCTATATGAAACGGGTATCTCCAATGGGTTTACATGAATATCCTCCCTCAAGACTTCCTTTCCTTTCTCTCGTCTTTTCTCAATCTCTACCCTCTCTTCCAACTTCTCTTTTTCTTTATCCTCGGGCTCATTTACCACAACATCATCCTCCTTCTCCTCAATTATGTTTTGCTCAACTTTAAGCTCTCCTCTTCATCGCTATCCACCACAACTCCCTCATTCTCTCCCAAAGATCTCTCCTCCGCTACCAAAGGTTCTTCAATTTTTCTTCCACTCCTTAGGGTAATGGCTTCAACTTGCTCCCCTTGGATAGGTTGAGGTTGAATGGGTTGAGAAAAGTATATTGTTGAGCAACTTGGGTCATTTGGGTTTCAATGTCTCTAAGGCGAGCACCCTCACTTTCTTGATTAGCCACAATTTGTTGCAACAACTTTTCAATCACAGAATCTTGGGATGGTTAAGAAACTTGGGGTTGTGGGGTGGTTTGATGTGAAAACTCTTCTTGAAAATGTGCATGATGGTCATAAAATTGAGAAACAGGATCAAATATAGGATTGACAAATGTAGTGTAACCGGGATCATCATCTTCATAAGAATGGGAATAAAGTTGGTTGGAATAAACGACATTCACATGTTTTACTTGACGATACTCCACACATTGATGCTCGAGATGTTGACCAAAACACAACTTACAAATATGCAATTTAGGAACGGGAATGGATGCAAGGGCTTGCATACCTCGAGCTAAGTTCAATTGGTTGGAAACTTCATCATTCACCATCTTCTTTTGCAAATCAAGGACGGTAGCCATTAGAAGCTTGATAGTGGCGTTGTGTTCCAAATAATGATCCCCATTTCCTAAATTTTGGCCGCCTCCCCAACTAGGCATATTCTGAGATAGCTCATGAAGAAAAATATTGGCTTCCTCCGCAGTCTTCTTTAGGAACATCCCTCCGGACGCATTATCAATAGATTCTCTAAGAGGACCACGGAGCCCATGATAGAAATGTTGAAGCAACATCCAATCCGGTAAATTATGATGAGGGCATTATCGTTGAAGACTCTTAAATCTTTCCCAAGCGTCGAAAAGACTCTCTCCCGGCCCTTGCTTGAAACTTGAAATTTCTGCTCGAAGTCGGTGTGTCTCCTCCGTCAGAAAGAAACGGTGAAGAAAATCTCCTTTGAGTGCCTCCCATGAAGAATAAAAACCAAGTGGGCATGTTTGTAGCCATATCTTCGCTTTCCCCGCAAGAGTGAGAGGAAAGAATTTCAACTTCAAATATTCTGATGATATCCTTGGAATATGTATAAAGCTAATCCGGTCTTCAAACTTATCAATATGAGCAATGGGACTTTCAACAGCATCGTCCCCATGAAACGGGTTTCTTTCGAAGACTTCAAGTAAATGCGGTTTAAACTCGAACACGGCATCGGGTGGCAATGGTGGTAATGTGATAGGACTGCCTCTCGTACCCAATGATGGAACGACATATGATAGAAGGGTACGAGGTGAACCAGCTTGAGCTTCACCCATTAAAACGCGAGGACTCCTACAAAAAAATGAAGAAGCATCAAATTCATTTGGATTGACACAAACTGATTAGCGTGAAAGCAAACTCAAATAACCAAAAACCAAGAAACTAAAACTAGGGGCGCTGGCTCCCCGGCAACGCCGCCATTTTGTGTAACACGTGGTTTGTAAGACCTCGGTATTGTCGTTCTCTCTCAGGGAGCTGGCAGCCTTGGTCATAGAAACTAAGTCAATGGTCGGGATAAGATTGCTAAGGTAAGGTATTTGGTTGAAAGGGTCACAACGCAAGAAACAAAGCTAAAGTCGGTCAAAGAATGGAAAATAGGCTTCGGAGGTTTTCGGGATACAAACGGGAACAAGGAGATAGGTTTCGCAATAAGAAAGCAACAAGGAAGGAAATCAAGTGGCAATTCCGTTAGAAAATACCCACCGGGCTTCCTCTTTCGACGAAGGTCCGAATTATCTTCCCCAAAGTCCACCACGGACCCGAAGGGTTGAAGAAACAGAATTCCCTAGTTAGCCACTATTCACTTTACTGAGTAGAAGACTAACTATCCCGATTCCAACCTTCCAAATCAAGTGTTGGATGTGTTCGGGGACTTTCGAACCCAGATAAATCCCACTTGCGGGAAGCAAAGGAGTGGGAAAAGTGATTTCCCGACTAATTACTCACTAAAATTACTAACCCATGCCTAATTACCCATTCACACCCTTAATTACCCCTAACCCATAGGGTTTCTAGCCACTAATCATAATACTAACTAAGCTAACAACATCCAAACCAACCCTAAGCATGATTTCTAACATCAACAAACATAAACCAAGCAAGAACAATGAAATAACAAGCAAGGCAATTAGATAACAAGGAAAGTAATTAGCAAAGTAATTAATAAAAGAGTTAAGGGAAGAGAATACTTATCAAAATGCTGTAGATGAACAAGAGAAAACAATAAAAGATGATTCAACAATCTTTTAATTGTTTGAATCTCTAAATCTTCACAAACACCACAAACCCTAGGTTAATCTTTCACTACACTCTCTCTAAAATCCATTAATTACAAGCTGGAAAATATTCTAAGTCTATCCCTAGATGCCTCTTAATGCCCCCTCCCCCTCCAAGATGTCTTCAAAAAACAGCCAAGGAAGCTATTTATACAAAGCATAAAAACCTCCCCAAAACGCAGCACAAAAGGCCGAAATCACGTGCAGGACATAGGGAGACCGTGGGCACGGTCTAGGAGACCGTGGGTACGGTTCCGGCGAAAAAGGTCGGGCGATTTCGAGCTTCGAGAGACCGTAGGTACGGTCTCCTTCGGGATCAGGAGGTCGCGGGCACGACCCATATGGTAGCGGGCGTTACCGTGTTCAGTTGACGATTCATGGTCGACTTTGAGCACAGCAACAGGGGGTCGTCGCGGGCGCGAACCGTCTGGTGGCGGGCGTGACCAGCGAAGAGTGCCGGGTGATTTCTCCTTCGCGCGGACGTAGTTGCGGTTTTGCTTGGCCTAGCGGTGGTAGCGGGCGCTACCCTAGAGGTGGCGGGGGCTACATCTGACTTCCTTCCTCTTGTTCCTTTCTTCTTTCCGATGCATGTAACGCCCGTTACGAGGATCGTAGCGGGTGTTACCTCGCTAATTGGCACCAAGGGCTGGGAAAGTAGTCCCGGCTCGGGTAATCACTAAAAAATGCTCTAAAAAGGCCCGTTTTACCACGTTTTGAGTAAAAACTCTAAAACCTACAAAATGACCAAAAACATACTAAAAAGCCATGAAAATAAACACGAAATGAGTCAAAAGCCTAAGAATTAAGGCGTTATTTAGACACAAAACTAGGTCTAAACAGACGCGGAGACGAGTATCGTGCTCCCTTGGTTGCAAAGGGGTGGGCAATCCACTCAAGTCGAATTCTGCCCATGGATGCCAATTCACGTTGGCCTGCAGGAGAAAGAGAGTCACTCCAAGGGTAAAAGCAAAATAAATAAGGACGCTAGGTATAAGGAAATACCGGAGTGAGGTTATCCAGCATGCGACGAATGCAATCAAGACGACCCGACTGGAATTTCTTCCCACAAACAGCCTCGTTAGACCAGCGTTCAGCAGCTGGAATTGTCTTATTCTTTTTGGAGTGAATGCCCAGAAACAGAATATACTCATATGCCCATGACTGCATAAACATAAAGTCAAAGAAGAATTGAAAGAGTAGCAAAACTACAAAGAGAAGAGTCTCGGGGACATACCTCGAGCACCTTCCACAGCGAAGGGCCATACTGATGACGAGTATGAGACTCGTGAAGGTAAACCGGATCAGTATCCTGTGAAAGCCGAACGCCGCGGCGAAGCCAGAGGACGAAGTTCGCGTAAGCCGCCTTTCCCCAGTTTAGGTTCCGGACATTGTTGAAGTCCAGAAGATTACGAAACCATGTCAAGGTGATATTATCCCCCCGGTTGGCAAAAATGGTGGCAGAAATGATGTACGCCAAGAAGATGAAGCGGCGTTGATCCACAAGCAAGTTCTGAAAGTTGGCGTCACGGATGGCCGCCTCGAAATGCGCGTAAGAAATATTGGAAAGGCCTTGTCCTTGACCTAAGCGCGCTGAAGCTGGACCTAGAAGATCCAAGACCATGGATGGAATTTCAGCGTCAAAAACTACATTACGCCCACCCCACGGAAGACCAGTAATCATAACGAAATCTGTGGGAGTAACCGTCATCTCCCCCACAGACAGATGAAAGGAATTGGTGGTGTCCCAAAACCTCTCAGCTATGGCGCGGCCTATGACGCGATATGTACGACCCTTCCAAGCCTCCAAACATTGCCAGAACGGCATAAACCCCGCCATAGTCAGGGTATGTTCAACGAAATGCCTAGGAATCAAAGCGGCTACCTTAAGTGGATTCTTTAAGCCACCAGAGGTTTTCAAGTTGTCCTCCTAAAGACAAATAAAAGGGCCAGTTAAAGTTGGGAGCTCGTCTAAATACTTTAGGCATATTCTTTCGGGCCCTAGCTGGACTCAGCACTAACACTGGGCTCACAGCCATGGCCCATAGAATTAATAAATTGAAAATAAATAAAATAAATAAAAAAAGGCGCAAAACAAAAAGAAAAGCAGAAGAAAAATCCACACGGCCCGAATGAGCCGGCCCAGCAGGACAAAAACTCGCACGGGTTTTGTTCTCTGATGGGCCGATCATCCAGGCCCATTATTCTTTTCAGTAGTCTACGGACCAGAAAACCCGCGTGGGTTTTCTCTATCTTAGTGGGCCGAATTTTGGGTCGAGCATGCATAAGACTCACACTAATTTTTCTCATGGGTCGAGTTTGGTCTGTTTCTCAAGATGGGTTATCATGTGCAAAGCGTAAATAAAAAGGAGCCATCATGCAAGCATGCTTAAAATAATTAAAAATCGACAAGACATGAAAAATAAATTCGTGCTTGCTCTTTTTTTTTTATTAAAGTAAGCATAAAAGAGAAGTTTTGGAAATTACCTTGCCATGAGAACGGTAGAACCAAGCATGATTCCAGGGTTGAATAGTAAGGTCTGAAGGGTCGGCATTTGCACCCGGAATAAAGTTGCGACGTGAAGACATTTCATGGGACCATGCCGCCGCATGTGGGAGAGGAGGATTCCTATGACCTCGGGGATGCATCTTCCAAAGAACTCAAATTATCTTCAAAGAACAAGGCTGCGTGACACGTTCTTGTCCACACAAATGCATGGCCCACGTTGATGCTTTTCACGAGAAAAAAAAAAAGAAAACAACACCAAAACCTGCGCGGGTTTTGGGTGTTCTATGGGCCCAATTCTGGTGGCCCAGCGCCTTTAGCAGCCCAGTAAAAATGACAAAACCCACACGGGTTTTCTACCGACAAGAGCGAAATTCAGCGGCCTAAGGTCATATGGCCCAGCATCTTTCAACGGCCCAAAGACTGCGGCCTAAGGGTTTAATTAATTCAGGTAAAAATCTGAACCCATTTGCATTTTTGCGAAAGCTAATACTTACTTTTATGATTTTCATGTTGCCACATAAAAGACCACCTTCATCTGGCAACCGCTAAAAGGGACCATCTACCGACAAGTTGCCACATAAAAGAGCACTATCATTAGGTCGCCACAAAAAAGGGACCACCTGTCATCCGGTTGCCGCATAAAAGAGCACCATCAGCGACAGTCGTCAAACGGTTGCCACCTAAAGGCCTCCAACGATGTCGTCAACGACAGTCATCCAACGGGTTCCACATAAAGGACTCAAACGATGTTAGCAATAGCAGTCGTTCGAACGGATCCTACTTAAAGGTCTCCAAACGACATCCCTTAGCATCGGTCGTCCCACGGTTGCCACCTAAAGGTTACCGACGATCTCTTCATCAGCAGCAGTCGTCCAACGGTTGCCACCTAAAGGTTTCCGACGACATCATCATCACCAGCATCTTCAGTCGTCCAACGGTTGCCATCTAAAGGTTACCGACGACATCATCATCAGCAACGTCACCTGGTCGCCATACAAAAGAGCACCGCCAGTATCAAGACAGACATCAATTCTACTTTGACCTTCGTCCTATTCGGACTCGATCAAAGTGGGGGCTCTCTGTAGACACCAAGATTTGCATCAATATAATCCCGGCTTACCAATAAATCATTTGGGCCATGTAATAAGCGAAACAAGCAAAACAAACCCAAGCCGGCCCAGTACCAGAAGGAAAACCCACACGGGTTTTAGTTAAAGTAGTCGGCCCAGAGCCAGAACAAGCCCAAGGCGCTCCCGGCCCAGACACTACAAAATCGCGTGGGTTTTGTACTCCTTGAAGCGCGTCGTTTTGGCGTTGCTTACGTCAGCAATCCGTGTACCAGATTGAGAAAAGCCGTGCGGGTTTATATTCAATGATCTGGCGCCAAAATCCTTTGATCACCCTCCCATGATATTAGCCCCATGTGCATTGGACTTCTTCCCTTGACTTTTGTGATTGAATGGCATGATCATGGGAATGTGTCCCCTTGATTTTCCCTCCACTTCCATCTTAAACACTACCCTCACCACCTATAAATACCCCCCTCCATTCCATTCATTCTTCATCAACAACTCTCATAAACCACCTCCATTATACTCAAATCACCAACTATCATCATAATTCTACCCTTATTCTCCTAAAACTCTCTCTATCCATCCTCTTATTGTCACTCTCCTACTCTACCAAATCCTCATCACATCGCTACACATATATCACCTTTCTATCATTCTTATATTCATTCTTCATTCGCCAAGTCAAGGGAAGTCAAGGCATTTCATCGGCGCATCCGGATCCATAGACCAACGAGGTTCGCCCTTACGTTTCTTTCATTATTGTTATTTTAATTATGTAATTTGTATTTCATTTTCATTACTTGTGCATTTTTTGTAAATAAAAACCTTGTTTTATAATGTATGCTAAGAATTTAAAGTTGTGAAATTAATTAAACTTCTGCCCGCTCTTTTTCAACTTAATGTCGATTTTAGTAGAGTCTGTTTTTTAACAGGCAAATTCGAGAATTTTTATAATTCTTGAATTCGTAACCTTACCCCCGGACATAGAATCGGGTTTTGTAGACCGGAGTCATTTTTATTAATTTTATGGTTTGTCGGTTTCCTTAAATCGACTGGCAGCTCTTTATTTCTTTTTATAATTCGTTTGATTATTTAATCTTGAAATTTACACTAAAACTATTTAAAGATGATTTAGACATCTCCCATTCCTCACATTCAAGGCCAAAGCTGAGAGAAAATGGGTCATGAAACCATAAAACCCGCACGGGTTTTATTGATTCTAACTCATTTTCTCTGGCCCAGGAAAGTGGACGGCCCAGCCAAAGATCAGTCAAAACCCGCGTGGGTTTTGACCGTCCTTGGCGGTCCGATTACGTTCTTTTGGGCCCGAGTTGGTAATTTGGACGATTTTAAATTATATTTAATATATTTTTGGTGTAATTTCAATACTTAAATAATAAAAAACGGATATGTAGAATAAATAAAATTTCACCACCCCGAAAATGAATTTCGTAAAATAAAAATATCCATATTTAAGGATTAACCAACCATAGTTGGCTCCCGATCACCTAAGTAGCGCGTCTTGGAAAAAGGATCACCTTTCTCCGGGGTCCTACAACTGCGAACGATGGACGCATAAAGTGTGAACATGGTATCCCTGTTATGCATAAGATTTGTCGAAGGGGAGAAAATGCATGGTTAGGCTTCTATGGATGTCCAATGTGGAAGGTAAACTCTAAAATTTATGGTTTTGGCTAGGGATTTTTGTATATGAGGGATGGGGGTTGAAATTAGGGTTTTTTCGACTTTGGGTTTAGGGTTTGGTTTTTCCAGAACATGAACTAACTACTGGTTCTGGTTTCAGTCGAAGCACCTTGATTGTGGATTCTTTAAATGGGAAAAAGATTTGGTCGGGGAAGTTGAAAATGGTTTGGTGGAGTAGAACAAGATGTTGAAGGAGAGGATTGACCAATTGGTGTGTGAAATTGGAACAGCTGCACACTTGAAGGAGGAGAATTTGGCCTTGAAGAAGAAACTTACAAAGGAGAAAGAGAAGAGAATGAAGGCATAGGAAGAAATTGTCATGTTGAAGAAGAAGGCCTTTAACAGGTCTGCCATGGAGGTTTTAGGAATAGTTTTTGGGATGTTACTGGTTGTTCTAGATTCAAAGAGTATGTAAGAATTGGGTGGGTACAAAGTCAGGTTCTGAATCTGAACTTTGTGGGGTAGTATAGTGTGGGTAGTGTTGATTTTTGTTGATGTAACCATGTGGATGTTGTGGATGTAAGCATTTGGGTGGGTAGGTGTTGTAATTTGGTGAACAATGAATTGCATATTGAATAAATGGATCTGTTGCATTAGTTTTCATATGTATGTTGCACAATTGAGTTGGATACAAACTGATACATTTGTTGTCAGTGACTGAGTTGTTGAACTTGAGAATTTGTGACAGAAACAGGGTGGAAATCACATCAAAGTGTAAAAATTCATGTTATTCAGTCAGATATAGACAAAAGTTCATATTACTGAAACCGACAAAGTAGAAAGTTTATATTATTCAGACATTGTATAATAAAACTTCATATTATTAGTAGTTTGATTGGAGGAAGTTCATGTTATTGAGACTTGCATTATTAAAAGTTCATATTTTTTACAATAGTCCTTTTTAAAGTTCATATTAAGATACAGACAAAAATATATGACAGAGTAAAGAATAAACATCTGATTAGATTGACTAAATTACATCATCCAAAGTACAGCAAAAGATTTCATGAGTTACAAACACAAAATGGCATCCATCCGTGCCTCAGATACAAGTTGTTCAACTTAATTACAACAATATAGAGTTTTAAAAGCTGCTTCAAAAACATCAAAATGGAAGCATCTTTGGAGCATTGAAAACATCAGCTTCTTCCAGCAAAAAAAGTGGGTGGTGGCATGGAGAAGGATTGTGATGCCCCACTTTGTTGACCATTCCCTTGAGTTTGTGGTCCTCCACCAGCAACGTCACCAACCACCTAACTAATGGAAAAGTGGGGAAACATGTTTAATTTATAAACCCTAAAGATTAATTTTTAAAAAAAAAAACAGAAAAGAAAAGACATAAGTTTGTTGAATAGCAATAAAAACATACCCCTCTCCAACTGTTACAAATGAACCAATATGATATGTTCCCCATCATTCCTCTTCCTCTACCTCTGCCTTCAGCCCCTCCTCTGCCTTGAATCCCTCCCCTCCCAGTTTCAGATCCAGATCTCCTACCAGAAGAAACCCTTCTCCCAGATTCAGAACCCCTATAAGACCCCCTTCTTGGAACATACCCGTTGTCATCTTTTGTTTCAAACATCCTCCCAACTCCAATTACAGGTTGTTGCCCTCTGCCTCTGCCTCTGCCTCTCCCTCTTCCCCTTCCTTGTGCAGCTCTCCTCCCAGTGGTTTGTGTCCCATCACCTCTGCCACTGCCATCACCTCTGCCACTGCCATCACCTCTAGCAATTGATGGTTGTTGAGCAGCTTCTGCTGTGGGACCTTGCCGAGGCTACAATGGAGTCCTCCTTGGCCTTCCCCTTCCTCTCTTTTCTGGAGGTTGGATGTTTAGATCTTGGGTGTATCGGGGGTCATCTTTGTTAGGACACTTCCTTTTATTGTGACCTTGACCATTGCACAATGAACAAACCATCACCCTTCCATGCCTTGTGAGCTTGCCTGGTCTCTTAGGGTCTTTAGTTGGGCCTCTTCTTCTGTTCCTCTTTGGCCTACCTGGTCCAATTTGCACTGGTGGTGGATCTAGAGGTAGTTGGACTTCTAGCCAGTGTCTCTTCCCCTCAACAGGTGGGATTCCAATATGATAAGCATCTAGATACTTGGCCTTCTTGTAGTAAGGGTCTACATAATCATCAGGATTGTGGTTCAACCACACACTACATGCTATGGCATGATGGCAAGGTATGCCAGTCATATCCCATTCTCTTTAAGTGCAACTTCTTTTGTTCATGTCAACCTTACACTTGTCCATATGCAAGTTCACTTCAAATTGGTTGTTCAATGTTGGGTGAACATATGCATTCCTTGCTCTTAGCTTAGATTTCTCTAATCTAGTCCTAATCCTGGGGCAGATATCATACTCAGATTCCTCCATGATCTTCTTCTTAGTGACAACCCTCTCCATAAGTGATGCTCTGATCTCCTCAAGCATGTAGATGCAGTGTTTAGCCCTAGCTTGGATAATGTAAGTGTTGAAAGTTTCTGCCATGTTGTTGCAGACAATATCACACTTGCTATCTGTCTGAAAAATGCCCTACCAAATTGGCTTGGATTCTCAGCAAGGAAATCATCAGATGCTTGCTGGTCCTCTTCCTTAAGAGCTTCAACTGCATACTTGAAGTCTGCTTCATTGTATGCCTTCACACAGTTCCAAAATAGTAACTTCAATTCTTCACCCTTATGATTTTTCTTCCAGTTGGCATACATGTGCCTAGCACAACGCCTATGCTCAACATCAGGGAAAACCTTTGGTACTGCATACAATATTGACTGCAAAAGTGGACATTTGTTCATTCGGTAAATTGATATAAAAATGAAGTATATATTATACAAACTGCCAAAAAATGAAGTACATATTATTAACACTGACGTATGAAAAAGTTCATATTATTGAAACTGACACAAGAAAAGTACGTACTTTTCACAACTACTGACAAATTTTAAAGTTCATATTATTCATACTGACATAAAACAAAGTTCATATTATTCATAATGACAAAAGACAAACAAAATTGAAGGTTGGAATGACAGAAACTTACCCTGTGCTCATCGGAAATGACCACCCAACCAGAGCCATCAGATCCACCAAGGCTAGCTTGCAAGTTCAACAGGAACCATTCCCAACTTTCATTGGTCTCCCCTTCTGTTATAGCCCATGCTATAGGAAACATTTGATTGTTTCCATCCATTCCTATGGTAGCCAACAGACACCCACCAAGGAATGTTTTAAAGAAAGCACCATCTATGCAAATAACAGGTCTGCATCCCTTCAAAAACCCTTCCTTCATCCCATGAAAACACATGAACAGCCTGTGGAACTCAGGAACATCACTCTCACCATCTGGGTTGGTACATAAGTTGAATGTGCTATTAGGTGTTGCAGCCTTCAATGCTTCCAAATAACTCCCAATCTTGCAGTAATGGGACTTCATTGAAACATGCAACATCTTGTGAGCTCTTTTTTTCACATCATAACAAAACCACCTAGCTCTGTCTAACCCAAAGTCCTACATCACTTGGGCTTTCAATTCTTTGGAAGGCCAATGAGGCCTTTCCTTATACCTTGCAAGATAGTGTTGTGCTATCCAAGGAGATTTTAATTGACAATTCTTTGTCATTCTCCTCGTGAGGTGTGATGCTTGTTAGCTGATCTGACAACAAAAGCCCTCAGCCTTTTATCCCATGAAGCATACACTTTGAACTTGCAGCTAGGTTGGCATATAACACCATACTTCCCAACCTTACTATCTAACACACCAATTTTGACACTGTAACCTCCATACAAACCACACCTTGCAACTGCTTCCTTGAATTTTTTGGCTGTCCCAAAAGTCATACCAACTTCCCACTAAAAATCCTTGAATTCGGTTTGCTCATCAATATTGCATCTCTTCCTCCTTTTCCTCAACATCCTTGGGACATCCTCTCCACTATCTCCATCTGTCTCCATCTCAGCCTCCGAGTCATCATAGTCACTTACACAGTCATGAGGATATTCCACTACCATCTATACACTTCCATCATCTTTGAACACCTCCTCACTCTTTTTCTTCTTAAACTCATCCTCCATCTCCTTGGCAGTCCTGTATTCATCATTTGATGTATCAACTTCTTCATTTATGGAGTTTTCACCCTCAACATCATCATCATCATCACTTGATTCATCATCATCCTCACACCCATCCTCAACATCCATATCCAATCTCCTTCTTGTCTTCTTACCATCTGATTTAATGTTGGCATCATCATCATCTGATTCATCAACACCCTTTTTTCCAGGCACCCAAGTCTCATCATCTAGATCACTACTTGAATCATCATAGAACACAACCTTCTGTGTACCCACCACAGATGGCATTCTAGAGCCACTTACCCTTCCCCTTACATAGCCTCTACCAGTTTGTGGAACCCTTCTATCAATTGGAATGTCAATCAGAGGCTCCTCAACATTCTGTCCCCAAACATCATCATCAGCATAGTCATCAGCATGGGTCGAGGGTTCAATGACTGGATCATCAACTTGGGAATTTTGGAAGAATGGTTGAATGATAGGGTCATCATCAACATGGTCAGGCTAGTTAGAAGGTTGAATGATAGGGTCATCATCAACATGGTCGGGCTGGTTTGAAGGTTGAGTGATAGGGTCATCATCAACATTGTCAGGTTGGTTGGAAGGTTGAATTATAGTGTCATCATGAACATGGTAAGGCTGATTGGAAGGTTGAATGATAGGGTCCTCAACATTGTGGTCAGGCTGGTTAGAGGGTAAATTGATTAGGTCCTCAACAATGTGATCAGGCTGGTTGGATGGTTCAGTGAAAGGGTCATCAACTTGGGATTGTTGGGTGGTTGGTTCAATGAAAGGGTCATCCTCTTGGAATTGTTGGTTGGTTCTATGAATGGGTCATCAACTTGGGAATGTTGGGTGGATGGTTGGGTGGTGGATTGCATGTCATTGTCATCTATTTGGGAAGATGGTTGGGTGTTGGGTTGCTCAAGAACAGAAGCATCCATTAAGGATGTCTTGGTTTTGGACTTCACCCTCCTAAATGGGGATTTGGGAATCACACATTTCACTCTCTTTCCCCCATAAAGGGTTGGGCTACTAGGCAATGATGTATTTTTGGGACATTGATGCCCCTCTTTTAAATCTCTTCCCTAATTTTCCAAAAGGAGTGACAGGGGGGTCCCAAATATACATCAATCACAGCATATAATATAGCCTCATCCACAGTGTGCACAACATAAACAGTTATCTCCCCATATGTCATTGCACAATTTAACATGTCAATGCTCTCAAAGTGTGTGAAACACCTCCTCAAAGACGACTTCAGATCCAACCCAGGTATGGAAACTACTGTCTCAACATTAATGTATCCTTCATCCTTCACAAGCCCTACTATCTCCAAATAACAGAGTTTATCCACATCATAAGCCTCATAACACACCATGTCACCATCATATTTATATTCTGGGTCCTCCACAAACTTACCCCCATAGTAAATTGTCAAATTTACCACATCAAAAGACATAGTTCTACACGTAAGATAAAAAACAAGAAAAATGGTTACCATTCTGTTCAATTTTAAACCCCCAAAATCGTATTCAACAGGAACCCTAACTTTAAAGGGAAAATTTTCCTCTAGATTCCCTCCACAGGAACCCTAAACTATAAAAAATGGAATTTCTCGCAAAAAAAAAAAGATAATCTTTTTCCCTGTTAGCGCTAGGGTTCCGGTCGTCATCGTCATCATTGCAAGGAAGAAAAAACTCACCTGCCTCTGCTTTTATTCCGTTGCACAGGGTCGACTCAGATGAAGATGACCACCAAAAACGTCACTTCTGCAACCGATTGATGGAGATCTGCAAGCAAATTTTCGCCAAACTCCCACCCAAACCCAAAATCATTCGTATTTTTTCAGAGAGAAGACAAGATGAAGATGATGGAAGCATTGTGTCAGTAGGAGTTGAGCGGACTTTTTTCAAAACAAAAATAAATAAATAAAAAACCTAACGTCTAATATGTCTGGAGGGAAAAAAAAAAGAGATTGACATGGCATTTTTTTAAGTCAATTGCTGACCTGACCATGTCAAAACACAAGGGCACGTGCGGCCACCGCCAACTAATATCTCCGCCGAGTCAAGAAAAAGGTAACTCGGTGGTGTGTTACTTGGGGCAACAGGGGGTCAAAGTTCATATTATTCATCACTAAATCGAAAGTTTGTATTATTAAGTCTTATACGGCCAAAAGTTCGTATTATTAGAATCCAATTTCCCTAATTTTATTTAACAAGTTATTGTTCATATTAACAAATCTTGAATTAAAAATTTTCAAGTTTGATTGTACAGTTTCCAATAAACCCAATAATATGAACCAAAGCAAAAAAACATCATTCTTAACTGCCCGTGCCTTGCACGGGCATTCCACACTAGTAAAGTGAAAAGAAGAGGGTAGTCGATCGGAGGGTATTTATTTATTTTGTTTAAAACCAAGCATATTGTTAAGACAGTCAAAAATTGAAACTATTTTATTCTAAACGCCACACCTTAGTTATAACATATTTTTTTACAATTTGAACCTATTGTTAAGATAGTCAATATTATTTCACCATTTTATTGATGTATATTTCATTTTACATAGTTTTTCTTTAATGTTAAAAAAATATCACATTAATAATATTTTTCTTATTTGGTTTTGAAAGCATAAACAATTGTCTTATTTATATATCTTATATGAAATTTAAATGGACATTTACTTTATGTTATTACTCTATTTTTATAATTAGTTAGTATCAATTAATATATATAAGGTAAATAGCAATGATTGTAGTTTTACAAAAGTGCCCTCATTAAAACTTACATATTTCAATCCTCACCTTTTGTATTCGAAAAATATATAAAATTGGTTAGCGAGGCAATGTGATCAGTCTTGGTTTGCTATCATCTATCATTTATAATTGATTTTATAACCTAAGAACGTACTGCTCTTACTCACTTACATAAAGCTCATGGGTATGTACTCCATTTTTAATTTCGCAAGCATATTTCTGCTCTTAGTTTGGATCGTCGGGGTGTTCCTTTATTGATCAGTAGTGGAATTTCCTTTACCTAATCGTAGTGGATTGCTAGTTCTTGGAGGGTGAAACTTCCTTTATCCAAGAACATATCAAGTATTATTGGTGATGAAGCTTTTTGGTGCATTTCTTGGTGTTGATTCTCTTTTTCTTCAGTCACGACATTGGGGTATTACTTCATCAAGAACAACATTATTATTATATAACTCAAGCATGGATTTATTCTATTCCCATCACGATACGCTCTATTTGGTATTAGAGCTTTCAAGTTAATTCTTGCTTGATCTTTGTTGGTCTTTGTTGTTTTGGTTATTCAATATTGTTTGATCATATTGGTGAACCCCATTCCTGGTGTGATTATTTTGTTGGATTGATTTTTGGCCTTGATCAAGCGACTTTTTGGAGTATCATGGGGTTGTGATTCTAACGTTGTGATCGAGTATTGGAGTTGGTGGTGATTGGTAGTGGTGTGGTTTTCTCCTTCAACCTTAAGGTGTTATCTACTGTCTCTCTTGTGCGTTCACCCTCTCAGTTTGTCCATCACTTTGAGGATGAAAGCTGCTGGAGAAGTTAAGCTTAGAACCGATGAGCTTGAACAACTCTATCCAAAAATGCCCCGTGAAGCGAGTATCTCAATCACTCATGATCGAGCGAGGCAAGCCCCAATACTTCACAACATGCTTGAAAAAGAGTTGGGCGACTTTCTCAGCGGTGCATTCCTTGGGAGCTGGAATAAAGGTGGCATACTTTGAGTATCGGTCCACCACCACAAGGATCCAATTATATCCTTCACTCGTGGGTAACCCCTCGATGAAGTCCATGGAAACGCTTTCCCACGGTCTCTTAGGAATGGGAAATGGATGGAGGAGTTCTGCGGGTACTCCTTGCTCAATCTTGTCTTATTGGCATACAAGACAAGTTCTGACATATGCCTCAAGATCGTTCTTCAACTGAGGCCAATAATAGGAATCGCCTGTCAATGCTAGTGTGCGGTGCGTACCTGGATGCCCGACCCACTTGCTGTCGTGACATTCCTTTAAGACTTCCCTTCTAAGGCCCCCATATGAAGGAACATAGACTCGTCAATTTTTAGTGAGAACAAACCCATCTTCAACCGAAAATCTCCTAGTCTTGCCATCTTTAGTTAGGTTAGAAATGGTCTTCACAAAGGAATCATGCTCCGATCCTTCCTTGATTCAATAACGTAGGTTGCTTTAAGGTTGGCTAATGTCGACAAGCTCTCCTTTGCGACTTAGAGCATCAGCTACCAAGTTGGCACGACCCGGCTTATACTCCATTGTATAATCAAACTCCGCTAAGAAGTCTTGCCATCGGGCTTACTTGGGAGTTAGTTTCTTTTGGGTTTGAAAGTAGCTTGTTGCAACATTGTCTGTCTTGATAATGAACTTACTCCCGAGCAAGTAATGCCTCCAAGTTCGAAGGCAATGCCCATCTCCGGTCATCTCCTTCTCTTGTACCGTATATCGCCTCTTGGTGTTATTGAGCTTCTGACTCTCGTAGTGATGTATTTTGGTCCACGCCAAATTCAACCAAGGAGGCCCATTACATTTACAAGGAGATAGAACGGGCTATGGAGGAAAGAATTAGTGTGGAGGCCAAAAGGCCAACCCATATAGTGTGCTCCTTATGGCAAGAGGACGACCAAACATCCTAAGGAGGCTCCAAGTTCACGTCAAGGCCCAAGAAGCAAAGTCCAAGTTGAATTTCACATTTCTGACCATTTCAAGATGAAGTTTAGAGTTTTGGCCTTTTGATGTATAACTTCACATTTCTAGTGTTTTCTTTACATTTTGCAAGTTATTAGGAGTATTTTTAATATTTTCAGTTGTGTGAGATGCCAAGTAATATATATAAACTTGGACATCAAGTCATAGGAGTCTAGAAGAGTCTAGAATGATCTAGAAATGATCTAGATCATGTGTGGTGTGTGTGTGTGTGTGTGTGCCTTTGGGGCCAAGTTATTGTTATCCTAGATAGGTATGGCTTATTTTGTAACTAATCAATCTTGGATTAGGAAAGTCAAGTCCTAGAAGGATTAATATTGTTATAACTAACTCCCCTTAGGATAAGGACTCCTAATCCAAGGAGAAGATAGTTGTTTTAGGTGTCATATAGTAGGAGTAGGAGGCTTGCACGCCAAGTTAGGAGTCCTAGGATATTTAGGACTGAGTCTATTATAAATAGCTAGGCTTGTAATCGTTTCAAACAACCCCGTTTTGAATTATGAATACAATCAAGCTTTTAGCTTACCCATTGAGTGTTTCGTGAGAATCTTGTTGATCTCTTCTATTGTATCTTGATTTAGCAAATCAAGTGGTGAGGAAGAGCTTGTTTCTAAAACCTAGAAGGTGTTTCTGTAATTAGGTTGAAGAACAAGTAGCCCTAGGGTTTCATATTGTGGTGTTTCTGTATCAAGTTTGATCCTTTGAACTATCCCTTTTATCTTTCTATCCCTTTTAGTTAGATAAACTCGCTATTTGTTTGGTCTCATTTCGAGTCGAATTGATACCGTTAATAAAGAGTTTTTGCTTGTTTTAGACCCCTAATTATTAGTAAGTTATGAAGATTTTGTGTTTTTATAGGATAATAAAGAGTTAGAAGGAAAACCGATCCAAAACAGCCCAAAACAGCCCATCAACCAAGTGTGTGGCACCCGCGACCATGGGCTTCGCACCCGCGACGGTCGGAATTTCCGGAAATAAAGAGGCGGCGGCTAGGTTTAGGGTTTTGTTATATTTTATTACTTTCTCCCTCTTAAGTTTTATTATATATATTAGGATTTCTATTATCTTAGGATATCTGAGTTAGTTTTTAGTTTTTCTTTGGATTAGGTTAGTTTTAGATTGGTTTTAGTTTTAAGCTTTCTTTAGTTTTTTCTCTCAATTCATCAATTGTAATTTACTTTTCTTTCAAGTTTCAATTCAATTCAAGTTTTTCAATTCTCGTTTCCTTCTCACTTTTATTCATTGTCTCGCTAATTAAATTTCATTAGTATTAGCTCCAAAAAATTCCACTTTTTAGTGAAGCGGTTCATCGAATTCTCCCTTCAGATGAGGATTTGAGCAGTCTTAGAAATCCAAATCACGCCCTTTCTTATTTGTTCGGGAGAAAGGTCGTTGATTCAAGATTCAAAGAGGAGAAGATTGGTAGAAAGAACGCTTCAATCAGTAATGTTTCCTGATTTTAATTTAGTAATTAGTTTAGCTTTTAATTTCATAGTTTTTAATTGCTTTCTTGAATATGTTCTTGATTTCTAGTTTAGTTTCTTGATTCTTGTTCTAGTAGTTAGGTTTGTTTTCAATTTCTTGCTTTCTTGTTTAGTTTCTTTAGTTAGGTTTTGATTTCTTGTTCTTGTTTTCAATTCCTAATTAGTTTAGTTTAAATTATTTACTGCTTCCTGCAATTTGAAACCTTTACCAGACCAATTCCCTAAAAACCTGACACACTATCCCTGTGGATTCGACAACCCTTACTCTTTTTACCCCAAATTTCTACAACCGAACAATGGCGCCGTTGCCGGGGATGGCGTTATTTAGTAGATTAGGTTATTGATTTGTGTGTAAATAGTTTATTGCTTTCTTAATTGTAATTTAATTCAGAAAAAAAATGTGAACATAAAATTTGAAAAAACAAAAATTAAAAAATTAAAAAAAAAGAGAGTTATGACTGATGTTAGGGTTCCCCAATTTCAGCATGAAGTATTTTGGAGATATTTTGCTAGATTACAGGATTACCGTGGTCAATGTGAATTGTATGGTATCTTTTATGATACATTAGATATATTGGGAATTGTGCAAGAGGGTGTGAATTATGAGACTCGAAATCTCTTAGAATATTACGGGTTTCTAATTTAGGAGAAGATGCTGCTTGGGAATTTCTTGAATGGTTGTCTAGGGATACTTATGAATCTGAACAACAAAATTCTCCCTATGACCCCCATATTTCAAATTTCGCATCACCCTCTGAGACCCTAACTGAACAATCATGTGATTATCGCTTATATTTTGATGATCAATCTTGTGGTAGGGATATTGTAGAAAACTCTTATGATCTTCGCCCATGTGATATTTTTGAGTCTCATCCTTTGTGCTCATATTGTGATTCTTCGTACCATGATTCTGATTCTTGTTTTCAACCTAAAGTGGATGAATTTTGTGTGAAAATGAGTGAGTGCATGTGTGAATTTTTACATGAGACTAGTCCTAGGGTAGAAACTTCTTCTTCACCAGTGGTTGAGTCGATAGTTGAAGTAGAACATTCATCATCTTTGAGTCCTGAAATGCATGTTGATTCTTCTTTGTATGATTATGATGAGGATGATGACTACTATGACAAACCTATTTTGCATGTATTCAGCTTAGGAAACCCTTAGCCACATCTAGAGAGCATGAGAAAATTGTTGATTCTGTGTGTGATGATGTTGAACTTGATGAAAACATGTTAGATGATGAACCATTGTCCACACCATTGTCCATGCCTCTGTGTGAAGAAAAGGTTGAGTCTAATGAATGCCATGATACTTGTGATGTAACTGAACATGATCTTGTTGAGAGTGAAATTGAATCCTTTGTGATTAAATGTGTGCTTGATACTGAATTATTCACTTTCATTAAGGATCATTGTATTAGTGAGGCATTATCTACCCTTTCCTGTGAATCCATTGAAAATAATGTGAAATCTTATGATGATGAACTTGAGTCTTTAGGTATTGATCCTTAGTGTTTGAACTTGGTTTGTGACAATGATATTTTTTATGGTGATATGCTTTATGAGTCATTATTTGCATCCAAGTCTGTGCATGAGAAGGTTAAGGAGTGTACTGTATTGCCCCGTCCCATTGATTTGCATACCCAATCTCCATTTACAAGTCAATGGGAGGAATCATTTGTCATGTCTCCTTTTAAGGTGCCTAGGAAAGTTGTGTACATTCCTGTAGTCCATCAATTCTATGACTTTTCTAAGACTTTTGATAAACTGTTGAGAGCACTAACGTTTGTTGATGTACCTTTGAGATTGTGCTCCTATGTTCACCACTCTAAGATGCATTCAAGAATGCATGATTTGTGACTATGGGAGTTGAATGGTTCTGAGATGATACTCGATATCTTGAGGTGAGATGGAATGGCTGATGCTCCATAAAGGGTTTAATTATTCTGAGATTTCATTGTTTGGGTACACTCAGTACCCAACCAGGTAATATCCTTTCTTTTCTTTTTAATATAGTGAGTAGTTTATTTTATTTTTCCTTGTGTGTTTCTTGATTTTCTTTGGTGTGCTTGATTATTTCTGTTTCCAATGAGGACATTGTTGGCCCTTTTGTGTGGGAGTGGGGGTGGCATGCATGCCAGCTTGTGTTTTTCCTTTTCTTTTGAGTGCTTTTTCTTTTGTGTGGTGTCGCCTTATTCACAATGAGGACATTGTAGAGTTTTTGTGTAGGAGTGGGGTGTCACAAGTGCCTCACTAGTTTTTGGAGAGAAACAACTTCAGTTATCATTGAAATTAGGCAGAATTTTTAAAATTTTTATCAATTAGGATTAGCCAGCCCGAAACACCTTTGGTGATGATTTGTAAACCGATTAGACTTTCAGTTTGTCTTGCTTCACCTTGAAGAGTTTGGTTGAGAACTTCAAAGTTTTTGAAACTAAATTTGCAACTCTTTTGATTTTGAGTCAAGTAATGAATAGTGTGTTTAACTGCTTTGACTATCTTAGTAAGTGTAAATATGCGTGCCGTAAGTCTTTGGGCTAGGTTTAGTTGAATGAGCCCTATCCCGTGAGTCCACATAGCCCAAAAGTATGAATTGATCACTTTTATCAATTCTTTTATTTCCTGAGTGACTCCACCACTAGTTGCACCTCTAGAACTTGTTCTGCATCTTGCTTGAGACTGCATGTTGCTTGAGACTGCATCTTTGCATTACATATTGTGACAATATGATTGAGGCATTCTTTTCTTTATTAATTAAAATACATAGCCAAACAGCCTCCCTAACAATATTATTACCGTTCTTTAGCCTCGCCTAGGCTTTGATTACCTTTCTTTTTGTGATGAAACCGTGACAATACAAGCCATGACCTTTATCAATTCCTACCCTTTGCCTTGCTTGGATGTGTGAGAATTCATTATTTCGGGAGCGAAAATTGGTTCGGTGTCACTGTGAATGGAATTGAGATATTGGGGGTGTAGTTTTGATTTTTAATTGAATTGGGACACATTCCATATCCCAATTATTATGAGTTAGCCAATTGGTTATGATGTTCTTTTGACATATATTGAGGTCAAAGCTATATTTTATGTTTTTCTTCTCCCTTGATCACCCACCAAAAAAAAGAGAGAATTAGAAAAATAGAACAAAAAAAAAAGAAAAAGAGAAAAGGGTGATTAGGGACATTCAATTGAAAGTTCTGAAAGTCTTTGACCCATCTATAGAAATTTGATGAGGTGTTCAATATTAATGAGGGAGAATTGAGTTCCTTGCTCAAATTTAGCAAGAAGGTGAGTTGAAAGTGATATTTTTTGAATATCAATCCAAGCATGGCTCTTTAAACTCCTCATACCCAAATATTACCACTCCTTTCCCCTAACCTAACCTCATTACAACCATAAAAAGTCCTCTTGATTGTCACTTGTGTATTTGCATACTAGCAGTGGAGAGCGAGATTCTTACCAAGCCTATGGTAGGTTGCTTCTTTTGGTCTGAGTATGAGAAAAACCCACATACACATTCAAATTTGAGTGTTTGAGCGTTCAATTTTTATCCTAAAGTGAGGTTTGCTCTTTTGACGGGCATACGTCCATAACCAACCGCGCATATTTGCATTCATCTTAAGTCAGTTGGCAGTTTTTCGCATCTAAAGTACTTGTTCTCTCTACTTAATTTTGAAAACTTCATTCTATCTATTTTACACTGATTTTGTTCTCTTCCAGATTGATCTAGGTATTTGCTTGATGGATTGATGTATTTGATTGAGGGGGTGTTTAATTGTATTTGTAACCCTAACTCTAACCCTTTTTATTTCTTTTAATTCTTCTTTTTCCTTTTTCTTTCTTGAGTCTTTTTCTTTTTAATCTGAGTCTACTTTTTCTTTTCTTTTTCTTTGGCTTTTGTGGGTATAGTTGCCATAAACCCTCACGAGACCTTCTTCGTCCACTTGGGTTGCCAAGGGGTTTAAAGGGCTTGTTACATACGCTAAATGCAACTATGATTCCTACGAAAGTGAGTTAGAGTAGCTTAGTTTCTCTTTATTTTTGTTTTAGTTTGCTCGGAGCGAGCAAACCTTTGTGTGGGAGTGTGTAGACACCGAATTTTGTACCGGGACAAGTCTAAAAATCAGGAGCAACAAGAAAAGAGGCTAGAAGGAAAGCCAAGCCACTTGGCCTCCATCAATCACAAGCTATCGGGCCAACCCTCCACAGAAACCTTCATTTTCCACCATTTCCACATGCATATGCCCACCATTTCAAATCCCTTTTTTTTTCACAAGTCTCGTTGGCCCTATTTCATTTTATGAGAGTAAAGTACACATCATAAGCTTTCCAACGCCTTTTGAATTGCCTCAATCCGAGTCCGGATGAAAGAGTTATGGTCGTTCGAAGTTGCACTTAGCAATTTCAAAACCCACGCGGGTTTTAACAGCTCTCAAGCCCAGAAATTAGGCCCAGTAAGCAAATCTGGCACAGAAGACTGCCAAAACCCGCGCGGGTTTTATATGTCAAACGCGGCCCAGAACAAAGGCAACCCAGAAGCGGAGCCGGCCCAGCAGCTACAAAACCCGCACGGGTTTTCTCTTGACCAACGTCGTTTTGATCAGTCCACATCAGTGATCCACGTGAAAGGTAGAAAACCCGCGCGGGTTTTCTCTTCCAAGATCTGGCGCCAAAAATCCAATGCAGACCCCTTGATTTTAGCTCACGTGGGATTGACTTTGCCTTGACTTTAGATAACCCGCGCGGGTTATCTAATTGCATGGGATAGGGGGAATGATCTTAGGGGTATGTTCCCCTCCATTTCCCTCCTAAACCTCACATCCTTTACCTAAAAATACCCCCTCCATTTCACCTTCATCATCTACTACCATTACTCTACCCTCATTTCATCAACAATCATCCTCTACTATCATACTCTCTCAAAATTCTCACTATTCTCATATTACCATCCCCTTACTCTACCAAAATCATCACTCATCCTACTACCATTCTCATAATCATCTTTCCATCCACCAAGTCAAAGGAAGTCAAGGTGTTTCGGTCGGCGCATTCGGGCTCCTAAACCAACGAGGTTCGCTTTTATGTTTCTTTTTCGTTATTATTATTTTAATCATGTAATTTGTACTTTATTTTACATTATATGTGCATATTTTGTAAACCAAAAACCTCATTCTTTATATTGCATGATTAAGAATATAAACTTGTGAAATTAATTAAACTTCTCCCCGCTCTATTTCATTTTAATGTCGATTTTAGTAGAGTCTCTTTTCTAAACAGGCGAATTCGAGAATTCTTATAATTCTCGAATTCCCAACCTTACCTCCGGACTTAGAATCGGGTTTCGTAGACCGGAGTTATTTTTATTATTTTTATGGTTTGTCGGTTTCCTTAAATCGGTTGGCGACTCTTAATTCTTTTTTTATAACCCGTTTAATTATTTTAAACAGACCGATTTATACCAAAATATTGAAAAATGGTTTAATATTTACCACACATTAATCCAAGGTTAAAACCGAGAGAAAATGGGCCATAAATTGATAAAAATCCCCGCGGGTTTTATCAATTTCAACCCATCTTCTCTGGCCAACAAAAGCGCACAATCCGACCCATGGAGTATTAAAACCCGCGCGGGTTTTAACATTCTATGGCGGCCCGTTTGCCTTCTGTTGGGCCTGGGTAGGATGTTTGGTTGGTATTAAATTATTTTTAAGAATTTTGGTGTAATTTCGAGTGTTTAAATAAATAAAAACGGACTTATAAATAAATAAAGTGTCATCACCCCGAAAACATATTTCGAAAATAAAAATATCCTTATTTATGGATTAAGCAACCTTAGTCGGCTCCCGATCACTTAAGTAACTCATCCGAAACAATTTTCCCGAACAGGAATTTTCCGGGTCCTACAGATTGGCGACTCCATTGGGGACTTAAACTTAAAAAGAGGGTAAAACTTGAAAAAATCGAATTAATTTGAAATTGTAAAAGGGAGAAGTTGATTATTTTCGCAATTTTATAATTCTTCTTAGACATCCTTTGCATAGCGGGCCACTAATCGCGTCTTTTGACATGTTAGCACAAAGACGACGGTTAGGTTATACCTAGGTGATTCCCTCGAGAGCGGGTGGGCCACTACTTGTGGGATGCACCCTACATCGCCAAGCATTTGGTCCCCTCTCTCCCCGCGTTACACTCAAAGGGCTTCCTTGAAGTTCTTTGAGCAATACCTCACACTCCTTACCTAAGGGTATGGAGCACGGAGATGAAAACGTGCGGTAGGCCATGTAATCCAACCATAGAAAAATCCATGAACATAGAACCTTGGTTTAGGGTATCCCCTCATGTTGTATGCTATGTGCTATGTGGTACCCTTTCCCCTTTTCCCTTTTGTTTTAGAGTCGACCCTAGTTTAGAGGTTTTGTTCTAGTGCATATAAAATTCATTGGGTTGAGAAAATGATTATTTATTAATTAGAATAATTAACTCAAAAGGCATCATAGTTAGCCCAAGTGGAAGGGCTCATTTATGCTTGAAGGATGATTATTTTAATTAATAAACAAAAATTGACTCGCCTTTGATGATATTATATGGCCCTTTACGAAATTCTCTTAACAAAAGATCCAAAAAAATTAATTAAAAGTCCAACAAAGTTCATGGATAGCGTCTTAGATTGCATATATAAAAGCCACAAAGTTTGAGAAAGTTAATTTGTCGATTTAATTAATAAATCCACCGCATTTATGGCCGGCCCGTTGTTAGGCCCAGCCATATATTGGATTTGTCGATTAAGCCCATAAATTAATTATAACTCGCTTATTGTTGGCTTTGTCCAGTCCTTTACAAATGTCCGTTTTCCCTGAGTAAATAAATAAAGCTTGTTGTATACTATGTGTAAATACGTGTATGTATGTTGGGTGTCGGACCTAATTTTGAGATATTGTTTTAGGCCGCGTAATAATCGTTGGGTTGAGCAGAAATAAATTTATAAACTCGATTAATCAACCTTAAATGCTACGGTCGGCCCGATGGTGAGGCACATCCGTTTTAAAGGTTAATTATCCTTGTTTATCAATTCATTTTAACTCACCTGTGATGATTTTATTCGAACCTTCTCAATATTCTCTTATTCATGGTCCAAAGAAAATTGATTAATAATCAAACAAAGTCAGTGTGTGTTGTTCTAGCTCGCATAATAGTCTCAAGGTTAGAGAAAATAAATTTATAAATTTGATTTTTAAGTCTAACAAATCCATGGTCGGCCCGTTGTTAAGCCCATCCGTGGCTGAATTAATAATTGAGTTTATAGTTCTGTTTTAACTCGCCTTTTGACGGCTTTATTCGGTCCTTTACAACATCCACTTTCCTTGAGTTAAATAAATAAATGTATTGGGTCACAATAAAAAAAAAAAGAGTGTTAGTGTGTTAAGCATTATTTTAGTCTACATAATAGCCAACATAGCTTGAGCTGTCTGAGTTGTTGGGCCAAGTTACGGATTCTCCTTAAAACGGTCGGCCTGTGGATTAGGCCCATCCGAATTGAGAAACACTGACTTGTATCTTTCGACTTATGTCGACTTGCTATATTTGACATTATCCGGCCCTTTATAATGCTCCTGTTGTAAAAAGTGTTGTTGTTTGTCTTATGATTATATAGAGGTTATGACCCGCAAACCTGTTGTTTCCTGAGTCAGTATATAAGTGTCTTACAATGGTCCTGGATGAGTCTTAGTTTCAGAGTCTACATGTAAATATTTTTCAGTCTTTAGAAAGTCTCATACAGGGTCGTGTCATATGTGCGTTTTGTTTTGAAGTCTAAACCTGGGTCATGGGTGAGTCTCTGGTCTAGGTCATAAGTGAGTCTTTTCCTTGGTTAATGTGTGCTTGTCTCTTTTAGAAAGTCCAGTGTAAACCCAGGTCATGGGCGAGTCTTTGTTTTAGAGTCAGGATATGAATGTCTTTTTCTTTAGATAATATCATATAAGGTCTACGATGAATCTTTGTGTTAGTGTCTGCATGTAAGTATCTTGCATTCTTTAGAAAGTATCATATGAGGTCTAAGATGAGTCTTCGCGTTAGTGTCTGCATGTAAGTGTCTTGCATTCTTTAGAAAGTATCATATAAGATCTAGGATGAATCTTTGTGTTAGTGTCTGCATTTAAGTGTCTTGCATTCTTTAGGAAGTTTCATACAGGTTCGTAGGGCATGGGTGAGTCCTTTTACAGAGTCAACATATGAATATCTTGTATTATAGAAGTCTCATATAGGATCTAAGTCGTCCAAACTCATCCCATCGGTCAACCATTGAGTTGTTTCTCGAGTTAGCGTGTAAGTGTCTTTCATTCTTAGGAATTCTCGTATAAGGTCAAAGTCATGGGCAAGTTTGTGTCTAGAGTCATCATGTAAATATCTGTCTTTTTTTAGAAATCTAATGCAAACTCATGTCATGGGTGAGTCGTCAAGTCTTTTTCTCGAGTTAGCATGTAAGTGTGTTGTCATTCTGAAAGTCTCATATAGGTTCATAAGTTATGAAATCCCATGTTTTGGGTGAGTCTTTTCTCAAGTTGGCATATCATGTGAGTGTCTTTCTTTAGGAAGTCTAATTTAAACCCAGTTAGGACTTCCGGGTCAGCATATAGACATTTGAACTTTAGGAGGTCTCATATAGAATTTAGGACATGTAGACCCATGTCATAGGTCAGTCTTTTCCTTGAGTCGGCATGTAGAGGTCTTGCATCCTACGAAGTCTCATGTAGATCAGTTAGCACTTTCAAACCCATGTTCAGGGTGAGTTTCTCCCGAGTCAACATATAGGTGTTTTTCATTTTAGGAAGTCCATATAGGTCATTTAGGTCATGCATGCATTGGGATGGTTTGTTTTCTTCTTTTGTTTAGTGTCAAGGTCAAGGCCTGAGCTAACCATAAAGGGAATATTGGGATAACGGGAAATTCTGCAACTACCATAAATCACGAGGAAACAACATGGAGAATTGTTAGACTTTGGATCACATGATCCATTCAGGGAAACTGCCCCCACCGAAACAGTACAGAGGACCAGACATAACATGGATTCCCTGTTTAGACCCAATTCTGTGTCTAAATACCACCTAAATCCTTAGGCTTTTAACTCGTTTCGTGGTTTAATTTCATAGTTTTTAATGCGTTTTTGGTTATTTTGTAGATTTTGGAGCTTTCACCGAAAACGTAGTAAAACGGGCCTTTTTATAGCATTCTTGTTGATTTCCCGAGCCGATCCGGACCGGAAACTGAGGCGGAGTCGACCGGGGACCACACTCCCAACCTTTGGTGCCAATTAGTGAAGTAACGCATGCTACGACCCTGGGATCAAGCGTTACTTGCTTCGGAAAGAAGGAAGAACAAAGGAAGGGAAGCCGAAGCATATCCCCCGCCACGAATGGCGTAGCACCCGCTACGCCTAGAGCGCATTGGAAGCCGAGTGTGACCGTAGCCACGGTTATGGCTACCGTAGCCACGGTGGGCGTATGCAGAGGGTCAGGATGTCCGAGAAATACCGTACCCACGGTCGGAGCTACCGTACCCACGGTGCCGCGAAGGAAATAATCGCCCAGCATTTTTCGCTGGTCGCGCCCGCGACGGGGGTGGTCGCGCCCGCGACCCCCCTGCTGAGTGGCGTTTTTCGGTTTTCAAACACTGCGTTTTGACCAACTGCTGTGACTTGTTTAAATAGCTCTTTTGCTGCGATTTTGGGGGAGTTCGATTGGTTAGGCATCTAGGGATAGACCTAGACAATTTTCAACTTGTAATTAGGAGTTTTAGAGGGAGATTAGTGAAAGATTAATCTAGGGTTTTGGAGATTTGTGTTTGTTATTGAAGATTTGGGAATTCAAACAATTGAAAGATTGTTGGATCATCTTTTATTGCTTTCTCTTGTTCATCTACAACATTTTGATAAGTATTATCTTCCCTTAACTCTTTTATTAATTACTTTGCTAATTACTTTGCTTGTTCTTGATTTCTTTACTTGCTATTTCATTGTTCTTGCTTGTTAATGGTTGTTTGATGTTAGAAATCATGTTTAGGGTTGGATTGGATGTTGTTAGCATAGTTAGTGTCATGATTAATGGCTAGAAACCCTATGGGTTAGGGGGTAATTAAGGGTATGAATGGGTGATTAGGTTTGGGTTAGCAATTTTAGTGAGTAATTAGTTAGCAAATCAATTTCCCAATCCTATCCTTCCCTCAAGTGGGATGTGTTTGGGTGCGAAAGCATCCCGAATACATCCAACACTTGTTGGAAGGTAGGAATTAGGATAGTTAGTATTCTAGTTCGCGAAAGCGAATAGAAACTAACTAGGAAATTTCGTTCCTTGAACTCCCCCGGGTCTGTCGATGGACTTTGGGGAAGTTAATCTGGACTATCCTTGAAAGAGGAAGCTCGGTGGGTATTTTCTAATGGAGTTACCATTTGATTTCCCCTTCTCGTTACTCTCTTGTTGCAAAACCCATTTCCTCATCCCCGTTTGCATCCCGAAAAGCCTCCGAAGCCCATTTTCCATTCCTTGACCGATCTTAGCTTTGTTTCTTGCATTGTGATCCCTTCAAACTGATATCCTTACCTTAGCAATCTCATCCCGACCATTGACTTAGTTTCTATGACCAAGGCTGCCAGCTCCCTGAGAGAGAACGACAATACCGAGGTCTTACAAACCACGTTACAATTCCCCATACGAGGACAAGGAGGGCACATCATCAAGGGGCTTTAGAGTTAGCAAGAGTCTTGGTTGTTAAGCATTTTATGCTCAGAGTCTGTTAGAGTCAGTTCTTCATTCGTTTCTTGAATTCGGTTGCTCTTGTTGCTTTTTGATCAAGTAGAATTCCGTGCTTGTGTTTTTTACTTGAGTTGAGAAGTTCTCTCATCTATCCATCATCCGTACAAACCAAGTCTAACAAATTTCATTTTCTCTTATCCTTCCATCTTTGTTGTATACCTCATTCCCATATTTTATTTTATCGAATCCAGGGTTTAATTAAAAAGAAAAAAAAAGAGAGAAAAACAAGAAAAAGAAAAAAGAAAAAAAGAGAGAGAAGCCAGTCTGCACTCATCAGGCAGGCTGGGCAAAATGAGAGAAGACCAGTATCATCAGTCTCTTGAAAATGGACATCTCTATACTCCTAAACTAGCAGCCTAACCAAATGTGCCAAGGACAGGGGGCTTGAACCCAACCTTCATTTCGCCACCTTACCCTCATCTTTTCATCCAATCCCGACTTACCACCTACCACTCACATCTTTGACCTCTCTATCAAACCTCAACCCTTTTCAAACCCTTAACCCAATCCAAAAGGTGTGCTATGACCAAAGGAGAATAGGAGTCAACCCATGAAGAAGAAGTTTGAAGAAAAAAAAGAAAAAAAAACCTTAGCCTTGACCAACCTGGTTATTCTCCTCATGACGAATCCATATCTACCCAAAGCCAAAAGGTGTGTTGTGACTAATATCATCAGAAAGGCGAACAAGAGTCAATCCCATGGAGATGAAAGTCGAAAAAAAAAGAGCAAAAAAAAAGGTGAAAAAAGTGAAAGCCAAAAAGCCAGAAAAATGGAGTTCATAAAAAAAAAAAAGAAGAAGTTGAGAAGGAAATGAAACCAGAAAAAGGAAGAAAGAAAGAAAAAAAGGATTAGAGGAGAATAAGAAGTGAGAATGCGAAAATAAGAGTCATGCACACCTCAGAAAATTTCATCTCAAACCTTCACCTCATCATCCATACACCCCAGCCTTCCATAACCTTCACAAACCTTTCATCCATCCATAACCTGCATATGAACCCTCAAACCTTCATCTTTTCGAACTGTTACGCCTTCCTCGAGGCACTATCCATCAACATTGCGCTTAAAGAACTACGACTGGCCTGATTCCACCTTGGATACGTAGGAAAACCTCTTTAAGGCCCGGCACTACAAGGAGCATCCTTTGTCCTCAAAAAGTTGGTCTTTGAGAGAAAAAAAAAAAAGAGAGGCTAGCTTGGAATCCCAGGCTAGGCAAAAGGAGAGTGAGAGAATAAGAGAGGCTAGTCTGAAAACCCGTCAAGGCAAGATAGGCAAAAGGAGAGTAAACCCTGGATTTGATCATTATCAACCCTCCATCTTCCTTCCGTCAGACTTGGACATCATTCCATAACCATGTTTCAACCTTTTCTCAAGAGATGATGTCTTATCTCATTTGACCATCTCTTCACCCTTTCAAGACACGATCATTCTTGAGTGTCTCCCTATCTCATTCATCAATAAACTCTCATCTACCATCCCTTTCAACCCTTTCTCAAGAGATGATGTCTATCCCATTTGACCATCTCTTCTCCCCTTCAAGACACGATCATTCTTAAGTGTCCCCACATCCCATTCACCATCGTCCACCGTCTCTTTCCCCAAACGTCTTCCAACCAACCTTTTCTAGCCTCTTCATCCCATCTCAGCCTTTGAAGACTTTTCAGCTCAATCATCAATGCAAGTATGAGGTTTTGTGTGGCTTACTTCTCAGCAAGAGTGAAAGTCGTCCACATCAGATCAGCGGCCAACTGGCAACCACATGATCATGAACAGACTCGGAAACAAGCTACTCTAAACTGGGGGCTCGTGCTACCTTTGTGGCATCAGTCAAGACATTTATCAGAGATAGCTTCAAAGAGGGACACTTACTCCCTATCCTACAAGGTCCTGCATCTTCGTTCTCATAGACGTTCTAATAGTGGTCTCATCAAGAAAAAAAAAAAGAAAGAAAAAAAAAGAAAGAAAAAAAAAGAAAGAAAAAAAAAAGGAAAAAAAAGAAAAGAGGGCTAACTTGAAAACCCTTTGGGCAAGTTAGGCAAAAGGAGAGATTTAGACTCACTACTAAGGACTATGCCTCCTCTTATTCCGTGCATCATATCCACACGAAACCGGGGGCTTGCGAATCTCTAAGGTGCTCTCCAAAGCAGGACTGTGTCATCAAGAGTCTACGCCAAACCGAGGGGCTTGTCATACATCAGCATACATTTGCAAGCAATCAAGGTCATCTACATGATCATTCAAGAAACGCATCCTTCATGCCTGTTGCCCCATCTTCGTTCCCTGTCCCATGGATCGAAACATTACTCATCCTGAATTTTCCTGAAAAATCCCCACGAGTGGCCTTGATCCTTAGAAAACATTGTCTTAGGGAGTCATTGTTTTAGGAAAACATTGTCTTAAGAAAGCATTGTGTTCGAAAAACATTGTCCCAGAAAATCTTTGTCTAAAAATAGAGTCGAGGGTTGTCTGCATGTAGAATTGCATGTGTAGAATAGCATAGAGCATCATACGTGTGTCCTGTCTAAGCATAATAGGGTTGCATTGCATCCATATGTCATGTCAGAGTCACATTGAATCCATTTGTCATGCATCAAGTCAGTTTGTCATGCATCAAGTCAGTTTATCATGCGTTGAGTCAGTCTGTTGTGCATTAAGTCAATTTGTCATGTATCGAGTCAATTTGTCATACATCAAGTCAGTTTGCCATGCATCAAGTCAGTCTATCATGCGTTGAGTCAGTCTGTTATGCATTGAGTAGGTTTGTCATGCATCAAGTCAATTTGTCATGCATCGAGTCAGTTTGTCATGCATCAAGTCAGTCTATCATGCGTTGAGTCAGTCTGTTGTGCATTGAGTCAGTCTGTTGTGCATTGAATCAGTCTGTTAATTTGCTGTGCATTGAGTCAGTCTGTTGTGCAGTGAGTCAGTCTGTTGTGTATCGAGTCAGTTTATCGTGTATCGAGTCAGTTTGTCGTACATAAAGTCGATAGTCGTGCATAAATACATGAGTGCATGAATGCTTATGTCAAAAACAAAACAAAATTGCATTGTTTGTGCAAGAGTTTAGTAGACTAGTTGCATGCAAACTTGCATATCTAAAAATGAAAAAAAAAAAAAGAAGCAAGGAAGTGCCACATCATTGCTCTAGAACGCAACACAGGGGGGTTGTTCAAGCCCAATCAGACCAGTCGACATGGTTTCCAGTCACAGAGAGCAAGATTAGAGCAATCTCTAATCCAACTCTTGCTGGACAAGTTAGTATCCAGTCAAGTCATGCATCATTAGCCAAACACGAATGGCGCATGCTCGACACGAAGGATAAAATCTTCACGGATCAACGACCAGAGTTTCGGTGAAGTTCCTCAGCATCAAATTGCCATTATCTAGAGCCGCTAGTAGAGCTCGGCGCAATCGCAGTAATAAGAGTCATCAACATTGGGAAAATCCGCTGAGCATCGTCATCAATCTGCCAGACAGGTAATTCTCTACATCTCTAACCATTGTTCAAAATGATCTGACATTCTGCTTTGATTTCTGTGCAGGGAGTCATCACAAACACCAGGTCGCCGCTAAAAGGCATCATCATCATCCACCTTCCGGTTGCCACATAAAAGAGCACCGACAACATCAACCCACCCTGTCCAAAGTTGACGGCCCAAAGACTGCGGCCCAAGGGTTTCCAACGCTCAGGTAAAAATCTGAACCCTCCTCACATTTCTGAAAAAACTAATACTTGGTTTTCTGTGATTTTCAGGTTGCCACATAAAAGAGCACCATCGTCCCTTTGCCGCATAAAACAGCACCATTATCCAGTAGCCACATAAAAGAGCACCATCAGCGACAGTCGTCCCACGGTTGCCACCTAAAGGCCTCTAACGATGTCGTCAGCGACAGTCGTCTAACGGTTGCCACTTAAAGGCCTCCAACGATGTCGTCAACAACAATCGTCCAATGGGTTCTACATAAAGGTCTCTAACGATGTTAGCAACAGCAGTCGTTTAAACGTATTCCACATAAAGGTCTCCAACGACATTCTCAGCATCAATCGTCCAACGGTTGCCACCTAAAGGTTACCGACGACCTCATCATCAGCGTCAGTCATCCAACGGATTCCACTTAAAGGTCTCCAACGACATTCTCATCATCAGTCGTCCAACGGTTGCCACCTAAAGGTTACCGACGACCTCTTCATTAGCATTAGTCGTCCAACAGCTGCCACCTAAAAGTTTCCGACGACATCATCATCATCGATATCTCCAGTCGTCTAACGGTTGCCACCTAAAGGCCTCCGACGACATGAAAGCGACCATCTTTATTCAGGACACCGTTGAAAGGCATCATCTTCGCAGAAGACCGCCGACAGCATCCATCTCCTGGTCACAGACGCCAAGCAATCAGCATCTCAAGCTACTTTGACCTTCGTCCTATTCGGACTCGATCAAAGTAGGGGCTCTCTGTAGACACTGAATTTTGTACCGGGACAAGTGTAAAAATCAGGAGCAACAAGAAAAGAGGCTAGAAGGAAAGCCAAGCCACTAGGCCTCCATCAATCAAAAGCTATCGGGCCAACCTTCCACAAAACCTTCATTTTCCACCATTTCCACATGCATATGCCCACCATTTCGAATCCCATTTTTTATCCACGTGAAAGGTAGAAAACCCGCGCGGGTTTTCTCTTCCAAAATCTGGCGCCAAAAATCTCATGCAGACCCCTTGATTTTAGCTCACGTGGGATTGACTTTGCCTTGACTTGAGATAACCCGCGCGGGTTATCTAATTGCATAGGATAGGGGGCATGATCTTAGGGGTATGTTCCCCTCCATTTCCCTCCTAAACCTCACCTCCTTCACCTAAAAATACCCCCTCCATTTCACCTTCATCATCTACTACCATTACTCTACCCTCATTTCATCAACAATCATCCTCTACTATCATACTCTCTCAAAATTCTCACTATTCTCATATTACCATCCCCTTACTCTACCAAAATCATCACTCATCCTACTACCATTCTCATAATCATCTTTCCATCCACCAAGTCAAAGGAAGTCAAGGTGTTTTGGTCGGTGCATTCGGGCTCCTAAACCAACGAGGTTCGCTTTTATGTTTCTTTTCGTTATTATTATTTTAATCATGGAATATTGGGAGCTGGGTTGACGAAATACGAATTTGTGAGGTAAATTCTCGTTTCTTTTTTCTTTGGTTTCTAGAAATTGGAGTAATTGCCGTATTGAATTAGGGTTTTGGGAAAAGGTCAGTTTTTCGAAGTTGAAATCGATAATGTTGGATCATCCAAATTTTCAAATTTTATTTTGCTGTTTTTACAGGGAGAAGGCTGACTATTAGAGCTATTGATTCTGAAACTAATGAAGGTGTTTTCCTTTCTCTGATTCTTTGCACAAATTCTGGATTTGCAAATATGGACCTTTTAGAGTTTTAAAAAAATAGATTTTTGTCATCTAATATCTATTCTTTAATTTTGTTAATGTGTTTGTGATTATTTGGGCCAATGATAGTGAAAGCTCAGGCACCAAATAAGGCACATGCTAAAGATGGATCAGTTATGGACAAGAGATTCACATTACAGCTGCTAAACTTAAACATCCATTGCACCATATGATATCTGGAACCCTTGTCCATTATGCAGGCGTCTTCAATCATTCGGGACATATTGCTCTGCTTTCTTCTCCCCTGAAACCGTTGATGCCCAGCCCAATGGGGTGTTGTTCTGCTACATTAATGTTGGATGTATTGTATGGGCTGTTAAACTACTGATATTAGAGTTCATAGCAATGTTGTTAAGGTTGTAGTTGAGGACTTAGCTATTAATTTTGGATGGGAAAGGATGCAATTGTCATAGATTGTAATGCTCATGTATCTTGTTGTTACTAGTGTTGTAGTTTTGAACTCCTTGTAATAAGTCTTGACAGTTTGTATTCAATGAGAGTTGAATGTAATGCTTTAATTTCTATCTATGAATAGAAGTTCCTTAAATAGTACTACAGTGTGCAAAACTTCAAGATAGAGAAACAAAGGCATTTAATAAGCACAAGTCCAAAAAGGCATTCCAATCAAATATGCAACATGTATTGCAAATTCTAATTAATTGAATGTTGTCCGATCATATCATGTAAACACAAGTCCAGAAAGGCATTCCAATATATTTTGTCCATGGGCATCTTCTGTGTCCATAATTCTAGCAAAATTAGTCTAAATTCAGAAACACATAATATGAATTAATTAATAATGAGCTTGAGTTTTGCAAAAGATGGAGTGGACATATAATGATCAATTCATAAAGCCACATGTCGAGCTTGAACCAAGCTTCTCAAGAATGTAAAATTGACAGTGAACCAAGCTTCTCAAAGATAGTGAACTCTCTATTCTCATCACCCCAACACCTTCCCTCATTAACAATACTTCAGGAACACCCATCTCCACTGATCTCTGAACCTACATAACATTGCACACTCCCCTGTTCATTATGGCTATTATCAATGTTGCAATCTGGATAGCAGTAGGGGGATGTTGGTGGAAGGTATTGAGTCTCTACTGAAGTTAATTGCAGAAATGAAGAATTTACATGATTTTTTTAAGAGTTTCGAGATCAGTAAGTTTGAATCATGGTTGTAGATTTCTGTAAGTGACCCATTCTCATAATATAGTTGGATCATGTCAGGCGTAAGCGGTAGATAAATTAGCAGATTGAACCATGAACTTTTGTTTGAGAAGTAGATATTGGTTTCCTAAAATCATCAAGGTGAACGCAGAAGGCTGCTTGACAATCCGTTGGTCCTTAGCAGACATTCCGATTCTGGGGAAGAGAAAAAAATTGCAGACATCCACCTCAAGTGACGACCGATTGTCACTACTGTGGAAATTTTTCTGGGGAAGAGAAACAAATTGCAGACACCTACACTGATTTGGGAGTTGAGGATCTTTCGGCTGCCTTGCAATAGCTTTGAGAAGACAATACTTTTTGGCAGTAGAAAGATTAAATACATCTTGAGGGGTATGTTAGTCATTGACATGAATTCAATTAGTTACTTTTGAAATTTTATAAAAGTCATGGATTTGAAACTTACAAATGAATATTAAGGAAAATGTTTATGAATGTCAAACTTATTGATGGGGAATGTAAAGGATTATGTTTATATGATTCTAAAGTGCGATAAGATTGATCTTGCTTGCTTCTGACTGTAAATGAAGAAAGGTTTAACTTTGGGATATTTAGTATGTTGTTTGTAAAAGTAGATGCATAATAATAGGTTAATATCCGGGAAATAGATATAACCTCTAACAGATGTGTTATATTCATATAGATATCTACAATAACTCATGAATCTCATTGATCTAACCGCAAGGGTCATTTTAATAATCTACTTGGTAATGGTTTTGAAGTGTTTCGGATATTAAGGTCATTAGTTATGGACAGTTTTGTTTTAGTGGTGTAATTAAATTAAAATTGAATACTGCTGTTTAAGATTTCATAGGACTCGTTTAAGGATATATTTTTTGATTTCTTAAATTGTAAATAAAATCTGGAAAGAAATAGAAAATAAAATACAATTAAAATTAAAATTGAATACTACTGTTTTGAAACTTAGTAGGACTTGTTCCGAATGTAACTGCTATCAAGCAGACGTGGATTAACGATATATTTTTTAATTTATTTCATTTTAAATAAAATCTGCAAAGAAATAGAAAATAAATACAATTAAAATTAAAATTGCACATTACTGTTTGAGATTTAGTTGGACTCGTTTTGAGTGTAACTGCTGTCAAGCAGACGTGGATCAAGAATATATTTGTAACGCCCCGAAATTTCAGATCTAAACTTAACGGTCAAAGCCAACATTGACTAACATTAACAGCGGAAGACTCTTTTTTTTTCTTTTTATTAACTTTATTTACTTGGGCGTTACTGCCGTATCTCCGAAGAGATACAAGGCAAGAAAGGAAAACTAACAACAAGCGATAACTGTTTACTTCAATTTAACAAGGAAAAGAACTTCGAATTCTAGAACAACAAAAACTCAACATTTACTAAACTTCAAGTCTAAACATAAACTAAACTTTATTATCAAAACGGCTAAGTCCAACATCCTCACTCTAGTGCCCTTCCCCTTCACATAACTGATCTTCACCTGAAAACAAAACGTTCACAACATGAGGGGGGAAACCTCAATAATGTCTACCTCTAACTGTCAAAATAGTTCAAAGTTCATTTCAAACCATTTTAGGGGAGGGGAACAAGTCAAACCTTTTCGCAACTCATTTGAAACCCAACCCAGAAATATCCAGAGATCAGAAATAAACAGAGTTTCAGAAATAACAAAACTTATAAACCAACAGTACCAACTTCCAACTCAGAAAAACACAACGTTCCAGAAAACCTCAACTGACACTTTTAAACTCAGAATCAGAAATCAGAAATCAGAAATCGAAAACCGTAAATCGTAAATCGAACAGTAATCATTTCCTCAGAAAACAATCAGAATTTTATTATGCGGGCGGGATTTGCCTATCCCTAGAATATCAGAACTCAGAATCAGAACAGGATCTCAGATCCTCAGAATCAAAATGGATGGCCAGTCCTAGAAACAGAATCAGATGTGTGCACAATCTCAGAAATAATATCGGGACTCCCCGATCTCTTGATAACTCCCCTGCAGGAACAGATCCTGGTCTAAGGGTCGTTACCCGCAACCCGCTTATGGTTTCACTTTGATTATTAATATCTTATGAATTATCAGGCGTCAGACTTCAAATAAAACCCAACACAAATTACAAAACCGACAGAATAAAACTCAGAGTTTAGAAGACTGTCACGTTTTACTCAACTCAGAAAAACAACTCAGAGACATCCAAATCAGACAGTCTAACTTTACAGAAAGTCCCCGTGCGGGATGCAATCTTCATAAAACAGATTAAAATCACAAAACAGATAAAAGAGCATCCCAAAGGGGATTAGGACATAGACATTACCTGAACAGGTTCTCTTTACTGCAACACTTACACACGGGAGCTAACTATCGCGTCGTCTCGCTCGGACCTAGAATTCGAATATAAACTACTAAAATTAAAACTCGACTTTTACGAAAGTTAGTTACGCACGAATCCTACCATACCCCAACCTTAGCCTTCAATTAGCCATGTATTCAGCATTTCAGCATAACTATTGTGAAAACACTTACATCACAACACACATTTTCTAAAGGTCATATAATAAAATCGGAACAGCACATTTAAAACCATGACCCGATACTAATACTTTAATAATAACATTACGAAAATAGTATTACTAGGAAATATATAATAATTTATAAAACATGGCTATTAGGCTTATTTTGGTCTGTGAATCAGAGAGAAACCAGCAGGAGAGCAATAATAAGAACAATAGTAATATGAACCAACAAGAAAAGCACTAGTAAGCAACAAAAGTAGCACTCAGCACATATCAAGCAAAATAGAGCACCTAATGCGAAAAACAGAGAGTTGGTTTCAAGAAGGATTACGTGACGAATGATAGGGCTACGACGGTCGTTGGTGCTGGGCGTCGACGGTGGTGCTACGGCGACAGCTCGGAATGTTTGATGGTCGCCGACAGTCGCAGTCCGAACAGGGGAACGGTAAGGAGCACAAACAGGGGAGAAAGGCCGGTGTTGGATGCCTCGCTGGTGGGGTTCGCCGGCATCAGGGTGGTGGTCGTCGGTGTCGGGCGTCGTCAGGATCGATGGGGGCGTTGGCAGTAGCGACGGTGGCTCGGGGTGACGTCGGGTGGTGGCGTTTTCTGGGCCAACAAAACAGGGGGTTTGGGGGTGGATTTTGGTGCAGTTTCGTGGCGTTAGTGCAGGGCGGAGGTGGCCGAAAATGGTGGAGCGGCGGTCGAACTGTGTTGGGGTGGTGTTTGGCGGCGAGGAGCTGGTGGAAGGAGGGAGGTTTGAGGTGGTTCCTGGCGTGGTGCATGGTGGTCGGATGAGAAGCAGTAACAATGCTATATGGTTGAGGAGAGAGGGAGGGAGGGAGGGAGGGAGGGAGGGGCGCGTGTCAGATAAAGATAGGGCAAGGGTGAGAGTAAAAATAGTGGGGTTTGCATTTTGCAGTATCAAAACGGTTATAATCATTACTTGGGGAGGGTTTTTTTGATAAATTAGGAGGAAATTGGGAAGAAAAGGTGAGGTCATCAAGATGACATCATCACAAAATTACTACCAAAAATACCCCTAATGTTAATACTATATCCCCCAACAAATTTTTACCCGAAAACATAACCAAACCAGATAAAATTTCCACAACTGATCCAAATAAAATCTACCCAAAGTCCTAAAAATTTATAACTGATATTTTTAATACTCTAAAAATATCAACGAACTCACTCGCGGTCCTAAAAGCTCCGTGTGAAAACAAATAAATAACTAACAGGATAAAACGCTCGCTAGAAAATTTAACGGTAAACGCAATTGAATTTTTCAGGGTTTTACAATATTTTTTAATTTCTTTAAATCTAAATAAAATCTGGAAAAAAATTGAAAATAAAATACAATTTACTGCGCTGTAATTGGTTTAGACTCCGAAAATCGCATCCGTGGCATTATTTCATGGGGCCGACAATGATTTCAATTATTATTATTATTATTAATGTTATTATTAATATTATTATTCTTATTATTATTATTACTATTATTATTATTATTTTGTCAAAATAATTGCTGATATTTGGACCAAAATAATTTAATTCAGTATTTATCTATCTTCTGATTGGTCGAAATCCCTACAATTAATCTCCTTTCTCCATTTAACGGGACCCACAAACTTTACTATTAATATTATATAGATACATATTATTATTATTATTATTGTTGTTGTTATTATTATTATTATTATTATTATTATTATTATTATTATTATTATAGGCAACAGCAAAATCATTACTGTTATTTGCACCAAAATAATTTAATTCAGAGTCCAAAGGAGTCAAGGATTAGTGATACTTTTTAGTTTTTTTAATTTTAAAATAAAATCCGGATTGAAAATTTTAAAAAAATTGAAAATAGAAAGAATATATATATATATATATAATTTTCTACGATGTAATTGACCAATTCCCCTACAGTCGCTCCCGTGGCTCTATTTCATGGAACCCACAATGATTTCTATTATAATATATAGATTATATATTATTATTATTATTATTATTATTATTATTATTATTATTATTATTGGCAACACCAAAATAATTAATATTATTTACACCAAAATAATTTAATTCAGAGTCCAAAGGAGTCAAGGATTAGTGATCCTTTCTGTTTCTTTAATTTTAAAATAAAATCCAGATTAAAATTTTAAAAAAAATTGAAAATAGAAAAAAATATAATTTTCTATGTTGTGATTTGTCAATTCTCCTAAAGTCACTCCCGTGGATCTATTTCGTAGGACCCACAATGATTTCTATTATAATATATAATTTGTTATTATTATTATTGTTATTGGCAACACCAAAATAATTAATATTATTTGCACCAAAATAATTTAATTCAGAGTCCAAATGAGTCAAGGATTAGTGATCCTTTCTGTTTTTTAAATTTTAAAATAAAATCCGGATTGAAAATTAAAAAAAATGAAAATAGAAAAAAAATATAATTTTCTATGTTGTGATTGGTCAATTCCCCTACAGTCTCTACCGTGGCTCTATTTCGTGGGACCCACAATGATTTCTATTATAATATATAGATTATATCAAGAATGGTGATGTGAATTGAATCTGCAGAATTCAAAGTAGTTTTTGAATATATCAATTACAATGAATGCAATCAATGTAGAAGCCAATAGGTTTGAATATCTATATAATAATGACCTTAAACTTACCTTAATGAGAGTATGAATTGGGAACGTCAATAACCAATTGAGAAGAATACGGCGAAGATCAATTGTGATTCTGGCTGGTATGTGAAAGTATTATATTTATATGTTTTGGAAAAAGTAATGAACATAACCTTATTGAGAGTATGTATTTATATGTTTTTTTTAATTCTAAAATAAAATTAAATCCGAAACAGTTATGTAACAACTGTAAATGGGGTCAGAGTCCAAAGCAGTCAAGGTTTCAAATAAAATCCAGTTCAAAATAAAATAAAAAATTATTGAAAATGGGGTCAGAGTCCAAAGAAGCTTAAGTTTTGATTTTCATCAATAATTATTATGGTTTTCAGAAATTATTAAAAAATTTCTAAAAATTGTGTTTTTCTTAATTGTGATTGGCTGAAACTCTTAAAACGCTCTCGTTGCAGTATTTGTTGGACCCCACATAGATTGTCATTATAAGAATATAGATTATTATTATTATTATTATTATTATTATTACTGTTATTATTATTATTATTATTATTATTGTTAGTATTATTATTATTATTATTATTATTATTATTATTATTATTATTATTATTATTATTATTATTATTATAGGAACCACCAAAATAATTACTGTTATTTGCACCAAAATAATTTAATTCAGAGTCCAAAGCAGTCAAGGATTACTGATACTTTCTGTTTTTTAATTTTAAAATAAAATCTGGATTGAAAAAAAAGTTGAAAATAGAAAAAAAATATAATTTTCTACGTTGTAATTGGCCAATTCCCCGACAATCACTCCCGTGACTCTATTTCGTGGGACCCACAATGATTTCTAATATAATATATATTATTATTATTATTATTATTATTATAGACAACACCAAAATAATTATAGTTATTGGCACCAAAATAATTTAATTCAGAGTCCAAAGCAGTCAAGGATTAGTGATATTTTCTGATTTTTTTTAATTTAAAATTAAATTCGTATTGAAAAAAAAAATTGAAAATAGAAAAAAATATAATTTTCAACATTGTGATTGACCAATTCTCATACAGTCACTCCTGTGGCTCTATTTTGTGGGACCCACAATGATTTCTATTATAATATATAAATCATTATTATTGTTATTATTATTATTATTATTATTATTATAGACAACACGCAAATAATTATTGTTATTTGCACCAAAATAATTTAATTTAGAGTCCAAAGCAATCAACGATTAGTAATACTTTCTAGTTTTTTTAATTTTTACATAAAATCCGTATTGAAAAAAAAATTGAAAATGAAAAAAATATAATTTTCTACATTTTGATTGACCAATTCCCCTACAGACACTCCCGTATCTATATTTCGTGGGACTCACAATGATTTCTATTATAATATATAGATTTTTATTATTAATATTATAGACAACACCAAAATAATTATTGTTATTGGCACCAAAATAATTTAATTCAGAGTCCAAAGCAGTTAAGGATTAGTGATACTTTCTGGTTTTTCTAAATTTTAAAATAAAATCCGTATTGAAAAAAGAATTGAAAATAGAAAAAAATATAATTGTCTACGTTGTGATTGGTCAATTCCCGTACAGTCACTCCTGTGGCTATATTTCGTGGGACCCACAATGATTTCTATTATAATATATAGATTATTATTATTATTATTATTATCATTATTATTATTATTGTTATTATTTTTATTATTATTATTATAGACAACACCAAAATAATTATTGTTATTTGTACCAAAATAATTTAATTTAGAATCCAAAGCAGTCAAGGATTAGTGATACTTTCTGGTTTTTTTAATTTTAAAATGAAATCCGTATTGAAAAAAAAATTGAAAATAGAAAAAATATAATTTTCTACGTTGTGATTGGCCTATTCCCCTACAGTCACTCTCGTATCTCTATTTCGTGGGACCCATACTGATTTCTATTATAATATATAGATTATTATTAATATTATAGACAACACCAAAATAATTATTGTTATTGGCACCAAAATAATTTTATTCAGTGTCCAAAGCAGTTAAGGATTAGTGATACTTTCTGGTTTTTTTAATTTTAAAATAAAATCCGTATTAAAAAAAATTGAAAATAGAAAAAAAAAATAATTTTCTACGTTGTGACGCACAATTCCTGATCATTACCCCGCATCTATTTCATGTACAATGATTTCTATTATAATATATAGATTATTATTATTATTATTATTATTATTATTATTATTATTATAGACAACACCAAAATAATTATTGTTATTTGCACCAAAATAATTTATTCACAGTTCAAAGCAGTCAAGGATTAGTGATATTTTTGGTTTTTTAATTTAAAAATAAAATCCATATTGAAAACAAAATTGAAAATAGAAAAAAATATAATTTTGTATGTTGTGATTGGCCAATTCCCGTACCGTCACTCTCGTATCTCTATTTGGTGATACCCACAATGATTTCTATTTGGTGATACTTTCTGCATTGAAACAAAGGAAACAGCTAGTTGGTTAATTCTCCCGTGATCCTCGATGATCATCATCACTTGTTTATGAAAACTACTTGTGAGGTCTGAATGTTTCAAGTTATTAATCCATTTGATTTATATGCGTTTATTATATGGTCTGTTTTCATAATTTGGATAATTTTGTAATGAGATGCATGGAGTACATAGCAGGAGGATGAGGCCCAAGAAGTTAGCTCGGATGATTACTGGAAACTCAAAGAGAAATGGAGTTAACGAGGAGGGAGAAGAAGAAGAAGAAGAAGACGACTTTGTCATCGCTGAAATCATCCCGAGGAAGTCGATTGAATTTATTGACGACTTTGTATGTGTATGTGTATGTGTATGTGTATGTGTGGGCCAACTACACATTCACGCATAATGATACGCCAGGTGGATGGTATCAATCATATTGTATCCTACATTTTCCATTACTTTATTTATTACGTCATTTTCCTTCATTTCAGGAACATTCACATCGTAGCACACCCTCTAGTTTTCGCAACATTTCTTTTAAAACTTTTTTTCCTTGGCCTCCTCCTCAGTCCCAAAAACCTGGTTTCATATATAGGAGTTGCCACTTTGTAAGGGATTCTACAAGCAAAGCGATCGACATGCGCTATTTGTTTGATCCATCCGTTTGTTATTATTTATCCTTTTTAGAAATTATATAATATAATCAAAGAATTTTGATCATAAATTTCCCAATATATACAATCATTTATTAAATAAAATTGTTATTATTAGATTGGAAACAAAAAAGATTATCGTAAAAATATAATACTTCAATTTTTAGTAAGATATTACATAAAAAACTAACAATAAAAATAAAATTATAGATCATGACAATCAATAAACGAATAAGTAATATGAAATGGAGGGAATAACTTCGATTCGTCTTTCTTTTTTATCCATCTCATCAATCAATTTTGCAAGTCCTAGCCAATTATAAAAGTCTACACAGGCTCTAATAAATATTTATACTCACTTCGTTCCTTTTTATTTATCACTTACAAAAAATTGGAACAACCAATGGAATAAGGGGAAAAGCTAGTGAAATATAATAATTTAGGTAAAATAAATCAAAATAACAACAATATGTTTAAATATTATTGAGCTAGTGATTTCAAAATCATTTACTAAGGATAGAAATATATAGTAAAATAATTATTAAAAAATATAAATATGATAAATGATAGAAGAAGTAAATTTAGTGGATAAATAAACAAGAATTGAGGGAGTATATAATACTAGTGTACAAAATTTGTGTTGGCTAAATTCCTAAATAGTACCTCAATATTTATCATTTTTGGACGGCTAGCAGATTTGCAGTAGTGGGCATGCGCTACGAGAGAGTCCTAATGGACCACCAAATATTAGTATAATAGTATTAGACCATTCATGGCAACAGTTGACAGGTGTTCTGCTGTCTGCTGACATCCATGTGGCACCGCAAAAACCAAGTGAACTCTGAATCCTGAAGGCCAGATTATTTTTGGAAAATCAGATTTTAATAATTTCTATTTTGACCAAATCTATTCTAATACTACTTCCCTTCCAAAATATTTTGTCAAAATAATTAATTTTTTTGTTCTAATTTATTTGTCATTTTATAATTTCAACTATTATAATTTTATTTTTACCCCTAATTAATAACTTTATTTATCACTTTTTACAATTTCAACAACTATTATATCAATAAATATAGGGATAACTTAGGTAAGGTTTAAAATTTTTACCCCAATTTCAAGGTGTATTGGTTTTGCCAAATGAGTTGAGATGATAAAGAAATTGTGACAAAGATAGTAATTTTTATTTTGTTTTTATGTTTTCTTGGTTTCAAAAAAGTTAGTTAGATGCCCATAGTCTCCATCTTTTTTTTTAATATATTCTTGTGGTTTACAAAAATCAAAATTATATATTAGTATTACCAAATTTGCCTCTCTATTTTTTTAAAACTTTTCATTCCTGTTAAGTTGTCCCACACTCCCACATCGGCCTTTGACACCCATATTGTGGTGTTTATAATTGCTTGGGTGCCTCAACCTCCTAAGCTAGCTTTTGAGGTTGAATCGGGCTCAAGTCCATTATTTCACATGGTATCAGAGCTAGGGTCATTGATGTTGGGGCCGCGCCCGTAGTTGTCTGCGCCTCGTGGTGAGGGGGGCGTGTTGAGTTGTCCCACATCGTCCTTTGACACCCATATTGTGGTGTTTATAATTGCTTGGGTACCTCAACCTCCTAAGCTAGCTTTTGGGGTTGAATCGGGCTCAAGTCCATTATTTCACAATTCCTACTCTCATTTTTGAGCTTCTTGATTCGGTATTGTTCTAATGGAATATAATTTTTCATTTTTTTAGAATCACAAAATATAAGAAAAGGACTATAAAAATTGGTTCTACTACATATCCTATAACAAATAATTTGAAACGGAAGAACCAACGTAACTGTGTAAGTTCTTATATGGAGTTAAGACCAACTGTGATTGGGAGAAGTTGAAGAATGTATGTAAATTTGTCATGTTAGCACTTTGCAATAAGCATATAGTGGAAAAATAAAGGGCTTTATCATTGGGAGAAGTCGAAGAATTTGTAGTGTGTCCGAAAAGCATATAGATTTGGTTATTTAAAATGGAAGGATTAAATTAGGTAAAGCATGGATGATAAAGAAAGGAAATATAAGGAAATAATTTGTGGTAGGTAAATTTATGGTGGAATAACATACATTTTATTATAAATTTTTTTGGGGAAAATAAAACAATATTGGTTTAAGTGTTTTATAGAGATTCAGATAAGGTAATGTAAAGTAAAGAAATACTAGGATAAAACTAACTTACCATTCTAAAAAAACAGGATCATAGTTAAAGAATGTGAATCATATGATATTTCCCTTTTTTTTCAGGGTTTTTGGCTCAAAATAATCCGAAGTCAGAGGTGAGTGGTTAAAAATAACTCAAACTAACTTTTTGGGTGAGAATGTGCCAAACTTTTAACCTATTTAATCTGACTAAACCAAAATTGAATTCCAACATCATAAAGCTGACTTGACACCCTTAAAAATTTCAAAGATATGCAGTGGGTTAATATCTGTTTTAGTCCATTTATATTATATTTTTCAGTCAATTTCGAACTTTTCAAGGATGACACGTCAGTTTTACGATGTCAGAATTAAATTCTGATTTAGTCGGAGTAAATAGGTTAAAAGTTTGACATATTCTCAGCCAAAAAAATTAGTTTGAATTATTCTCAACCACTCACCTCTGACTTCGGATTATTTTGAACGAAAAGCCCTTTTTTTTAATAAGGGACTTTCTCATTTTTGGAAATTTATTTTTAATAATTCTTTATATAATAATTTTATAAAAAATATTATATCATATTTTTTTACAATATTTTTAATTATGAGTTTAATGATATTAATTTTATCTATAAATCATTATAAAAGTGGAGGAGAATATAATCCCTTTATCACTAATTACTTTTTCATTTAACTAACTTCTTTTGTATTGATTATTTGTCACTATTACATTTTTAATAATAGTTTACTACTTTTACCTTTAATAAACAATGTCGAATCAATAACTCAAAATTAATTGAGAACACTTTTATTGTTTTAATATATTTTTACATAAAATTGTTATATTAATTTCCACGCTCATTTTCAATATGACAAATAAAAGAAGCGGAGAAACTATTAAATTAGCTCAGAACAAAATATATATGAAGTACTACTATTTAATTGTTGCTTGGTGATTCAGAATAAATAATTCGATAGTGCCAAAATATATATGAAGTACTAGTATTTAATTGTTGCTTGGTGATTCAGAATAAATAATTCGATAGTGCCATAGTGGCAAGCAGCTATCGATGAAGATTAGCACGCAGTCGAAATCATAAAGTCGTTTGAGTTGGTCATATTTGTAAAATAGTTATTTGTGATTTTTTTTAAAAAAAATCCAAATAGCTTTTTAAAAAATAATTTATTAGATTCAAAAAGTTAATATAAAAATTTATATATAAAACATTTTAGGTAGCTTCTTGACATTAATCAAAAAGTTAACAGTATTTAAAAGTTCAAAATCTACCCAAAAAATTGGTTGCCAAAAACCCATAATTTAAAAAGACGTTGATCATGCTTCATGCTCAATAAAATTATGTTCTTTTAAAGTTTATGTAAGAGGCAAGGAAGGTAAGTAAGATGTGTAAGTATTTATAGGTAAAGAAATGTAACTATGGTAAAAGGTAAGCCCTATTAATCACATTGTTTAACTATGTATTATGACTTCCAAGTCATATAAGTTATATTAGTTACTAAATATATTATGTAAGTTAGGTAAGGTAATATAAGAATATATAAATAAGTAGGGTAAATAAAAATAAATAAGAATAAGTTAGGCAGGCGGTAAATTTTAGGAAAATTGAATTTTAATAATCTTTATTTTCATCTTTTGTATGTTAGTAATCCCTATTTGTTTTTGTATTCCGATGGTTCAAAAGAAAATAAAAATTGTATTATGGGAGCAAATGCAATGGTGTTCCCAAATTTTGGAATGTAGGTAAGGGTCCACCCTATCCACATCACCCATCATTCCTACTTTTCGGAACTTCATCTTATTTATTCTACAACAATAGGACTCATTCCTACTTTTTTACCCAAAAATACAAATTTACCTTTATTTTTCTTTTCTTAAGGTGTAAAAGAACACCATTTGGTTGAGTAAAAGAACAAAAAAAAAAAAGAGAGACAGATAGAAAAACGCTGCAGCGTTCCTGAGACCACGTTCTCAGTTTGGTGGTCTTGGCTGTAAAAGAATGCCCATTTTTGATACATGTTCCAAAAGGGAAAATCCCATACTGCATATGTAACGCCCCAACCTTAATCACAAGATTAAGACTATACTTAGAATCCCAAACCTGTGATTAGCGCAATGAACACCTTCGAGCCGAGTCCCTACTCGGGACAAGGCAACAACCCAAAAGAACATCATTAAAACAAATAAACATTACATGTTATACTTCCAAAACATAATTTCATACTTTAAACAACCATTAAAGAGAACAACTACAACACTTCTTCCATAGACATGGGTACTTCAGACATGCGACTCCCAAGTCGACCAGGATACCTCACCCACGACTACCTTGCTTGTAACACGTGATTACCCCTGCTTGCCTTTGCCTTTACCTTGGGTGCTCGGACCCCCTAAAACAAAACATTAAAACATTGCGAAAAGTGAGTGGGGAAACACTCAGTACGTAAACCTCCAACACGTCAAACCGTTCGAAAACGGTTTTAGTGCCGACATTTAAATTCATTTTGAAAACGGGAAAAGGGGATATAAAACATTAACTTGAAATGGCATGAACATAACATATACATGAGTAAAAGTAACTTGAATTCATAAAGAAAGAGCACGTCACATGAATTTAGAAGTAAATACATAAATTTAAGAGTTTTGGGTCCCCTTTAGATCGATGCCAAGCATCTCGCGCACGTACGCCCAAACCGATCTGGAGTTTGGATGGGTGACTGCTATGCAGTCAGACACTGGCCAGGTCTAGGACACTCTGATCTGGAGTATCTAAAACATAAAAGGCTAGCACTTCTCGTAACTAGCTAGAACATAGAACATAGAAACCATAAAATGGGACCACTTAAAACCATGAATAACCATAAAAGCATAGATTAGCCCAAACTGTAAACATTTAGCATAAACCATAAACATCTATCATAAATCATAAATCTTTAACATAAATCCTAACCCTTTAACATAAATTGTGAACCTTTAACATAAATCATAAACCTTTGCATAAACCGTAGACGTAAAGCATAAATCGTAAACATTTGCATAAACCGTGAACATAAAACATAAGCGTAAACATATAGGAGCGAAGAGTTGGACTATTCGCGTATCTTGAATGAATGGGTTGCTCGGTGATGATCTCGGCCGGGGAATGGACTGAGACGGTGCAGAACTTTGAGCTAAAACGGTAAAATTTATTATCAGTTATAAAAACTATGAAATCATGAGGACATGGAGCCTCACGGTAAACATTTGGAACCATTACGGAAGAAATTTCAGGTTTTTGTAACGATAGTAATTTGGCCGTAACTTGGGCTATAAAACTCGGTTTTCGATGTGCGAGTACTTTTCGGAAAGGGAAAAATATAATCTACAAGTTTGTCAACTGGGCCAGAGGCTAAAAAGGATGAGAAGAGCTCGAAAAAGGCTCCGGAAAGAAGCAGTAAAAATGCCGAAATAACTTTGTGTGCGGTTTTTGGGTGCTTTAGACAAAAATCCATAGAACTTGTACTTATTCTAATTCCATAGGAGCTTTATGAATAAAAGAGTACGTGTAAAATATAGACCTTCAAATTCCCAAAGAGACTTTAAAAATTCTAAAATAAAAGAACTCATTTCATTAAATTTGTAAGTTTTCGGTAAATTAAAACGGTAAACATAAAATAGTTTGACGAGCTCGGATTCTTCAAAATCGAGTACTATGGCTCACACTTATGGACTACATCATAAGGGTCATATGACTTAAGTTACCTACTCATAAAATCCATTATAAGCAATATAGCATCTTTTAACCCTATACATATACTTATTAACTACCCAGAAAATTCCAGTTTCGCAGCCCCGCTTCCGGGTTCTATAACTTACTCTCCCGTCATCGGTTTAAGGCATACCATATGTTTTCGGAAAGCTCGTCGAACCCTCTAAAACTCTTATGTTGAACATTTTTCGAGAATCCATCTTCATACAGACGAAAAATGCCCAATAATACACTGACTCCAAAATTCGTATGTAATTGCGGCTTACGGTTTTGGCTCTAACTTGAGCTATACAAAACGAAAACTCGAAATTCCAAAGCCGGGTGTTTGCTAACATCTTGGGCTACCTTTTTACACTAGAATCTGGGCTCAAAACGAATTTTAACATCCCCTTTAAAAGTCACATTTTGGGCAGTAGGTTCTGGATCGGTTTTCACCTACATGCATGGCTTATTTTCATCCAAACTTTATACCAATAATACACCCATTGTAATCCATCCATAACCTCACTAAAATCCAGCATTTAAACCTCTAAAAATCACCATCCACACTTGTAAATTACACATGCATCAATACCAAGCTACATGCACTTAATCTTCATCACAATTTTCATAGTTTTCTTCATAATTTTCACATAAATCATCTAAATAACCCAAAGATACTTAATTAGCTTAGCAAAACAGAGAGTAAAACTCTAACATCTTATCCAATACAACATGCACCTCCAAGAAACAACATCTACTTCATCAATCATACATAAACTCATCAAAAGATCACATAAACTTCAACTAATACACTTGATTCTTTACTAAACTCAACCCTAACAATTTATACTTTAAAACTCATGAAAGAAAGAGATAATCAAGGATGAAAAACTAGTAAACACTTGAAAGATATCAAAAACTCAGATTATACTATAATGAAGATGAAGGAGTGAAATAAATACCACTTGAAAAGATGAATAAAATGGACAAGGATGTAGAGGGAAGTGAGAGCTCCTTGTGGGTGCCGGAAAATGGCCGGAAAGCGCTGAATCTGGCCGGACGGCCGTAAAAACAGAGGGCGAGGGGGCTGTCGGGCAGTGAGAGAGAGAGAGAGAGCTGAGATTGAGTTGCCAATTTGAAAATAAAAACCCTTTGACTCCCACTTAGCTATATATCTAGTACCCCCTTACTTAATTAAAACAATAACAATAATACATATAATACTACCACTCTAATAATACTATAAAATGTAATCAATAAAATTAGTAATGTATAATGTCCATAAAATATAATTAAATTAGGCGGGTTAAAAAGACGGTAAAATCGGTAAGTTAAATTTAAATCGTTCGGCCGAAAAAAAATAAAACGGTAATTAACCCGACTTTAAAATAAAATCATAGAACCTAATATAATTATATTATGAGGTCCAAAATATGTCGTAACCAAATTCACTTAAAAATTTTGATCGATAAAATTAACCGCATTGCCATTCCTCCGAGACCTGTCACCGTTAGCTAACCATAAAATAAAAGAATTTAATTAACGAATTATAGCTAATTAACACAGGTTAATTACTGTAATACGCATGATTTAGGGCGGGGTATTACATCCTCCCCCCCTTAAAGAAGTTTCGTCCCCGAAACTTGCAATTGGATTGATCGCGAACGAAAAACTTTAGGAAGGACGTGATCTAACAGCTTTCGAGGCTTAACATATGTTATATTAGGACACGGATTTACTCCTAAGTCCCCAATGCACTAAAGGCTTAGCATATATATAAAAACAATTTCGGTCACTACCATACCAGATTTCGCAGCCTCTTTCTTGCCCATAACGTAGGCTTGCCCCACGCTTTCTTGCTACTGAGCCGTCCTTGGGGGTGGTACAGGCCGTGTTGTTCCAGGCTCTGGACGCCTAATCCTTTTGGGGCACTCAGTCGCCCTATGATCAGTTCCCCCGCACCATAAACAATTGTTCGTGCCCACCCGGCATTGCGCGGTTGAATGGTTCGTTCTCCCGCATTTCTTGCATGGCTCCCTAAGGTTTGAGGGTATCGGCCTTTGGGGTTGGTTAGTCTCCATAGCAGGCGAGGGAGACGCCCCTTTGTCATTCCATTTTCTCTTGTTACTTCCCTGACTCCCTTGACTTAAGTCTTTCAACTCTTTCCTAACTCTTTCCACTTCCGCAGCCCTTTCATACATTTCCTGCATCGTCGAAAAGTGATGTGAAGATAGTTGGCTGCGTATATACGGTGCCAAGCCTCCCTCATACCTCAACATCTTCATATTCTCCGACGCCACATACTCCGGGGCGAACCGGGACAACTCATTGAACTTAGAGGTGTACTGCAGCACCGAAATATCCTTGTTCACCATGCTCCATTCTAAAAATTCCTTTTCTTTTTGTCGCCTGAGAGATAGGGGGTAGAACTGCGCCCTAAGGTCGCTAAGAAAATCATTCCATGTCTTGGTCGTCCCGTGATATCTTTCCTTGATGGTTCTCCACCATATATCAGCTTCTCCCTTTAAATAGAAGGTCCCTATTATCAATTTTCTTTCTTCAGGTACCCCTACTACTTCAAAGATCTTCTCTAGATTCCTAATCCAATCTTCCAGAACTACAGGGTCATATCCCCCCGCATAGGTGGTAGGGTTTCGCTTTGCCACCCTATCAAGATAGTCTACTTCCTTAGGTTACTGGTTGGGTCATAGATGGAGCAGTATACGCGTCTCGCAGACTCTGAACTAAAAACCCAAACTGGTCGGGGTGTAAAGAAGGATTGGAAGGAGTTGATCCTAAGGATAACTCAGGTTGGGATACGACTCCCGGGGCACGTTGGGGTCCCCGTAATTCTAATTGATTCCCCACAGCTTCATGTGTCGGGTCTCCTTGTGGTGAATTCCCCGATGTTTGAGACATGCTACACAGTATATAAAGAGTAGTTCAACAAACGACATAGTTCTCATTCCTCACCCATTGGCAACGTATTCCACGTAATTACGACTTTTAGTCAAGCATACATTCTCCCCCCCTTTTTTCTTTTTTTTTTTTTTTTCAGGGTATGTCCCAACAAATAAACAAGATTAATCGCTCAACATACATACACCACCTCCCTTTTCCCATAACATAGGGGGGAAATCCATAAACAAGGCGAACGGATTTGGGAGAGGGTTTCCATTCGCATCCATCTACACGTAACATAAACACAAAGTTTCAATAAACTTTAGCAACTTAAAAGCTTGTTAACATAAACGAATAAGGAAAATTAGACAAGGTCCGAGTCTCAACTATCTTGAACCTTAGTTATTACCAAAGGCACTCTTGACCCTTCTCATAAACCATCCTAGAACCACATTAAACCTTTGTGTCATATAATACCTTTAAACCATTCACCATACGTTTTGATAAGGCACTTTGCCCCTAATTTGAGCTTTGCACCAATCCCACTTGGAATTGGATTTTGTGAATCCTTATTTGAATTGATAAGGTCTCTTTTAAGACTAACTCAACATGCTTCACATCTACACTACACTCATGCTCATGACATACTTTCCTAGGTCCAATATCTTATGTCGCCCTTAACTTGCACTTTAATTTGCTTAAATTGCCACTAAACTCCCCGATTTCTGGGAAAAATTCGGTAGCACTTCCCCTATAATTTGGACTATCCCAAATTTTTACATATCTTCAAACCTGCAAGAAATCATATGCACCATATATATACATTCACTTGGAGCTTCAAGCTCATCATCAGAACCAACCAATGCACATATCTCCCATATCAGCCCATAAAAGGACGCATAAACCACACATAAAAATCCCAAAATTACCATACTCAAATCATACTTCCTATAAACTTCTAATTTTCCCAAATACTTCTTATAACTCCGCTCTGATACCACAACTGTAACGCCCCAACCTTAATCACAAGATTAAGACTATACTTAGAATCCCAAACCTGTGATTAGCGCAGCGGAACACCTTAGGTCGAGGCATTACCGCCGTCCCTACTCGGGACAAGGCAACAACCCAAAAGAACATCATTAAAACAAATAAACATTACATGTTATACTTCCAAAACATAATTTCATACTTTAAACAACCATTAAAGAGAACAACTACAACACTTCTTCCATAGACATGGGTACTTCAGACATGCGACTCCCAAGTCGACCAGGATACCTCACCCACGACTACCTTGCTTGTAACACGTGATTACCTCGCCTTTGCCTTTACCTTGGGTGCTCGGACCCCCTAAAACAAAACATTAAAACATTGCGAAAAGTGAGTGGGGAAACACTCAGTACGTAAACCTCCAACACGTCAAACCGTTCGAAAACGGTTTTAGTGCCGGCATTTAAATTCATTTTGAAAACGGGAAAAGGGGATATAAAACATTAACTTGAAATGGCATGAACATAACATATACATGAGTAAAAGTAACTTGAATTCATAAAGAAAGAGCACGTCACATGAATTTAGAAGTAAATACATAAATTTAAGAGTTTTGGGTCCCCTTTAGATCGATGCCAAGCATCTCGCGCACGTACGCCCAAACCGATCTGGAGTTTGGATGGGTGACTGCTATGCAATGACACATCGGCAGTCTAGGACACTCTGATCAGGAGTATCTAAAACATAAAAGGCTAGCACTTCTCGTAACTAGCTAGAACATAGAACATAGAAACCATAAAATGGGACCGCTTAAAACCATGAATAACCATAAAAGCATAGATTAGCCCAAACTGTAAACATTTAGCATAAACCATAAACATCTATCATAAATCATAAATCTTTAACATAAATCCTAACCCTTTAACATAAATTGTGAACCTTTAACATAAATCATAAACCTTTGCATAAACCGTAGACGTAAAGCATAAATCGTAAACATTTGCATAAACCGTGAACATAAAACATAAGCGTAAACATAAAGGAGCGAAGAGTTGGACAATTCGCGTACCTTGAATGAATGGGTTGCTCGGTGATGATCTCGGCCGGGGAATGGACTGAGACGGTGCAGAACTTTGAGCTAAAACGGTAAAATTTATTATCAGTTATAAAAACTATGAAATCATGAGGACATGGAGCCTCACGGTAAACATTTGGAACCATTACGGAAGAAATTTCAGGTTTTTGTAACGATAGTAATTTGGCCGTAACTTGGGCTATAAAACTCGGTTTTCGATGTGCGAGTACTTTTCGGAAAGGGAAAAATATAATCTACAAGTTTGTCAACTGGGCCAGAGGCTAAAAGGATGAGAAGAGCTCGAAAAGGCTCGGAAAGAAGCAGTAAAAATGCCGAAATAACTTTGTGTGCGGTTTTTGGGTGCTTTAGACAAAAATCCATAGAACTTGTACTTATTCTAATTCCATAGGAGCTTTATGAATAAAAGAGTACGTGTAAAATATAGACCTTCAAATTCCCAAAGAGACTTTAAAAATTCTAAAATAAAAGAACTCATTTCATTAAATTTGTAAGTTTTCGGTAAATTAAAACGGTAAACATAAAATAGTTTGACGAGCTCGGATTCTTCAAAATCGAGTACTATGGCTCACACTTATGGACTACATCATAAGGGCCATATGACTTAAGTTACCTACTCATAAAATCCATTATAAGCAATATAGCATCTTTTAACCCTATACATATACTTATTAACTACCCAGAAAATTCCAGTTTCGCAGCCCCGCTTCCGGGTTCTATAACTTACTCTCCCGTCATCGGTTTAAGGCATACCATATGTTTTCGGAAAGCTCGTCGAACCCTCTAAAACTCTTATGTTGAACATTTTTCGAGAATCCATCTTCATACAGACGAAAAATGCCCAATAATACACTGACTCCAAAATTCGTATGTAATTGCGCGGCTTTACGGTTTTGGCTCTAACTTGAGCTATACAAAACGGCTTCGAAATTCCAAAGCCGGGTGTTTGCTAACATCTTGGGCTACCTTTTTACACTAGAATCTGGGCTCAAAACGAATTTTAACATCCCCTTTAAAAGTCACATTTTGGGCAGTAGGTTCTGGATCGGTTTTCACCTACATGCATGGCTTATTTTCATCCAAACTTTATACCAATAATACACCCATTGTAATCCATCCATAACCTCACTAAAATCCAGCATTTAAACCTCTAAAAATCACCATCCACACTTGTAAATTACACATGCATCAATACCAAGCTACATGCACTTAATCTTCATCACAATTTTCATAGTTTTCTTCATAATTTTCACATAAATCATCTAAATAACCCAAAGATACTTAATTAGCTTAGCAAAACAGAGAGTAAAACTCTAACATCTTATCCAATACAACATGCACCTCCAAGAAACAACATCTACTTCATCAATCATACATAAACTCATCAAAAGATCACATAAACTTCAACTAATACACTTGATTCTTTACTAAACTCAACCCTAACAATTTATACTCTAAAACTCATGAAAGAAAGAGATAATCAAGGATGAAAAACTAGTAAACACTTGAAAGATATCAAAAACTCAGATTATACTATAATGAAGATGAAGGAGTGAAATAAATACCACTTGAAAAGATGAATAAAATGGACAAGGATGTAGAGGGAAGTGAGAGCTCCTTGTGGGTGCCGGAAAAATGGCCGGAAAGCCGCCGGAATCTGGCCGGACGGCCGGCGAAAACAGAGGGCAGAGAGGGGGGGGCTGTCGGGCAGTGAGAGAGAGAGAGAGAGTGAGCTGAGATTGAGTTGCCAATTTGAAAATAAAAACCCTTTGACTCCCACTTAGCTATATATCTAGTACCCCCTTACTTAATTAAAACAATAACAATAATACATATAATACTACCACTCTAATAATACTATAAAATGTAATCAATAAAATTAGTAATGTATAATGTCCATAAAATATAATTAAATTAGGCGGGTTAAAAAGACGGTAAAATCGGTAAGTTAAATTTAAATCGTTCGGCCGAAAAAAAATAAAAACGGTAATTAACCCGACTTTAAAATAAAATCATAGAACCTAATATAATTATATTATGAGGTCCAAAATATGTCGTAACCAAATTCACTTAAAAATTTTGATCGATAAAATTAACCGCATTGCCATTCCTCGAGACTGTCACCGTTAGCTAACCATAAAATAAAAGAATTTAATTAACAATTATAGCTAATTAACACAGGTTAATTATCAGAATACGCATGATTTAGGGCGGGGTATTACATCCTCCCCCCCTTAAAGAAGTTTCGTCCCCGAAACTTGCAATTGGATTGATCGCGAACGAAAAACTTTAGGAAGGACGTGATCTAACAGCTTTCGAGGCTTAACATATGTTATATTAGGACACGGATTTACTCCTAAGTCCCCAATGCACTAAAGGCTTAGCATATATATAAAAACAATTTCGGTCACTACCATACCAGATTTTGCAACCTCTTTCTTGCCCATAACGTAGGCTTGCCCCACGCTTTCTTGCTACTGAGCCGTCCTTGGGGGTGGTACAGGCCGTGTTGTTCCAGGCTCTGGACGCCTAATCCTTTTGGGGCACTCAGTCGCCCTATGATCAGTTCCCCCGCACCATAAACAATTGTTCGTGCCCACCCGGCATTGCGCGGTTGAATGGTTCGTTCTCCCGCATTTCTTGCATGGCTCCCTAAGGTTTGAGGGTATCGGCCTTTGGGGTTGGTTAGTCTCCATAGCAGGCGAGGGAGACGCCCCTTTGTCATTCCATTTTCTCTTGTTACTTCCCTGACTCCCTTGACTTAAGTCTTTCAACTCTTTCCTAACTCTTTCCACTTCCGCAGCCCTTTCATACATTTCCTGCATCGTCGAAAAGTGATGTGAAGATAGTTGGCTGCGTATATACGGTGCCAAGCCTCCCTCATACCTCAACATCTTCATATTCTCCGACGCCACATACTCCGGGGCGAACCGGGACAACTCATTGAACTTAGAGGTGTACTGCAGCACCGAAATATCCTTGTTCACCATGCTCCATTCTAAAAATTCCTTTTCTTTTTGTCGCCTGAGAGATAGGGGTAGAAGCGCGCCTAAGGTCGCTAAGAAAATCATTCCATGTCTTGGTCGTCCCGTGATATCTTTCCTTGATGGTTCTCCACCATATATCAGCTTCTCCCTTTAAATAGAAGGTCCCTATTATCAATTTTCTTTCTTCAGGTACCCCTACTACTTCAAAGATCTTCTCTAGATTCCTAATCCAATCTTCCAGAACTACAGGGTCATATCCCCCCGCATAGGTGGTAGGGTTTCGCTTTGCCACCCTATCAGCATAGTCTACTTCCTTAGGGTTACCTGGTTGGGTCATAGATGGAACAGGTATACGTCTCGTGACTCTGAACTAAAAACCCAAACTGGTCGGGGTGTAAAGAAGGATTGGAAGGAGTTGATCCTAAGGATAACTCAGGTTGGGATACGACTCCCGGGGCACGTTGGGGTCCCCGTAATTCTAATTGATTCCCCACAGCTTCATGTGTCGGGTCTCCTTGTGGTGAATTCCCCGATGTTTGAGACATGCTACACAGTATATAAAGAGTAGTTCAACAAACGACATAGTTCTCATTCCTCACCCATTGGCAACGTATTCCACGTAATTACGACTTTTAGTCAAGCATACATTCTCCCCCCCTTTTTTCTTTTTTTTTTTTCAGGGTATGTCCCAACAAATAAACAAGATTAATCGCTCAACATACATACACCACCTCCCTTTTCCCATAACATGGGGGGAAATCCATAAACAAGGCGAACGGATTTGGGAGAGGGTTTCCATTCGCATCCATCTACACGTAACATAAACACAAAGTTTCAATAAACTTTAGCAACTTAAAAGCTTGTTAACATAAACGAATAAGGAAAATTAGACAAGGTCCGAGTCTCAACTATCTTGAACCTTAGTTATTACCAAAGGCACTCTTGACCCTTCTCATAAACCATCCTAGAACCACATTAAACCTTTGTGTCATATAATACCTTTAAACCATTCACCATACGTTTTGATAAGGCACTTTGCCCCTAATTTGAGCTTTGCACCAATCCCACTTGGAATTGGATTTTGTGAATCCTTATTTGAATTGATAAAGTCTCTTTTAAGACTAACTCAACATGCTTCACATCTACACTACACTCATGCTCATGACATACTCTCCTAGGTCCAATCTCTTATGTCGCCCTTAACTTGCACTTTAATTTGCTTAAATTGCCACTAAACTCCCCGATTTCTGGGAAAAATTCGGTAGCACTTCCCCTATAATTTGGACTATCCCAAATTTTTACATATCTTCAAACCTGCAAGAAATCATATGCACCATATATATACATTCACTTGGAGCTTCAAGCTCATCATCAGAACCAACCAATGCACATATCTCCCATATCAGCCCATAAAAGGACGCATAAACCACACATAAAAATCCCAAAATTACCATACTCAAATCATACTTCCTATAAACTTCTAATTTTCCCAAATACTTCTTATAACTCCGCTCTGATACCACAACTGTAACGCCCCAACCTTAATCACAAGATTAAGACTATACTTAGAATCCCAAACTGTGATTAGCGCTTGAACACCTTAGGTCGAGCATTCTGCGTCCCTACTCGACAAGGCAACAACCCAAAAGAACATCATTAAAACAAATAAACATTACATGTTATACTTCCAAAACATAATTTCATACTTTAAACAACCATTAAAGAGAACAACTACAACACTTCTTCCATAGACATGGGTACTTGGACATGCGACTCCCAAGTCGACGGGATACCTCACCCACGACTACCTTGCTTGTAACACGTGATTACCTGCTTGCCTTTGCCTTTACCTTGGGTGCTCGGACCCCTAAAACAAAACATTAAAACATTGCGAAAAGTGAGTGGGGAAACACTCGATCGTAAACCTCCAACACGCGTCAAACCGTTCGAAGCGGTTTTAGTGCGACATTTAAATTCATTTTGAAAGCGGGAAAAGGGGATATAAAACATTAACTTGAAATGGCATGAACATAACATATACATGAGTAAAAGTAACTTGAATTCATAAAGAAAGAGCACGCGTCATGAATTTAGAAGTAAATACATAAATTTAAGAGTTTTGGGTCCCCTTTAGATCGATGCCAAGCATCTCGCGCACGTACGCCCAAACCGATCTGGAGTTTGGATGGGTGACTGCTATGCAGTCAGACACTGGCCAGGTCTAGGACACTCTGATCTGGAGTATCTAAAACATAAAAGGCTAGCACTTCTCGTAACTAGCTAGAACATAGAACATAGAAACCATAAAATGGGACCACTTAAAACCATGAATAACCATAAAAGCATAGATTAGCCCAAACTGTAAACATTTAGCATAAACCATAAACATCTATCATAAATCATAAATCTTTAACATAAATCCTAACCCTTTAACATAAATTGTGAACCTTTAACATAAATCATAAACCTTTGCATAAACCGTAGACGTAAAGCATAAATCGTAAACATTTGCATAAACCGTGAACATAAAACATAAGCGTAAACATAAAGGAGCGAAGAGTTGGACAATTCGCGTACCTTGAATGAATGGGTTGCTCGGTGATGATCTCGGCCGGGGAATGGACTGAGACGGTGCAGAACTTTGAGCTAAAACGGTAAAATTTATTATCAGTTATAAAAACTATGAAATCATGAGGACATGGAGCCTCACGGTAAACATTTGGAACCATTACGGAAGAAATTTCAGGTTTTTGTAACGATAGTAATTTGGCCGTAACTTGGGCTATAAAACTCGGTTTTCGATGTGCGAGTACTTTTCGGAAAGGGAAAAATATAATCTACAAGTTTGTCAACTGGGCCAGAGGCTAAAAAGGATGAGAAGAGCTCGAAAAAGGCTCCGGAAAGAAGCAGTAAAAATGCCGAAATAACTTTGTGTGCGGTTTTTGGGTGCTTTAGACAAAAATCCATAGAACTTGTACTTATTCTAATTCCATAGGAGCTTTATGAATAAAAGAGTACGTGTAAAATATAGACCTTCAAATTCCCAAAGAGACTTTAAAAATTCTAAAATAAAAGAACTCATTTCATTAAATTTGTAAGTTTTCGGTAAATTAAAACGGTAAACATAAAATAGTTTGACGAGCTCGGATTCTTCAAAATCGAGTACTATGGCTCACACTTATGGACTACATCATAAGGGCCATATGACTTAAGTTACCTACTCATAAAATCCATTATAAGCAATATAGCATCTTTTAACCCTATACATATACTTATTAACTACCCAGAAAATTCCAGTTTCGCAGCCCCGCTTCCGGGTTCTATAACTTACTCTCTCGTCATCAATTTAAGGCATACCATATGTTTTCGGAAAGCTCGTCGAACCCTCTAAAACTCCTATGTTGAACATTTTTCCAGAATCCATCTTCATACAGACGAAAAATGCCCAATAATACACTGACTCCAAAATTCGTATGTAATTGCGCGGCTTTACGGTTTTGGCTCTAACTTGAGCTATACAAAACGAAAACTCGAAATTCCAAAGCCGGGTGTTTGCTAACATCTTGGGCTACCTTTTTACACTAGAATCTGGGCTCAAAACGAATTTTAACATCCCCTTTAAAAGTCACATTTTGGGCAGTAGGTTCTGGATCGGTTTTCACCTACATGCATGGCTTATTTTCATCCAAACTTTATACCAATAATACACCCATTGTAATCCATCCATAACCTCACTAAAATCCAGCATTTAAACCTCTAAAAATCACCATCCACACTTGTAAATTACACATGCATCAATACCAAGCTACATGCACTTAATCTTCATCACAATTTTCATAGTTTTCTTCATAATTTTCACATAAATCATCTAAATAACCCAAAGATACTTAATTAGCTTAGCAAAACAGAGAGTAAAACTCTAACATCTTATCCAATACAACATGCACCTCCAAGAAACAACATCTACTTCATCAATCATACATAAACTCATCAAAAGATCACATAAACTTCAACTAATACACTTGATTCTTTACTAAACTCAACCCTAACAATTTATACTCTAAAACTCATGAAAGAAAGAGATAATCAAGGATGAAAAACTAGTAAACACTTGAAAGATATCAAAAACTCAGATTATACTATAATGAAGATGAAGGAGTGAAATAAATACCACTTGAAAAGATGAATAAAATGGACAAGGATGTAGAGGGAAGTGAGAGCTCCTTGTGGGTGCCGGAAAAATGGCCGGAAAGCCGCCGGAATCTGGCCGGACGGCCGGCGAAAACAGAGGGCAGAGAGGGGGGGGCTGTCGGGCAGTGAGAGAGAGAGAGAGAGAGCTGAGATTGAGTTGCCAATTTGAAAATAAAAACCCTTTGACTCCCACTTAGCTATATATCTAGTACCCCCTTACTTAATTAAAACAATAACAATAATACATATAATACTACCACTCTAATAATACTATAAAATGTAATCAATAAAATTAGTAATGTATAATGTCCATAAAATATAATTAAATTAGGCGGGTTAAAAAGACGGTAAAATCGGTAAGTTAAATTTAAATCGTTCGGCCGAAAAAAAATAAAAACGGTAATTAACCCGACTTTAAAATAAAATCATAGAACCTAATATAATTATATTATGAGGTCCAAAATATGTCGTAACCAAATTCACTTAAAAATTTTGATCGATAAAATTAACCGCATTGCCATTCCTCCGAGACCTGTCACCGTTAGCTAACCATAAAATAAAAGAATTTAATTAACGAATTATAGCTAATTAACACAGGTTAATTACTGTAATACGCATGATTTCGGGCGGGGTATTACAGCATATGGTCTAATGGTATTGAATCTACCTCCACATTTTTCTTAATTTTTCATTTCTGCCACATATTGTTTTTATTTTTTTTCATTTCTGCCCCTAAAAAGTTTATTAAGTGCAATTACTAAAATAATTTTTGAATTATTTTTTTGAGAATTCAAGAAATTATTACAATTTTTTTAAAAAAATAAAAGTCAAACCATCGAAAATAAATCGAAAAAATTGTGACAAAACATTGTTAAATTCAACAATTGTGGGGAATTATTGTACTAAGTTTTGAATCAAATGTAAGTCAAAATCTATTATGTTTAGGGCATACGTTTGGCGATGTTCCATCAAAATACAATTTTTATTTTTTGGGGATCACCGGAATGCAAAAATAAAGTAGAGATTATTGACATAGTCTCTCCGTTCCATATTAATTGTCGTCTTTGTAAATTGTGTAGTCAAATTTCAAAATTTTTTTACCATAAATTTCTCAATATATACAATGAGTTGCTATATAAAATAACTACCATTAGATTCATAACGTAAAATACTATCATAAAAGTATAATATTGTAATTATTAATAATATATTATGTAAAAAATTATTAATCAAAAAGTGACATTAAAAATTGTGAAAGTCAAAATTATGACAATTAATATGAGATGGAGGGAGTACAGAAATTGAAAGTATGAATTAATTACTAGAATTTAATTTTCCTAAAATTTATCCAAAGAGTAGAAAAGAAAGGGGCCTAAGTGCTTTCTATTGGATGAGTTACTTGGAAACTCACTTCATTGAGTATTGGATGAGTTACTTCGAAACTCACTTCATTACAATAAAGAATCTTTATGTTTCTTTATTTTGTTGAGAAACATAAGAAGTACTGCATTATACGTTTAATATTGTTTCTAGGAGTTTAAATGTTATTGCATTCTATAAATTGAGCTCAAAGTAATGAGAATAAGTGTGCAAGTTTAAGGTTTAATTGTGTAGTAGACTTCTCTCTACTTACATTTGTATTGTATAGCCAACAAAATTGGTATCAGAGCCAAGGAAGGTTTGAGTACACCTCCTTTTTGAATAGAAGGCACGAGCAGCCTAAAAAAAGTCCACAAAAAATCCCCTCACAGAAAGCACAATTCAAAAAAACAACCATGACGAGCAATGATACAAATTCTTCATCTCAGCCACTAATTCTAACTTTCAAAGGAGAAAAATACCACATTTGGAGTTTGAAGATGAAGACTATGTTTAGGTCCCAGGAGTTATGGGATCTGGTAGAGAATGGTTATACTGAGCCTACTCCGGCACCGGCGCAACCTGATCAACAACTACGGGAAACTCGTAAGAGAGATGCAAAGGCGTTGTTTTTCATACAATCAGCAGTTGATGATGAAATTTTCCCCCGTATAGCAGCATCAACTACTTCTCATGAGGCATGGGAAATACTCAAGAAAGAATTCTTGGGTGAAAAGAAGGTTCTCACTGTCAAGTTGCAAACACTTAGACGTGAATTTGAAACCTTGGCTATGAAAGAAAAGGAGTCAGTCCAAGAGTTTCTGTCCAGAGATTCTGGAATTGTGAGTCAGATGAATAGTTATGGGGACAGTCTCACTAGCGAAATTATAGTGAGTAAGGTGTTAAGGAGTCTCACTAAGGACTTCGATCATGTTGTAGCTGCAATAGAGGAGTCAAAGGATCTCTCTCAGTATAGCCTTGATGAGTTAATGGGTTCACTATTAGCCCATGAAGTTAGGATTAATAGGTCCTATGAGAAAGTAGAGGAGAAGGCATTTCAAGTGAAGGGGGAGTCTTCATACAAAGACAAAACAGAAAATTCAAGTACTCGCGGTAGAGGACGTGGTGGATATCGTGGCAGAGGTCGCGGCGGTGGCAGAGGCAGAGGCTCTTATGGTGATCAACGCCAATTTAAGAGCCAAATTCAATGTCATTATTACAAGAAGTTTGGCCATAAAGAAGCTGAATGTTGGACAAAGCAAAGAGATGAAGAAAAAGGAGCCAAATTTGTTGAACATGTTCCACTAGAAGAATATCTATTTATGGCTCATTCTCCACTTGACGGTGACGTTAATGGAGTTTGGTTCATGGACAGCGGTTGTTCTAATCATATGACAGGAAAAAGGAGTATGTTTAAAGAGCTCGATGAGAAACAGAAGAGAGAAGTTCGACTTGGAGATGACAGGACGATGAAGGTCGAAGGAAAAGGGACAGTTGGTATCAAAACCTCTCAGGGTAACGTAAAACTTCTACATAATGTGCAATTCGTTCCTGATTTAAGTCATAATTTGTTGAGTGTTGGACAACTGATGGAAGATGGTTACTTCCTATTATTTGATGATGGTGTGTGCTCTATTTATGATAAAACTTCTGGTCAACATATAGTCAGTGTGCCTAAGAGGCAAAATAGAATGTTTCCATTGCAAGTGTCAGATGAAAAAAAGTATGCCTTTAATGTTAAACATACTGAGTCAAATTCGTGGCATCTCCGGTATGGGCATCTGAATGTGGGAGGATTGAAATTATTGGCTCGAAATAATATGGTAATCGGATTACCTAATATTGATGGCATTGATTTTTGTGAAGGTTCTGTATATGGCAAACAGACAAGAAATTCATTTCCTGTATATAAGGCATGGAGAGCTTCAAAATGTCTTCAACTAGTCCATGCTGATGTTTGTGACCCTATGAGTGTTGAGTCTTGGGTGGAAGTCGATATTTCTTGTTGTTTACTCATGACTATAGTAGGATGAGTTGGGTGTTTTTCTTGAAATATAAGTCTGAAACATTTGAGTGTTTCAAGAGGTTTAAGGTGCTAGTGGAAAAACAAAGTGGTTGTTCTATAAAGAGCTTGCGTTCTAATCGAGGGGGAGATTTTAATTCTGATGAATTTGCTGATTTTTGTGAGAAAAATGGAGTTCACAGGGAGTTGACTGCACCATACACACCAAAGCAAAATGGTGTGGTCGAGCGAAAAAATCGAACCGTGGTTGAAATGGCTAGAAGTATGCTTAATGCAGCACATTTGCCTAAGAAATTTTGGGCAGAAGCAGTGGCTACAGCTATATATATTCTCAACATTTCACCAACAAAGGCAGTTATGAATAGGACTCCATATGAGGCTTGGAAGGGCCGAAAGCCAAGGGTAAGTCACTTGAAGGTGTTTGGTTGTGTCGCATATATTTTGGACAAGTCTTCTTCTCGTCGCAAGCTTGATGCAAAATCACAAAAGTGTATCTTTGTGGGTTATAGTCCTCAGTCCAAGGCTTATAAATTGTATAACCCCACAAATGGCAAAGTATTGATTAGCAGGGATGTTGTATTTAATGAAGCTGCAACTTGGGCTTGGACAAACAACGAGTCTAACTCCTCCATAGACAATAATTTCATTTCAAATTCTACAGAGTCAACCGCTGCAGATTCACCAGAAAGTTTTCCCGGGAGCTCGTCAATAACATCTTCTGACACTTCAACTGAAGGTTCATCTGAAATTTCACCTGCAGGGACACGTACAATCTCACCTGTAAATGAGCCTATTCCAATGCGAAGATCAACGAGAGTAAGGAAGCCAAATCCTAAATATGAATCTGCTAACAATTTGTCTTGCTCCTTTGCTTTACTTGTTTCAGACCCTATGTATTTTGAAGAAGCAAAAAATGAACCTGAGTGGTGCAAAGCAATGGAGGAAGAGTTATTGGCTATTGAGAAAAATGAAACATGGGAGTTAGTAGATTTGCCAGAAGGAAAAAATGTTATCGGCTTGAAGTGGGTGTATCACACCAAATACAATGTTGATGGGTCCATTCAAAAATTCAAAGCTCGGTTGGTTGCAAAAGGCTATGCTCAGCAACAAGGTGTTGATTTTGATGAGACATACTCTCCTGTTGCCCGGTTCGAAACAGTGAGAGTATTTCTAGCATTAGCAGCACACCTTGGTTGGTTTGTTTATCAGTTTGATGTCAAATCAACTTTTTTAAATGGAGAATTGGAGCAAGAAGTGTATGTGGCTCAACCTGAAGGGTTCATTATTAAAGGGAAAGAAGGCAAGGTTTACAGACTCAAAAAGGCTTTATATGGCCTGAAGCAGGCTCCACGCGCATGGTATAGTAAAATTGATTCTTATTTCAATGAGAATGGATTTGAAAGGAGTCAGAATGAACCAACTCTTTACATAAAAAGGCGAGGTAATTCTGATTTTCTTGTTGTATATCTGTATGTTGATGATATGATTTATATGGGATCATGTGAGTCCATTATTGCGGAATTCAAGTCCGGTATGATGAAAAAGTTTGAGATGTCGGACCTTGGTTTGTTACATTATTTTCTTGGGTTGGAGGTTAATCAGACTGAAGATGGGATTCTTATTTCACAAAAGAAGTATGTCGCTGATTTGTTGAAAAAATTCAATATGTTGAATTGTAAGTCTATGCCAACACCCATGAATATGAATGACAAGCTTATAGATGATGATGGCATGAGCATGGCAAATACAAAGCAGTTTAGGAGCATTGTTGGTGGTTTGAATTATTTATGTCATACCAGGCCTGACATTACACTTTCTGTTAGTGTGGTGTCAAGATTCATGCACAACCCATCGACACATCATTTGGGAGCAGCCAAGCGAATTCTTCGCTATGTTGCTGGAACAGTTGATTTTGGAGTTTGGTACTCTAAGGTATCAAAATTCAAACTGTATGGATTTTCTGATAGTGATTGGGCAGGTTGTTTGAAGGATCGGAAGAGTACTTCTGGGTGTCTATTCTCACTTGGGTCTGGTGTTATTTCATGGTCTTCAAAGAAAGAAGACATAATAGCTTTGTCTTCGTCAGAGGCAGAATATGTTGCAGTTACAGGTGCAGCCTGTCAAGATGTTTGGTTGCGAAGGTTATTGGCTGACTTTCTTCAAATTCAAGACGGTGCTACAGAGATTTATTGTGACAACAAAGCTACAATTTCCATGACTAAGAATCCAACTTTTCATAGTCGTATAAAACACATTGACATACGGTACCATTTTATTCGGAAGTTGGTTGCAAATGGAGAAGTAAGTCTGACTTACTGTAACACAAACAAGCAAGTTGCTGATATTCTCACAAAGTCGCTTCCACAAGCTAAGCATGAAGAATTCAGATTGCAGATGGGTGTGATAAGTTTTGAAGCAAGGGGGAGTATTGGATGAGTTACTTGGAAACTCACTTCATTGAGTATTGAATGAGTTACTTCGAAACTCACTTCATTACAATAAAGAATCTTTATGTTTCTTTATTTTGTTGAGAAACAAAAGAAGTAATGCATTATACGTTTAATATTGTTTCTAGGAGTTTACATGTTATTGCATTCTATAAATTGAGCTCAAAGTAATGAGAATAAGTGTGCAAGTTTAAGGTTTAATTGTGTAGTAGACTTCTCTCTACTTACATATGTATTGTATAGCCAACACTTTCTTGGTTATGCGCCATTTTCATTATGAAAACATGAAAAAGGGCTTTATTTACATGGAGAAAGAGTCGGTCTTGGATACTCACGGTCTTGTTGTGAAGCCATAAGTATATTTTTTGTTTATGTATTTTTGTTTATGTACTTCACAATCCACCACAACCTTCCACATTCCACTACAATTTTCCCCAACCCACCATAATTTTCAAATTTTCACCACACCGAACCACAACTAACCGTATAAAAGAACGGACCTTTAGTTGTCTTCAGCAAAAATAACGGATTGAATAGTGAATAACTGTTATATTTTAGCGGATAGCTAATTATTGTTCAATTAACTGCTTATAAAAATATGTTCAGTCAAATTACAGTTAGATTATCTACTGAAAAATATAAAAGGACTAAAAAGGATCGCGATATGATAATTATCATTGTTATTGTCTTGATGTGGTTCCATTTTCATGCACATTTAGCCTTCTTTTCGCAACAAAATTTGGAATTAGACTTTGAGAGTTTTTAATTTTCCAATGAAAGTCAATATCTGAAATTAATATGATCGTGAAATTATTTTAACTAAAAATTTAAGTTGATAATTTAAGACTCGCTATTTAAATTTAAGACCTCTTATTTAATGTGGTTCTCATGTCATGTAAAACTATCTTAACCAAAATTTTAAACTAAGGCTCTATTATTTAAAATAGTAAGATTAAGTTATGTAAAGTAAGGTTTTTTTTTTTTGAAATCAAACATATTTCATTAATAGCAAGCCATACGACACTTACAATGAAAATCGTGATTGAACAATTGTAGATCTAAAACATAGATATGAAATTCAACTTCCAAATAACTAATACTAATCTTACTGATGTTCGGCTCCGATTTCTTCGATGACTCTGCATCTTTCCTCGATGACTCTGCATCTTTACCATTGACGGAGAACCTCACAACCCGTGCTATAGCGATTTGAAAGTATATCTTCATCCAACGTATTAGACCACACCAACTGAACAAAAACTCTAGCTAGAAAGAGACTAAAAACCCTAAATAAGGGTATAATAAAACTCTAGAAAGAGACTAAAAACCCTAAATAAGGGTATAATAAAAACTCTTACAAAAGAAGAGACTAATTTTTTTTTTTTGCATAAACGTAAAACCAAACTAACAATTGAAGTAGAAATCAATCAAATTGGGGCTTACCATCGACAAAAGAATCGATGACAGCTAGACCTGGCAATTCTCGACCCGACCCGGAAACCCGACCCGTAAAAAGTGGGTTTTGAACACGAAATTCCGACCCGGGACCCGAAAATGACCCGACCCAAAGAACCCGGCAACAAACGGGTCAGGTCGGGTCAGGTTTGGGTCGACCTATTGGGTCAGACACTTTAATTTTAAGTGTTTTGTTTACTTTGGCCTTGAGCGAAAAAATGGGCCCATTCCATGAAAATTAAGGCCCAAAAGTAAAATATTGGGTGGTTTTGGAAAGCTATGCGTAGAGAGATATACAAATGAAATAATCAAATAACAAATTACCAAAACAAAACCTTAACACTGTCACTCACTCACTCTTTCAGGGAACCCTCAAACTCCTACAGTCCCGCCTCTCTCCTCTCTTTCAGTAAAATAGTGTATTATTGTCAAAGGTCAAAGTTCAGTGCATTATTGTCCAATACACCAAAAGTTTAGTATATTAGCATCCCAAAACCCTATATTTTTCATAAGTATTGTTATTCGTGATTGTTGTCGTAAACTGCATAATACTTGTAGACTTGAAGATTGTTAAATTTTGTCCATTAGGTGTATATTAATATGTCAATACAACTATGACATATCATGGTGGCCGAACTTGGAATGGAATGATACATTACATAGGCGTCTTTGACTAATTATAATTAATTTTATTAGTTGTAAGTGACTGAGAAAAAGGGCGGTCATGACCCGTAAACCCGACCCAAACCGCCCGAAACCGGAATACACCCGACCCGTATTTACCCGAACCCGAAATAAAATGACATTGGTCTGAGTGCATTTTTAGAAATTTGGGTAAGACAAGGTAAGAAAAAATAGGATAAATTTAACTAACCATTCTAAAGAGATAAGGCCTCAGGCCTAATAATGATTTTGTATTCTACTACCTCTGTCCCATTATATTTTTCCTTCTACCTAATTTGAGAAGACCAATGCATATTTAAAATTGGGGTGAAATTTGTAATTTACCTAAATTATTCATACTTTAATTACAGATAATAATTGTTGGAATAGTAAAAAAAATGATTATATATAAATTTATTAATTAGCGGTAAAAAAGGAATGACAATTATTGAAATTGTAGAAGGGATAAATACTTTGGGACAAAAAGATTAGGTAAATGGATAAATATTTTAGGATGGAGGTAGTAATAGATGTTAAGAATGAGAGATATATGAGTTTAGGGTGTGTAAAATTCATGGGTAAAAAACAGTTGGGTAAAAGTTGAATTTTGGTAATTTTTGGTAATTTTTGTCAAATTTATCCCAATATACTAAAAAATAATTTTATTTTGGTTTTTAATTTTGATAATTTTTGATAATTTTTGGTAAATTTTAATAAAAAGCCTGGTAAGTTTAATTTAACCATAAATTTGACGGACATAATGAGTTAACAACATCAGCCCATGTAGGAGATCATGCTAGAGGGAAACCAGGTGCCTTTCTCAAAAATCAACAATGACCAAGTAGATCAAACATGAAACACCTTGTCTTGCCGTAAATTGAGTTCATATTATGTAATCTTGCCACCTTTGTCAAAAGTGCATCTGCAGCAGTTTAAAACAAACTTTTATTTGATAATTCATCATTTACGGAAGATTTGTTTATGAAATCAGCACAAAAATAATTCTGGAAGGGGAAGAATTAATAAAATTCATTCAACCAAACTTCTAGGAGTGCTTAAATAAAAATGTCATTTAACTTTTCATTTTAGTCAAAATTGTCACTAATTTTGAAAAATAATTATTAATGCTATTGAACTTTTCAAATTGTCACTAATTTAGTAAAAAAATATCACTGAAACACGTTATAGTTAGTTGTGAACCGGTTAATAGATTAATACTTGGGATAAAAATGTCCCTAAACTTTCTAAACAAGTCAAAAATGTCACTCAACTTCCCCAAAAAGTAAAATAAAAAGTCAATACCATCAATTAAAATAAAAAAAATGTGACTACCTTTCATTTATATAAATTAATATATAAAAATATTTAAGTTTCAAATGGAGATTTGCTATAAAATAAAAAGTTTGTTTATAAATCATGTAATTATAAATTAATTTACAACTACATGAATTATATATAACTATATAATTATTAATTATACCCTAATCGTAAAAAATTTAATTTACACTTACGTGCTTTATAAACAAAAACTTTTATTTTCGAACAAATCTCCCATTAAAACTTGAATATTTCTTTATAACTAATTTAAATAAATGAAAGGAAGTGATACTTTTTTTCTATTTTAATTGATGATAGTGATATTTTTTATTATTTTTTTAAAGTTGAGTGACATTTCTGACTTGTTTAGAAAAATGAGCAACATTTTTATCTAAACAATCTATTAACTGATTTATCAATCTGCTATAACAGCTTTCAACGATATTTTTGACTAATTTCGAAAGTTAAATGACAATAACGTTAGGATTTAAAAATTAATGACATTTTTTACTAAAATGAAAAGTTGAGTGACGTTTTAATAATCAAACACTCGAAATTCTAACCAATTCCCACTACACCACAACGAAATGACTTATCTATGAATAGAGTTGAAGGTATTAACCTCAAAAAAAACCCAATTTATCACATACATAATAATCTTGGACTTATATATAAAATCAAACTAAAAATTGACAATTAAAATAGCGATGAATGACTGCTTATCGTCACTCACAAGAGTTATTTCTATTGTTCGCCAATGGCTTCTCAGTAAAATGCTAATTGCGAGATGTGGAGCACTTGACGAGATGAGGAACAGACTGCTGCAGTCATAGGCTGATCCCTATTCACACTAAGGGTGTTCCCGGACACACCAAACTCCGGAAAAATTTTAAGTAATCTATTATATTTTAGGAGGTTATTGTACATTTACGTTAAGTGGACATCTTAAAAAAGATCCAAAAATAGTAAAAAAGGGTGTCCATTCAACACAACAGTCCAACTATCCAACATATTATTAAATGGACATCGCTAATTTCGTAGTTAAATCTGTCACTAGCTATAGTGAGAGTTTATGCATTTATGATGCATTTTATGTTAATGGCATGAGATGTAATATGGGATAAAAGGTTGAGGGAAGTTTTGGAACTAGACTATCTACTCTACCCGCTCCTTGAATTCCTAAGGTTTTGTTCTTTTACAGCAAATCACAAAATTTTAAATCTAAAATAAATAAAGATATGAAACAAATTTAGACAAATTTAATTTGTATTAATTTTAAAGAAATTGTGTACAATCTTCATCAATATTTGTAACAAGATGAACAAATAATAATCTTCTGATTTGATTTTTATAGTCTTCTTAAAGGAGTGCCAACAATGCTTGATTCTCAATCAAGTTGGTATTTGAATATCTAGAACAAATGACACTATTTGAAGTGTTTGTTAATTATTTCAATTCTATAAAGAGGTTTCTTGAGAGTTAAATTTTCATCCTTCAATTAGAGGATGTAGAGTCTTATTTATAGAGGAGGGACTCCCTCTCATGGGCTTGTAAGTCGTTAGCCTTTGTGGGCCGCTGAACGGGCTCGTGCTTGGTCAGCTTAAATGTCTGTTCGACTTTTACTAGGTAGTCACCTTGACTTTAACTTGGTAGTTGCTTGAATCTTGACTTTGTAGTCTTCTTGGCGCGTTGACTGAGACTTGGGTTTGGGTAAACTTGGTAGTCGTCCGAGCTTTGACTTGGTAGTCAGTTTAAGTCAATTTCACTAAAATAAACTAAATTAATAAGTTAATTTTTTTTAACTTTATAAAACTGTTTTTTAGGTTTATAAATGATGAAAATAGTGTGACCGACAAATTTTAGGGAAATTGGATTCTAATAATACGAACTTTTAGTCATATAAGACTTAATAATACGAACTTCTGATTTGGTGATTAATAATACGAACTTTGACCCCCTTTTACCCCGAACAGTACGCCACCGAGTTAAGTTGAACTTAACTCAGTGGCGGGATGACGTGGTGGCAGAGGCATATCCCAATCAGCTTTATTTTGTCCAAATCAGCCTCTTTCTCTCTCTCTCTCTTCCTCTTTGTCGTTCCCGGACATTTCTCCCGTCTTCTTCTTCTTCTTCTTCTTCTTCTTCTTCTTCTTCTTCTTCTTCTTCTTCCTCCTCCTCCTCCTCCTCTCCTCCCAAACACCCTCTTTCCCCTTTATCTTCTCCACCAAACTAAACCCTAGTTCACCCCTTCCTCAATCTCCACCCCAAAATTCATAATGCTTGAATTCTTGACCCAAATTCTGCATTCACCATATCAAAAATGCAACATAAATGAACCCCAAATCATAATTTTCCCCTTAGGAAAAAACCCATTTCATACAGCCCAAAATTCATAATGCCTTCTCATTCTTGACCCAAATTCTGCATCCACCATATCAAGGTGGCAAAAAAGTAACATAAATGGAACTCCAAATCATAGTTTTCCCATTAAAAATCAACCCATTTCAGAGTTCAGACAGTCCAAAATTCATAATCCTAACAACCCACAAACATTGCCTTCTCATTCTTGACCCAAATTCTACATCCACCACATCAAAAATGAGACAAAAATTGAACCCCAAATCATAATCTCCCCCTTCGAAAACAACCCAATTCAGACATGAATATGATAGTCCAAAATTCAGACATAATCACCCCCTTCATCTTCTCCACTAAACTGAATCCGACAATTAGGGTCTCTATTGACCTTCTCTAGGGATGCTCGGCGGTAGGGAGACCTGCAATTGCTGGCAGAGCACTGAAGTGAAAAATTATAGTTTCTAGCGAATCAAAGCTCAAATCAATTGAAGGTCAAGTTGGGATTGATTCCTTCAATTAAGGTGGCTTTTAGGGGCGAAATTGAATGGGTATTCCAATAAGCAAACCAATTTTTGGTGATGTTCTTGTGAGAAAACAAATTTGGGATTTGGGGTGGAGATTGAGGAAGGGGATGAACTAGGGTTTAGTTTGGTGGAGAAGATGAAGGGGAAAGAGGATGTTTGGGGGGAGAAGAGGAGGAGGAAGAAGAAGAAGAAGAAGAAGAAGAAGGAGGAGGAGGAGGAGGAGGAGGGAGAAATGTCTGAGAATGACGAAGAGGAAGGGGGAGAGAGAGAGTGAGAGAGAGAGAGAGAGAGAGAGAGGCTGATGTGGACAAAATAAAGCTGACTGGGACATGCCTCCGCCGCCACGTCATCCCGTCACTGAGTTAAGTTCAACTTAAACTTAACTCGGTGGCGTACTGTTCGGGGCAACATGGGGTCAAAGTTCGTATTATTAATCACCAAATCAAAAGTTCGTATTATTAAATCTTATATGGTCAAAAGTTCGTATTATTAGAATCCAATTTCCCATAGTTTTAAGTAAAAAATTTAGAGCAACAATTTTATTCAAAAATAAAAGTCAGGTGTCATAATTATTGATGTACACTAAAAATAAAGGTATTGTTTCACAAGTGATGCTACGTGTCTTGGGGTTTACGTGTCTTGTTCCTTATAAAATTGATACTCCCCCTTTCCCATATTATTTGTGACTTTAACTAACTATTTTTTCCCCACAATATCTGTCACTTTATAATTTCAATAACACATTAATTACAAATTTATCAAATTAACTTTATTAATTACATCATTTTCTTCCATTTTTCTTTTTTTTCACCTTTTTCCTTTTTTATTCACCATTTTATTCAACATTTTTTCACATTTCCAACGAGTTAAATTTATATAGAAGGGTGGTTTTTTTAGTTTTTGAAATTATGTCTAATATGACAAATAAAATGGAAAGGAGGGAGTAGTTATTAATTATTGTTTTTAACTCCAATTTTTTTGACAGTTATTATTAATTATTAGTTATAAGAAGTTTGACAATTAAAATTGACACCCTAACAAATGAACCTCATCCGTTAGACATATTTTAGACGGCTTTTTGTAAATTTTTAAAAACATATATATAATCGTGAATTTATACCATTTATATGTATTAGTATAACTATAAAAGTCAATCATGTAAATTTTTTTTCAATTTAATTTACGAATATATATACTGTCTTGCCCCAATATATATATATATATTATCATTTTGGATTGTTTCATTCCCACCAAAGGCTTGCTTTGAAAAAGTATGAAGTGATATGAGGCGTGACTAACAGCAGGAGGGGAAATGGAGTTGCAGGTGGTACCGGGCGTGGGACAAATTCATATTGCTATGGGTGGGCAATTTATTCATCATTCTTTACACCCATGGAGTTCGGCTTCTTCCGGGGTCTACCAGAGAAGCTATTTGTGTTGGACATCGTTGGTCAAATTGCTTTCCTCTTCGACATTCTTATTCTATTCTTTGTTGCCTACAGAGACCCCCCAGACTTACCGCATGATTTATCATCGTCCCTCCATTGCTCTTAGGTACTTACCTACCACCCCCTTAATTTCCTATCTTCCATTTCATCCATAATTCCCCTTTATTTTTAATTTGGATCATCTTTGCAGGTACTTAAAGTCCACTTTTGTGATTGATCTTCTTGCATGTATGCCTTGGGATCTTATATTCAAGGTATTCGATCCTCTTTTTACTGTATCCTCCCCTTACAACTCTTTATTTTATTCCTGCTATGTTTGAATTGATGGATACACTATGATTATTTTATCAACCTGTTGCTAGTTGGTGCAATATAAGGGAAATCAGACTGACACACTTACCATGTTTTGGTCAAAACGTACGGATTGTGTAAGCCTGTGAGAGAAACTAACTCATGTCAGACCCAACCATGCAATTTTCTTGATTTTATCATGCCTAATTGGTTTTTGCAACCTTTAAAACACATTCTCTTAGGCTCTATCTACTACACTTAATTACAATTAGAGAGTTTGTTCAAGTTCCTTTAACGCAAGGGTTTTATCTTGCGGCTATATACGGTAGATATATAAACCTACGGAGATCATCTTGCACTTGTTGTTGTCGTCATTCAGCCTTTCCTTCTTGCCCTTTTGACTATGTCTAGAACCGCCATATTGTACAACATGCACTTTAGAGGTACCAGAGAGATCATCTTGCAACCATACCTCTTCTTTTAGTCTAAGATGGTTAGCCAATTCCTCAATAGACACTGCCTCTTTCTTATGCTTAAGGGTTGTCTTAATGTCTTTATAAGTAGAGGGTTTTTATCAACTATGGAAAAAACTACAATAAATTCATCCATGTGAAGATTATGTTGGTGATAGTTACTTGAGATAGGTTGGATTTCATGTAACTAATCTAGAATTGGACGACCTTCTACCTTATAATAAATTGACTTACAAGGAAGTTCTTGCTAGGGGCAAAAGGGGAAAACAACACAAAAAAATGAGGGAGAAAAGGGTTGGGTTGCTGCTGGCCGAAGCTGGCACAATCCTGCGTTGGAATAACATGACCATGTGCCAGCCTTTAGCGCCAGAAAATTAGCCTTGCTGCTCGAAGACCGCACGATCGTGCACCCAACATGACACGATCATGCGCTGGCTTCAGCAGTACAATCTGCAAGAAAGGCCTTGAGTGCATGATCATGCAACCTGGATGGCATGATCGTGCCATCCTTCAGGTGAGGGTACATGCTCTTGCCCTCAGGGTGCACGCTCATGCAATCTGGGCGTGACCCTAAAAGAGTGGGTATAGCCCTGACATGATCGTGCAACACAAGGGCACGATCGTGTGGCCTCTTCTAGCCTTCTTTCCTTCTTCAAACTCTATCCCGGCCAGACTCATGCCTCGAGTGATTGGCCACTATGCCCTTGGTGACCAAATAGATCCAAAGCACCTCCAGGTTGACCCGCTTTGGTGAGGAAATACCCAAAATACCCTTACGGTTGAATCTTAACGTTTGGAGCCCAAAAGGAAGTCAAGTGTGACTTCGATTCTTTATTTGTGCTAGTGCGATCCTGGGAGCCTTTAGAGGCAGGAGAATGGTCCCGTTAAGGACCGTGGACCCTGCCTCTTGGTCCGAGATCCTCCTTGAAGTGCTTCTCGCACCCTTCTTGAATTCGGATAGGCGAGAGTTGCTCTTCATTTGGATTTTGCGGGTCCCATCCCGGGATACTTTAGAACACCATGCCGTTGAGGATGCAACAACATTAGACGTGGCCATTATTCTTGAATGCCTACCTCGTCCTCATCTTCGCAATGATCTCATTCTCGGTCTCCTCAGGGAATGGTAAGTTGAGCACGTACACAACCTTCAAGGTGGTGAGAATAAAGTGCATCTTCTTCTGGCTCCTCCAAAAATTCATTCCATCAAACTTCTCCGACTTTGAAAGTTAGAATTCATATCTTTCAAGGAGGGCATTTCTTCTATATGAGCCTAAGATTGCTGAAAAATAAAGAGAATAGGATGGGAATTTTCTTAGATAACCAAGTGAGTTGAAGGCTTAGTACCATCTCTCCGTAGGTTTATATATCTATCGTGTATAGTTGCTGGATGAAACACTAGTCTTAAAGGAACTTGAACAAACCCTCTAAATTTTAAGAAGTGTTGCCAACTCAACCTAAGAGATTGTGTTTAAAGGTTGGAATGAAGTGAATGAAATGAAGGAAATGGCATCCCCTATTTGGCTATTTATAGTGCAAGAAGAGGCACCTCTTGGATACGAATGGATAGGATTTAGACAACCCTTGGGGTGGATTAAGCCTTGTCATCTTGGATAATACATATTATGGGACGTAATCATCATTATCTAAGATTATATGATGTGTAGGATGCTTGGAAAAGCCGATTAGGCCTTATAAATTATAGAAAATTGCACTGTTCGACCTGACATGGGTTGTGTCACAGGATGACACGACTCATACTGCCATTGGCACATGTTATATCAGGCAACAATAGCCAAGATTATATGTGCGAAGCCTGGCATGGTCCGCGTTTATCAAAACGCGTTTCGTGTTAGTCTAATTTCCCTTATATTTCTCCTGTGTGGCTGTGCCTAGTGTTATGGATCATGCCAAGCCTATCAAGGTCCGCTTTTCCATTAACTGGGCCTTCTTGGGGCCAGGAAGTCGTGCTTTGATCTTCTGATGTCTATATACACCATCTGAGGGCAACTTAGCTTAGGGACTGGAACTTCATGCCATTACGAACTTAGACTCACTATACACTTGAAATGTACCAACAAAAGCAAGCGCAATGGGCCAGGGCACTAAGCTTGGGGTATGCTATTGTCTTCCTCTAAATATGCTAATAGTAATAGTCCTACTGGAAAAGAAAAAAAAAGGTGGTGTCTAGTCAAAATGGGCTGAATCTAGGTGTCTAGCTTGGCCATTTCCTGCAAAAGAAAGAAAAGGTGGTGTTCGACTGTTGGGTGTCTAAATGTTAATATCCACGCTGATACATTTTAGAATTAAGATGTCATGAAGCAAAAAATTGTCATGGTGTAACGATAAACCATTTTGTAATGGCTATAGAATCTTCAGCTTTCAAGCTTGAGTTGATTCAATGTTGTATTGATGGGTTGGTGGGAGGGAGTGTAAGACTGAAAATGAGAGAAGCGAGGCCATGCAGGTTATTCATATGAAAGAGGATGAGCACGAGCGTTGAACTTTGGGATAGTCTTGAGGATTTAAACCTCATTGTTTTGAGAAGGGGGGAGGGGGGGATGAGAAAGCTCATTAAGTAGTGCCATATTGCTTCTCTTCCATTTAGGTATGTCATATGTTTTCGACTTTAGCTGGTAGACACAACAATTTGTAGATGTGATCATGAGAGGATTGTTTCCATTTCAATACCTCAAGATTGTTGAACCAAACATTCATAATGGGACTTGCGTCTGAGATCTAATCATGGATGATTATGACATTAAACATGAGGACATAATATTGTTTCAGAGCAGAAACCTAGTATGTGTCAGTTTCTGCTATAATGGTTCAGTTATAGTATGATAGGATCTTGCCTTTTGTTGAGTTGTCCCACATCGGCCTTTGACACCCATATTGTGGTGTTTATAGTGACTTGGGTGCCTCAACCTCCTAAGCTAGCTTTTGGGGTTGAATTGGGCTCAAGTCCATTATTTCACATGGTATCAGAGCCAGGGTCATTGATGATGGGGCCGCGCCCACAGTTGTCTGCGCCTCGTGGTGAGGGGGGCGTGTTGAGTTGTCCCACATCGGCCTTTGACACCCATATTGTGGTGTTTATAATGACTTGGGTGCCTCAACCTCCTAAGCTAGCTTTTGGGGTTGAATTGGGCTCAAGTCCATTATTTCACACCTTTCGTTGGCATTTAGACTTTATCATGATTGATGGAATTTAAAGTATGATAGGATCTTTCCTTCCGTTGGCATTTAGACTTTATCATGATTGATGGAATGTGAAGTTAGAATATTCACTCTGGTTACAACTTGTTCTGGCAGGCATCAGGTCGCAAAGAAGCAGTCAGATATTTGTTATGGATAAGGTTGATTCGAGTACGCAAGGTTGAAAATTTTCTGCAGAGGATGGAGAAGGATATACGAATAAATTACCTATTTACCAGAATCATTAAACTTCTCACAGTTGAACTCTATTGTACACATACAGCAGCTTGTATCTTTTATTATTTAGCCACTACAATTCCTGAGCCTGAAGAAGGTTATACATGGATTGGGAGTCTAAAACTGGGGGACTATAGCTACTCCCACTTTAGGGAGATTGATATTTGGAAGAGGTATACATGTATTTTGCCATTGTCACCATGGCTACTGTGGGTGAGTCCTTTCTCTACTATTTAAAGATTATATATTGACAGCATTGTTTAACAAAGCTACAACTTTCTTTTTCATTTGTGTCCTTTCCATGATCTTTTTAGTTACTTCTGATCTTGAGCTGTCACATGCCTCCACCTAATTTTTAAATTTAAATCATGGTTTTCTAGAAGGGATGACAAGAACTGTTTTCAAACTGTGCATCCGATGAATTTATATTTTTAATATATCCATGACACCATGCTTGTCCTGTAAGATTGGTTTTCACTCATTGATGTTGAGTTCTACACTAGTCTGTTTTTATGGCTTAGGTCTTTAATGTTTCAAACAACTTGAAGCAGTTAAATGTTGCACATTCCAACTCAGACTACTAGCTTCGTCATCAACTGATCTTTTTTTTTTTTTTTGAATATTTCGTCATCAACTGATCTTATTCAATAATTATTACAGATGGTTATTGAATTCAAATGCTAATACTTCTGTGCTGTTTTATATTATGCAGGTTACGGTGACATACATGCTGTCAATATGAGAGAAATGATATTCATAATGATCTACGTCTCTTTTGATATGGTTCTTGGTGCTTATCTGATCGGTAACATGACAGCATTGATAGTGAAAGGTTCAAAGATAGAACGTTTTAGGGATAAAATGGCAGAAGTAATGAGGTATATGAATAGAAATAGACTTGATAGAGATCTTCGCAAGCAGATCAAAGGCCATTTACGTTTACAGTGTGAAAGTAGCTACACTGAAGCTGCTGTTCTGCAGGATATTCCAATCTCTCTACGTGCCAAGGTAAAAACATGAGTAACCTCCATTTTTATGAAATACAAGTATGATTCTTTTTAATATGTTCTTTTAGACCAATACTCTGTGGGTGTTCCTTCATCCTTGTCTTGACTGGGAATTTGTGACCTTGACAATAACTATTGTCGAAAATTAGATGTTGAGTAGTTTATCGACCTTCATTTGAGTTATATCGCTAAGGCCAGTAGAGAGCCACTTTCTGATAGCACTGGTGAATTTTGATTTATTGTCCTGCTGCAGTACAAGTGTGCAACATCCATATATATTATTCTATTCCTTGGTTTTTAATGACGGTTTTGTTTGTCTCTCCTCTTCTGGTGCAGATTTCCCAATCCCTGTACCTCCCATATATAGAAACAATTCCTCTTTTCGATGGATGCTCTGCAGAGTTCATCAACCAGGTTGTAAATACCTGAGTAAAACATCAAAATTTTCACCAGTCCAGTTTTATTAATTTGACACAAAAGGCTATTGGCTAATTCCATGCTCATCTCTTCCTGAATGTCCATTATAGTATTTAATTTGATGTGAATCAAAGGTCGAATTCTAAACCATTGAAGAGTTAGGTGTTAATCTTCTTTCATGAAACTCTCAGTATTTGCCAATGTTCTCCCTTCCATATGTAGCAGTGGGAATGATCTAATCAGTCTTCCATAATATGCATTCTAAAATTTTGTGGATGTTCGAAATGAATCTATTAAAAAATGCTGCCTTATTTGCTGCGGTTAAGTGTCTTCTAAATGAATCTATTCTAACATATTGATTTATTATGATTTTGACCTGCACTCTCGATCTACAGGTGATCAGACAAAGTTATATTGGAACAGGGAAATGTTGTGGATCAAATATGTTTTGTTTGCCATGGACAACTGGTATGCTCGCCTATACTATCATAATTGTTTGCTAAATTTATTAACATGGTGTATTATTGTCAAACATAAAGTTAATTCTATATAGGAACCCTACTTCCTGTCCTGCTTTCATTTTGGAATGGTAATCAAATATGGTGTTTCGTTTTATTCTTGTCTAGTTCCATATAATTTTTCAAGGATTTTTGGATCGCAATAACCCACCTTTACTATTGGATATTAATATACTTGACCTTTATACCTAAATGATTTTATTGTATCTATCCTGACTTAAATGTTGGCGAACTGGTCTCACAGAGTCACAGATGACTTAAGTGGGCTTGTATTCGTTCCTTATGGTCTCAGGAAGTTTCCTTCGCCAGCCACATCGGCTTTGAGACCAGTTCACCACCACTTAAGCCATGGTAGGTATATTAAATTCACTTAGGTATAAAGGTCATGATAATTGTATCCAATAATAAATATGAATATATTATGATCCAATACCCCAAAATGTTTGTATATTACAATCCAAAAATCCATTTTCAACTGCGGCATTGTTATAGGGGAAAAATACATAGAGTTTGAAAGAGCCATAGCGGTATTTGTTGAAAGATGGCATTTCAAGGTTTCAATGATATGGGTGAAGTAAATGTTCACTATTGTTGCTACACAGGAGGAGTTAGGAATCAATGAAGACGGGTCAGAAGAGATAGTGTCACTTGTTGAACCTAATAGCACTTTTGGGGAAATTTAAGTTCTTTGCAACATCCCTCAGCCTTACACAGTTCGCGTGTCTCAATTGTGTCGTCTTCTGCGTATTGACAAGCAGTCAATGGCCAATATTCTTGAGATATACTTCTATGATGGAAGAAAGATCTTTGAAAATCTTCTAGAGGTAGGTGGATTAAGAAAATCTTTACTCTAACTTTCATTCTTATTTTACCCAAGTAAGTATCAAGGGGTACATTTGTAGCCATAGCTTCCACAAGTCATAAGTCTAACCTTGATCTCTTTCATGGCAGGGAAAAGAATCAAAGTATAACTTGAAGCAAATTGAAAGTGATATTACATCTCATATTGCCAAGCATGAAGCAGAGCTTGCTCTTAAAGTAAATAGTGCCGCTTACCATGGTGATCTATATCAGCTGAAGAATCTAATTAGAGCTGGGGCTGATCCCAAGAAGACAGATTATGATGGACGGACCCCCCTGGTATGATATTTGATTGGTGAAAATCTTGACTAATCTGTACGTCAATTACATAACAGTCTGATCTCAATACTTGTTTTACTCACAGCATCTGGCTGCAGCGAGAGGACATGAACAAATTGTTCTTTTCCTTACTCGAGAAGGGGTGGACATTAATGTTTCAGGTTGGAGTTCTTATTCGACTGATTATGGACATTTTTCACTGTTTTTTCTTTCTTTCTAAAATTCGTAAACAGTGATAGCACCATTGCCATGACAGATAATTTCGGAAACAGCCCCCTGTTGGAAGCCTTGAAAAAGGGAAATGACAGGGTTGTTGAATTATTATATAGACAAGGAGCAATTGTGGATATCAAAGAAGCCGGTTCTTTCCTTTGTTCTGCAGTTGCAAGAGGAGATGCAGAATTTGTCAAAAGAGTCGTAGCTAATGGTCTTGATCCAAACTCTAGAGACTATGACCACCGGACTCCACTTCATATTGCTGCTTCTCAGGGGTTATACGTGATGGCAAAAGTGCTGATAGAGGCAGGAGCTGATGTCTTCTTGAAAGACAGGTAATATTTCTGAACCTCACATGCCCATTTTGGCAAACATTTAGCCAACAAGATGAAATTCAGACCACTTCATCCAGAGGAAAAATATTCCAATATTTGCAGGATATCCATTATTCTTCTTAGAGACATTTTAATATCTGACAAGTACAGGCGGAAAATGATAATATTTCGTCAACTTTAAAGACATAATCCATTGATTGGTCCAATTGATTAATAGCTGACATATCACAGATGGGGTAACACACCACTGGATGAAGCTCGAACCTGTGGAAACAAGAATTTGATCAAACTATTGGAAGAGGCAAGATCTGCGCTATTGGCTCAATCTCCGGATCGTGTTGACGAGATGATAGGTAATCTGGTTCCCATTGTTTCAAAAGTATTTGTTCTGCGTACCTCTATATTAACTTAGGATCGGGATAGCACCCTCACAAACAGTAGCAAGAAAGAAAGAATCGGAAAAACTCAAGGATTAATGTGGAACTCAGAATCAAGGGAAAAACCACGAGTGATGCACTAATACTACTCGAGGACCACAACTTTGTGTGATAACAAGCATTATACTTGTGCTTTCTTCTGGATAAGTATCCTAGCCTTACATTCCATAGATTATATAGGCAAGGTCGTAGCATGGTGGTGACATTTTTTACAATTTAATTGAGGGTAGTGACATTTTTGATTTTATGGGAAAGTCGAGTGGCAGTTTTGCCGAAATATGCGTGACAAGTTTCAAATTTTATGTGTAAACCTACTGTAGAAGGTAAAGTGGCCTTTTTGACTTTTTTGGAAAGTTGAGTGGAATTTGTGACAATTTTTAAAGATTAGTGACATTTTTGACTAAAATGGAAAAATGAATGGCATTTTTGTACAAACACTCCGTAGTTGGATGAAGAAACTACTCCTGTTCTTTCATTAAACTTAGTCCATAAGTTCTTGAAAGTAGTGACGTAAAGAGAGGAGCGCTTCCGTAATAGGAGTGTGTATAATAAAAATTCATATTGGACCTTCATTCCTTCAACCATCAACTTACATTTTTAACTTGTATGTGATTCTTGAGCACTTTATTTGCTAAAATGCCACTCTATGCAATCTAATTCAAAGCCACATTTCACTATTGCAGATAAAAAGCATGCAAAAAAATGTACCGTATTTCCATTCCATCCATGGGGAGCCAAGGAGGAAAGAAGAGCAGGAATAGTGATATGGGTTCCACATACAATTGATGAGCTTATTAAGTTAGCAGGAGAACAACTCAAGATTTGTAATGGCTCTTGTATTTTATCAGAAGATGGAGGCATAATTATTGATGTAGACATGATTGACAACAATCAGAAGCTGTATTTGATTAATGAAACCCAGCAGCAATGAGAGATGCCTGCCTCTCTTGTTTTAGCCTTCTTACCCCATGTATGGTAAGGTGGAAGGTGGTATTAGTGATCATCATCTATGTAAAATATGTACAAGTTTTATGTGTATAGTTGAGTTGCTTGCTTGTCAAAATCTGCGCTATTGCCTTCACTCTATGGGACACAAGTAGTAAAAAGGTGAAAAGATGGATGGGTTTGGGTGGCTAAATCCGTGCTTGCTTTGTTTTCAGAGCAAAAATAAGAGGATATCAACTCTAGGATCATGAGCCCGGGTTCATAATGCGCTCTGGGGCGTGAACAACTTCTTTCCCTTTGTTTTCATTTTTTTAATTTCTTTTTAAAATAAATATAATGAAGCTTCTCCTTTAATTCAATATTCCGATATATCTTGTGTTTGTGTGTTTGAGTTTCTTGTCCAATTCAATTATGCTTTTCATTCATTTATTTTTATTTTAAATTTTTTTATAATTTTCATTTTATTCATTTTATTGTTTTGAAATTTAATTTTTTCTGGACTTTTATTTACACTAGGCCTCAACCCGTGCGATGCACGGAGTATATTAAAATAGTTATTTTAAAAAATTAAAATTTTAATAGAAATTATAATTATAATTTAGAAAGATTATTCCAAAAAAATTATAATTACTGATAGTTGCACCAAAATAATTTAATTCAACATTTATCAACTTTTTGAATAGTCGTAATCTCTACAATTAATATCCTTTCTCCATTTAGCAGGACCCACAAACTTTACTATTAATATTATTAATAATAATAATATTATTATTATTATTATTATTATTTCAAACTAACTATAATTACTGATAGTTGCACCAAAATAATTTAATCCAGCATTTATCCACTTTTTGATTGGTCAAAATTCCTACAACTAATCTCATTTCTCCATTCAGCGGGACCCATAAACTTTACTATTAATATTATATATTATTATTATTATTATTATTATTATTTCCTACTAACTATAATTACTGATAGTTACACCAAAATAATTTAATTCAACATTTATCCACTTTTTGATTGGTCGAAATCCCTACAACTAATCTCCTTTCTCCATTCAGCGGGACCCATAAACTTTACTATTAATATTATATAGATTATTCCAAAATAATTATAATTACTGATAGTTTCACCCTTTCTGGTTTTTTTTAATTTTAAAATAAAATCCGGATTGAAAATAAAAAAAATTGAGAATAGAAAAAAAAATAATTTTCTACGTTATGATTGGCCAATTCCCCTACAATCACTCCCGTAGCTTTATTTCATGGGACCCTCAATGATTTCTATTATAATATATAGATTATAGGCAACACCAAAATAATTACTGTTATTTGCACTGAAATAATTTTATTCAGAGTCGAAAGCAGTCAAGGATTAGTGATACTTTCTAGTTTTTTTTTTAATTTTAAAATAAAATCTGGATTGAAAATAAAAAAATTGAAAATAGAAAAAAGTATATTATTATTATAATTATAATTATTATTTTTCTAAAATAATTACTGATATTTGAATCAAAATAATTTAATTAAGTATTTATCTAGATTATTATATAGATTATAATTATATCGATTATTATTATTATTATTATTATTATTATTATTATTATTATTTTGACAAAATAATTATAATAGAAACCTATATATTATTATAATAATCTATATATTATCAATCTTCTGATTGGTCGAAATCTCTACAATTAATCTCCTTGCTCCATTTAGCGGGACCCAAAAACTTTATTATTAATATTATCTTGATTATTAATATAATTATATAGATTATTATTATTATTATTATTATTATTATTATTATTATTATTATTGTAGGAAACACCATAATATTTACTGTTATTTGCACCAAAATAATTTAATACAGAGTCCAAAACAGTTAAGGATCAGTGATACTTTCTGGTTTTTTAAATTTTAAAATAAAACCTGGATTGAAAATATAAAAAAAATTGGAAAATAGAAAAAATATAATTTTCGACGTTGTGATTAGTCAATTCCCTTACAATCACTCTCGTGGCTCTATTTCGTGGGACCCACAATGATTTCTATTATAATATATAGATTATTGTTATTGTAGGAAACACCAAAATATTTACTGTTATTTGCACCAAAATAATGTAATATAGAGTCTAAAACAGTAAAGGATTAGCGATACTTTCTGATTTTTTTTTAATTTTAAAATAAAATCTGGATTGAAAATTAAAAAAAATTAAAATTAAAAAAATATATAATTTTCTACATTGTGATTGGCCAATTCCCCTACAATCACTCCCGTGGCTCTATTTCGTGGGACCCAAAATGATTTCTATTATAATATATAGATTATTATTATTATTATTATTATTATTATTATATATATTATTGTTATTATTATTATTATTATTATTATTATTATTATTATTGTAGATCTGTAGGAAACACCAAAATATTTACGGTTATTTGCACCAAAATAATTTAATACAGAGTCCAAAGTAGTCAAGGATTAGTGATATTTTATGGTTTTTCTTTTAATTTTAAAATAAAATCTTGATTGAAAATAGAAAAAAAAAATTATAATTTTCTACATTGTGATTGACCAATTACCCTACAATCACTCCCGTGACACTATTTCGTGGGACCCACAATGATTTCTATTATAATATATAGATTATTGTTATTGTAGGAAACACCAAAATATTTACTGTTATTTGCACCAAAATAATATAATATAGAGTCCAAAGCAGTCAAGTATTAGTGATACTTTCTTGTTTTTTTAGTTTTAAAATAAAATCTGGATTGAAAATAAAAAAAAATTGAAAATAGAAAAAAAATATAATTTTCTACGTTGTGATTGGCTAATTCCCCTACAATCACTCGCGTGGTTCTATTTCGTGAGACCCATAATGATTTTTATTATAATATATAGATTTGTTATTATTGTAGGAAACACCAAAATATTTACTGCTATTTACACCAAAATAATTTAATACAGATTCCAAAGCAGTCAAAGATTAGTGATACTTTCAGATTTTTTTAATTTTAAAATAAAATCTGGATTGAAAATAAAAAAATAGAAAATAGAAAAAAAATATAATTTTCTTTGTTGTGATTGACCAATTCCCCTACAATTACTCCCGTGGCTCTATTTCGTGGGACCCACAATGATTTCTATTATAATATATAGATTATTATTATTATTGTTATTATTATTATTATTATAGGTAACATCAAAATAATTACTGTTATTTGCACCAAAATATTTTAATTCAGAGTCCAAAGCAGTTAAGGATTAGTGATACTTTCTATTTTTTTCAATTTTAAAGTAAAATCCGGATTGAAAATTAAAAAGAATTGAAAATAAATAATAAATAATTTTCTACGTTGTGATTGACCAATTACCCTACAGTCACTGTCGTGGCTCTATTTCATGGGACCCACAATTATTTCTATTATAATATATAGATTTTCAATAAAAATAATTTATGAGCATTATAGTATAGATTTATAAACATTCATGTTACGAATTATGAATATTGCATGAGATATGTTAGGAGCATTATAGTTATAGTTTATGAGCATTCGCGTTACAAAATATGAAAATTGCATGGGATATGTTTATGAGCATTGTCGTTAAAGTTTATGAGCATTGTAGTATAAATTTATGAGCATCCACGTTGCAAATTATGAACATTGCAAGAGATATGTTTTTGAGCATTCATATATTGGTTTATGAATATTGTAGTTTAGGTTTATGAGCATTGTAGTAAAAATGTTAGATCACGATCATTTGTGTTGGAGGTTATGAACATTCATCTATTGGTTTATGAGTGTTCATATACTGGTTAATGAAAATTCATATACTGGTTAATGAAAATTCATATACTGGTTTATAGGCATTTTAGTAAAAACGTCAGGTTATGAGCACTCATGTTGGAGGTTATGAACATTCATGTTGGATGTTATGAACATTCATCTACTAGTTTATGAGGATCCATATATGAGTAAATTACATTTACCCTACCTGACATTTGTGGTAATAATTTTTGCACACCTGACATTTGTGAAATAATTTTCACCTTACCTGACATTAAGTGAGTGATTTTTAGTGGCAAAATATGGTCACTTCTCATCAGAAATAAAATGATGAAAGGGTCATTTGAGTCATTTTCTTCTCAATATTATGAACAACATGATACATTCACATAGTCATATAGAGACATTATTGTATTTTCTCGTTTCCGATGAGAAATGATAGGATTTTGCCACTAAAAATCACTTTCACTTAATGTCAGGTAAGGTGAAAATTATTTCACAAATGTCGGGTGTACAAAAATTATTACCACAAATGTCAGGTAGGGTAAATGTAATTTATTCATCCATATATGGACTTATGAGCATTGGTGTATATCTTTCTGTATCCATATTAGAAATTATGAACATAGTTTATAGTTTTTATGAGCATTTTAGAATGGTTAAATGATAATCTATATACTTATAATGACAATCTATGTGGGGCCCAACAAATACTGCAACGAAAGTGTTTAAGGAGTTTCAGCCAATCACAATTAAGAAAAATACAATTTTTAGAAATTTTTTAATAATTTCAGAAAACCATAATAATAATTGATAAAATCAAAACTTAGGCTGCATTGGACTCTGACCCCATTTTCAATAATTTTTTATTTTATTTTGAACTGGATTTTATTTGAAACCTTGGCTGATTTGGACTCTGACCCCATTTACAGCTGTTACATAACTGTTTCGGATTTAATTTTATTTTAGAATTAAAAAAAACATATAAATACATACTCTCATTAAGGTTACGTTCATTACTTTTTCCAAAACATATGAATACAATCATTTCACATACCAGCCATAATCACAATTGATCTTCGCCGTATTCTTCTCAATTGATTATTGACATTCCCAATTTATACTCTCATTAAGGTAAGTTTCAAGTCATTATTATATAGATATTCAAACCTATTGGCTTCTACATTGATTGCATTCATTGTAATTGATATATTCAAAAACTACTTTGAATTCTGCAGATTCAACTCACATCAACATTCTTGATATAATCTATATATCATCATAGAAATCATTGTGTGGCCCACGAAATAGAGCCACGGGAGTGACTGTAGGGGAATTGACCAATCACAACATAGAAAATTATATATTTTTTCTATTTTCATTTTTTTAATTTTCAATCCGGATTTTATTTTAAAATTTAAAAAACAGAAAGAATCACTAATCCTTGACTCCTTTGGACTCTGAATTAAATTATTTTGGTGCAAATAATATTAATTATTTTGGTGTTGCCAATAACAATAATAATAATAATCTATATATTATAATAGAAATCATTGTGGGTCCCACAAAATAGATCCACGGGAGTGACTTTAGGAGAATTGACCAATCACAACATAGAAAATTATAATTTTTTTTCTATTTTCAATTTTTTTTAAATTTTTAATCATGATTTTATTTTAAAATTAAAGAAACAGAAAGGATCACTAATCCTTGACTCCTTTGGACTCTGAATTAAATTATTTTGGTGCAAATAATATTAATTATTTTGGTGTTGCCAATAATAATAATAATAATAATATATAATCTATATATGTAAAACCCCGAAAAATCCAACGATGTTGACCGTGACGTCGTTAATAAAATAGGTTTGACTTCATTATTCACTGTTGTTCGTAATGTGTTTATTTATGCTAACGCTTGAGCTCGTAGGACCGTTGAGGGGCTAACAAGGGTAGAATAGTAATTTCCGCTGGCTAATATTATTATGTGATTAATTACGTGAATATTTGCTATGTGATTATATGATTATTAGTATTAATATTATTATTACTATTATTAGTAATTCCTTAATTCTGTTTTTAGCTTAATGGGTTGGGTTAGGAATAGGATTAGTGGGCCTAAATGGGAGCATTAGTATAAACCCCCTCCCTAAACCCTTATCAAACCCTAATCCCTCTCATTACCAAACCCTAAACCTACCCCCTCTCCTCCCTCTCTCCCTCTCTCGCCCAAAGACCACCAAAGCGCCCTAGCCACCGCCGGCAACCACCTCGGCACCCGCGACACCGCAGCCACCACCGTCCACCCCTCTCTTTCTCTCCTTCCTCTTTCTCTCTCTCTTTTCTTTTCGTCCGTTCCTTCGCACTCGGACGACCACCAGGCGCCACCACCGTCGCCACTCGCGCTGCCGCCGCCTCATCCCCAGCGACCCTCGCCGCTGACGCCGCCAGCCGCCCCGATCGAAGAAAAGCCCTCGAACTCGCCGCTTATCGCCGAGAAATCAACGTCGAACGCCGCCCTCGTCGCTGCCCCTGACCGTCCGACAACCACCTTCCGACGCCGCCCCTCGTCGCCGCCTCGACTGTCGCACCACCTCCTGCCGACCGCCGCCCAGAACCGCCGAGAAACCCTACGTAAACCCTAACCCTAACCCTAACCCTAAACTGTTTTACTTCTTTCTTTCTTTTTCTTTTTCTTTTATTTTCTTGTTTTAATAGTAAATAATCTGATTTATATATTTGTATTATTATTGTTATTAATTTCTGTAATTTTTTTTGTAATTAATTGTAATTATTTTCTTGTTGTAATTATGTGTAATTTTTCCTAATTGTTATGTGTAATTTGTTTACTTGATATGTGTAATTTTATGTAATAAATTGTAATTAGATTTAGGTTGTAATAGTTGATTATTAGGTTTAAAAGTAGTTCTTTAATGTTCTTTATTTTTCCTTACATGAATCGTTAGACCACAATATTATTGTATGTACGAATTTGGAAATTTATTTACCTAGGTTAATTCTTGAATTTTAGTTATAAAAATCGTTATGTTCTTTATTGTTCTTTAAAAGTAAATCTTATTAAGTTTGTTAAATAAATTAGTTAACTTACTAGAAGTTGAAATCTTGTTAATAAAATCTTGAATTCTTGAAAATTAATTAGGTTTCTTGTTTCATTAAGTTATATTTTGTATGTTCTTTTATTTTTTAGGACTCATTCATGTTAGGGTTTAGATAACATTATTATTGTATGCACGAATCTTTAAAGTATAATTATCTAGATTAATTCTTGAATCGTTAGTTAAATATTCATATGTTCTTTAAATTCTCTTAGGGTTCATTCATGTTAATTTCATGTGTAATCTTGATTAAATAAGTGAGTTGGTTAAATTACTAAAAAAGAATTCGATTCTTGTTATGAATTCTTGATTCTTGATTATTTTCCCTTGTTATAACTTATTTGTAAATAATCCATGCTTTAACCTTTAAAATCTTGGTCAAGTAATTTATGTGTTAAGTAATTTTTATTCCTTTTATGACTTTAGGGTTGGTTAAATTTATTAAAGTGTCTTTCATGTTTTCTAAATTAAGTTTACTTCTACAAGTTTAATTTTTGGACCTAAGTTGAGTTGGATTTCCTATCTTAGACCCTAGCTACTGTTTCGAGTCCAAATTAGAACCCCGAGACCGATTGGTAAAAGATAGAACCGAAATAACAAATTAATTGATAACCGTTAACGGGACAGTTTTGTTAGTGTCTAAAGATCGGGTTGCCACGGCTAGTGTAGTTACCTTTTGATCAAACCCTTTGGACTGGAGTTTCCCTTAGATGTTAGGAACCATAGGAATTTTACGGATCAAACGTTTGATTTGTATAGCCCGAGTTATAACCGTTTTACCGGAACCTGTCAGATCTGGACCAATGGGAAAGACGGGTATTTTTGAGGTCATTCGGGACTGAGTTGGACTTAACCATCAACATAGAAATTTTAGTAGACATCCCGAGGTTTCCGAAAAGTCCAGAACCAGCCCCGTAGGATGTCGGGAAGTCGAGTTGTGACTCGTTTTATGTGAATGTTATAATCTGTCCTCTGTTTGCGTTTATTTATAAAGAATTGTTGAGTGAAATTAATGTGTGATCATGTTATGTGCTATCTTAGAGATGTTAAGTGTAATTTCGTAAATGTTAGGAACCTAAGTGTTCCTAGGGGATGGGTTAGGTAGTTAATAGTTAATTCTAACTTCGTTAGAACGCGTTTTGATTAGATAATTATTTTTATTCTAGGCCCGAGTTAGTGCGAGATGTTAGTGAACTCAAGTGTGTTCTTCTTTTGCTGTGTTGTGAAGTATATCAAGTAATTGTCTATGCTCTAATCCCCACCGGGATGCTCTTTAAATGTGTTTTGATGTTTTATAATCTATTTTGAGAATTGCATCTCGAAAAGGGACTTTTGTGGAAATACGACCATCTGTTTTGATAATCTTTTTGATTCGATTGTGGTTCTTGGTTTATTTGAGTTGAGAAATTGGATGGTCTTTTATTCAAAGTTTTGTTAATGGTTTTGATAACTTGGGATGGTTTGACTTGAGAGTTGTGAGTCAAGTTTGAATATTGTTTAAATAATTCAAGTGGAAACGTTAAGCGGGTTTCGGGGGATAACCTGTTGTGCAGGTGTAACAACCTGCAGGGTTATGGACCAGGAGATCAGGGCTTCCTTCCCTGATATAGGATAGTATTTTGATGCCTTTGGTAGGCGATGTTCTTGATGCCTTTGGTAGGCGATGTTTATGCCTTTGGTAGGCGATGTTCTTGATGCCTTTGGTAGGCGATGTTACTTTAAGGGATTTGGTATCCCGCCCGCAAATTAAAATATGGATTGGATGGGTTGAGGAAAACAGTTAAGGGTTAAAGGTTTGTAAAATGTTTGATTCGATCCCTCTCCCCAAAATGAATTGAAATGAACTTAAACTGTTTTAAACGTTAGGGGTAGACATTATTGAGATTTCCCCCTCATTTTCTGAAATGTTTTGATTTCAGGTGAAGATCTAAATGCTGGGGACGGGAATTAGAAGTGAGGACGACGAGTCTAGAAGTCCTTGAACCTTTTATATTGTTTTCGTTATGAATTCTTAAAGTTTGTTGAGTTGTTAGTAGTTGCCGTTAGCAGACAGTTGTGTTTTCCTTTCTCGCCTTGTATTCCTTCGGGGATACGGCAGTGACGCCCAAACTAAATTTGAAGTCTTCCGCTAAATTTTGTCTGTTAACGTTAGTTTGACTTTGACTTTCTATAATTGAATTTCCGGGGCGTTACAATATATTATAATAGAAATTATTGTGGGTTCCAGAAATAGAGCTACGGGAATGACTGTAGGGGAATTGGTCAATCACATCGTAGAAAATTATATATATATATTTTTTTTTCTATTTTCAATTTTTTTTAAATTTTCAATCCGGATTTTATTTTAAAATTAAAAAGATTAGAAAGTATCACTAATCCTTGACTCCTTTGGACTCTAAATTAAATTATTTTGGTGCAAATAGTAGTAATTATTTTAGTGTTGCCTATAATAATAATAATAATAATAATAATAATAATAATAATAATAATAATAATAATAATAATAATAGTAATAGTAATAATAATAATAATAATAATAACAATAACAATAATAATAATAATAATAATAATAATAATAATAATAATATGTATCAATATAATATTAATAGTAAAGTTTGTGGGTCCTGTTAAATGGAGAAAGGAGATTAATTGTAGGGATTTCGACCAATCAGAAGATAGATAAATACTGAATTAAATTATTTTGATCCAAATATCAGCAATTATTTTGACAAAATAATAATAATAATAATAATAATAATAATAATAGTAATAATAATAATAATAATAATAATAATAATAATAATGACATTAATAATAATAATAATAATAATTGAAATCATTGTGGGCCCCATGAAATAAAGCCACAGAAGCGATTTCCGGAGTCTAAACCAATCACAGCGCAGTAAATTGTATTTTATTTTCAATTTTTTTTCTAGATTTTATTTACATTTAAAGAAATTAAAAAATATATTCTTAATCCACGTCTGCTTGACAGCAGTTACACTTAAAACGAGTCCTACTAAATCTTAGTGTTCAATTTTAATTTAAATTGTATTTATTTTCTATTTCTTTGCAGATTTTATTTACAATGAAATAAATCAAAAAATATATCGTTAATCCACGTTTGCTTGATAGCAGTTACATTCGAAAATCGAAACAAGTCCTACTAAGTTTCAAAACAGTAGTATTTCAATTTTAATTTTAATTGTATTTTATTTTCTATTTCTTTCCAGATTTTATTTACAATTTAAGAAATCAAAAAATATATCCTTAAACGAGTCCTATGAAATCTTAAACACTAGTATTCAATTTTAATTTAATTACACCACTAAAACAAAACTGTCCATAACTAAAGACCTTAATATCCGAAACACTTCAAAACCAGTGCCAATTAGATTATTAACATGATCCTTGCGGTTAGATCAATGAGATTCATGAGTTATTGTAGATATCTATATGAATATAACACATTTGTTAGAGGTTATATCTATTTCCCGGATATTAACATATTATTATGCATCTACTTTTACAAACAACATACTAAATATCCCAAAATTAAACCTTTCTTCATTTACTGTCAGAAGCAAGCAAGATCAATCTTATCACACTTTAGAATCATATAGACATAATCCTTTACGTTCCCCATCAATAAGTTTGACATTCATAAACGTTTTCCTCAATATTCATTTGTAAGTTTCACATCCATGACTTTTATAAAATTTCAAAAGTAACTAATTGAGTTCACTCCGTGCATCGCACGGGTTGAAGCCTAATTTTGTTCTTTTAAAAAAAAAACTAGCATAGAAAAAAATTTAAGAAAATCAGAAATAAAAAAGTTGGAAATAAAAAATCTAAAAACATCTATTGGATGCACCAGAGTATCATTGGACTTCTGCTAAATCCATTAGATTATAAAAAAGAAAAGCTAACACAAACCCTAGGATTTTTAGCAAACCCACTCATAAACCCTAGAACTTCATAAACGACAAAGGGATATGAACTTAGGATAAAGGAGAATCCACCACCCAAGGACTAACAACCCACTAGAATTTATAAAGGAAACTCCACCACAATTCTATAGAAGATTTGACTTACAACACCACCATAGCATCTATGGATAAAGTAAAACAAGATTTTGAGAGAGAAAGCTTTCAAGCTTTGAATTCATCATTTTCATTCATCAAGCCTAAATGTTCTTTACAAATGAGGCTTTACATGTATATGTAGGGGAATGGGTACATTAGCAAGGGGAGGGGCCGGGGGGGGGGGGTAAAAAGAAACGGAAAACCCAAAAGAAGGGAGAAACGATGCAAAATGTTGAAACACGAAAACGACAAGATCGTGTCATGCCTCTAGACAGGGGACACAATCATATCATGATACAACACGATCGTGTCATTCTTTATTCTTCCAAAGGTTAACTCATTAGGGAGGGACACAAGCATGTCATCTGAGGACATGGTCGTAAACCCCTTCCTAGGAGGGAGGTCACGATCGTGTCCTCAACCTTTCAAGTGGGCACGCTTTCTCCTTGAGGGACACAACCGTGGGTCTGAATGACATGATCTTGCTCCCTCTTTCTTCTTCTTCTTCTTCTTCTTCTTCTTCTTCTTCTTCTTCTTCTTCTTCTTCTTCTTCTTCTTCTTCTTCTTCTTCTTCTTCTTCTTCTCCTTCTCCTCTTCCCTCTTCGCTTGTAGAATCTTCAAATCCAACCCTTGTATGAAGTGAATGACAGTAATGCCCCTGGGTTGCCAAATGGACCAAGACACCCTCGGGTTGATCCTCCTTTAATGTGAAAATAACGAAATACCCTTGGTTGACTCTTCTTCCATTTGGTGCCCAAAATGAGAGTCAAGCTTGATTCTATCTCGTTATTCGTGTTGTTCATCACGGAGCTCCTTAGAAGGTTGAAGAAGGATCTTGATGAGGACCCAAAGCTCCAACCAATGGTCCGGGATCCACCTTAATTAAAGTGAATTCCGCACCACATGATGACCAAATTGACCCTCCAAGGGCCTCGATCTGGCTTGAAGTGGACTAGCAATCGAGTTTGATTTTCTTAGGTTTCCCAAGTTAAATCTTGTTTCCCTTTATTTATGTTATTCTTGCATATTGTTCTCGATATCTTAAGCTTATAATATGGGAAAATTAGGTTTACCCCCCTCCAAATATTGCATAAATAGGATTTTACCTCTTAGGTTTTGATAAATAGGTTTACCTTACTTAAGGTTTGGCATTAATTGAATTATAAGCAAAAAACGATCAAAAAATTACTTAGGGGTACCCTAACTTTTGGTGAAATGTTTTTCTGGTACCCCAACTTTTAAAAACTAATTTTGGGGTACCCTAACTTTTAGAATTAGAAATAATTAGGTGAATTTTCGGCCAATTATTTGAATTCAACGGTGAGTTTTAGGCGGGAAATTGATTAAGTGTTTTTGTGGATGAAAATGTCCTTTGTTTTCGTGGACGAAAATGATTTGAATCAATCGGAGTTTCGTCGGAAACTCACCTAGTTATTTCTAATCCTAAAAGTTAGGGTACCCCAAAACTTGTTTTGAAAAGTTAGGGTACCAAAAAATTGTTTCTTCAAAAGTTAGGGTACCTCTAAGTAATTTTTTGAAAAACGATTTGGTGGGTGTTTTCGACCGAAACGCCCCTCACTTAACAAAGGAAAAGAGGCAAATACCCCTCTAATTAATTTGAAATGAATGGGGTTGGGCATTGGCGCCCCTCCGACTTCTTTATCGTTGCAACACTACAATGCTACAATCTCCAACGTAGCTACACCTCCAAAGTTCAGCGGTGGGGTGCGACGACCATCTCGATTCGGAAGGGGATTAGGGTTTACGGTGGCTGGCGGCTGGGATTGCGGCTACGAGGAAGCCGAAGCAGTGCGGTGGATTCCAGTGACGTCGAAGGCTAGAACCTGGGATTTTGCCCCTCAATCAAGGTCAGTTCAAACTTAAATTAATTCCAATTTTGCTTAAAGTTTGATTTTTTTTTGAAAATTTCCAACCCATAAAGGGTTATACTATTGAATTTCGTACTGATATACTAATGTTAAGTTAGTAATTTCAAAATTTGGTAAAAATTGATGGATGGATTTTGCTTCTCTATTCTGTAGATTTTTTTGTTTTTGAAGTGAGTTTGGTACTAATGTTGAGTTTGGTACTAATATATCAATTCCATGGAAGGCCTGAAGTATGGCATGTCAAAGACAGGCTGTGAATTATACACAGAGAGATTAGCCTCAAGTACACACTAGTTACAACACACAAAATTGCATATGTTTGATGGTATCATGACGGGAAATTTTGTTGTTTTCTACATGGAATTGGTATATGTTGCACTCATGCAGCAACCAAAGCACGTTAAAAACCCAATTAGTATGAACATACAAGTTAAAGACCTAATTAAAAATTAAAGACCACTCACTGTATTGTTTGACATCTAATTAATTGAATAATTTTGGTTTGAGTAATTATGAGCAAATCATGGTACGTTAATAAAAAGTTTGTTAAATATGTGCTACCTTAGCTCCTTGCTCAACATATATAGTATTTTGAAATACAACTTCAATGGAGTGTGCATATAGTGTGTTGTCAACAAGGGAAATTTTCAACATATATGTGCTAGCTTAGCACCCATCACATTTTCATTTATGTGTAATGTGGTTTTGTTGCTGACTTTTTTTTTTTTTTGGTGGTTTGGGTGTTTGTTTATCTATGGTATATAGGATGGCTTCGACTACAAGGAGTGTCATCATTTCTTACAAAAGGTGGATGGAAGGGGTAGGTGAAAGGGATTTTGTTCACTATAGCATGGAGGACTTGCTGAAAGATGTAAGGAGTTTTTTGAGTAAGCCAAACATAAAAGGGTTGCCCAGAAACTTTGGGATATGTTGTTACAAGCCTAAGGATTGCACGATTGCGTTGCCAATCACATCCGATTCTGACATATATAATGTGTTTGAGTATTGGGTTGGCATTAAAAACCAGGGGATTGAGTTTTCTATTGTCGAAAGGGATCAACCAACCACATTGAGTCGGATGTATGAGGCACTTCCTGAAGATGATGGTGAGTTCGACTTGACTCGTGCTTGTGAAGTGTGTGACACAAGTGAGGAGCGTCTTTATGAGGAAGATCTAGCTGCCATGTATGATGATGCACGCAGTGGTAAATCGAAGGCAAATGACAAAGTAGAGGGTAAAGGAAGTGGTATTGGTGAGAAGGATGATAAGTTTTGGGATGATATCGTGGCATCTATTGATGAACAAATCATTAACATGGAAACAAACGTTGTGATGTCACCAAGAGGTGCTCGCACTCCATTCCAGATCTTTATGAGGTCTCCTACGGCCAAAGGCAAAGGGGTTGTCATCTCAGAGCGAACATATTTGACGAAGTCCAAGCTTCCAACATGCGACCCACTAGATAAAGGGAAAGGAATACTTATCCAAGAAGAAAAAGAGTATGAGGATTCAGACAATGATGATCAGATTCTAAGATGGCTTAAAGGGGTAAATCTTGATGATCAGAGCCAGGTGGGAGACTCAATTCATAGAGAGGGGTGTACTCTTGGAGAGGGGTCTACTAATGGAGAGTGTCCTACTAATATGGAGTCAACACATGATGACTCAGACGAAGATGATCCAGATGAAGTTATTTCTAATTAGGGTGATGATGTAGCGGAATCTGATGAAACTGAGCTTGTTGACTCAGATGAGATTTTCAGAGATGACACTAATGATGAGGTTGAACCTCCACATTTGAAAATGTATGACAATGGCCAATGGTGGAAACCTGAAGAAGATGGTCAAATTGAGCTAAGGGAAGGAGACATGTTTGAAAACAAGAAGAAATTCATTAAGATTGTGAGAGACTTTCAAATGGAAAAGGGTTGGTATTTGAAACAAGTTAAGAATGAGGGGACAAAATTCACAGCGTTCTGTATTGGGGAAAACTGCAATTGGAAACTTCATGCTTCAAGGATACCCGACAATGTTACATTCCAGGTAATGTGTATGTCGCGCGCTTTCTACATTTTCCATGTATTTCTTTGCTGTTAATAATACGTTGAAATCTATAAATCGTTTCAGGTTAAGAAAGTTAGTGGTTATCACAACTGTTCATGGCTTCAAAATAAACCAGCAGCATCTTCCTCGTGGATAACCACTAAGCTTGAAGAAGATTTGAGAGCGAACCCTTTCATGGATCCACAAGGCATGGCAAACCTTTCGATGACTAGGTATGGGGTTGCAAGGCCTAAGCATGTGCTTCAGGCTGCTAGGAGTAGTATGGTTGACATGATAGCTGGCAAACATTCAGAAGGGTTTAGACATTTGCCTAAGTATGTCATGATGATTAGGAAATCTAACCCAAGAAGTTTGTGTTACATTAGATGGCTTAATTCAGATGAAGAAGGTGAACTTCCTGTATTCGCTAGAATGTTCGTTTGCTTTGATGCTTGTAAGAGAGGATTCTTAGCTGGATGTAGGAAGTTTATAGGGATAGATGGGTGCCATTTAAAGGGCCCCTATGGGTATATATTGTTGACTGCATTTGGGCTTGATGATGACAACCATAGCTTTCCCCTAGCCTATGCTATTGTTGACCAAGAGAGTAAACACAATTGGATGTACTTTTTCAATTGTTTGAGAGGTGTGATTGGAGATGATGACAGGGGTGAGTACACATTCATTGCTGACAGAGGTCGGGTAAGCAAATTGACGTGACATTTTTTTAATTTTTTTTTGTTGAAATCTCAGGTAAATGACCTTATGATTTAAATTGTAAGGTGTGATAGCTGCCTTAAGTGTTGTTTTCAATAAATCTAAGAGAAGGATATGTGTGATATATTATATCAGAAACTTTGAGAAGTATTTCCCTGGAAAAAGTCTCAAGGTACCATCAGAAATTAAAGTTTATAATTTATTTGTCCAAGTTTATAATTTGTTTTTCAAATTTTATACTTTTTTTTGCTGCCATATTCACGTGTCTTCATCTTAACTTGATCTTCCTCTTAATTTTTTCTATTTAGATTCATGTCTGAATTGGTTAGGGTTACTGATGAAATGTTGTTAGTTAAAAAAAATAAAATGAATACCCTATGATATGAGTCTTCCAAAATCTGTATATTGTGAAGGTATGGGCAGAACAAGCTGCAAACGCAAATAGTGAATACGTTCATAACAAGGCTATGGAGGCTCTAGAGAAGGAGAACCCCGACGCTGCTGAGTGGCTACTTCAGGAGCCCAAGAAGTATTGGTGCAAGTGTATAACTAATTAAGTTCATCTTTTTTTTTTTAATAGAATGAAGGCATCACAGTGGGTATTTGTTTCTATTTTAGTGGACATATTTTTATATTTCACTTGTTTCTTTTACTGTGATATGGTTAGATATTTGTTTGACAAGAATGTGAAAGTATCAGACACCAGCACCAACTTCGTTGAAAGCTTCAATAATGTCATCAACTTCCAAAGAGACAAGCCTGTATATGCCCTTTGTGAACATATCAAAGACAAGTGGGCTTCTTGGATTGTTGATAGGAGGAAATTAGGGACAAAGTGGAAGGGTACGGTGGTTCCAAGTGTTAGGAAACAACTAAAAATGTTGCAAAAGGACAGCTTTGGTTTGACGGTCAATGTTTTTGGTGAAGGAATGTTGGTAGTAGTTGATAATAGAACCAAATTTGTTGTTAACTTGAATGACAAAACTTGTGATTGTCAAGCATGGCAGATTAGTGGAATCCCATGCAAACATGTTGTTCAGGGTCTGTTACACATGAATGAGAAACTAGAAGATTGGGTTGATGATTGCTACACTATTGAGAGGTTTAGGGAAACTTACGCACACAACATACACCCCATCCAGGACCCTATTTTCTGGCCTCCAATGCCCAACTAACCAGATCTTGGCCCTCCACGTGTGCAAAAGAAAAGAGGAAGGCCACAACAAGACAGGAGGCGAGGTGCAGATGAGGGACCAAAGAGGAAGAGGTCTAACATAGTTAAGTGCAGAATTTGCAAACGGGTAGGTCATAACTCAAGAACTTGTGACGAAAATCCTAACAAAAGAACCACTAAGAGGAGGAGGACTTCGAAGACTACAAACACTTGCAAAGCTGCTGCTGCCAGGTCGTCCGAGCCAACAAAAACAATTGTTGCTAATCTTGTCACCTCACCTGCTGCTGAAGCTGGGGCAGTCACAAGGTCCAAGTCAGCCAAGCCAGGGGAGTTCATATCTTCTTCTCAGCCACTACCTTCAACTGAAAGGATCATTCCTTCCTCGTCAAGGACTCAACCACCACGAGCTGCCAAAATTGTAACACCATCAAAGGATCCACTTGCTACCAAGACGGTCAAATCCAATAGAAAGAACTTGGAGTTTTAACTGTGGTGTTTAGATTACTTTTGTTGTTGGGTTCCAAATTGTGGTGTTTTTTGAGTAAATGTACATACCATCTGTGATGGCTACTTCTTGTTATGATGCTAGATACAAGTTACTTTGGTGTATATGGTTGGCTAATACATACTTGGCTGTTGAAATTTAATACCAAACTCTTTTTGTTTTATATAGGGTGTTCACGGATCGGGTACCCGAATTAATTGGATAATTTTTCGGGTACCCGAAACTTCGGGTCGGCCATACCCTCTAATCCTAACCATAATCCAATTTTTTCGGGTACCCAAATTAATTGGATAATTTTTATTATAATTATTTTAATTTTGGGTAATTCGGATACCCGATGTTGGCTAGGGGCTTACCCGTATCCGAACCGATTACCTGATTTTTTCTGGTTCGGGTACTCCACCCAATTAAAATCACTTTTTTCGGTTAGGGTACCCGGAATTTTTGACCCGGCAGCGGGTTTTCGGATAAAGTATTTCAAGGCAAGTGTTTTTGAACAACCCTAGTTTTATATATGGTGGGATTTGTGATCACTATATTGTAATTACTGGTGTTGTATGCAATGCTATTAAGTATGTCAAGGACAATTTTTATGATTTGAAATCAACAAGCAGTGTGTATGGGTTGCTACTGAAATTAACAAGCACTTTGTATGCTAAAGTAATTATAGGTGTTGTATGCCATGTTGATGAGTATTTGAGTATGTTTGCCATGCTAGAGTATACTATGTTACTAGAATTCACAAGTAATTTGTATGGTAAGATTACTTTGAATTTGTTTGAGTGCAATTTTGAATAAGGCCACTAACCTTTGTCAACCCAAATCTTAAGTGCCCTGTGCAGTTTTGAACATGTGAAATTCAACAAAAGACATTACTTTGAATATTATGATGAACAAAACTGTAGCTACTCCATGACAAACATGCAAGGCTGAAATCGATATTTCATTTCAATGAAAATTTGGTCTTTCATTTAACTGACAATTTAGAGCCTACACCAACCCCTCACGGATACACTGACACAAATACAACACCCACAATGACAATAACGACAAATGGCATACAACATGTTTACATAACTCGAGCTTTGACGATTTCTATCGTAAATCTCCTTCATCATCATCTTCATCTGTCCAACATCACAAGTTACCCTACTAGCAATGGCCTTAATGTCGATAGCATACTAATCATCTACCACGATTGTTCTGAGACCACTGCTTTCTTCACGTCATTTGGTAGCGTCACTCGTTCCAGAGTTGCTTCTGTATTAGAACCAATCAACCCAATAGAATCAAACTCATGGCATAGCTTAGGATGTGCAATTTAAGTACAGGCAAGATTACAGGAGAAGCGTTCAAGTACAACAACCCAACAGATAACAACGATAGGAAAAAAATCTCAAAAATCAGTCACCTGATGAACATACAGCACTTACCAACTTTGAGACTTGCACATATATATTATCAGTCACAATAATGAACAAATTTAGTACTTGCACATATATATTATCACAGTAATGAACAAATCCAACCCCATAATTTTTGAAAAAAGGATACATATTGGAAGAAATCGAAATGTGCTTCAAAACCTAATTTTTAAACACAGTAATGAACAAATTTAGCCCCAAAATCTATTTCACACTTCAAACCCTAAATTACTTGAGAACGAATAGTACAGTAGCAATTACAATTTACGCCCAAAAATTGAAACACACAATCAACAGTTACATCCCCAAAACTGCATAATGATCGAACAAGATGAATGAAATTAGAGAAGTGAAAAATTGTGTAATAATTGAACATTACAACACTTACTTATTGAAGAAAGCTAAAAAAGAAGAGTATTGACAGTATCAATGGAAGGGAATAAATTTGAGAAGACTCACTGTATCATTGAAAAGGGAAAAGATTAAGGAGGACTAGGAGCAAGCATACAGGAATGGCAGGAACAACAACGATGAGGAGTGAAAAATTGAGGGTTGGACATTTAATCATAATTTTTACGCCAATTATTTAAATTAGGGGTAATTTGGACACTTCACAATATTTTTTTTTACTGCCTAAACCTGAAAATGTAGTTATAAACATTACAATTAAAGGTTAGGTGGCCTATTAATTGCAATTACTATAGTCAAGGTAAGGTAAACCTATTTATCAAAACCTAAGAGGTAAAATCCTATTTATGCAATATTTGGAGGGGGGTAAACCTAATATGTCCCTTGGAAAGGTGGTGTGAGGATAATGATTGTAACAAGAATGATTATGGGAAGATTAGAGAGGGTGTAGGTAATGGAATTTTGAGAGAATTTGAGTATAGTAATGGTGGTAGTTGATGAGAATAGTTGATGATGAGGATGAAATGGAGGGGGTATTTATAGGTGAGGGAGTGAGAGGTTTGGAGGGAAAATGGAGGGATCATATCCCAACAATCATGCCCTCTCGGATCAAAACCCAAGCAGGTTTTATGGGGTCAATGGCAAAGTCAAGGCACGTGGCTTTTATCAAGGGATTGCATGCATGAAGATTTTGGCGCCAGAACAAATTAAAACCCAGGCGGGTTTTATTTACTCTTCCCACGGATCGCTGACGTGGCTACTCGAAACGACGCGTCTTGCTGATCTCAAAACCCAGGCGGGTTTCATCATCTGGGCTGGGGCGTGCTTTAGGCCCACTTCTATGTGGGCTGTCTTCTGAGGATTAAAACCCAGCTAGGTTTTATTAGATGTAGGTGGCCTATTTTGACTTCTTGAGCTCAAGTTGTTGACCTTTTGGGCCCACTAACTCATTTAGCATTCGGCCCAAGTGACTTACTGATCTTGATAGGTTGGGTTCACGCCGGTACAAATTCCGGTGTCTACAGAGAGCCCCCACTTTGATCGAGTCCGAATAGGACGAAGGTCAAAGTAGTCTGAGCATATGACTTTCGATTGCAAAGTCTGGAATAATGCTTGGAAGCTGAGTCCTGCATCGTAGTTGCGGGCGACATGCGCCTCTTTGGGGATGATCTCGAGCAAGAATGATGCTCTACCTGACTGTTGATGGCAGCGACCTTTTTTGCGGTAGCTGGATGATGATGGTCCTTTTTAGCGGTGACCGGAGAGCTGGCGACTTTTTATGCGGCAGCTAGATGACGGTGGTCCCTTTTAGCGGCGACCGGAGGGTTGGCGAATTTTTATGCGACGGTTGGATGAAGGTGGTCCCTTTTAGTGGCGACCGGAGGGCTGGCGACTTTTTATGCGGCAGCTGAATGACGGTGGTCCCTTTTAGCGGTGACTGGAGGGCTGGCGACTTTTTATGCGGCAGCTGAATGATGGTGGTCCTTTTTAGCGGCGACCGGAGGGCTGGCGACTTTTTATGCGGCAGCTGAATGATGGTGGTGCCTTTTAGCGTCGACTGCAGGTCCGCAACTTTATCGCGGCGGTGAATGATGGTGGTCCTTTTAGCGGCCAGGGTGGCGACTTTTTATGCGGCAGTTGAATGATGGTGGTCCCTTTTAACAGCGACCGGAGGGCTGGCGACTTTTTATGCGACAGCTGAATGATGATGGTCCCTTTTAGCGGCGACCTGGAAATCACAAGAAGATCAAGTATTAGTTTTATTGAAATGTAAAGAAAGTCCAGATTTTTTTTACCTGCGCTTTGGAAACTTCGGGCCGCAGAGCTGGACCATGGACTCCGGGCCGTGGCAGCTACAAAACCCAGGCGAGTTTTATTTCCGGTATTGGGCCAATGTGATGCGTTGGGCCGCCTATTTGGGCTGCAGGTGACACAAAACCCAGAAGGGTTTTGATTTCTTCCCTTGGGCTAACGAGGCGTGGCCGCGCATATACGGGTGTGATCGCAATAAAACCCAGGCGAGTTTTGTTACCCATTTTTTTCTTTTTTTTCGTGAAAGGAATCAAAGTGGGGCCCAACCCACGTGTGGATGGAATTGCGCCACATCATCATGTCTCTCTTTTGGGTGGAAGATGATGACCTTTGGATTTCTAGCCAATGAAACGCATTTGGCATCTCGAGGCGGGTCCTAGAAACGAACGTCTCATATTCACCCAACCCTTCTATAAATTCAAGGCTTTTCATTCATTTCATGTCACATCCTCATTTCCTTCACATCTCTTTAACTCATTCCTTCTCTCTCTAGAAAGAAAGCCTTGTCCTTTGAAGTAGATTCGGGTTTAAAACAATGCAACCCTGGTGTCATAGGAATCCACCTATTCCTCATGCAGCGGCATGGCCCCATGAAAGATCTTCTCGACGCAATGTTCCTAGTACGGAGGCGACCCCTTCTGATCTTATCATTCAATCTTGGAACCACGCTTGGTTTTACGGCTCCTATGGCAAGGTAACTCTTGAGCTTTTCTTCTTGTACTTATTTTAGCGTAAAAATGAGCAAGCATTAATTTATTTTCCATATCTTGTCGATTTTTAGCTAATTTAAATATGTTTGCATGTTAAAATGTTGAACAATCCTTTTATTTCTGCATTTTGACCGAAAACGAAAACTGACTTGCAATCCGTAAAGTGGACCAAAAATGCTTTTAATACTCGGCCATGGATTGAATAAAACCTAGGCGGGTTTTATTTTTCACACATCCTCTGGCCCATTTGTCCAAGGAGCGGCCCGCTTGAGGAAACAAAACCCAGGCGGGTTTTATTTTGGTCTGCTGGGCTGGCGCGCTTCTTGGGCTGGATGCAATGTCCTAGAGAGGTCAAAACCCAGGCTTAATTCAGATGAAGAAGGTGAACTTCCTGTATTCGCTAGAATGTTCGTTTGCTTTGATGCTTGTAAGAGAGGATTCTTAGCTGGATGTAGGAAGTTTATAGGGATAGATGGGTGCCATTTAAAGGGCCCCTATGGGTATATATTGTTGACTGCATTTGGGCTTGATGATGACAACCATACCTTTCCCCTAGCCTATGCTATTGTTGACCAAGAGAGTAAACACAATTGGATGTTCTTTTTCAATTGTTTGAGAGGTGTGATTGGAGATGATGACAGGGGTGAGTACACATTCATTGCTGACAGAGGTCGGGTAAGCAAATTGACGTGACATTTTTTTAATATTTTTTTTGTTGAAATCTCAGGTAAATGACCTTATGATTTAAATTGTAAGGTGTGATAGCTGCCTTAAGTGCTGTTTTCAATAAATCTAAGAGAAGGATATGTGTGGTACATTATATCAGAAACTTTGAGAAGTATTTCCCTGGAAAAAGTCTCAAGGTACCATCAGAAATTAAAGTTTATAATTTATTTGTCCAAGTTTATAATTTGTTTTTCAAATTTTATACTTTTTTTTGCTGCCATATTCACGTGTCTTCATCTTAACTTGATCTTTCTCTTAATTTTTTCTATTTAGATTCATGTCTGAATTGGTTAGGGTTACTGATGAAATGTTGTTAGTTAAAAAAATAAAATGAATACCCTATGATATGAGTCTTCCAAAATCTGTATATTGTGAAGGTATGGGCAGAACAAGCAGCAAACGCAAACAGTGAATACGTTCATAACAAGGCTATGGAGGCTCTAGAGAAGGAGAACCCCGACGCTGCTGAGTGGCTACTTCAGGAGCCCAAGAAGTATTGGTGCAGGTGTATAACTAATTAAGTTCATCTTTTTTTTAATAGAATGAAGGCATCACAGTGGGTATTTGTTTCTATTTTAGTGGACATATTTTTATATTTCACTTGTTTCTTTTACTGTGATATGGTTAGATATTTGTTTGACAAGAATGTGAAAGTATCAGACACCAGCACCAACTTCGTTGAAAGCTTCAATAATGTCATCAACTTCCAAAGAGACAAGCCTGTATATGCCCTTTGTGAACATATCAAAGACAAGTGGGCTTCTTGGATTGTTGATAGGAGGAAATTAGGGACAAAGTGGAAGGGTACGGTGGTTCCAAGTGTTAGGAAACAACTAAAAATGTTGCAAAAGGACAGCTTTGGTTTGACGGTCAATGTTTTTGGTGAAGGAATGTTGGTAGTAGTTGATAATAGAACCAAATTTGTTGTTAACTTGAATGACAAAACTTGTGATTGTCAAGCATGGCAGATTAGTGGAATCCCATGCAAACATGTTGTTCAGGGTCTGTTACACATGAATGAGAAACTAGAAGATTGGGTTGATGATTGCTACACTATTGAGAGGTTTAGGGAAACTTACGCACACAACATACACCCCATCCAGGACCCTATTTTCTGGCCTCCAATGCCCAACTAACCAGATCTTGGCCCTCCACGTGTGCAAAAGAAAAGAGGAAGGCCACAAAAAGACAGGAGGCAAGGTGAAGATGAGGGACCAAGGAGGAAGAGGTCTAACATAGTTAAGTGCAGAATTTGCAAACGGGTAGGTCATAACTCAAGAACTTGTGACGAAAATCCTAACAAAAGAACCACCAAGAGGAGGAGGACTTCGAAGACTACAAACACTTGCAAAGCTGCTGCTGCCAGGTCGTCCGAGCCAACAAAAACAATTGTTGCTAATCTTGTCACCTCACCTGCTGCTGAAGCTGGGGCAGTCACAAGGTCCAAGTCAGCCAAGCCAGGGGAGTTCATATCTTCTTCTCAGCCACTACCTTCAACTGAAAGGATCATTCCTTCCCCGTCAAGGACTCAACCACCACGAGCTGCCAAAATTGTAACACCATCAAAGGATCCACTTGCTACCAAGACGGTCAAATCCAATAGAAAGAACTTGGAGTTTTAACTGTGGTGTTTAGATTACTTTTGTTGTTGGGTTCCAAATTGTGGTGTTTTTTGAGTAAATGTACATACCATCTGTGATGGCTACTTCTTGTTATGATGCTAGATACAAGTTACTTTGGTGTATATGGTTGGCTAATACATACTTGGCTGTTGAAATTTAATACCAAACTCTTTTTGTTTTATATAGGGTGTTCACGGATCGGGTACCCGAATTAATTGGACAATTTTTCGGGTACCCGAAACTTCGGGTCGGCCATACCCTCTAATCCTAACCATAATCCAATTTTTTCGGGTACCCAAATTAATTGGATAATTTTTATTATAATTATTTTAATTTTGGGTAATTCGGATACCCGATGTTGGCTAGGGGCTTACCCGTATCCGAACCGATTCCCTGATTTTTTCTGGTTCGGGTACTCCACCCAATTAAAATCACTTTTTTCGGTTAGGGTACCCGGAATTTTTGACCCGGCAGCGGGTTTTCGGATAAAGTATTTCAAGGCAAGTGTTTTTGAACAACCCTAGTTTTATATATGGTGGGATTTGTGATCACTATATTGTAATTACTGGTGTTGTATGCAATGCTATTAAGTATGTCAAGGACAATTTTTATGATTTGAAATCAACAAGCAGTGTGTATGGGTTGCTACTGAAATTAACAAGCACTTTGTATGCTAAAGTAATTATAGGTGTTGTATGCCATGTTGATGAGTATTTGAGTATGTTTGCCATGCTAGAGTATACTATGTTACTAGAATTCACAAGTAATTTGTATGGTAAGATTACTTTGAATTTGTTTGAGTGCAATTTTGAATAAGGCCACTAACCTTTGTCAACCCAAATCTTAAGTGCCCTGTGCAGTTTTGAACATGTGAAATTCAACAAAAGACATTACTTTGAATATTATGATGAACAAAACTGTAGCTACTCCATGACAAACATGCAAGGCTGAAATCGATATTTCATTTCAATGAAAATTTGGTCTTTCATTTAACTGACAATTTAGAGCCTACACCAACCCCTCACGGATACACTGACACAAATACAACACCCACAATGACAATAACGACAAATGGCATACAACATGTTTACATAACTCGAGCTTTGACGATTTCTATCGTAAATCTCCTTCATCATCATCTTCATCTGTCCAACATCACAAGTTACCCTACTAGCAATGGCCTTAATGTCGATAGCATACTAATCATCTACCACGATTGTTCTGAGACCACTGCTTTCTTCACGTCATTTGGTAGCGTCACTCGTTCCAGAGTTGCTTCTGTATTAGAACCAATCAACCCAATAGAATCAAACTCATGGCATAGCTTAGGATGTGCAATTTAAGTACAGGCAAGATTACAGGAGAAGCGTTCAAGTACAACAACCCAACAGATAACAACGATAGGAAAAAAATCTCAAAAATCAGTCACCTGATGAACATACAGCACTTACCAACTTTGAGACTTGCACATATATATTATCAGTCACAATAATGAACAAATTTAGTACTTGCACATATATATTATCACAGTAATGAACAAATCCAACCCCATAATTTTTGAAAAAAGGATACATATTGGAAGAAATCGAAATGTGCTTCAAAACCTAATTTTTAAACACAGTAATGAACAAATTTAGCCCCAAAATCTATTTCACACTTCAAACCCTAAATTACTTGAGAACGAATAGTACAGTAGCAATTACAATTTACGCCCAAAAATTGAAACACACAATCAACAGTTACATCCCCAAAACTGCATAATGATCGAACAAGATGAATGAAATTAGAGAAGTGAAAAATTGTGTAATAATTGAACATTACAACACTTACTTATTGAAGAAAGCTAAAAAAGAAGAGTATTGACAGTATCAATGGAAGGGAATAAATTTGAGAAGACTCACTGTATCATTGAAAAGGGAAAAGATTAAGGAGGACTAGGAGCAAGCATACAGGAATGGCAGGAACAACAACGATGAGGAGTGAAAAATTGAGGGTTGGACATTTAATCATAATTTTTACGCCAATTATTTAAATTAGGGGTAATTTGGACACTTCACAATATTTTTTTTTACTGCCTAAACCTGAAAATGTAGTTATAAACATTACAATTAAAGGTTAGGTGGCCTATTAATTGCAATTACTATAGTCAAGGTAAGGTAAACCTATTTATCAAAACCTAAGAGGTAAAATCCTATTTATGCAATATTTGGAGGGGGGTAAACCTAATATGTCCCTTGGAAAGGTGGTGTGAGGATAATGATTGTAACAAGAATGATTATGGGAAGATTAGAGAGGGTGTAGGTAATGGAATTTTGAGAGAATTTGAGTATAGTAATGGTGGTAGTTGATGAGAATAGTTGATGATGAGGATGAAATGGAGGGGGTATTTATAGGTGAGGAGTGAGAGGTTTGGAGGGAAAATGGAGGGATCATATCCCAACAATCATGCCCTCTCGGATCAAAACCCAAGGTTTTATGGGGTCAATGGCAAAGTCAAGGCACGTGGCTTTTATCAAGGGATTGCATGCATGAAGATTTTTGCGCCATAACAAATTAAAACCCAGCGGTTTTATTTACTCTTCCCACGGATCGACGTGGCTACTCAAACGACGCTGGCTCTTGATCTCAAAACCAGTGGTTTCATCATCTGGGCGTGCTTTAGGCCCACTTCTATGTGGGCTGTCTTCTGAGGATTAAAACCCAGCTAGGTTTTATTAGATGTAGGTGGCCTATTTTGACTTCTTGAGCTCAAGTTGTTGACCTTTTGGGCCCACTAACTCATTTAGCATTCGGCCCAAGTGACTTACTGATCTTGATAGGTTGGGTTCACGCCGGTACAAATTCCGGTGTCTACAGAGAGCCCCCACTTTGATCGAGTCCGAATAGGACGAAGGTCAAAGTAGTCTGAGCATATGACTTTCGATTGCAAAGCCTGGAATAATGCTTGGAAGCTGAGTCCTGCATCGTAGTTGCGGGCGGCATGCGCCTCTTTGGGGATGATCTCGAGCAAGAATGATGCTCTACCTGACTGTTGATGGCAGCGACCTTTTTTGCGGTAGCTGGATGATGATGGTCCTTTTTAGCGGTGACCGGAGAGCTGGCGACTTTTTATGCGGCAGCTAGATGACGGTGGTCCCTTTTAGCGGCGACCGGAGGGTTGGCGAATTTTTATGCGACGGTTGGATGAAGGTGGTCCCTTTTAGTGGCGACCGGAGGGCTGGCGACTTTTTATGCGGCAGCTGAATGACGGTGGTCCCTTTTAGCGGATCGGAGGGTTGGCGACTTTTATCGGCGGTGAATGATGGTGGTCCTTTTTAGCGGCGACCGGAGGGCTGGCGACTTTTTATGCGGCAGCTGAATGATGGTGGTGCCTTTTAGCGTCGACCAGAGGTCTGGCAACTTTTTATGCGGCAGCTGAATGATGGTGGTCCTTTTTAGCGGCGACCGGAGGGCTGGCGACTTTTTATGCGGCAGTTGAATGATGGTGGTCCCTTTTAACAGCGACCGGAGGGCTGGCGACTTTTTATGCGACAGCTGAATGATGATGGTCCCTTTTAGCGGCGACCTGGAAATCACAAGAAGATCAAGTATTAGTTTTATTGAAATGTAAAGAAAGTCCAGATTTTTTTTACCTGCGCTTTGGAAACTTCGGGCCGCAGAGCTGGACCATGGACTCCGGGCCGTGGCAGCTACAAAACCCAGGCGAGTTTTATTTCCGGTATTGGGCCAATGTGATGCGTTGGGCCGCCTATTTGGGCTGCAGGTGACACAAAACCCAGAAGGGTTTTGATTTCTTCCCTTGGGCTAACGAGGGCGACTGGGCCGCGCCTTCTGGGCTGTGATCGCAATAAAACCCAGGCGAGTTTTGTTACCCATTTTTTTCTTTTTTTTCGTGAAAGGAATCAAAGTGGGGCCCAACCCACGTGTGGATGGAATTGCGCCACATCATCATGTCTCTCTTTTGGGTGGAAGATGATGACCTTTGGATTTCTAGCCAATGAAACGCATTTGGCATCTCGAGGCGGGTCCTAGAAACGAACGTCTCATATTCACCCAACCCTTCTATAAATTCAAGGCTTTTCATTCATTTCATGTCACATCCTCATTTCCTTCACATCTCTTTAACTCATTCCTTCTCTCTCTAGAAAGAAAGCCTTGTCCTTTGAAGTAGATTCGGGTTTAAAACAATGCAACCCTGGTGTCATAGGAATCCACCTATTCCTCATGCAGCGGCATGGCCCCATGAAAGATCTTCTCGACGCAATGTTCCTAGTACGGAGGCGACCCCTTCTGATCTTATCATTCAATCTTGGAACCACGCTTGGTTTTACGGCTCCTATGGCAAGGTAACTCTTGAGCTTTTCTTCTTGTATTTATTTTAGCGTAAAAATGAGCAAGCATTAATTTATTTTCCATATCTTGTCGATTTTTAGCTAATTTAAATATGTTTGCATGTTAAAATGTTGAACAATCCTTTTATTTCTGCATTTTGACCGAAAACGAAAACTGACTTGCAATCCGTAAAGTGGACCAAAAATGCTTTTAATACTCGGCCATGGATTGAATAAAACCTAGGCGGGTTTTATTTTTCACACATCCTTTGGCCCATTTGTCCAAGGAGCGGCCCGCTTGAGGAAACAAAACCCAGGCGGGTTTTATTTTGGTCTGCTGGGCTGGCGCGCTTCTTGGGCTGGATGCAATGTCCTAGAGAGGTCAAAACCCAGGCTTAATTCAGATGAAGAAGGTGAACTTCCTGTATTCGCTAGAATGTTCGTTTGCTTTGATGCTTGTAAGAGAGGATTCTTAGCTGGATGTAGGAAGTTTATAGGGATAGATGGGTGCCATTTAAAGGGCCCCTATGGGTATATATTGTTGACTGCATTTGGGCTTGATGATGACAACCATACCTTTCCCCTAGCCTATGCTATTGTTGACCAAGAGAGTAAACACAATTGGATGTTCTTTTTCAATTGTTTGAGAGGTGTGATTGGAGATGATGACAGGGGTGAGTACACATTCATTCTTGTGACGAGGTAAGCAAATTGACGTGACATTTTTTTAATATTTTTTTTGTTGAAATCTCAGGTAAATGACCTTATGATTTAAATTGTAAGGTGTGATAGCTGCCTTAAGTGCTGTTTTCAATAAATCTAAGAGAAGGATATGTGTGGTACATTATATCAGAAACTTTGAGAAGTATTTCCCTGGAAAAAGTCTCAAGGTACCATCAGAAATTAAAGTTTATAATTTATTTGTCCAAGTTTATAATTTGTTTTTCAAATTTTATACTTTTTTTTGCTGCCATATTCACGTGTCTTCATCTTAACTTGATCTTTCTCTTAATTTTTTCTATTTAGATTCATGTCTGAATTGGTTAGGGTTACTGATGAAATGTTGTTAGTTAAAAAAATAAAATGAATACCCTATGATATGAGTCTTCCAAAATCTGTATATTGTGAAGGTATGGGCAGAACAAGCAGCAAACGCAAACAGTGAATACGTTCATAACAAGGCTATGGAGGCTCTAGAGAAGGAGAACCCCGACGCTGCTGAGTGGCTACTTCAGGAGCCCAAGAAGTATTGGTGCAGGTGTATAACTAATTAAGTTCATCTTTTTTTTAATAGAATGAAGGCATCACAGTGGGTATTTGTTTCTATTTTAGTGGACATATTTTTATATTTCACTTGTTTCTTTTACTGTGATATGGTTAGATATTTGTTTGACAAGAATGTGAAAGTATCAGACACCAGCACCAACTTCGTTGAAAGCTTCAATAATGTCATCAACTTCCAAAGAGACAAGCCTGTATATGCCCTTTGTGAACATATCAAAGACAAGTGGGCTTCTTGGATTGTTGATAGGAGGAAATTAGGGACAAAGTGGAAGGGTACGGTGGTTCCAAGTGTTAGGAAACAACTAAAAATGTTGCAAAAGGACAGCTTTGGTTTGACGGTCAATGTTTTTGGTGAAGGAATGTTGGTAGTAGTTGATAATAGAACCAAATTTGTTGTTAACTTGAATGACAAAACTTGTGATTGTCAAGCATGGCAGATTAGTGGAATCCCATGCAAACATGTTGTTCAGGGTCTGTTACACATGAATGAGAAACTAGAAGATTGGGTTGATGATTGCTACACTATTGAGAGGTTTAGGGAAACTTACGCACACAACATACACCCCATCCAGGACCCTATTTTCTGGCCTCCAATGCCCAACTAACCAGATCTTGGCCCTCCACGTGTGCAAAAGAAAAGAGGAAGGCCACAAAAAGACAGGAGGCAAGGTGAAGATGAGGGACCAAGGAGGAAGAGGTCTAACATAGTTAAGTGCAGAATTTGCAAACGGGTAGGTCATAACTCAAGAACTTGTGACGAAAATCCTAACAAAAGAACCACCAAGAGGAGGAGGACTTCGAAGACTACAAACACTTGCAAAGCTGCTGCTGCCAGGTCGTCCGAGCCAACAAAAACAATTGTTGCTAATCTTGTCACCTCACCTGCTGCTGAAGCTGGGGCAGTCACAAGGTCCAAGTCAGCCAAGCCAGGGGAGTTCATATCTTCTTCTCAGCCACTACCTTCAACTGAAAGGATCATTCCTTCCCCGTCAAGGACTCAACCACCACGAGCTGCCAAAATTGTAACACCATCAAAGGATCCACTTGCTACCAAGACGGTCAAATCCAATAGAAAGAACTTGGAGTTTTAACTGTGGTGTTTAGATTACTTTTGTTGTTGGGTTCCAAATTGTGGTGTTTTTTGAGTAAATGTACATACCATCTGTGATGGCTACTTCTTGTTATGATGCTAGATACAAGTTACTTTGGTGTATATGGTTGGATAATACATACTTGGCTGTTGAAATTTAATACCAAACTCTTTTTGTTTTATATAGGGTGTTCACGGATCGGGTACCCGAAATAATTGGATAATTTTTCGGGTACCCGAAACTTCGGGTCGGCCATACCCTCTAATCCTAACCATAAGCCAATTTTTTCGGGTACCCAAATTAATTGGATAATTTTTATTATAATTATTTTAATTTTGGGTAATTCGGATACCCGATGTTGGCTAGGGGCTTACCCGTATCCGAACCGATTACCTGATTTTTTCCGGTTCGGGGACTCGACCCAATTAAAATCACTTTTTTCGGTTAGGGTACCCGGAATTTTTGACCCGGCAGCGGGTTTTCGGATAAAGTATTTCAAGGCAAGTGTTTTTGAACAACCCTAGTTTTATATATGGTGGGATTTGTGATCACTATATTGTAATTACTGGTGTTGTATGCAATGCTATTAAGTATGTCAAGGACAATTTTTATGATTTGAAATCAACAAGCAGTGTGTATGGGTTGCTACTGAAATTAACAAGCACTTTGTATGCTAAAGTAATTACAGGTGTTGTATGCCATGTTGATGAGTATTTGAGTATGTTTGCCATGCTAGAGTATACTATGTTACTAGAATTCACAAGTAATTTGTATGGTAAGATTACTTTGAATTTGTTTGAGTGCAATTTTGAATAAGGCCACTAACCTTTGTCAACCCAAATCTCAAGTGCCCTGTGCAGTTTTGAACATGTGAAATTCAACAAAAGACATTACTTTGAATATTATGATGAACAAAACTATAGCTACTCCATGACAAACATGCAAGGCTGAAATCGATATTTCATTTCAATGAAAATTTGGTCTTTCATTTAACTGACAATTTAGAGCCTACACCAACCCCTCACGGATACACTGACACAAATACAACACCCACAATGACAATAACGACAAATGGCATACAACATGTTTACATAACTCGAGCTTTGACGATTTCTATCGTAAATCTCCTTCATCATCATCTTCATCTGTCCAACATCAGAAGTTACCCTACTAGCAATGGCCTTAATGTCGATAGCATACTAATCATCTACCACGATTGTTCTGAGACCACTGCTTTCTCCACGTCATTTGGTAGCATCACTCGTTCCAGAGTAACTTCTGTATTAGAACCAATCAAACCAATAGAATCAAACTCATGGCATAGCTTAGGATGTGCAATTTAGGTACGGGCAAGATTACAGGAGAAGCGTTCAAGTACAACAACCCAACAGATAACAATGATAGGAAAAAATCTCAAAAATCAGTCACCTGATGAACATACAGCACTTACCAACTTTGAGACTTGCACATATATATTATCAGTCACAATAATGAACAAATTTAGTACTTGCACATATATATTATCACAGTAATGAACAAATCCAACCCCATAATTTTTGAAAAAAGGATACATATTGGAAGAAATCGAAATGTGCTTCAAACCCTAATTTTCAAACACAATAATGAACAAATTTAGCCCCAAAATCTATTTCACACTTCAAACCCTAAATTACTTGAGAACGAATAGTACAGTAGCAATTACAATTTACGCCCAAAAATTGAAACACACAATCAACAGTTACATCCCCAAAACTGCATAATGATCGAACAAGATGAATGAAATTAGAGAAGTGAAAAATTGTGTAATAATTCAACATTACAACACTTACTTATTGAAGAAAGCTAAAAAAGAAGAGTATTGACAGTATCAATGGAAGGGAATAAATTTGAGAAGACTCATTGTATCATTGAAAAGGGAAAAGATTAAGGAGGACTAGGAGCAAGTATACAGGAATGGCAGGAACAACAACGATGAGGAGTGAAAAATTGAGGGTTGGACATTTAATCATAATTTTTACGCCAATTATTTAAATTAGGGGTAGTTTGGACACTTCACAATATTTTTTTTTACTGCCTAAACCTGAAAATGTAGTTATAAACATTATAATCAAAGGTTAGGTGGCCTATTAATTGCAATTACTATAGTTAAGGTAAGGTAAACCTATTTATCAAAACCTAAGAGGTAAAATCCTATTTATGCAATATTTGGAGGGGGGTAAACCTAATATGTCCCTTGGAAAGGTGGTGTGAGGATAATGATTGTAATAAGAATGATTATGGGAAGATTAGAGAGGGTGTAGGTAATGGAATTTTGAGAGAATTTGAGTATAGTAATGGTGGTAGTTGATGAGAATAGTTGATGATGAGGATGAAATGGAGGGGGTATTTATAGGTGAGGGAGTGAGAGGTTTGGAGGGAAAATGGAGGGATCATATCCCAACAATCATGCCCTCTCGGATCAAAACCCAAGCAGGTTTTATGGGGTCAATGGCAAAGTCAAGGCACGTGGCTTTTATCAAGGGATTGCATGCATGAAGATTTTGGCGCCAGAACAAATTAAAACCCAGGCGGGTTTTATTTACTCTTCCCACGGATCGCTGACGTGGCTACTCGAAACGACGCGTCTTGCTGATCTCAAAACCCAGGCGGGTTTCATCATCTGGGCTGGGGCGTGCTTTAGGCCCACTTCTATGTGGGCTGTCTTCTGAGGATTAAAACCCAGCTAGGTTTTATTAGATGTAGGTGGCCTATTTTGACTTCTTGAGCTCAAGTTGTTGACCTTTTGGGCCCACTAACTCATTTAGCATTCGGCCCAAGTGACTTACTGATCTTGATAGGTCGGGTTCACGCCGGTACAAATTCCGGTGTCTACAGAGAGCCCCCACTTTGATCGAGTCCGAATAGGACGAAGGTCAAAGTAGTCTGAGCATATGACTTTCGATTGCAAAGCCTGGAATAATGCTTGGAAGCTGAGTCCTGCATCGTAGTTGCGGGCGGCATGCGCCTCTTTGGGGATGATCTCGAGCAAGAATGATGCTCTACCTGACTGTTGATGGCAGCGACCTTTTTTGCGGTAGCTGGATGATGATGGTCCTTTTAAGCGGTGACCGGAGAGCTGGCGACTTTTTATGCGGCAGCTAGATGACGGTGGTCCCTTTTAGCGGCGACCGGAGGGTTGGCGAATTTTTATGCGACAGCTGGATGAAGGTGGTCCCTTTTAGTGGCGACCGGAGCGCTGGCGACTTTTTATGCGGCAGCTGAATGACGGTGGTCCCTTTTAGCGGTGACTGGAGGGCTGGCGACTTTTTATGCGGCAGCTGAATTATGGTGGTCCTTTTTAGCGGCGACCGGAGGGCTGGCGACTTTTTATGCGGCAGCTGAATGATGGTGGTGCCTTTTAGCGTCGACCAGGTCCGCAAATTTTATCGTCGGTGAATGATGGTTGTCCTTTTAGCGACTGAGGGTCGCGACTTTTATCGCGATTGAATGATGGTGGTCCTTTAATGGCCGGATCGAGGGTGGCGACTTTTTACGGCAATTTGAATGATGATGGTCCCTTTTAGCGGCGACCTGGAAATCACAAGAAGATCAAGTATTAGTTTTATTGAAATGTAAAGAAAGTCCAGATTTTTTTTACCTGCGCTTTGGAAACTTCGGGCCGCAGAGCTGGACCATGGACTCCGGGCCGTGGCAGCTACAAAACCCAGGCGAGTTTTATTTCCGGTATTGGGCCAATGTGAGGCGTTGGGCCGCCTATTTGGGCTGCAGGTGACATAAAACCTAGAAGGGTTTTGATTTCTTCCCTTGGGCTAACGAGTGCGACTGGGCCGCGCCTTCTAGGCCGTGATCGCAATAAAACCCAGGCGAGTTTTGTTACCCATTTTTTTCTTTTTTTTCGTGAAAGGAATCAAAGTGGGGCCCAACCCACGTGTGGATGGAATTGCGCCACATCATCATGTCTCTCTCTTGGGTGGAAGATGATGACCTTTGGATTTCTGGCCAATGAAACGCATTTGGCATCTCGAGGCAGGTCCTAGAAACGAACGTCTCATATTCACCCAACCCTTCTATAAATTCAAGGCTTTTCATTCATTTCATGTCACATCCTCATTTCCTTCACATCTCTTTAACTTATTCCTTCTCTCTCTAGAAAGAAAGCCTTGTCCTTTTAAGTAGATTCGGGTTTAAAACAATGCAACCCTGGTGTCATAGGAATCCACCTATTCCTCATGCAGCGGCATGGCCCCATGAAAGATCTTCTCGACGCAATGTTCCTAGTACGGAGGCGACCCCTTCTGATCTTATCATTCAATCTTGGAACCACGCTTGGTTTTACGGCTCCTATGGCTAGGTAACTCTTGAGCTTTTCTTCTTGTACTTATTTTAGCGTAAAAATGAGCAAGCATGAATTTATTTTCCATATCTTGTCGATTTTTAGCTAATTTAAATATGTTTGCATGTTAAAATGTTGAACAATCCTTTTATTTCTGCATTTTGACCGAAAACGAAAACTGACTTGCAATCCGTAAAGTGGACCAAAAATGCTTTTAATACTCGGCCATGGATTGAATAAAACCTAGGCGGCGGGTTTAACCTGAAAACTCTCGGCGCCTTGAAAGAGCCTCATAAGGTAGCTAAATCAATCCCTAAGGACTTCGTTCGTGATACTTTGACCGCGGCGGGTTTCATGCCTTTCTTGAAATGCCTGAAGGCCTGGAAGAGTCGGACCTTCCGCATTATAGGTCGAGCGATGGCTGAGAGGTTGTGGGATTCAACCAACTCATTTCACTTGCCTGTGGGTGAGATGACGGTCACACCCACAGATTTTGTCATGATTACCGGCCTTCCTTGGGGTGGGCAGGACGTGGTCTTTGATACGGAGATCCCTCCGACAGTCTTGGATATGTTGGGCCTAGTGTCTGTGCGTTTGGGTCAACGACAAGGTCTTTCCAACCTTTCCTATAAGCACTTTGAACTGGCCATCCGCGCTGCAAGTTTCCAAGACTTGCCTGAAGAGCAACGCCGCTTCATTTTCTTGGCGTACGTTATTTCTGCTACCCTCTTCGCTAATCACGGGGACAATATTTCCCTGACATGGTTTCGGAACCTTCTCAACTTCAATAATATTTGAAACCTGAATTGGGGTAAGGCGTCCTATGCGAACTTCATCCACTGGCTTCGTCGTGGCGTAAGACTTTCGCATGACGAGGATCCGGTCTATCTTCATGCGGCTCAGACTCGTTACTAGTATGGTCCTTCCTTGTGGAAGGTGCTCGAGGTATGTGCTTCAAACTTTTCTTTTCAATGCAATTTATCTTTTCTTCCTTGTTTAACATCATGTTCATGCAGTCATGGGGGTATGAGTACATCTCGGCCCTAGGTATTCGTTCGAAGAAGAATAAGACGGTAACAGCTGCTGAACGCTGGACTACCGAGAGCATTCACGACAAAAAGTACAAGTCAGGGAACCTTGACCTCATTCGTTGCATCTTGGACAACTTGAAACCGGTATTTCTTCATGTCTAGCATCTTTCTTTCATTTTCCTCTATATGTCATCCTTAAATGCTCCTTTCCTTTTGCAGGATCAAGTGAACTGGCATCCTTGGGCCGATTTTAATGTCGGAGGGTTACCACAACCTTTGCATCTGGTGGAGCACAACACCCGTCTTCGCCTTCTAATTGAGGGGCCATATAGTTATGTGTGGTATTTAGGAGAAAGAGCCTCGAGGCAAATCCTGGGAGGTTATCCTGATCTCATTCCCCTGGACCCTCCGGCACATGTTTGAGCTATGGCGGGTTGAACCGGGCATTATGAGGGATTTGGTTTGAGGTCAGGATTTTGACAACTTCGTGCATGACGTTCCACAGGAGCAATTCAATGAGGAGTTCCAGCATTATCTTAGCCGTTTGGCTCCCCGAGTGATATTTATCTTCCTCCTTTATCTTTATTATGTTTTGGCTGATTTCTGACTAGAGAATCTACAGCTGGGGCCTTATGCCAAGGCCGCTGGTGGAGATTCCACAGAGAGGAAAAAGATCGGCGGCTTTTTGGATGTGGAGAACAGCAGCGAGTGTTCCACACTTCAAGCATTCAATCGTAAACCGGTAATTCTCCATTGTATGTTGCTTCTTTTTTATTCCACATGTTTCTTATAAATAACCCCGGTCTTGCTATCTCTTAGCCAAGATGGGCTTTCCTCCGACAACTAAGGAGTGGAGCACCATGAAGAAACATATTGATCGAGGATTCACCGGCTCGGGTAAATATCGAGGCGATACCGCCAGAAGGGCCGATATTGAGGGTGACGCGGAATCTGTTCCCAGGGAACTACCCCGACGTTCTATTGTAGGTGCTCCTCGCACGGAGCCTCCACGCCGCTCTTCGGTAGGGGAATACTCTTCTCGAGGCCGATTTTGAGAAGAAATTGGTGGGTCTTCTCGTCCTCTCTTAGCAGTTGTACCAGAGGGTCGCGGCAAAGGTATTCTGGTCGAGGGTCAACACTCAACTGGATCTCATCGTAGCAGGTCCGGTAATAAAGATCGTCGTCCTCCAAGTATGGAAGAGGATATGGCTAAGATGTCCTTGGAGGAGCCACTTGGTCAAGGAGGGTCATATCACAGTCCAGGGTATGGTGGTGATACTCAACCCCATTCATATTGGGTGGAGGATTCTTCAGAGTCAAGCGCCATATACTGACCCTCTCATTCTACAATGCTTCCTCTTTTGGTTCTGGTTCTGCAGGGTGGCCTGTCCCTGTCCTAGGATGGGTTTGTCGTGGCCCATGGGTTCGCTAGAGTGGTCTGCGCCTCAACACTCTTGGCTAGGAGGATCTGCTTCTTCTGGTTGGCCAGCCCCTGGTTATGGAACCGGTCCTGTATGGCCTACTCCGTCTGTTGAGTGGCAGGTTCATGATCATTCCTGGCTGGCTGCTTCACATGAGCATTCCATGTCTGCAACATCGAGCGTACATCCTTCGGGAATGCCCCTGTACGGGTCATCGCCTCCCATGCAGACTGCTCTTGGTCCTGATTACTATTCTTGGGACACCTATTTTAGCACGGCTGGCACTTCTTATGCTGGGACTTCACATGCTGGGAGCGATCCGGTTGAGGATAGCGTTGATTCGGGCTCCATATGGTGACCAAATTTATGCAATGCAAGACTCTTTGTATTTTTTTTATTATGCAAGACTTGGTGAATGCACAACTTTGACGCTTTATTAAAGCAATTTTGAATGATTTTCTACATGATGGGATTAATCCCAATTAATCCCGCTTCCCCAAAAGAAAAGAAAATAAAAAAAGAACCAAAAACTTAAGTGTCCGAGTTAACTCGAGCAAAAATTTCAGAACCAAGCGTCATTGGGCCGAGAACAAAACCCGAGACATAAAAAATACACGAATGGGTTGGTTGAAGACAAGGGAAAGGCCCAAAAGAAAACAACAAGCAAGTGGGCCGTGAGAACTGAAATCTAGGCTTGGACCGCTTTGAAACCCAAGCGGGTTTTAACGGCTGAAGAAGGCGAGCCTGGGCCTGTTGAGGCGCGCACGCGTGGCCCTACTGGGGTTAAAACCCAGGCGGGTTTTAACTCTCTTTTTTTTTTTTTTTTTTGCTAGCCGTTGGAGGAAGGCTTAAAGCATGGGATTTTGGAGCAACGTCCACATGACCATTTTCTTGATGATTTGCTCCATTTTGATCTTAGGTGAAGGTGTATAAATACCCCACCTAATGCATGTTGTCATCACTCATCTGTTCTTCTTGAAAAATCTCTATAAGAAACTCACCAAATGTTCTCCCAAAATCATCATGGTGTTCGAAAAGAAGCTTGCTACTTGGATGAGCACCTTGTCCAAAGAAGAGAAGAAAGAGCTCGGGAGATACAAGTTGACGAGCTTGCTGAGCCTTCGGCAAGTGAGAGTCTTTAGACACTGGAATTTGTACCGGCATAATCCCGACTCATCAAAATCAGTAAATCACTTGGGCCAAATGATAAATGGGTCATTAGGCCCGAGAAAGTCAACAGCTTGAGCCCAAGAAGTCAAACAGGCCGCCTATATTCGTCAAAACCCCCCTGTGTTTTAATTTTCAGAGGACAAGCCTACACAGAAGCAGGCCAAAAAGCACGCCCCGACCCAGAAGTCTCAAAACCCGCCTAGGTTTTGAGAAGAATAGCAGCGCGACGTCGTTTTATGCCACGTTACCGATCCGCGTGATGAGCAATTTAAAAGCCGCCTAGGTTTTGATTGATCTGGCGCCAAAATCTGCATGCATGCAATTCAATCCCTTGATCTTTGCCCACGTGATTGACCCTGGTTTGACCTCCCAAAACCCGCCTGGGTTTTGATCCTCGAAGGGCATGATTCGTGGGGTGTGTTCCCTCCAAATCTCTCACTCCCTCACCTATAAATACCCCTCCATTTCACCCTCATCACCAACCATTCTTATCATCTCCTACCATTACTCTACTCTCATTTCACCAACTATCATCATTATCCTACAAAAATTCTCTTAAACTTTCTCCACTATATCCATTCTTATCCCCTAATATTATTATAATCACTTTTATAGTCCCCACACCACTCCTATACCATCCACCCAAAACATCCATATCTTCATCATCCATATTCATCTCTAATCCCCTCATAATCACACTCATCATCACTCATACACCACCCTTCTAAACCACTCATATTATTTCATCCAAGCTCCGAGGCGAGGCCAAGTCAAGGGATCAAATTCATCACATCCGCCACTTTAAAGCAAGGTTCGATTTCATTATTCATTTTATTGTAATTAATCATGTAATCCATTCTTTAATTCCTTTACTTGTACATTATTTTGTAAAAAGTAAACTCCATATTTTATTGCATGTTTTGAATAATAACTTCGCGAAATTAACCAAACTTCTCCCTGCTCTATTTCTTTTCAAGTTCGATTTTAGTAGAGGCTATTTTCAAACAGGCAGATTAGGGAATTCTTATAATTCTCGAATCTGTAACCTTACCCCTGAATCTAGAAATCAGGTTCGTAGACCGGAGTCTTTCATTTCTTATTTTAGGGTTTGTCGATTTCCTTAAATCGGCTGGCGACTCTTTAAAATTTTATAAATTCGTTTAATTATTTAAAACATTCGATTGTTTGCAAAAAAATATTTTTAAAAAGTGGTTTAATTCCTACCCTTCACTCATTTAGGCTAGGCCCGAAGAGAAATGGGCTAGAAATCGATAAAACCCAGGCGGGTTTTATCGATTTCAACCCACTTTCTCTCTGGGCCTGGAGGCGAGAGGCCCCGCCCAGAATCCGTTAAAACCCAGGCGGGTTTTAACGAGTTCTGGTGGGCCACTTGTTTCTTGGGCTCGGATTTAGTGAGTGGGTCGGGATTAAATTATTATTAAAATATTTTGTGCAAATTCGAATAATTAAAATAATAAAAAACGGGTTTGTAAGTAAATAAAGTTTCATCACCTCGAAAAAAGAATTTTGAAAATAAAAACATCCTTATTTAAGGATTAAGCAACCTTAGTCGGCTCCCGATCGTTTAAGTAGCGCAACACGGAAAAAGGGTCACTTTTTCCGGGGTCCTACAGATTGGCGACTCCACTGGGGGCTTAAACTTAAAAAGAGGGTAAAACTTGAAAAACTCGAATTGATTTGAAAGTGTTAAAGGGAGAAGTTAATTTATTTCGTAATTTTATTATTCTTTTAGGCATCTTTTACATACCGGGCCACTAATCGGATCTTTTGACACGTTGGCACAAAGGCGACGGTTTAAGTAATAACTAGGATTTTCCCTCGAGAGCGAGAGGCCACTAACATAGGGATGCACTCCACATCGCTAAGCATTTGGTCGCTCCTTTCCCAGTGTTACACTCAAAGGGCTTCCTTGAAGTTCTTTGAGCCATACCTCACACTCCTTACCTAAGGGTATGGAGCACCGGGGTGAGAACATGCGGTAGGCCATGTAACCCAACCATAGAAATCCATGAATGCAGAACCTTGGTTTAGGATGACCCTTCATGTGTATGCTATGTGCTATGTGTACCCCTTCCCCTTTTCTTTTCTTTTTGTAAAGAGTCGACCCTAGTTTAGAGGTTTTGTTCTAGTCCATATAAAATTCATTGGGTTGAGAAGATGACCTTTTATTAATTGATATAATTAACTCAAAGGCATTATGGTTAGCCCAAGTGGAAGGGCCCATTTATGTTTGAATGTTGATAATTTTAATTAATAAACAAAAATTGACTCACCTTTGATGATATTATATAACCCTTTACGAAATTCTCTTAACAAAGGTCCAAAAATTAATTAAAAGTCCAACAAAGTTAATGGATAGCATCTTAGACTGCATAATAGTCACTAGGCTTGAGTAAATTAATTTATCGATTTAATTAATAAATCCATCACATTTATGGTCGGCCTGTTGTTAGGCCCAACCATATTGGATTTGTCAATTAGGCCCATAAATTAATTATAACTCGCTTATTGTTGACTTTATCCCGTCCTCTACAACATCCATTTTCCTCGAGTAAAAAAATATATATAAAAAGAAAAAGGTTAAAAAAAGTGGGTCGCCAGTCTTGTCGAGCATTTTTCTAGTCTGCATAATAGCCAATATGGTTTGAGCTATTTGAGTTGTTGGGCCAAGTTACGGATTCTCCTTAAAACGGTGGCCTACGGATTGGGCCCATCCGAATTGAGAAACACTGGCTAAAACCCGTCAACTCATGATCCTCTCGCTATGTTTGACTTTATTCGGCCCTTTGTAATGCACTCCAAAGAAGTGGGTGAGTCCTTTGCGTCAGCATATATGTGTCGAGTCGGTTAGGATCATATAGGTCTTTTAGGTCATGCATGCATCGGGTAGTACGTGTCGGAGTATGTCATCGAGTGTCTAACTTTGAATTTCCATGCAGGCATCATTGGTGATCGACTCCAAGCCCAGCATCCGAGATCCACGTACCGGCCATCTGATTCCAAACCCTCACTATGATCCATGTGCAACTAGCAACCGCATCATGTCTGGAGAACAATTCTAATAGGTCCCGGTCCAAAGCACTGAAGCCAACATCATAAAGCATTTGGATGATCTTTACACCAAAATGCAAGGTCTGGTATTCATTAATACCTTAGAACAGGAGCAGAAGATGAGTAAAAGACTGAATGAACAGCAACAAGTGATAGATGGTATGCTACAAGCCATCACTAAGAATAATACCAAGTTGGGGTTGAATGTTGAAGAAGACGATGAAGAGATGCATGGATATGAATCCAAACCTGAAATCATAAAGACATCCTCAGATTCTGGAGGAATAGGGATATCCAAGATAAAAGTTAATACCCCTGAGGCATCTAAACCCACAAAGGACCTGCTGTTAAGGCCCTTGAGCAGAAGTTAGAAAGCCTCACCAAAGCAATGAGCATTGTGCCAGCCTTTGCTGACAAGTATATGGAAGTGCCATTGCCTGTTCAGCCAATTCTGAAGATAGCTGATAAAGTTGAGGTACCGAACATCAGATTCAAACCCTCCGAGAACCCAACTCACCGCTTCGAAGAGTTCATGAGGTTGGCACCCTTAAACCGGATTGATGTCGGTTTATACTCCACCGTCTTCCCATCCACTCTAGATGGTGAAGCCAAAGTGTGGTATCATGCTTTGTCACCCCAAGTGAAAGTTGACTGGAATGAATTATTCAAAGCTTTCATTAATCACTATAGTCGCATCCAGAAGAAGCAAACCACGATGGATGACTTAACCACCATGAAACAACGGGAAGACGAATCTTTCCTGGATTATTTTAAGCGATGGCATACCAAGTTGTCTCACGTCAATGAGACAATCCCTCTCCGTCTACAGTTGTCTACTTTCAATTAGGGATTGAAAGAAAGCTTATCCAAGCACTTGGGATACCACGTCATTAAAGACTTTGACTATTTGAGGGACATTTGTGTCCAACTAGAGACGATGCATAATGATAAGACCACTTCGCCTGGATGGAAGGGGTCTAGTTCCAACAGGAGGGCTACTAGTGCGCCTAGCCACCCTCCTAAGGTTATGGAGACTAACTCTATCCTGCGCAAAGGGCCTATTATACCAAGATATGATACCTACATACCACTAGACGTCTCTTACTCACAGGTTCTTGATCGGTTGGTCAAGAAAGGTTTTTTGGTTCTGCCTTTACCAAAAGAAGAGTCGGCGATTAAAGGGAAAAATTGGGATGCTAACCAATTTTGTCGTTATCATCGTTGCCGAGGACATGATACCGAGAAATACTGGACTCTTAAGAACAAGATAGAGGATATGATAAAGGATGGGACGCTACCCATGCCAAAAGCTGCCCAGAAACCTAATAATCAAAGCAACCTGATGCCCGAGCATACAAATGTCGTTTTCTGTGGAGATTTTAGTTTCGATCCTTCCACTTTAATTGTTGAGATGAGTCGACCTATCCCCTAAGTCTTGGGTTTTCATGAAGACCTATCCATTTATGGCATTTGGGACAGTGATGACGATGATCAGCATGGTCATTCCGAGACAGAATGGATGGAGACGGATGAACCAACATCAGATAGTGTGGCATTTCTCACCCGATCAGGCCGCCATAACAATAGGAACACCACCACCCCAATGGCTGTTTCTAACCCTACGCGAATGGTTAGTAATGACAATCAGGCTCTTTTTGAAGATCCTCTTCTCACACAACTTAAGAAGACCAGAGCTGAAGTTACCATATGGCAGTTGATATGCGCATCGCAAGCACATAGGCAAAGGATGTTAGATGCTCTTACTGCCTTAACAGTACCTCCCACGACGACTCCTGAATCTCTAGTTGCTCATGTGGCTACCCATCAAGAGGCCATCACCTTGGAGTTGAAGATCTGCCTCAGGGAGCAGCATCCCATAACAAAGCGATGTGCCTTACAGTGTAGTGTTCCAATAAGACTATCATGCTCACGCTGGTTCTGGTCGACAATGGCTCAGCCATCAACGTGTGCCCTTGGAGGATTGCATAGAAATTGGGAGTCCAACAACAGCATTTGGCCCAAAATGGTGTACAGCTCGGGGCTTACGACAATTCTCCTTGAAAGTCAGTTGGGTCCATAATATTACCCATCACTACAGGCAATATCACTCGGAATGTGGAGTTCGTAGTGCTAGACATTCCTGCCTCCTTTAACCTACTGCTAGGGAGGTCGTGGCTTCACGAATGTAATGCTATAGCATCTACCTTACACCAAAAGGTAGAGATGTTGGTTCAAGGCCAAGTTATCACTATCTCGGGAGAATTCCATCAATGTTGTCTTTATTCCCAAGCAAACAACCCTTGAAGTGGAACACAGTTCCATGGACGAAGAACTTCACAACTTTGAACTTATGGCGACGTTGAGCCAGGATGAAGCTTCCTTTGACTTTGATCCCTACTCAAATCCCAAAGTGCACGCTATGCTCAAGAGGCAGGGTCATTTCCCTGGGATGCCTGGAGCGTTACCGTCGTGATGGGATGAATGGAGCTTGAGTTTTCGGAAGAAAATCAAAGGAAAACCGAGCTTGGGTTCAGTAGGGTTTGCATATGACCTTGGCTAGTAGAGTCCACAACCTTGGCCTAACATTCCACCATGATTAATTAGGCTAAACCACTATTAATCACTAAAGAAATGACTTGAACACCACCAAATAAAGATTGGATAAAGTAAACAAGATTTTGGGAGGAGAGGCTAGAGAGAGCTCTCAAGCAAGGCATTCAATGTCATTCAAATCTGCCTAGAAAATGAGGGCCATGAGTTTTTTATACAAAATGGCCAAAGCCCAAAACACAGGCGTTTTGGCAGGCAAAATCGGCAGAAAAAGGGACCGGCTCGGGCGGTGGCGGTGACCGGGCACGCCATGCCATCGGGCGGCGAAAATTTGTGCAGGGGAAAAGGTCGCGGGCGCGACCATCTTGACCAGATGGATGGCTCGGGCGAGCCATTGCTTGGCTCGGGCGAGCCTTGCTTCTGGGCAGCTTTTCCTTTTGGACTTCAAACGCCCATAACTTCTTCATTCGGACTTCGTTTTAGGCCCATAAGATATCAATGGAAAGCTCTCGGTGTGTACTTTAAGCTTCTAAAATTTGAGACCCATCGGAGTTAAATTGAAGGAGTTATGACCCAAAGAGTGAAGGCGTTTCCATTCCGACAACCCACGTTGACCCATTTGCGCTTATTCTTGTCGAAGGACTTCGAACCCTTTTAAAGGCCCGAAGTAGGCTCTACTCCTATGATCCAAAAGTAACCCGGACCCATCAAGGCATTGTTCACCATCTCGGGACGGTATGACCTCGGGCCTCCGGGGGTCGGGGCACAAGTGGCCTCCTTAGAAGGTCTCGGTTCCCATCCAATGGACGGCCGAGACTACCCTTGCGTTTCCGGGCTTCACCTGGAATTGCACTTCGAGATTCACCGTGGTTGAGGCGGCTCACTTGGCAAATGTTACGAGGGACGAGAACGGAACCCGGGACTCTTCATCCTCCCCTTCTTGAAGAGGATTTGCCCTCAAATCCACATCGGGTTCAACATCCTTGATATAGGGTGAAAGATCGCCAATGTTGAACGTCGAGGAGACCCCCATATCTCCGGGAAGATCGAGCTTGTAGGCGTTATCGTTTATTTTCTCCAACACCTTGAACGAACCCTCACTTCTTGACATGAGCTTGCTTTTCCTCCGTGAAGGAAACCGTTCCTTCCTCAAGTGGAGCCAAACCAAGTCCCCGGGTTTGAAAGTGATGTTCCAGCTGTGTTTGTTGACTCGGGACTTGTAGAGCTCATTTGTTCTCTCAATCTTCTCCCGAATCTGGCGGTGAAGCTTTTGAATCTTAGCGGCCTTCACGCTTGCCTCAAAACTCGTCCTTGCCTCCATAGGACTGCCAACACCCTACTTCATGACATGATGCACACATAAGTAGAGGTTTATGTGGACGACATGATTGTTAAATCCAAGACAAGGGAGGAGCATATTCCTAACCTCCGCAAGTTCTTTCTGTGACTTCGCAAATACAAGATGTGGCTTAATCCAGCAAAGTATACCTTCGGTATTACCTCTGGGAAGCTGCTAGGATATGTAGTTAGCTAACGGGGCATTGAAGTTGACCCTTCAAAGATAAAAGCCATCCAAGAGTTACAACCGCCCAGGATGGAAAAAGAGATAAGAGGCTTCCTAGGATGAGTCCAGTACATCAGCAGGTTCATCTCAAAGCTCACCATGACTTATGAACCTTTGTTGAAGAAATTGAAGAAAGGAAGTAAAGTAAAATGGGAAGATCAATGTCAGACTGCCTTTGATAAAATCAAGGAGTATTTGCAACAGCCTCCAGTCCTCATGCCGCCAGTACCTGATGAGCCTCTACTCCTTTACCTTACAGTGACTAGCTCTGCAATGGGGGGCTATGCTAGCTCAAAAGGTAAAAGGTCAAGAGAGTGTCATCTACTACTTGAGCAAGAAGCTCCTAGACTATGAAAGTCGATACGCAGACATAGAGAAAATGGCTCTCGCATTAGTATGGGCCACCAAGAAGTTAAGGCATTACATGCTTTCACATACAGTATATGTCATAGTTGAGAATAATCCCATCAAATTCATCATGGAACAACCAACCATCAACAACCGCATCGCCCGATGGGTAGTCATGCTTTCAGAGTTCAATCTTTAATATTTACCTCAGAAATCCATCAAAGGGCGAGTTATTTCAGATTTCATGGCTGCTTCACCATCATAGGAGCCTCCAAACACTCACCTGGAGTTCCCAGACGAAGATGTATTCTTCACCGATGAAATTACGTGGGAAATGTATTTTGACGGAGCTTCTAACCAAATGGGCTGCGGAGTAGGAGTCCTATTAATATCTCCAGAAGAGCCACACGTCCCTGTATCTATAAAGTTGGATTTTGATGCTACTAACAACGCTGTAGAATATGAAGCATGCATCAAGGGTCTACAAGTTGCCTTGGCTTTAGGCATCCGCCATATAAAGGTCTTTGGAGACTCTAGCCTCATCATCAATCAGGCTAAGAACGCATGGAAGGTTCGAAGTGAGTGCCTCTTGGCTTATCAGCAGAAGCTCTTAGGACTTGCTGACCAGTTGAAGAAGATTAGCTTCCAATACCTTTCTAGGGATCACAATGAATTGGCTGATGCTCTGGCCAAGTTATCTTCAATGATATCAATCCCATCAGGTACGTTCCAGCTACCAATAATAGTAGAGCGGCAATTTGAGCTGGCATATGTTTGCACCATGGAAAAACAAGAAGAGGAGACTGAAGAATGGTTTCTGGACATATACAATTTTCTTCATAAGGGAGAATATCCAGTTGATTTGGATGCTCACGGACAACGAGCGATCAGGTCCCTAGCAGCACAATACTGCTTGATCTAAGATCGTATGTACAAGAAGTCACCTACAGGCATCAATCTATTGTGCATCGATGCTAAAAATGCAACGGAAGTTATGGCTATGATACATGGAGGAGAGTGTGGGCCTCACATGAATGGGCGCATGCTAGTAAAGAAGATTCAAAGGGCTGGTTACTATTGGTCCACTATGGAGGCAGACTGCTTGGATTTCATTCGAAGATGCCACAAATGTCAAGAGTATGCCAACCTGCAGCATCAACCTCCTTCATATTTGACTATGCTGACATCTCCGTGGCCATTCTCGGTGTGGGGTATCGACATCATTGGCAAGATACACCCAACCGGAACAGGAGGACATAAATACATCTTGGTCGCCATTGATTACTTCACTAATTGGGTAGAAGCAGCCTCTTTTTCCAAACTCACATCCAAATAAGTAGCCAAATTCATCCTTCAGAACATCATATGTCGATACGGAGTGCCTCATGAGATCATCAGTGATAATGGAAGCCATTTTCGGAAAGAAGTGGAGGCTTTGCTCACCACTTACAAAATTCAGCATCACCGGTCCTCACCATATCGACCTTAAGCTAACGGAGCTATAGAAGCGGCCAATAAAACGGTGGCAGAAATCATCAAGAAAATAGTTGTCACTTACAAGGATTGGCCTGACAAATTAGCATTCGCCTTATGGGGATACTGAACCTCAATACGAACTGCGACAGGAGCAACACCATATTCTTTAGTGTATGGGATGGAAGCAGTCCTGCCGATTGAATTAGCAATCCCTTCATTACGAATAGTGGCAGAAAGTCAATTTTCGGAAGCATAATGGCTAGGGCAAGGTTCGAGGAGTTAATGTTGATGGATGAGAGGCAGTTAAGGGCGTTGCATAATGTGCAAGTGTACCAAAGTAGGATCACTCGTGCTTTTAATAAGAAGGTGAAAATTCGTTCACTTCAAGAAGGTGATATAGTGCTTAAGGAGATGAGGGCACCTATACAAGACCTAAGGGGAAAATTCACACCTAATTGGAAGGGTCCTTATATGATTAAGGACATTTTACTGGGAGGAGACGCTCGACTTGCTACTATGGATGGAGAAGATATGATTTAGCCAACAAATTTGGATCAACTCAAGCGATATTTTGTTTAATATAGCCAAGAAACTGGAAAACCAATTTTCAGACACTTGGTGAATATTCAATGTATGCTCATGAAAAGAAGAAAAAAATTAAGTTTGCAAGAATGCAATAATTGTAAACAATACTTCTTTTATTAATGATTAATATACAAGTACACTGCTTGTAAATAAGAAAATTCAAAAGGCGTAATTAAATAAAAGTTTATTCTGGCAAAGCAGTTCAGTTCCTTCAGTTTCATCCATCTTCTAATCTTTCTTCATTTTTTCCACTTCGCCAGTGGGCTCACGGTCAATCTCCATGTCTCTAGGACCATTTGGGTCCATCTCTTTGTCCTTAGGTTTGTAGGCCCGCCTATGTGGTTTCCGTGTCTCCACCCTCGGACCAAGTCGGACTCTCGCCGAAACTTTTGCACCAAGACGGTCCTTTATTGATGAATGAGGACCCAATCTTTCCCTCATAAATGTCCTCTCTCTTCTCGCTTCTCCGGTACGGCGAGATTCGACGGCCGCGATCAACCAGCCGTGATAGTCAGCTTCAGCGAATTGTGATATATGTGCCTTTGGTGGAGTCTTAAGGGTCGACCTTCGTTCCCAATACTTCAGCCACCACTCAATCACCGAGCCACGAAGCTTCAATTACTCGGGCGATTCACACAGCAGCTCGGGGATGTTTTGTTTACGGCTCATCTGTTGCCGCACCCGCTCCGGGAAATAGAAAGTCATATGTATCAAACCAGCGATGCATACATAGGCATTGCGAGAATCGCTAGTCACATATTCTGGAATGTGCCACCACTCGATCCACTAAATGGTATCGCGAGACTCCTTCATAAAGGCGATCCATTCCGTTACCGATTGACGATCGGTATACTTGCGCTTCCTTTGACAAGAACTCGCAAGTGCCGAGGAAGTTCGAAGCTCCTCGATGAGGCCCAAATGCTCCATCGACCATATCTGCCCACAAAGTTAGCACGGGTTACAATTGCATACCAATTATTCCCAAACTAACGAAAAAAAAAACCTAAAACCCGCCTGGGTTTTACGGGCAGTAGGCAGGCACAGAAAATGAGAAGAAAAGAAAGGAGGGAGAAAATGTACCTGAAGAAGTAGGGGGCTCCCTCGAAGTTCATGTTCTAGATTCGGATCGTCCAGACCCATCATAGTCTCCGCTAGCATCAACGACACTGGGTTGTAGCCTCGGGCCATGTCTTCAGCAATTGGATTAGGCCCGCTGGCCCGGTTCTTCACCCACCATGGTAGAAGCAGAATTCTCCGAGGAGACATAATACGAGTGCTCACACTCGTATCACCGGACCATATTCCAATGTGTCAGGAGATTGAAAGTATTCGACGATAGTTTGAAAATGTACCTTATCGCCGAATAGTGCGCTTCCTATGTGTTCGGTCTCGTTTCGAGCCGAATTCTTCTCTTTATTAGGGCGTTTTTGTATGTTCTAACCCCGTGCGTTATTCTAGTTATGAGTTTTTTTTGTAGTTTTGTAGGAAAATAAGTAAGCGATCGAAAAAGGCGACAAAACGGAGCAAAAACCGGCCAATCAGGGGGTGAGACAGAAGGTCTGCTCGACCGAGCAGAATGGTGGCTCGCCCGAGCAGTCCTCCCGAGATCAAAGAAAATACAAGAAAAATTGAGCCAAAGGGAAGTGAGACAGTGAGCCTGCTCGCCCGAGCAAGAATCCTGCTCGGCCGAGCTGGGCTTTTGTGAATCAACCAGGGAAAAACTCGATGAAAATTGGTTAAGGCATGGAACGACCAGAACGCCTGCTCGCCCGAGCAGAAATCTTGCTCGGCCGAGCTGGGCTTCTATGCTGCCAAAGGAGAGCTGCTGAAGAACGAGGCATAGGCAACCAGTGAGCCTGCTCGCCCGAGCAGACTCCAAATTCTGCGTACAAGCTGGGAACAAAGTGCTGCGTTTTGAAAAACAAACTTTAGGTATTATAAGAACAATGAGCTGCGACTCTTTTAGGAAAAGGAGCTGAAGTTTTTAGTTGGTAATTAGGGGTTTTTAATGCTTCCTTAATTAAAACTTTACTTTCTCTCTCTAAGTTTTTCTCTCTTGTCTTGTTCTTCAAGTTTTTGGGATTCTTGATTGTAATCAATTTTCTTCAAGTAATTTCAGCCTTCATCAATCTTTATTACCTTGTGCTTAGCTTTGATTTAATTTTGCCTTGAAAGTTCATAGTGTTAGCCACAAAAACATCCAATCCAACTTTTAGTGAAAAGGGGGATTAAGGGTCACAAATTCCACTCTCAAGTGGGGATTTGGGGATTCTTAGTAATCCAATTCACGATTTCTTATTTGTTCGGGAGAAATCCAAGTAGATTGAAGGTTAGTGAAAGTTTGGATCATCAAAGGTATAATCTCTTGTTCTTAATCTCATTAATTAGTCTTAGTTTTATTGCTTTCTTAATTTCATGCTTTTAGTTGCTTTCATCTTTTATGGCTTTCTTAATTATCATCATGTTTAGGTTAGTTTATTGCTCTTTTACATAATTTATTGCTTTCCGCATTGAGAAATTCCCTTGTACACAAACCAATTACCTAAATTAAACCTAACACCCATCCCTGAGATCGACAATCCTTACTTATAAAACCACAAAAATTACGACCGAACACTATGACCCGGGATGGAAGGCATAACAGCTCTTTGTATTGTTTAACGTCGTCAGTAGATGTTAGAGGTGACGTCGGACGTGCGAAGTGACCCGAGAATAGAAGACCACTCCTCTGGAAGCGGGTATAGCTCCTTCAATGTGAAGCAGAAAACGTGCATCTTTGGATCCCAAAAAGTCTCCGCCGCACGGAGAAAGTCATGGTTGACTCTCACTTACCGGAGGCTCAACAAGCTCGTTAGATTATATCTCCCGAGCTCTTTCTTCTCTTCTTTGGACAAGGTGCTCATCCAAGTAGCAAGCTTCTTCTCAAAAGCCATGAGAATTGGGAGGATTTTTGTGTTTTTTGAGAAGTGTTTGATGAAGACTTTAAAGTGAAGATGATGAGTAATGATCATATGCATAGGATGAGGTATTTATACACCTTCATCCATGATCTAAATGGAGCAAAATGGTCAACAGGGGATCATATAGTCGTTGCCATTACAACCCTTGATTCAAGCCCCTTCCAACGACTAGCAAAAAAAAAAAAAGTGTTAAAACCACTGGTTTTAACTTCAAGCAGGCCACGCCACCTCAGTTCGCCTTAAAACCCGCCTAGGTTTTAAGTGGCCTAGGCCCGGTTTTCAGTTCCCGTGGCCCATTTGATCGTTGTTTTATTTTGGGCCTTTCCGTTTGGCTTCAACCGGCCCATTCGTGTATTTTTGATTTCTCGGGTTTTGTTATCGACCCAATGACACTTGGTTTTGAAATTTTTTTTGCTCGAGTTAACTCCAACACTTAAGTTTTTGGTTCTTTTTTTTTCTTTTATTTTTGGGGAAGCGGGATTAATTGGGATTAATCCCGTCATGTAGAAAATCATTCAAAATTGCATTAATAAAGTGTCAAAGTTGTGCATTCGCCAAGTCTTGCATAATAAAAATAGTGCAAAGAGTCTTGCATATAATAAAAAAAATATACACAGAGTCCTGCATTGCATTGCATGTGTGTTATCACCACAGGGAGCCCGAATCACTACTGTCCTCTGCCAAGTTGACACCCGCATTTGAAGCTCCAGCGTTGGAATTACCGGCCGTGCCAAAATAGGTGTCCCAGGAATAGTAATGAGGACCAGGAACAGTCTGCACGGGAGGTGATGGCCCGGTCAGGGACACTTCCGAAGGATGTACGCTCGACGGTGAAGCCATGGAATGCTCCTGTGAAGCAGCCAGCCATGAATGATCGGGAACCTGCCACTCAACAATGGAGTAGGCCATACAGGACCAGTTCCATAACCGGGAGCTGGCCAACCAGATGAAGCAGATCCTCCCTGCCAAGAGTGTTGAGGCGCAGACCACTCTTGAGAACCCATGGGCCATGACGGATCCATCCCCGGAGCAGGGACAGGCCACCCTGCAGAACCAGAACCAAAAGAGGAAGCATCATAGGGTGCAGGACGTGAAGTAGCGTCATCCACTAGGGCCTGACTGCCGAGATACCCTACGGATGCAACTGAGTCACAGTCCCTCACCACTATCTCCCGACCACGGCGAGTAGAGCACACTGAAGTTGGAGTACGACGAGAATGAGAAGGCTGGTAGGTGGCGCTTGACTCTGAAGCATCCTCCACCCGATATGGATGGGGTTGAGTATCACCGCCATACCCAGTACTGTGATACGACCCTCTCTGACCAAGTGGCTCCTCTAGGGACATCTGAGCCATATCCTCTTCCATACTCGGAGGACGACGATCTCTACTACCAGACCTACTACGATGAGATACAGTTGAGTGCTGACCCTCGACCAGAACACCCTTGCCACGACCCTCTGGTTCAGCTGCTAAAGGAAGACGAGAAGATCCACCAACCTCTTCCCGAGATCGGCCTCGAGTAGAGTATTCCCCTACAGAAGAGCGGCGTGGGGGCTCCGTATGAGGAGGACCTACAGCAGAACGTCGAGGTGGTTCCCTCGGAACATACTCTGTATCAGCCACCATATCGACTCTTCTGGCAGTGTCACCTCGATATCTTCCCGAGCCGGTGAATCCCCGATCAATATACTTCCTCATGGTGCTCCACTCCTTAGTCAGTTGTCGGATGAAAGCCCATCTTGGCTGAAAGATAGCGAGACTGGGTTTATCTATAAGTAACATGTGGGATGAAAAGGAAGCAGCATGAAATGAAGAATTACCGGTTTACGATCAAATGCTTGAAGCGTGGAACACTCGCTGCTATTCTCCACGTCCAAAAATCGCTGATCTTTTTCCTCTCCGGTGGAATCTCCACCTCAGCGGCCTTAGCATAAGACCCCAGCTAAAGATTTTATGGCAGAAAACAGCCAAAACATAATAAGAAAAGAGGAAGAAGATACATACCACTCGAGGAGCCAAAGGGCTAAGATAACGCTGGAACTCTTCATTGAATTGCTCCTGCGGAATGTCATGTATAAAGTTGTCAAAATCCTGGCCTCGAACCAGATCTCTCATAACACCCAGGTCAAACCGCCATGGCTCAAACATATGTGCCGGGGGGTCCAGAGGGATGAGACCAGGATAACCTCCAAGAATTTGCCTCAAGGCTCTCTCCCCCAAATACCACACATAACCATAAGGCCCCTTAATTAGGAGGTGAAGACGGGTGTCATGCTCCACCAGATTCAAAGGTTGTGGTAACCCTCCCACATTAAAATCAGCCCAAGGACGCCAGTTCACTTGATCCTGCAAAAGAGGAAGGCGCATTTAAGGATAATGTAAAGAGGAAAATGAAAGAAAGATGATGGACATGTAGAAATATCGGTTTCAAGTTGTCCAAAATGCAACGAATGTGGTCAAGATGCCCTGACTTATACTTTTTTCGTGAATGCCCTCGGTATTCCAACGTTCAGCAGCTGGTACCGTCTTGTTCTTCTTCGAACGAATACCCACAGCCGAGATGTACTCGTACGCCCATGTCTACATGAACATGATGTTAAATAAGGAAGAAGGGATAAACTGCATTGAAAAGAGAAGTTTTGAGCATATACCTCGAGCACTTTCCACAAAGAAGGGTCATACTAGTAACGGATCTGAGCGGCATGAAGGTAGACCGGGTCCGCATCCTGAGAAAGTCTCACGCCACGACGAAGCCAGTGGATGAAGTTCGCATAGGACGCCTTGCCCCAATTGAAGTTTCGAATGTTATCAAAGTTGAGAAGGTTTCGGAACCATGTCAAGGAAATGTTGTCCCCATGGTTGGCAAAAAGGGTAGTAGAGATAACGTACGCCAAGAAAATGAAACGGCGCTGCTCTTCAGGCAGATCTTGGAAACTTGCGTCGCGGATGGCCAATTCAAAGTGCTTATAGGCGAGATTGGGGAGACCTTGCCGTTGTCCCAAACGCGCAGACACTGGACCCAACATATCCAGAACTACGTCCGCGTCAAAGACTACGTCCTGCCCACCCCAAGGAAGACCGGTAATCATAACGAAATCTTTGGGTGTGACCGTCATCTCACCCACAGGCAAGTGAAATGAGTTAGTTGAATCCCACAACCTCTCAGCCATCGCTCGACCTATGGTATGGAACGTCCGTTTCTTCCAGGCCTCCAAGCATATCCAGAAAGGCATGAATCCCGCTGCGGTCAAAGTATCACGAACAAAGTTTCCAGAGATCGATTTAGCTACCTTAAGAGGCTCTTTCAAGGCGCCATGAGTTTTCAGGTTATCCTCCTAAATACAACAGGCAAAATTCCAAAAAAAAAAAATTGTTTAAAATGGGGGCTAAATTGACATTTTGGGCCAAAAATATAATCTCATGGACCCTAGCAGGACCCAACACAAGCACTGGGCCCACGGCCACGGCCCAAGAGACAATCCAGTAGACCCAACTATCCCGGAGGAAGACAATCCAAGCGTAAAAAAAAAAGCAAAAATTGCGGGTCAAAACCCAGGCAACAGTCGGCCCAAGAAACGCGCCAGCCCAGCAGACCAAAATAAAACCTGCCTGGGTTTTATTTCCTCCAGTGGGCCACTCTTTGGACAAATGGGCTGGAAGACGTGTGAAGAGTAAAACCCGCCTAGGTTTTATTCCTTAGGCCGTGTATTGAAAACTTTCTTGATCCATTTTATGGGTTGCAAGACGGTTTCGTGTCCGGTTGAAGTACAGAAATAAAAGGATCATTCAACATCCTAGCATGCATTAATCTAAATATACTTAAAATAGCTAAAAATCGACAAGATATGGAAAATAAATTCATGCTTGCTCATTTTTTCACTAAAATAAGTACAAGGGGAGAAATGCAAGATTAACCTTGCCATGAGAGCGGTAAAACCAACCGTGGTTCCAAGACTGAACGATGAGGTCGGAGGGAACCGCTTCCAGGAACAAAGTTGCGCCGAGAAGATCGCTCATGGGGCCATGCCGCCGCATGAGGAAGAGGTGGATTCCTATGACTTCGGAGTTGCATCTTTTAAAGACCCAAATTTGCTTCAAAGGACAAGGCTTTCTTTCTAGAGAGAGAAGGAGTAAGCTAGAGAGATATGAAGGAAATGAGGATGTGAATGAAATGTATTGAATTTATAGAAAGGTTGGGTGATTGTGAGTCGTTCGTTTCTCGGACCCGCCTCGAGATGCGAAATACGTTTCATTGGCAGGAAATCCAAAGGTTATCCTCTTGCCACCCAAAAGGGAGACAGTGTGACGTGGCGCGATATCAACCGCATGTGGGTCGGACCCACTTTGATCCCTCCCACGAAAAAAAAAAAAGAAAAAAAAGAGAAAAATGAGCACAAAACCCACCTGGGTTTTGTTGCAGACACAGCCCAGAAGACGCGGCCCAATCGTCTTTGCCAGCCTAGCAGGAGGACTTAAAACCCGCCTGGGTTTTGTTGCAGACACGGCCCAGAAGATGCGGCCCAATCACCTTTGCCATCCCAGCAGGAGGACTTAAAACCCGCCTGGGTTTTGTGACAGCTGCAGCCCATATACGTAGCCCAACGCTTCACGGCCGAAGTCCACCGCCCAGCTATACAGACTGAAGTTTTCAAAGCCTAGGTAAAGATCTGAAGCTTCTTTACATTGCAATAAGACTAATGCTTGATTTTCTTCTGACTCTCAGGTCGCCGATAAAAAGTCACCAGCTCACAGGTCACCGACAAAGGGACAACCACCATTCAGCTACTGCATAAAAGGTCGCTATCATTATCATCACCTAGGGCCATCGGCAGAGTTTCGATGCAATCCCAAACCTGAGCCAGCGGCATCATGCCTGGTGAAGTCTCAAACTCTAAGCCATCGGCATCGTGCCTAATGAAGTCTCGACCCCCAAGGCTACCAGCATCGCGTATGGGTGAAGTCCTTCGGCATCGAAAATGCCAACAATCATCAAAACCGACACCGGGAAAGACTGGAACCGACACCGGGAAAGACTGGAGTCGACACCGGGAAAGACTGGAGCCGACACCGGGAAAAACTGGAGCCGACACCGGAAAAGACTGAAGCTGACACCGGGAAAGACTGGAACCGACACCGGGAAAGACAAGAGTCGACACCGGGAAAGACTGGACCGACACCGGGAAAGACTGGAACCGACACTAGAAAAGACTGGAACCGACACGGGGAAAAACTGGAGCCGACACCGTGAAAGACTGGAACCGACACTGGAAAAGACTGGAGCCGACACCGAGAAAGATTGGAACCGACACCGAGAAAGACTGGAACCAACATCAGGAAAGACTGGAAAACTCCACGAACTATCGGCATCATGACCGATAACAAATAAGGCGTCATTCTCGCCTGAGATCAACAACGACTCATCAGCAGTCAGGTAGAGCATCATTCTTGCTCCAGATCATCCTCAAAGAGACGCATGCTACCCGCAACTGCGATGCAGGACTCGACTTCCAAGCATCACTTCAGGATTTGCAATCCAAAGTCATATCCTCATACTACTTTGACCTTTGTCCTGTTCGGACTCGATCAAAGTGGGGGCTCTCTATAGATACTGGAATTTGTACCGGCATAATCCCGACTCATCAAAATCAGTAAATCACTTGGGCCAAATGATAAATGGGTCATTGGGCCCGAGAAAGTCAACAGCTTGAACCCAAGAAGTCAAACAGGCCGCCTATATTCGTCAAGACCCCCCTGAGTGTTAATTTTCAGAGGACAAGCCCATACAGAAGCAAGCTCAAAAGCGCGCCCCGGCCCAGAAGTCTCAAAACCCACCTAGGTTTTGAGAAGAATAGCAGCGCGACGTCGTTTTATGCCACGTCACCGATCCGCGTGATGAGCAATTTAAAACCCGCCTAGGTTTTGATTGATCTGGCGCCAAAATCTGCATGCATGCAATTCAATCCCTTGATCTTTGCCCACGTGATTGACCCTGGTTTGACCTCCCAAAACCCGCCTGGGTTTTGATTCTTGAAGGGCATGATTCGTGGGGTGTGTTCCCCTTGGGTTTCCTCCAAATCTCTTACTCCCTCACCTATAAATACCTCCTTCATTTCACCCTCATCATCAACCATTCTTATCATCTCCTACCATTACTCTACTCTCATTTCACCAACTATCATCATTATCCTACAAAAATTCTCTTAAACTTTCTCCACTATATCCATTCTTATCCCCTAATATTATTATAATCATTCTTTTATAATCCCTACACCATTCCTATACCATCCACCCAAAACATCCATGGCCCTGTTTGGAAACCAGTTGGTAGCTGGTAGCTGGTAGCTGTTAGCTGTTAGCTTGTAGTTGTTAGCTGATAGATTTTTAGATTAGCTGTTTGACTTTAGCTGTTTGGGTTAGCTGATTGCAGGAAAAGTGTTTGGTAAAGTAGCTTTTTGTGAAAAGCTACCTCAAAAAGCTTCAGCAACTAGCTTTTTGAAAACTAGCTTTTTGGGTCCAAAAAGCTAATATAAAAAGCTACTTACCAAACACCTCAAGTAGCTTTTTAACTTTGGTCAAAAAGCTAAAAGCTATCCAAAAACTAAAAGCTACCCAAAAAGCTGGGTAGCCAAACACTCCGATCCCCATATCTTCATCATCCATATTCATCTCTAATCCCCTCATAATCACACTCATCATCACCCATACACCACCCTTCTAAACCACTCATATTATTTCATCCAAGCTCAGAGGCGAGGCCAAGTCAAGGGATCAAATCCATCGCATCCGCCACTTTAGAGCAAGGTTCGATTGCATTATTCATTTTATTGTAATTAATCATGTAATCCATTCTTTAATTCTTTTACTTGTGCATTATTTTGTAAAAAGTAAACTTCATATTTTATTGCATGTTTTGAATAATAACTTCACGAAATTAACCAAACTTCTCCCCGCTCTTTTTCTTTTTAAGTTCGATTTTAGTAGAGTCTGTTTTCAAACAGGCGGATTAGGGAATTCTTATAATTCTCGAATCCGTAACCTTAACCCCGAATCTAGAAACCAGGTTCGTAGACCGGAGCATTTCTTATTTTATGGTTTGTCGATTTCCTTAAATCGACTGGAGACTCTTCAAAATTTTATAAATTCGTTTATTTATTTAAAATATTCGATTGTTTGCATAAAAATAATTTTAAAAAATGGTTTAATTCCTACCCTTCACTCATTCTAGGCTAGGCCCGAAGAGAAATGAGCTAGAAATTGATAAAACCCAGGCGGGTTTTATCGATTTCAACCCACTTTCTCTCTGGGCCTGGAGGTGAGAGGCCCCGCCCAGAATCCGTTAAAACCCAGGCGGGTTTTAACGAGTTCTGGTGAGCCACTTGTTTCTTGGGCTCGGATTTAATGAGTGGGTCGGGATTAAATTATTATTAAAATATTTTGTGCAAATTCGAATAATTAAAATAATAAAAAACGGGTTTGTAAATAAATAAAGTTTCATCACCCCGAAAAAAGAATTTTGATAATAAAAACATCCTAAAACAAGATTTCGGGTTCGATTTTCGACTTTCGGTATGTATCTCCACTGTCTTTCAATCTACTATATGTATTTCGGTTAATATGGCTTGAATTTGGAACATATCTTTGCTCTAATGTACAGTTTCTCCTTTGCATGTCGTGTTTTGGTGGGTTGGTAAGGTTGAATTTCAAGATGGGGACATATGAAACATTTCTTCTATGTGAGTCCAATTTTCCGTCTCTTGATCTATGTATGTATGTATTATGATGTTTTCATTTTGATTTTCTTTTTTGAATTTCGAAGTTTTTATTTATTGGAAGATGAATGGGTCCGGTGAGTAGAATCTGAAGGCATTCTTACATCGATCACATCTCATGTAAGTTTTCGATCCCGGTTTATTTTTCAATTTTTACGTGTTATTTGTTCTTTATATGTAGATTCCATCTGTTTTGCATCTTGATTCCGAATCTCCAAGTTGTAGTTGCTTCTGCATTTCGATTCGATTTTAGGGATTTAAGGTGTCTTCCATTTCTATATCATAACCTGAGTTTTTTTCTTTTACTTTTTACTGAGGTGTTAGGATTTCTTATTTTCTATATTTCAACTGGGTCGGTGACTTGAAATTGCTCTAGCATTTTTCGTTTTGATGACACCATTGTAATCTACTTTTGTATGCATGGCTTCCAGTCTTGAAATTTATATGTTTGTCTTTGCAGGGGAAATATGCTTCTTTTATAACTCACTTTGAGTGTCTTTCTGTCGATTGTTGATTATTCATGATTAAATTCGTATTTTGAAAATATAATTGTATTGCATCTCATTTTTACTTTTTGCTTATGCTTCTGACTTGTCCAAATGTTCAAGTGTTTTCTTCTTCATCAAAGGATGGTTTGTCTCTAATTTTACTATCAAATGATTTGGGTTATGGATCATCTTTTATTTATATGTATATTTTATTTATTTAATGAATTGATATATAATCTAGACAATTCGATGGTGGCTAGTGCTTGACTTATAATTTGGTTGGTTCAACAAAAAAAAAATATATTTATGTTTTATTTAAGACTTTTGATGTCCAGCAAAGAAAAAATATAAATATTATGTGCTTAGAATATATATATTTTTTCAAGATGGTCCCAAATATAAATATTTCAGAATTTATATAATTTTTGAAAATCGATTTTCAGTTGCATTTAACTTCTCCATATAAGCCCTAAAACCCCATCAATAAATATTTAAATATTTAAGAATTGATATATTTTTTGAAAATTGTTTTTCAGTTGTATTTAACTTGATTTTTCTGTTACATAGACTTCCTCTTGAAATTCTATTTAATATTCCTTATTAAAATTTGCCTCACAGAATTTCCTAAAACCCCATCAATAAACATAGACTTCCTGTTCAAATTTTAATTAATATCCCTTATTAAAATTTTATTCTCAGAATTTATGTGCATAGAATATATATATATATATATATATATATATATATATATATACATATATATATACATATATATAGGGAATGGATCCAGTAGGAATGAGCTTCGAGTAGGAAGGTAGGAAGGATTAATATCGCGCGTTAGATCTTGATCCGGCGGATGAAATAAATTCGATGGCACATGTGACATTTTCAGTTGAAAACCACTTTAGATCAGTGAAAACCACTAGTGGTTTTCAGTAAAATAACAAAAATAAAAGAAAAAAGCCTGATCTGTTTGGCAATTACCGTGATTTTAGGGGATGGTATCAATTAGAGAATTTGATTGCCAAAATTACCACCAGCCATATCTGTGGAGTAAATCACCATTTTTATCCAATCAAAGCATCAAACTTATCAAATTAGACTTGATTTTCACGATAATCAGGGTTTTGAGACCAGAGCATTGCAAAACACAGTGAGACTCAACAACAGAATTGATCTTACATGAGCATACCAATGGAGGCAAACATGTTTGTCAATGGGTTGCTCACCCCCAGCCGTGTGAATTGATTTTTTTTTTCACGCAATCGTAGTATCGCATTCATAGAGTTAGGGTTTTTGCTCGTAACAATGCAGTATTTTGCGAATTGGTTTCATCCATGTCAGTACTCGTGACAACACTCACACACCGTACGGAAAACAGGGTTTCCATGTTGTAGCTTTTGGGCGGGCAATCAACGCGAACCGGGGATGGAGGGGGGTGATTATGGATGTAGGCTTTTGATGGTGGTCATATAAGTAAAACGTAATCCCTGCACCAGCATGACCACAATGTAGCCGGACAATGGTTAATCTAAGAAGTCAACATTTGTATATGACTAATGGGTTATGCATAGATTTATGGATGAAGGGGATGTTGTGTGTGGTCATATAAATAAAATGTAATCACGACACCAACATTACCACACTGTGTATAGACGGTGGTCAATAAGATGACCATGCTCGTAGATGATTAAGGAGATAGATATGAGCCGGGTCAAAGTGGTTATGTATAAATTGATGGATGAAGGGGATGTTGTTGGTCATATAATCTTAGTAGAATGTGACACTGATGTGACCAAACTAGGTCCACGCATTGGTCATTAAGTTAATCCATCTTATACGGATGAAACCAATACCATGACCAAAATACATATTCAGTGTGGTCAGGGATAATGCTTTGAAATGTGTGTTATTCATGGGTTTGTAGTTGAATGTACGGAAATATGGTCGAAAATGTAAACAAAGTGGTTATGTATAAATTGATGGATGAAGGGGATGTTGTGGTCATATAATCTTAGTGGAATGTGACACTAATGTGACCAAACTATGCCCATATATCGATCATTAAGTTAATGCATCTTATACGGATGAAATTAATACCATGACTACAATACGTATTCATTGTGGTCAAGGATAATGCTTTGAACTCTGTCTTATCCATGTGTTTGTAGTTGAATGTAGAATTATATGATTGAAAAATGTAATCAAATCATACCACGCCGACTGTAATTCTTCGATCTCCAAAACATGAGCTTTCCGTCAATGTCAGTGCATATAATTGTTTTGACGTTGTGTTGTTACATTTGTTATGATGTGTGCACGTCAAATGTAGTTGAATGATGTCCATAAACTAACAGGCCCCTTTTACCAATTGTTTCAATTGCAGCGGTGTAGCCACAATCAATCTCCGTACGTAGAGACACCCCCTTTCGCATTCAATGATGAATCAAGTGTCACTATCTGTAACGCCCCGGCCCCCTCCCGGGCCGCGGACATTACCCTAGGGCGTTACATACCACACGATCATTCCTCAGATGGGCAAAAAGTGACGATGAGACGATCATTCCTCGGATGGGTATGTTCTTTGATTCCCTGGATGAAGCTATGTCATTTTACGAATGGTATGCAATTGCCACTGGTTTCAGCATACGGAGTGGTACCCACACGATCGAGAAGAATGGACGAGGCAGGGAGTGGAAATATTTTTTTGCCCACGCGAGGGACATCATAGTAAGAAGCAAGACCAATATGAAACATCGTAGTAAAGGGAAAATTCAAGCGACCAGTAACGAAGAACACTAACCGAAGCCAAACCCGTCTAGGCGCAAGGTTGGTGAAACCACGGTTGGTTGAGAGGCTATGATGGGGTGTGATGAACCTCCGACGATGGGAACAGGTTCACAGTTCACAAGCTGGTCTTATCGCACAAGTACGAGCTAATGACCCCTGGTCGGATGCACTTCAATAGAACCGCTCGGAAAGCCACCTCGTTGTAGAAAGACATGGTAAACCAGTTCAGCATGGCTAACATTGGTGCATCTAAGGTATTCCATGTGTTGAAAGAATGCGTGGGAGGGTATGAAAACGTTGGGTGCATGCAGCAGGACATGAAAAACAATCGTCGGTTGTTGAAGGATGCACTGAAAGATAATGACGCACAAATGCTTGTGGATAGATTGGCTAAGAGACAAAGTGAGGACGTCGAGTTCTACTATGCTTACGAGTTAGAAGAACATCAACAACCTATGCATGTTTTCTGGTGTGACTCAACCTCGCGAAGGGACTACATGAGCTATGGAGATTTATTGTCGTTTGACAGTAAGCAACAGACGAACAAGTACAACATGGCCTTTGGCCGATTCACAGGGTTGAACAACCACCGGAAAATCACATGCTTCGGTGTGGGGCTAATCTGGAATGAGCAAATGGAGTCGTTTGAATGGTTATTTGACCGATTCCTTGAAGCAATGCATGGGAACCTCTTGAGTACTGTGATCACTGCTGAAGATCTGGCGATTAAAGGGACAGTTCACGAGAAATTTGTTGGAGCAAAACACAGGTATGTTGATTTTGATTAAGGTCTCGTTATATATTGTGTGATGTGTGGATGTGCCTGATAGTAACATATTACAACGTTTAACTATGACATAGGACATGTTGATCACACTTACATCACATTTATGATAGTCACTTGTAGATTGTATGGCCACAATTGTAGACTGTATGACAACACTAAGTGTGGTCACTTGTAGATTGTATGGCCACACTTAGTGACAGGTATGGTCAACATTGACCACACTTGTAGATTGTATGGCCACACATGTAGATTGTATGACCACATTTATAGATTGTCTGGCCACACTTAGTGACAAGTGTGGCCACACTTAGTCAAAATCTGGAAATCGTGTGGTCATGTGTATATACACGCACCTGGTCGTGTTGGTTGTGGGATCCGAGTAACTGACATAACATGTAATCCTACCATGACACAGGTACTGTATGTGGCATATCATGAGGAAGATCCCGGAGAAGGTCGGATGGTTTATTAATGGATGCGATGAGTTCCAGGAAGAAATCAAAATGTGCATATGGACTTCAGAGGATGTAGACGAGTTCGAGGATAAGTGGGCTGATGTTATGCTATAATATGGGCTCGGGGAGAATCAACATATGGGTGACCTGTAAAGATGTGTGGTCATACTATGTTGTGTTGATGATCACAATATATTAGTAATTGTGGTCGTTGGTAACAAACACCATAATATGTATTTTGTCACACAATGGTGCTAAATGGGCAACATTCTATGACAAGTGTGGTCAGTTGACTATACTCGACTAACAACCAGTGTGACATTGTTAACAAACAGCATAACCTTACCTAGCAATCATGGTTGTCATATTGCAACGATGTTTGAATACACGCACCAATTGAAATGGCCTAAATGCAATATATTTCCTCAAAAGGTCGAAAAAAGGTAAAAACCAATGTCGATATAGTTTTCTTGTCTCAACCCATTTAATGTCTGCTTGCCGCAAAAAGAAAAAAAAAATACTAAAACACAATTGTCTTCATACACAACCCCCAATCATCAAAGTCATGCAGATTCACAAAATTAATTCATTCAAACCGACCGATAAGTAGTAGACAGTAAACTACTATACCATTACAATCAAAATGGGTTGTCGTGTTCAAATACAATATACTGCATAAACTCAACGGTGTCGACCCTGCTTAACAGTTACGCCGCTAGAACTCGAACGTTTTTGGTCCCAGCGAGATGCTCGTTTCTATACTTCATCCAGTATCGAATTTTCCTTGTGCATGGCAAAGTCGTAGCAATAATGCATACGCAATGACTTCACCCTAGAGTCCTGCAATAGAATCAATAATAAATAGTTGTCAACAACCAGCGAAGTAGACAGAATTTCAAGATGATTAACTGCAAACTGACGTTCTCACCATGTAGGACCACATAGATAGATACGACTGGGTTGATCAAAGGCATACACTAAATGTGGACCAAACTTAAATATCAGTGTGGCTATGGTGTGTCAGACACATTGATTATCAAAACATGTGGGATATCACCAGATAGGGGGCAAGTGTGGCCAATGGCTTAAGAACATCGTACAACTGTTTGGTCACTCATTGTGGCTAGGAGTGACTTTTGTATGACCACATTATGTGATAAGTTTGGTCAGTAGTGCCAATACTCATATTTGTACATGACCACAATATATACACAAGTGTGGCCAGCACCGACAAACATCATAAAATATGTACGGACACACAATGTGACTAGAATGGACACACCAGGTGATCTATTGTAGGCATTTATTAACAGCATAGTGGCAAAGCAAAAGGTAGCCAACATCTGAAATTAATACCATGACAGATGCAATACTCATATGACCACACTATGTGATAAGTTTGATCAAATTTGTCAATACCCCGTTGTGTGCATGATCACAGTGTATGGACTATTGTGACCAGCACTAACAAATATCATAAAACTACGTGATCACACAATTTGGCCATAACAAGACTGATCGCAATGTTTGACGAGCCTGGTCATATTACTACACTCACCTTGCAACCATTGTGGTCTTGGCAACAAACATCATAAACTTGCCTGATAATCAGTGTGGCTTGTTGCGATGCTTTGTGACTACACTCATCAATAGATGAGAGCTAACGCAATTGTCATCATCAAATATAGACCAAAATTATAAACAAGTGTGGCTATAGTATGCCAACCTATGACACATTGATCATCAAATTTTTATTTTATTTTTTTATAATTAGCGGCACAGAGGTCATTCTTATTGAACATATGGCAGATGGCCATATAAAAACCAGTATGAAGGACTGACAACTATAACAGCAAAACAGAATGGAAAACCTCGGTGAGTGCACCAATCCAAGACAAAGCAACTACCCAAGAAAAGTAGAGACTCAGCCATGAAATACATTAGCTGAGTGAGACCTAATGAAAGATGATAGAAATTTGATAAAACTATTTGTGCAGTAGAATATTGCTTGATACGCCATTCAGAAGACCAGATACTGATTCGCCATTATACATTTATCAATCCCAACTTCTGCCTCCTTTTTAAATGCTCAAATTTCACTACACTCCTCTGACCCTAGATGGACAAGAAGGAGGTCATCCACAAGCATGAACTGATCTTGCAATGACATTTGGTTTGAATCCAGCACTCCAACAATTTCTTCTGAGATGTCTGCTGCTGCACAAATTAACCCATTTGACGATTTGCAACACAATCTCTTTACTGCAATCCATTTGAAAAAAGAAGATAGAGTTTTGATGGATTCAAGTTGATCACACCACAACAAAAAGGGGGTGAATCAGAACTTCAGTTACTGCTCGTTAGCGAATTTGAGTTGAATCAACACATCAAAATAGTTCTTCAGGGAATGTACATTTGAACAATCAGAGCCAACTGTTGTTTGCTTCCCTCAGAACATAATACCCATCTGCAAAATTGTTCCTTTTTCCCAATCAGGTTGTTATCAGCTTGAACTGCAATTTGGCTCACATAATCATTTTCTCCAAAGCTTTCGAAACTTAACTGCTAAAACTGAAAGCACAGAGATATATGCTTTTGAAGACTCAGTTCTAATTGAAGGAGATGATCCCATTATAGTCTTCTACCTGTGATATCAGAGTTTCGAAGGAGATGATCCCATTATAGTCTTCAAATTGATCATCAAATACAGACCAAAAATATAACGCGATTGTCTAAATCATGGACTACATGACCACATTGAACCGACAGTGTGGTCAATGTACTGTTTGACAACATCCAGACTAATCCAGACATTTAGGGTTTCTCCCACGCACGCATTACTGGAATTGGGTATGAGATTGACTTACACATTGGCTACGTTACGTCCATCGCCGCCACCGGCATCACGTTCTCTGCCCTCACCTCTTGCCATCTACTTCTATCAAGTGAAGCCATCATCGACACTCGTAAGTTCACAAAATCACAATGTCGGGAAGGTGAGTTAATACAAATGAACTGCAAAAATATTGAGTAATTCACAAACACGACCTCATATACTCGACCAATTCCAACCTCAAGACCTAATTTTGAAGCAAGTTACCAAAATCACAGTGTCGGGAAAGAGTGTTACTACAAACGAACTGCAAAAGGCTTGAGTAATTCACAACATATCCTCATAGACTTGACCAATTCCATCCTCAATCCCTAATTTCGGAGTTCGTTTTGGGTTACCTGGTGAAGTCAGACGTTTGGTACAATATTGCGTGTAAGAACCTTCAAATTGGTCACAAAACTCATAAGCGATTTTCGCCTGTAATTCGACTTAGTTACCTCGCCGGAATTCGGTCCACCGGACAAACACTCTTCGCCGGAAACTCGTGTGTTGCAATGCAACTGGTGTATTGACTTCCCTATCTCTCATGACACTATCTCCCCTAAATTTTGGAAACTAAAGCAGTAATAAAAATCAATAAGAATCATGCCCTAATATCACGCTGAAGATTGGATATTATAATTTCTCTCTCTTAGGGGTTCACACGTGTGAGTGGTTTTGGGAGTGTCATTGGTGGTTTTTTTCTCATCCGTCGGATCAAGATCTAACGCGCGATATTAATCCTTCCTACCTTCCTACCCTAAGCTCCTTCCTACTGAATCCATTCCCATATATATATATATATATATATATATATATATATATATATATATATATATATATATATATATATATTTTGTATGAAGTTCATAGACCTCTTATCTATAGTTTAATTAATATCCACAAAGTCTGAAACCCCACCAACAAATATTTTCGAATATATAAATTTTTTGAAAATGAGTTTTTCTGTATAAAGTTCATACCATAAACTGTAAATAAACTGAAACCCTAATAATCAATCAAGATATATTCAACTTTTTGTCATTATTTGCAAACTTGATTTGTTTTGGTTCTTAATGACCTATCTTTGGAACTTCTTTGTCTTCTCTTTATGCTAGGAGTTGTAATTGACATAGACCTCTTCTCTATAGTTTAATTAATGTACATAAAGCCTAAAACCCACCAATAAATATTTCCGAATATATAAATTTTTTGAAAATGACTTTTTAGAGGTTTTAACTTATTTTGCAATTATTTGCAAATTTGTGCTATTTTGGTTTTTGTCTGTCCTTCAACCAACACATCAAATAGATTATCATAATAAATGTACTATTTGGAATAGTGAGGACAATATAACATCACATAGAGGAAAAGTTAATAAAGTTAAATCATTCAGAATAATTATGTATTTTACAAATTAGTTTTATGAAATGTTAAACATTATATGCATGAACACATCAAAATAACTAAATAATCTGTTTTGGATTTTGACTAAGTTGCATATATTGGGTTGTATATACAGCCTTGGTGACATTTTTAATATCAAATACCTATAATTTCAGTTTTTATATTTGGGTATCTAATGTTGTCTCTTCCTTCAATGAAACATAAAACTTTGATTGTTTTTTCTTTTAGTATTCTGTTGCTACTTTATGAAACATCAAATTTTGTGAAAGGTCTGCAAACTGAGCGTGTTATTGTATCCTATGTATTTATGTATCTTCCAGAGCGAGAGCTGGGTGTGGTATTGTATTCTATGTATTTATGTATCTTCAGGGGTAATCAGTGGGTATATGTTATTTTGCATTATAGGTGGGATTTGTTAGTTGTTGTAAAACCCCGAAAAATTCAAAGGCGTTGACCATGATGTCGTTAGTAAATTAGGTTTGACTCCGTTAATTGTTAAATTTTCGTTTATGATTATCTTTACTAACACTTGAGCTCGTAGGATCGTTGAGGGACTAACAAGGGTATATTGGTAATTTCGTGGGTTTAGTATTATTAGTTTTACTCTAATTATTATTAATATTATTATTAATATTATTGTGCTTATTAAAATTTGTTATATGAATAATTATGTGAATAGTATTTGTTATGTGATTACTATTAATATTATTATTATTTGTATTATTATTATTATTATTACTATTATTTTTGTTATTAGTTATTTTTCCAGAAAATCAGATTTTAAGATTGGATTGGGTTAAGTTTAAGAGTAGAATTATTTGGGCCTTATAAGTGTTTAATATAAAAGCTCTCCCTCTCAAAACCCTAATTAAAAAAACCCTAACCCTACCCTTTCTCCCTTCTCCCTCTACTGCCTCCTGTAGCAGCCACCGTCCACACCCAGTCAAGCCACCGCCGTCGCCGGCAACCGCCCAGATCACCGGTAACCACCAGCAACCACCGCCTTCTCTCTCTCCCCCCCCCCTTCTTCCCTGTCTTTTTCTTTCTCGATTTCACTATCCCTCCTCTTCACCGTCGTCCTCCACGCAGCCGGTCACTGAGCTGCCGCCTCCTGCCACCGTGGTAACCGCCGTTGACCACCCGCAGCCACCGTCCGCCTGTTTCCCTCTCCGAATCTGTCTCCCTTCTTCTCTCTCTCTCTCTCTCTCTCTCTCTCTCTCTCTCTCTCTCTCTCTCTGCCTGCCTGCCACCAACCACCACCTCGCCGCCCTCCTGGACACCGCCGCATCGCCGCTCGAAGATCCGGACACGTGGGAACCCAAGTTTGTTCGCTGATCGTCCGCCGAACCCTACCGTAGTGACTCAAACCGCGCCACCAAGACCACGCACCGCTTCTCTGAACGCCGGACTCCGACTGGCCGTCTTCCGACTCACGAAACCACCAAGGACTACCCGAGCACCACCCCTTTGCCCTTGCGTGAACCCTAGGTCCTTTTCTAATTTTCTTTTATTGTATGTTTGTTTATAATTTTGTTGTTGTATTATTAGTGTATTGGTGTATATTATTGTTTAATTATTATTATTATCAAGGCTTTAATCCTGGAAATTGATGTATATTGTGAATCACAAAGTTTCATTCTTGGTTCTTGGAATTAGGTGTTTATGTTCTTTATAATTCTTTCATTTGTTCCTTTGGTTCTTTCTTGTTGTTTATATGATCTAGTAGTAAATCATGTTTAGGATGTGTATTATACATATTTCATGCATATTCTTGATTAGTTGAATGTGATTAAAAGTTTTTAGGTGTAATTTTATTAAGTTGATTATTTGTAATTTTTGTTCTTGTGTTGTATTATTTATGTGTAATTTGTCTAAATTATTTTATGTAACTTTTATGTTTTAATTTAGTGTATTAGGGTTGTAATAGTTGTAGTGAAATTATTAATATTCGATTATATGAGACGCTTTGTTTTCATAAGAATCATGTTAGGGTTTTAGATGACACTATTATTGTATGCACAAATTAAAAGTTTAATTACCTAGATTAGTTCTTGAATCGTTAATTAAGTATTCGCATGTTCTTTATTTCAATCATGTTAATCTTATCTTGTTTAATAAGTTAGGCGATTGAATTACTAAAGTTCGATTCTTGTTCACTAATTTAGGATTCTTGATTGAATCTTGCATAAAGAAACTAATTGTTGGAATTCTTGATTGGTAGTTTAAATGTTTATATGTTCTTTATATTTTATTCACATGTTCTTTAAGTTCCTTCTTGATTATTGATTAAGAATTCATGTTTTATACCCTTCCATGTTGTTATTATAGGACCTTGAATAAGTTTATTTTAGAGTTCATGTTTAGGATAATGTTTTTATTATTTCATGCATGCTTTTAGGGTTAGTGAAAATATTAAAGTTGATTTTATGTTTTACATTTTGGTTTTGATGATAGAATTGAAGGTTTGATGTTTGGACCTTAGATGGATTAGACTAATTACTTTGGATCTTAGTTATTGTTCTAAGCCCTAATTAGGACCCCGGGATCGATTGGTGGAAGTTAGAACCGAATTTGCAAATTAAATGTAAACCGGTAACGGGACAGTTTTGATGAGGTCTAAAGATCAGGTCACCACGATTAGTATAGTTGTCCTTTGATCGAACCCTTTGGACTGGAGGTTCCTCTAGATGTTAATTTCATAAGAATTTTGCGGAACGGACTTTTGAGTTGTATAGCTCGAGTTATAGTCGTTTTACCAGAACCTGTCGGAACTGGACCAGTTGGAAGATTTGGTACTTTTAGAGTCTTTCGAGGCTGATATGGGCTTAGTCGTCAACATAAGAGTTTTAGTAGACATCCCGAGATTTCCGAAAAGTCTAAAACCAGACCCATAGGATGTCAGGAAGTCAAGTTTTGACCCTTTTTATGTGGATGTTGTAATCTGTTTTGTCAATGTTATTTATTAATGAAAGTGTTGTTGAATGAAAACGTTGTTTTGATCTTGTTATGTGATTACTTGGAATGTGTTAGGTGATTTAAAGTATAGATCCATGATTGATAGGAACATATAGTGTTCCTAGGGGAGGGTTAGGTAGAAGGTAGTTAATACTAACTTCGAAGGGCGCGTTTTGATTAGAATAATTACTCTTATTTTAGGCCCGAGCTAATTCGCGTCGTTAGTGAGCCCAAGTGTGTTCGTCTTAGCCGTGAAGTGAAGTTAACCAGGTAATGTCTATGCTCTAATCCCCACTGGTATGCTCTTTAAATGTGTTTTAATGTTTTCTAATTTGTTTTGAGAATTGCATCCCGAAAGGAGACTTTTGTGGAAATGTGACCATCTGTTTTGGATAACTATTTGTATTTGTTTGTGCTTTGATTTTATTGAGTTGAGAAATTGGATGGTCTTTTATTAGTGGTTTTATTTTTTGGTTTTGATAACCTGGGTTGGGTTTGACTTGAGAGTTGTGAGTTGAGTTTGAATAATATACTTTTAAATTTAAAGTGAAACATTAAGCGGGTTTCGGGGCATAACCCGGAGTACAGGATTTGGTATCCTGCCGGGTTATAGACCAGGAGATCAGAGCTTCTTCCCTGATATAGGATAGTGGATATTTTGATGCCTGTGGTAGGCGAATATTTTGATGTCTGTGGTAGGCGAACTTTGATGCCTGTGGTAGGCGAATATCTTTGATGCCTGTGGTAGGTGAACTTTGATGCCTGTGGTAGGCGATGTTACTATAAGGGATTTGGTATCCTGCCCGCATAATAAAATATGGATTGGTTGGGTTGAGGAAAACAGTTAAGGGTTAAAGGTTTGTTAAAGGTTTTGACTTGTTCCCTCTCCCTCAAATGAATTGAAATGAACTTAACTTGTTTTTAACGTTAGGGGTAGACATTATTGAGATTTCCCCCTCATTTTTGAAATGTTTTGTTTTCAGGTGAAGATCTATATGCTGGGGACGGGAATTAGAAGTGAGGACGCCATGTTTAGAAGTCGTTGATTATGTTGCCTTTCTTTTATGAGAAACTTGAAGTTAGTTTTGAGGTTTACTTCTAAGTATGAGTTTGTTAGTTTGGTTTACCGTTATCAGATAGTTGTAGTTTTTCCTTCTCGCCTTGTATTCCTTCGGGGATACGGCAGTGACGCCCCATAAGAATTATGAGTCTTCCGCTAATTTTGTCTGTTAACGTTAGTTTGACTTTGACTTTTCTATAATTGAATTTATGGGGCGTTACAGTTGTATAGTCATGAAATTTCATGTATTGTATGTAATTTGGAGGGGTATGGGTGGGGTTTGTGTCTTAAGGGCATAGCACTGATGGAATGCAAATAGAAGGTGGAACGGATCAACAAAATCATTGCATGTATTTTCTTCTCTTAACAGACAAATATGTGACAGGTAAAATAATATCCCTATATTGATAGGATATATATAAACAACAATATAAACAACAATGAATATAATAACAAACAATAATAAAGAAGAGTAGAACTAACTTGATATATTGGTATAAAGCAGTAGAACCGAGAAAATTGATCTCTTAGTTGATCCTCTCTTCTAGAAAATTTGATCCTTCCTGAATATGGCAGATGAAAAAGCACAAAAAAAAATCAGTTATAAAATAGGGCAATGATCGAATGGCAACAATGTTCATAATTGAATGTTTACCTATTGCTGATGAACTCTAATAAATGAAATCTTCTAAATCTGCGTTTCAGTAATATTCTTGCTTAAAAGTGTCGTAAGAACAATAAATCAATTGAAGAACATCAGAGTCAATCCTTTAAAATAATGAAACAGGAGGCGGCAGATCTAGAGACTTGCGAATTGAATAATAGAACAGTAGTAGCGGCTGAATTGTTGAAAGTAGGGTTTTAAAGAATTCCAGCGTAACTGAATAGATAGTGAGTTGATGTACATGGCCCGTGATTTCAGGGACTTTGAATATGGGTTTTGAATTACGTTTGACGGTATTCATCAATTTATCATGCTAAAAGTTGAAAAAATTGATAAATTAAAAAAAAGTTTTTTTTGGATAACCGTTCAAAAAAGGAATTTAAAAAAATGAGAAATTGATTTATCTGGCTCTCTATTGGTTGAAATTCCGAAATTCAATCTGGTTGTAGGATTCAGTGGGCCCCACATACTTTTCCATTATATATTATATAGATATATATGAGTCGAGTGTGAGATTGATAAGGAGAGTTAAATGATATTGAGAGAGTAGGAAAGTTTTGCGAGCAATACTTTAACAACGATACAAGAAGAAACTCATGAGATAGAATAATTTTCCAAATAAGTCTACCACTTGGAATAGTTTAAAAAGAGGTTGACAACTTGGAATAGGAAAAAGTTAAAGCCTACCAAATGGAATTTCCCAAAAAAAAAAAAGGAGAACCAAAAAATTACTCAGAGGTACCCTAATATTTGGGGAAATTATTTTTCGGTACCCCAACTTTTCAAAACTAATTTTGAGGTACCCTTATTTTTTGGATTAGTAATTATTTGGTGCTTTTCCGGCCACTAATTTTATTAAGTGACATAAATACCCTCATTCTTCTTCTTCAAGGGTATTTCTTCAATAAGGGAAGAACAAGGGCATTTTTGTCACTTAATAAAATTAATGGCTGGAAAAGCACCAAATAATTACTAACCAAAAAAGTAAGGGTACCTCAAAATTAGTTTTGAAAAGTTGGGGTACCAGAAAAATATTTCACCAAAAGTTAGGGTACCTCAGAGTAATTATTTGAAGGAGAACAAAAAACAAGTGAAAACAAAGAAGAAAGCAGAAAAGAAAGCCTTGAATAATATAATAAGTGATTAGCATGATGAGATTTAGTTTATGCAGACTCTTTCCTAGCTTTTCTTTGATGGGATGTGTTTTGTGCTTAATTGAGGTGTGGTGTAAGAGGTGTTGTAATCCATGTTATAAAGTGTTGTTGCTATTTAGGTTATTGGCTATTTAGCTCCACATTTCCAAAATGATTTCCTTGAAAATCCTCATGATTGACACTTGTGCATTTTATCTATAGCGGTGGAGAATTGAGAGTTTTTATCAAGCCTATGGTAGTTTGCATGCATTGGTTAAAGGTATTGAGTGAACACCAAATTTATTTTAAACACAAGAGAGAAAGTGTTCCACATACCCTAAGGTGAGGTTCTACCAATCCCAACAAGTTCACAAACCACTTGAATGAACTTGAACTTTATGTAGGATCTAGATAGGTGAATGTTTCTACCACTTGGCTTTGTGATCTTTGAAATGAACTACAACTCTGTTTTGATCTGAATTTGGGTCTTGCCAAGTGACTTGTTATATGCTTTTGCTCTTGACCACTGAATTTTATCCCTTATCCAAAAAGGGGAGACGATCCTCTTGAGGTTTTCTCTTTCTCCTCGGTATTTCATGATTAGCCTTGCTTGGGGACACGTAAAGTTTAAACATGGGGGGGGGGGGTTGATTTATAAACCTCAGTTTTACCATCTTAAACCTCGGTTTTCTAGCTTTGTTTCTAGGGTGTGTTACTTACTTTGACACAAATTCGACTTGGTTTAGCTTATCTTCACTTGTTGTAGCTAAGTTAAGAACTTTGTCAATTGTAGGTGAATTTAGGGTTATTTGCAGTGCTTTAACGATTGTTGAATGAAAGATGAAGAAGTCGTGGAGAAGTCGGGATGAAAGAGTGTGTAAAGGATCCCAAAGGAGGTATATGGAAGGAATCATGCGAAGTAGCACAACCTGAGGGAAGTTTTTTGAAGTTTTCCAGACTCACACACCCAAGCGCACCCCCGTGCGCCAATCCAGAATTAGCAGAAATTCCAGAACTGTCGCATAACCAAGTGCACACCCGTGCTCATGCCTGTGCACAACTTTAGAATTCTAATTTGGCCTTTAATTATTTCAAAAAACAACAATTATGTTTTATTCTATCTTCTATCAAACGTTTAGAGTAGTTTTCTTTCTAGCCTCCCTAGAGGCTTTTAGGTTAGTTCTTAGATTTAATTTGTTTCTTTCTCTTTCCTTCATGTTTATTTATGTTCTTTCTAGATTCATTTTATTTCTCATTAATTCCTTTAGTATGTTAATTAGTTGTTAAATTTGAGTTGTTGGGTTGTGATAGAATTGTTTGATGGCTAATTCATCTTGTTTAAGCCTAATCTATCCAAATTCATACTTGTAGTTAGAGGTTTTCTCAGGCCCACCACGTGTTCGATGAAATGCTTGAGAGTGTTCATATGTATTTTTAGGCACTTGATTTATGATGAGAGGTAAGGTCAATTTGCTAGCGTGGGTAGAGAAAATAGTTAGAGTTTTTTTTTTTTTATATGAGAATAATCAAATTCTAACTAGGTATAACGTTGCTATTCTTGTAGTTTAATTAGACTAACTCCATGAGAATAAGCCGTTAGAATAGTTAGCCCTTGATCCTCAAAGAGGGCTTCGGCGAGGTTTAATGGTGTAACCGATCACTCTTAATTGCTAGTATAGAATTGGTAGATTAGGACTTTCAGATTGATTTTTTTTATTGAATATTGATATCGCAACATGGACATCTTTTATTGCTTTCGTAGTTTGTAGTTCCATCATCACCACTAATATCATTTGGTTTATTCACCTAGCTCGAAACACTTGAGTTGGTTTTGACTGTATAGAACACAACTCCCTGTGGATACAACAACCGTACTCCCAAAAGTACGACAACAAATAGCTCATTGAACTTCCCCTGTTTATTTTCCATTGAATAGTTGGTAACGAATGATTTCTAATCTTGAATAAATTGGAATCAGTTTCTTTAAAATTACAAAATTTATGGTTAAAATTACTACATCCGAACATTGTATATGTGAGCGTAAGTGGCAAAAATTTGTTGACCAATTAAAAAATGACACGTGGAAAGTAAACTAATTTTTATTCGACCAATTACAAGCTGTTACATGTCAAATTGGCTCCAGCAGACCCACGTAGTGTAAATTAAATGGAATTAAATTCCGACCAATCAGAGTCTACCATGTGTCAAGATGATGCATAAAATAATAATTATCTATTAATTATATTAACGGTTTTGCTAAATGTCGCCCTAGGAGCGATGAATAAGCAATATTTAAATTTGTTTTATATCTTATTTTAGGTGTGAATCTAAATTGATTTTATATCATAATATCTATTATACACTACTTTCCTATTAGAAAAATAAAATCATGTCTAATGAAATTTAAACAATGATAAGATCTATTGTTAAAAAAATTAAGATATAAGAAAAAAAAACTTTTGATATGCAACTATCCAAAACCAAATCTCAAATTTATTCAATATTGTTCGGTGACCAAAATCATTTCTCAATAGTTGTTATTTCTTAAATTTCATTAGACATATCACATAGCTTATCAAAAATTTGTGCAAACAGTGTTCAATATTTTAATTTTCTTTTCAATGTTCTCAATATTGTTCAAGATTTCGTGCAAACAATGAGCTAAGTAATAATCAAATATTGTTCAATGTTGTTCAATATGCTACTATCCAAAACCAAATCTCAAATATTGTTCAATATTCTAATTCTAATATCTTAATTTTTTTAACAATAGATCTTATCATTGCTTAAATTTCACTGGATCACGTACATGATTTTATTTTTCTAATAGGAAAGTAGTATATAATAGATATTATGATATAAAATCAATTTAGATTCACACTTAAAATATGATATAAAACAAATTTAGATACTGCTTATCCATCGCCTTTAGGGCAATATTTAGCGAAACTGTTTTATTAATTTATGAATGTTTTAATAAGTTGAAATGGATAGAAGGTCATAAATGACACACATTTACTTTTACAAAATCAATTACCATATGAAAAAAATTTACTAATATATATACACATGAGGGTTTACTAATATATTAATTATAATTAATATTTAATTAATAAAAGGAAAAGGCCTAAACCCTGATGCATTAGTAGTATCTTCGCTGAAGAATATGTAATAACAATAATATTTAATTAATATAAGCAAAAGTAATACCATATTTAGGTGATGGTAGCCAACAAGATTGACAATAAACGTTGATTTTTATTTAATATAAGCAAAAAAAATGAATAAATGTGAGTTTTTTTTTTTTTTTAAAATATGGGTAATTTCGGTATTTAAGAGTGACTAATGAATTCACAGTGTCTATTACCACACTCCCATGACAATAGATTGTTGGGAATTCATCCTTTCTATTCCCATTCCCATTCCTTTTTTTTATTATTATATAAAACAAACATGATAATTGTAGTCCCTAATTATCTATTTCCATTTCCAAATGGCTATTCCCATGAAACAAACGACACTTTAACATTAGGTATATATGAACATTTCTTTTCAGTCTTAAAGTAGTCAATATTGATTTTGCTTCCGAGACAACAGTTTGGGTGGGATAAAGGTAAATTTCATGTTGACTAAATAGGGCCTAGAAATATGGATTATAAAATTTTCAAAAGATTTTGACAAAGAAGAAAAGGGTGGAGTAAAGGCAGGAAGAGAGAACACAAGTCACAAGATTGGGCACCCCTTAGGTTTGCTTTTGGTTTACCGTCGAGGCTCAACTGTCAACCCACCCACCCACCCAACAAACACCCAATACTGAATGCCTCTGCCTGCTCAATCAAAACCCAAGGGACACGAGGACGCTCTGTTGTGGCTCTTCCTTCAACACCCACTTAGATTAGACTCTAGACTCTAGAGAGAGAAACTACCACGCTCCTGCTCCTGCTCCTGCTCCTGCTCCTGCTAGATTGAGAAATTCCCAATTTTGTTCAAACATCTGATCGCTATATCGCTCCCCTGCTTGTTCCACGCTTCCATATTCACTTTTATTCAGGTTTTAGTCCCCTCAATTTTCTAAATCCTCCCTTTTTCTCTTATCATTTCATCTTTGATTTGTTCAAGACTTTGTCCTTTTCATATGGGTATTTGTACGGCGGTTACAGCTTTTGACTTTTGGGCAATTAGGGTTCTCTATCTGATTCTCATTTGCTCTTTGATTTCTGGTCTGATGATTGCTGTTTGTGGTATGAATATTTGTGAATTAGCAACGCCTTTACTTCCCCCCCAACTGAATAGTTATGACGTAAATTTGTTTCAATGATGGGGTAATGGAGCTGGGTATATTCCGTTGTACTTGAATTCGGTTGTTAATTTTTATTTTTTATATTCTTTGGCTTGATTTTCTAGGTAACCATCTCAAGCAGCCAGGGGTGCTTGCAGGGGAATTAATTGTGACAGGGAATGTGTGGGAAGCAGATGTTACTCAGCTCAAATTTTGGAGCAAACAATAAGCTTATGATGGTCAGATTATGATAAACTTGTGAGGTCAAAATTTTTCTAGCCGCCTAATTCTGAGATATATTTATGTTTTTCTAGTAATTAATTTATATGATAAACAAGTGATAAGCTTGAGGTGGTGTGCATCTTGACATCCTGAAACTGCATTTCAACAGGAACAAAACCCATACTAGCTGCTTGGTAGTTGTTTACCCTTAAGATGTATGATTGCCTTTTCATCCATGTCTTGAACTTCATCATTGGATAAAGGGCAACTCTTGATGAGCATACTTGGAGTAGAATGAATTTCATATTTCTCTAGCTTGTGGCTTGTCACAAGTACCTTTTTTCATATATGCTGCCGTGTAACTGTCCTTACATTTTCACTCTAGCCTTTTGTCTTGGAGGAAAAAAAAGAGCTTTGCATCCGGTGGGACATCAATGCCTGCGTCATGCATTACCCAAAATCCCAAATACCTCTATTAAATATGATGTCTTGTTTTATTTTATTTTTATTTTTTATAATCTTCTAAGTAAATTCTAACAAAGAATGTGATTTAAGGCCAACTATGAAGGAGGTAGTGCTATCTCTTTTTCCATTCTTTAGCAAGATTATTTCCCTGTGGTTCGGTTAGTGGCTCACTTATGGAGATGGTTGTGTCCTATGTCTCATCTCTTGCCATGTTCTATCCTTGTCTGAACTAAATCTATATACATTGTAAGATTTATGATAATGACATTATGTGATGCTTGGCTTTTGTCCTTTATGATGTAGCCATACCAGCGTTTGGCTAAAGTTTTCTCTGTATCTATAGTCAACTTCTCTTTCTATTTGATTGGTGCATATAACTGCATTTGTCTTAGATGTCAAACCCAAGGAGATACAATAAACAATATTTATTTTTTGAAGATCTTTTATTCTCTTCTTGTAGGGTAGTTTCCAGTTCTACTTGCCTATATATTAGTTAATCAAGAAATGGGTTGTTTTGCTTCAACACCACAAGATGTTGGTGGAAATAGAAGACGACCGAGCAATATTGGGGAAGTCTCAGTTTTCTTCCCGGGGTTTCGAATTCCAAAACCCGTGGACTTCTCTCAGTGCCTTAGTGATCACGTCCCAAAGAGTGTGGTGGAACATTTATCTGCTCTTAGAACTCAGATTGTTGGAATGGTTGGCCACGAGGCACCTACAATTACGCGATTGAGAAGAAAATCTGCGACCCAAAATGGTTAGTTAATACAAATTCTAAAGAATCTATATTAGTTGAAGGTGTGTGCATTGCTTAATTGTGTAATGAGATAGTGATGAATTGGAAAATGTTGCTTCTATAGGAGGTTCAACTTTGTCAGATCTCCAACAAGCACTTGAAGACTACTTGCCTGTTCTTCTGGGATTAGTTAAAGATGGTAACCAAAACAACTACTTATCGATGTTGTTATATTTATCTATGTTAGATTAAATTCCTAAAGTTTTTGATGTTTCTAGGGAGCCCTTTACGACACAAGATACAATTTATTTGGATTAATCAAGAGGATGTTGAAGAGGTGGGGCCTTATAATCTGGTGTTATTCTTTTTTCCATTAACTAATAAGATATACTGTAAAATATCATTTGATTCATGATTTCTCTCTTTCAGGAAACTGCTATATCTAATGCTTGGTATGAGGTGTTGTCTGTCTTGCATTTGATGGCAATGATATCATTATCACAAGCAAACCTGTTGCTTCTTCCTCGAATATCTTCTGATGGTTATCAGCCAAAAGTTTCTGATGGTAGGTTTATGCATTTTACTAGTGATGATGAACTATGCGTCTTTGAATTTTCAACATCTTTAACCTGTCAATGAAACTAGATTGATTCGGTCTTCATCTTAGTGGATTGAAGCTTTGAGGTTATGTTTTCCACAATAAATGCCTGTAAACTTATCATAAGACCTGTATGTATTGTGCTTACATACACGGACAATAAAATGATGGTGCGAGCTCAGCCGGGGCATTGTTGGAGCAGGCCATTTGTTGTGTTGCTATCGCAGGCAACTAGTAGCATTGTAAGATGTTACTGGTTTTCCTAAGTCTCTAAGGTCTAACAAAGAGCAGTATTAGGCACTAGTAACTACATGCAACATTGTTGGAGCACGCCATTTGTTGTGTTGCTATCGCAGGCAACTAGTAGCAATGTAAGATGTTGTTACTGTTTTTCCTAAGTCTCTAAGGTCTAATAAAGAGCAGTATTAGGCACTGGTAACTACATACAGCATTGTCGGAGCAGGCCATTTGTTGTGTTGCCATTGCAGGCAACTAGTAGCAGTGTAAGATGTTGTTATTGGTTTTCCTAAGTCTCTAAGGTCTAACAAAGAGCACTATTAGGCACTAGTAACTACATGCAACATTGTTGGAGCAATCCATTTGTTGTGTTGGTATTGCAGGCAACTAGTAGCAATGTAAGATGTTATTGGTTTTCCTAAGTCTCTAAGGTCTAACAATGAGCAGCATTAGGCACTAGTAACTACATGTGGCATTGAGCAACTTTGAGAACCATATACGGCAAAGCTTAAGTTGAGCTTTTATGGAAGATCCTCAAACAAATAAGTGATTGCAATCTAACCTTGTTGTAATGTTATGTAAGCTGTTCTAATAAACTAAACATCAAGAAGAGTAATATTCCTTGGATTGCTCAGCCCAATACCTATTATTGCGTCTCTTAAGACGCTCAAGTTGCAAATAGGTTAGAATAGAACTTTTGAGCTTTATATGAATATATTATCTTGCTATCATTATTATTATACTTTTAACTATTTGATGCAGAACCAAGGGAATTCTCACACAAAGGAATTCACCCAATTCAATTCAATAATCAATAAATTCCGCCTCTTCAAAGAGGGGATGGAAGATCCAATAACCTTATCATCCAAACACAATAAGGAAACTAGATTAACTCGAACATGATAAGGAGACTAGGATAAATGAGGAAACTAGGATAATTAAAAGGTAGCATTTGCGAATTAGATGATAACTAAAAGATATTATTTCCCTAAACTAAAATCCTAATTTATGAAACTTTCTACTCTTCCTAGAATATGTTTTGTCAAAGAAATGATGTGCATTATACTCCCCCTCGGAGAAAAACTCAACTCCGATGAGTTGTCTTCAAGATACCATTATAGGAGCCTAGGATCGTGCTTGTGAAACTCATCTTCTGTAATCCAAGTGGCATGCCTGATAGTGGCTAGACCATTGCACAAGGAAGTGACAAAGCCCACCATGAGAGGACGAGACAAACTCATCATCAAGCACAACATCAATGTGAAGAGGTTGAACTGTGACAAGGGAGGGAACTTCTGCTCCTGGGTACCTGCCGGAGCACTGAAAGGAAGACAAGGTGGTTCAAAAGTACCCCAGTGAAGAGTTAGATCCTCCACATTGAAAATTGGACTAGTGCTCTTGTTCTCTAGCAAGTCTAGTACATAGGCATTAGATATGGTGCTGTTGATGACATTGCTGTTGATCAAGTGGTAAGGGACAAGGTCAGTAGGGGCGCAAGGGGAATACACATGAACAATCTCAAAAACACTTTTACATATGGTGCTGTTGATGACATTGCTATATGCAAACTCAACTAGAGGTAAAGTCAATTCCCATGCACCCAGTTTCTCCCCCATGACACATCGAAGGTCACCTAAACTACGGTTCATGGCCTTCGTTTGTCCATTTGTCTAAGGGTGGAAGGCAGCAAAAAGCTTTAGGGTTATGCCACATAGCTTCCACACAGTCTTCAAAAAGTAGCTCACAAACTTGACTCTCTATCAGACACAATGGAAGTGTGAAGGCCATGGAGCCTAACAATCTCATGAAAGACGGGCTTAGTAACATGAGACACATCATCCGTCTTGTTATAGGTAATGAAATGAACCATCTAGGAGAATCTGTCAACCACAACTAAGAAAAAATTATGACCACGAGATGTCCTAGGTACGAAGTCTACGCTAATATCCTTCCAGGGAGCATGTGGAATAAGAAGGGGTGTGTAGAGACCCGTGTTTTGCCTCTTGTCTTACCTAGCTGGCATGTACGACAATGACACATAATGCGTGATATATCTTTCTTAAGGGTAGTAGAAACGAACCTGCACAAGGGCACCGGTCCTATCCTTACCTAAGTGTCCTGCAAGGCCCTACGCATGCATCTCCCAAACTAAAGAGATCTCGAAAGGAAGTGTTAGGGATGCATAATTTAGAACACTAAAGACGTAAGCATTATGGATGAGAAAATCCACATGGTTTCTATGATGGTTAGCCTTGAGGCCACTGATGATGGCAGCAAAGTCAGGACAAGAAGAATAGGCGTCTTTCCGTTTCTCAATGCCAAGAACCTCCATCGTCATGTCATTGTGTGCGATAAGTACCCTATTCGAATAAGAGCATCGACCACCTTATTCTCAACACCTGACATATGCTTGAGAACAAAGGAGTCCTCACTTATGTATTCTACCCACCTAACATGTTTAGGGTTAGCATGTGTTTCGGATTTCTAGTACTTCAAAGTTTTTTGATCATAATATAGCACAAACTTATAAGGGAGAAGGTAATATCGCCAGTGGCGAAGGGATTGAACCATATCACATAGCTCTTTCTCAAAGGTGGTGTACTTGGTTCTCTTGGACTCACTGAACTTCTCACCGAAGAAAGCTATGGGATGACTGTCTTGAATCAATGTGTAGGCAATTCCATATCCCGAAGCATCACAACAACTTCAAAATCCTTATTGACGTCCGAGTGTCTAAGAGCCGAGGCTGAGATCATTCTCTCTTTGATATCCCTAAAGGCCAAGGCTGCTTAGAAGTTCATTGGAATGGTCCTTTCTTTAAGCAGTCAGTAATGGGGGCCATGATGGAGTTAAAATGTCTAAGGAAACTCCTATAAAAGGAGACAAGACCATGAAAACTTCGAGCTTCGGTAAGGGTCCTAGGTTCGTGCCAATCCTTATTGACTCTAATCTTATCAGGGTCTGGTGAGATGCCTTGGGTTGACACGATGAACCCTAGAAAGAGGACTTGAGGTTGGAAGAAGATGCATTTTGTGAGGTTAGCAAGCAACTTGGCATCCCTAAGTGTGGTGACAAGAGCCTAAGATGCTCAAGATGATCCTACCTAGATTGGCTATACTCCAAAATGTCATCAAAATATACAACCAAGAATTTACCCAAAAAGGTTTGCAAGATGTGGGTCATGAGTCTCATAAAAGTGCTAGGAGCATTAGATAACCCAAAGGGCATCACGATACACTCATACAATCCATCCCGAGTCTTAAAAGTAGTTGCCCATTCGTTTCCTGGCCCAATACGAACCTGATGACAGCCACTATGGAGATTTATCTTAGGGAACCAACTAGAACTTGCCAAGCATGTCCTCTAATCTAGGATGGGGAATTTGTATTTGACAGTGATTTTGTTAATAGCTCGACTGTCACCCCACATCCTTGAAGACCAATCCTTCTTGGGAGTGAGGAGTGCAGGAACATCACAAGGACTCATACTATGATGGACAAAGCATGTGGATAACAGGTCCTTGACTTGCCTAGCCAGCTCAACTCGCTCATTAGTGTTTGACCTATAGTGTGGGAGATTGGGAAGCTGGAATCCGGGGACTAGGTCGCTTCAACTCATTACTCTTAACTGGGGTGGTGATAAGACATCTAATAATTCCCAAATATGCTCCCTGAAGAATACTGTTCTCAACATCAACAAGCTCCTTACAACTGCCCTCAGGCTGAACTATCCCTTCCTCGAATACCAGAGGTTTGTTAGGCAAGGCGAGGGTACGATGAGGACAGTCTAAGGCATGGTGCCCCTTCTCTGGAAAATTAGAATGGGTCGCTAAAGGAGGCCTAGAAGAGGGGACAATGAATTAGGGTTTTGTGAATTGGGGCTTTTCGGTTTCCAGTGAGTGGGTGTCAGTAAGGACAATGGGGTGGTGGTCGCCCAAAGGCGGGGTTGCGTGGTGGTGGTTGGTTCCGTTGGGTGGTAACAGCGGTGCGACAGTGGCGAAAGGGTGCACGACTAGGGTTAGGGCAGACGGTTTCTGTTTTCCTTGGATTTCTGGTTATTTTTGAAGTCTAGCCAACAAATTTGAATGAGAAAAAAAGAAACTGAAAGCTTGATCCAGGAGGGCTCTGATACCAAATTGATGTAGAACCAAGGGAATTCTCATGCAAAGGAATTCACTTGATTCATTTCAATAATCAATAGAGTCCACCTCTTCAAAGAGGGGATAGGACATCAAATAACCTTACAATCCTACACAATCATGAAACTAGAATAACTAGAACTTAATAAGGAAACTAGGATAACTAAAAGATAATATTTGCGAATCAATTGATTACTAGAAGATATTATTTTCGTAAAATAAAATCCCTAATTTATGAAATGTCTTACTCTTCCTAGAATAAGTCTTGACAATGAACCGATGTGCATCACTATTAATCTAGTGTTTGATAAGGAAAGTATTTGTTCAAGTTAGCCATAGATGTTTTTAAAGTTAGTTGACTCTATGAAGGAAGTTTGCGCCTTTAAGTGTACTTAATGATTTAAGAGCTCAAAGTGGAATGAAAAGTTGGTAAACATGGGTCAACTGTCGAGTTGGGCGTCATGTGAGTGGGTCTTTCAAGGAACGGCAATGGCAGTAAATGAAGCGCCCGTCTCACATGAGCAGCTTAGCTGTAGGAATGGCTCACTTAAGCCCGTCGCACATGATCCTTAGTTTTTCTTATGTTTGATTTGCGAAGCTTGAAATCAGAAGCATCCCTTTGGAGTTCCAACTTTTTTCTCCTTTTCTTGTCAATCATGGCTAACATCATGTAGCGAGGCACATAGTTTGAATTGTTCTTGTGAGTTCACCCATAATCATATCACAATTGATGTATTTTTGAAGCGTCCATTTAGCAGTAAACGGTTCCAAAACCGAAACTTAGAACCTAACCAGAACCTCTCAAGGGGTGCGGGTAAAGTTCTTAGATTTAGGAACCTGTCCTAACCGGTACTTGGAACCTATCAGATATGTTTAAGGTCCAAGTACTTGGAACTGGAACCTAGAACGGACGAGTACAAGGAACTGAATCCATAGTTACCTAAATCGGTCATCCCCCCTCGGATCCGCGTTCCGGGATCGTCGACCCCAATCGGAGATCGATAGCGCCCTAGGTCGGCAAGGATCGCGACCTAGATCGCCAAATTTGATCGATCTGATTGTCACTAACACTGGTTCCATTTGCGATGGAAGTTGAGGCTTTGTGGTTGATAGAAGTTGCGAAACCTAAGGTGGGTTTTCTCCGGCCACTGGCAGTTGAGTTTGAAGAAATCAAGAGAAAAGTCGAAAACCCTAGATCTAAGAATTGAATAACCGATTGACGGGTATTCGAGGTAGAGATTGAGGGGTTTTGGTCGAGAAGGTGTGGCGACTCCACCGGCAGGGATATCACCGACCATCAGTCGCCGGTTTCTGGCCGCCGGGGTAGGGTGGAAAGTTGCAGTAGAGACATTTGGGGGACTTGGCCGCGGGGACTTAGGGTTAGGGTTTTTGCTTTATAATATTTTATAAAGTACTTTTAAAAATAAGTAAAAGCCCGATAAAAAGAGCCCATGGCCCAAAGACACCCATACTGGACTAGATTGTTAGTAATAAATATCATTATTTTAAAAGTAATAATTTGAAACTAATAAATAATTTAAAAATCATTCCTTTAATAAAATACCAACTTATAATTAGATGAAGTTTTTATTTATCGATCCAAAAAAAAATTATCGGCGAATTCCGATCCCAAATACCGTTCCTACTGAACCTACCCCCACCGATCCGGGATTCTAAAATTTACCGATTTCGATCCCCATTTCGATCCTCGACCCTTACCGATCCCCGACCCTGGTAACTATGACTGAATCTAATTTGAATATAACCAAATAAATAAAATTATTAAAATGTATACTTTTTTCAGAAACTAGTTGCAATTCCTTAATTTTCCTTATCAGTGCTAAATCAAGTGTGGTATCCGAAATGACTCACCCCTAATTCCATTATTCCTACTTGCATCTTCATGTTCATTGCTTCATTCATTTCTCAGATAATTTGATTATAACCAACAAGAATTACTTCAATAACCAAGGACTCTTAAGTCTTAACATAGGCCTTCTTGAAATTGATTAGACCTATATGCTAATATGCAATCCCTATATGTCCATTTGTTATTCCTTTGATTAAGTGAATAGTGTCTGTATCCAATCTTTGCATGGAGCTGATTGGGCCTCTAAATTCTACAATGACCATGCCCTTACTTCCTTTTCCTTCTTATAGTCACCCTTTTCCCCACTCTAATTCCATACAATACAGTTTGGAAAATTTTGCGTGGTCTTTTATGGAAAGGTGTCAAAGTTCCTTTGATGTGGTGAATCTAAAGGTTAGGCTAAGATACCTGGTTAGCAACTCCCTTTTTGGTTTTGGTGTTGTGTTGGTTCTCAATATTTCCTTGGCTCGATTGTTGCTACTTATTGTCAACATGCCTCTTTAGAATTAAGATCCCATCTCTGTATTGTGACTAACATACACTATAGTGTTGAAAATAGATATGCTTATCACGCTAAGGTATTGAGACCCACACATGTGTGGTTTGCATCCTTTTATGGCTTATGTAAGAGTTGATGGAAAATCAATGAACATGTGTGGCACTGGGATTTGTTTCTATACATGGGTGGATTGTTTTTTTAAATAATAAAGATTTCTTGATTATTTTTCTTATAAAATATCTAAGGGTTTTAAACTGTTAGTTTACTCGATTCCCATGTGTTACTTGGGATTTGGGGTTACCTTCCCTTAAAATGTCATTTTGGTTTTGCAATTGCATTGATTATTGTGGCTTTTCTCCATGCCATTTTCATCATGTGGATTTGCTTAAAGTTATTTAAATTCTTTTGTATAGTTTGGAAGACCTTTGTTCTCCCCTTTACATATCAAAGTTGACAAGCTTTCGTTCTTTGATTATGGACAGAAAGCAGGCGAGCTTCTATAGATATCTTCTTGAAGGCAGCGGGATACCTTGATTGTGCTATCCGACATGTTTTTCCTCATCTTCCGTCTGAAGTAAGGTTAGAATCATCAGCTTTGGAGAAGTGGAGATGTTGTTTGTCTTCTATTGTTTGTCGTGTAGCTCAACATGTGTAGTTTTCTCGATTGCAGAAGAAATTTGCCAGCAGACTTAGCAGAAGGAGTTATGCGGGCTCTTTCCTTGCAAGCTTTGGGACAGGTTGCAGTTATTTTCAAACTCTCTTCGAACACAATTGTGGAATTATTGATTTACTACCCCATCCCATGCGTCACTTTTGTTGTGAATTTATATGCACTTCCTCCCATACTTTAATGGATTGACCGACACTTCAGATGATTAGAAAGTTGTTGGCCACCAAATTTGTGTCATCAGACCAATCGTTGAACTCCTATGAATAGCGGTGTCATAGTACCTCTTTTCCTACCCTAGAAGTTTGAATTTTGGAGGGCCTAGCATTAAGGGCCCGTGTTACCCTTTTGCATTGGTTGACCCTTATAGTTGGGTGGGCAGTGGGTGACATGATTCATCGTTTTTTTGAGTTGTGATAACTCACCAAAGGAGGGAAATTCATGGCCAATAAATGGTTTGTGTAGAATGTCATTAGGTATTGTATTGGAGAGGATATGAATATAGGCATGTTGACAAAGATGTGCACCACCTGTATGTGAATGAAAAGACCTTGTAGAGCATTATTCCTTGGTAATGGCTTTGGTGAACCCAATTATCATTTCTTGCCTCATTGTCATTTCACAAGAGTTCTTAGGGAGTTGCTTTCCAATTTGTTAGACATCCCTTTGGTAGCTTCAAAGTTCAAATTATATTGGGAAATGTTCCTTTAACTCAGAAGGGTTTTTTTGGTAGGGCCTTTAAAAGGTTTGTCATGGTACTACATGTGTGATATTGTGGGCCATTTGGAGATAGGCACCGAAAAAGGATCTTTTGAGGATTTTGAATCTCTTCGGTGTATCATAGATAATTTGATCAAGATTCTTCGCTCTTGGGTAGTAACTTGTGATATTCTTTATCTTGTTCACTTTGTGAATGATATGTATTTTGAATGTTTGTAAGCCCTTCTTAAAAGTTTTGCTTTGCATACATTCCTTCTCATCCCATCCTACATGTACCTAATTTTTCTGTAGTTAGAAACATTATGATGCCCTTGTATGGTGCAATATTAGCATGGAAAGTAAAATTTTTGTGGCTTTTAGAAGCAGTTCAATTATACAAATTTGGGCAAGTTTTTCAACTTAGTTTACTAAACAAAATGCTTCTAGAATGTCTTATGCTTTCCTTCTATGAAGTACTAGTGACTAATGTTTAATTTAGCGTCTAATGAAACCACCTTTTCTGTAGTTAAGGGAGTGATGGTGTTCTGCTACATTTGACCCTGTGGGCCCTCGCCCTTTATAGATGAAAGTTCTGGGAACTAGGTATGGGTGGTTGGAGAATTTGCAATCCAATGCATCATATAGGACCATATGAAATTGGTCTTGTAAATGGCGCCTTTAACCTATATGCTACAATTAGAACAAGTCCACCACCTTAAATGCACATACCTACACTGTTACTTTCTACATTTGGCGGTGCAACACTGAATGGTGTCAGACCCATGATACTTATTGATTTACTTTTTACTTTTCTATTGATGGGCCAGCAGAGTTCATTTTTTATTTCTTTGTTCTCTTGGCTATGTGGGTCCATTGCATAGATACTATTAACTATTAAACAAAGGGATATTGGATGATAATATACCGACCTTTGGGGGTATTGGATTGTAATATACCCATCTTTATTATTGGACAACAATATCCCTGACCTTTATAGTTAGGTGATATTATTATATTAACAGTAACTAAGAAGGTGGTGACTGGTGAACTAGTCTTCGTGCGAACGTGGCAAGCAAAGGGAAAAAATGGGTACATGCCCAGAAACCCCGTTAACCCCTCCAGTTTTCTAATTAACCCACGTTAAAAAATCGGCCCCAACACAGTGACTAAGGGGTGGTGAATCGGTCTCTGTGCTGACTTGGAACACAACCAACCAATGTCTTGTAACATGGGTTAATGAGAAAAATGAAGGGGTTAACAAGATTATTGGGTTGGGATAGGTTTTTTTCCCCTCTGCCAACCACATTAGAACAGAGACCAGTTCACCACCCTTTGAGTCAGTTTTGGTATAATAATATCACCTAGATATAAAGGATAGAGATATTGTTGTCCAATAGTAATGGTCGGTATATTACAATACAATAACCCCAAAGGTCAGTATATTACCCGCCAAAAATCCATTAAATAAACCCATATGGTAGATAAATTTTATTGTAATTTTATGTTTTTTTTCTCACCAAGAAAATTTTGATACTGAAACTATCCTACTTTTGTATCATGCCCATAGGCACTTCAAATTTTGGATAGTGTCATGGTGCCTCAAATTTATAGCTTGACGTATCTGACCCTTAGGTCCTGATCCTCAGAGTTCTGTGTCCCCCGAGTCGAGGTACCATAGAGTAGTTGGGAAAAGCAGATGTTCACCCTTTACCGAAAGGAAAATGTTTTCGCCTGCTGTTATAAAAATGATTTTACATCCTTTATGTCGCCAAACAATGGAAAATTGGAAAGCTGTTTTAGGAAAATCATCCCCCAATTGTACCTTTATTATGGGAAAGTTTTCCGTACTAAAAATATCTTTTCACCTCACTTAGTTTGCCAAGCACAACTTACAAAAATTAATGTGCCTTGCTTGTTAATCATCACATGTCAGGTGCTGTATTTTTTCATTTCCTTTCATGTTGAGTATTGAATATTTTCAATTTGATGTGCTACCCGCTTGTTAGACCCATTGCTGTATATGTTCATTGCATTTTGTCATTATCTGTATGATTGATTAGAGTCTTATAGGAAGCTATATTATGAAAGCTCATTCCCTCTATCTCACACCTCATTGCTGATGACATAGGGTGTAGATATCCAACTTGGGATGGCGATTGATAGTGCTAAAGCTACTCTTGCCGTGAAGAGAAGGCTTGCTTGTGAAATGGTGAAATATTGGCAACAGGTGTGTTAAACCATATTCTAATACTTACTATCTGTCATAGTCATTTGCTATCTTACCGGACTCGACTGTTTGGGTAGCTGTACCAGTGTCGACACGGCCCGGATCCGGACACAGTATCTGTATCGACCCTGTCAACAGTAACAGGTTGAGGAAGAAGAAAGAAAAAACCCTAGATCTATCAATTGGATGATCAATTGATTGGTATTTCAGGTGGAAATTGATGGCTTTTGGTCAACCGGAAACTGCGACTCCACCGCTGGGTCTTCTCCGGCCACTAGTTGCTAGTTTCCGGCTGCCGACGGTTGAGTATGGAGAGAGAACAAATGAAAACCCTAGATCCAACAATTGGATGGCTAATTGATGGGTATTCGAGGTGGAAGCTGAGGGTTGTTGGTCGAGTAAAAGCTTTGACTCAACTGGTGGGATTTTTCTGACCATCAGTCATTGGTTTCTGGCTGTGAGTGGGATGTATATATATATAGGAAACTGATGACATGAGCATGGTAATTTGGTGAGCATGTGAGCATAGATGGACATCAAGTATTGTTTTTGGGGACATCAAGTTTGCAGTTTGTCTTAGAGGACATCGATTCTTGATGTTCACCATGCAAACTTGATGTCCCTAAACCAATAGTTCCTCAAAAACAATACTTGATGTCCATCCATTCTCACCAAATTTTCATGCTCATGTGAACTATGACTGCATGGGGTGTTATTGATTCATTATGTTAACTATGACTGTATAACGTACTGTTGTTGCTTGTTGCTTGTTGCCTATTGCATTAGTTCTGATTGATTGAAATTGCATCAAGAAAATTCCATCCATCTAAATCCTTATGCAAATGCCAAAACTTGTGCAGGCACAAGATAATATAATGAATCTTCCGTTAGGCAATGGTTGGGGTGAAAAGCATAAGTTGTTTATCAAGTGGAAGTACATTGAAGCCAAGGTATTAAAGGATAAATTCCTTTTTTTTTTCCCTACTTACTATGACTCTTGCTCTATGTGTCCAATATCCTCGAGAATATCGCATTGTACCTTCGTTTTATTTAATTCAACTTAGTTTAATGTAACTGTCGCCATATCATCCAAATTCTTGGTAATTGTAAAAAAAAAAAAAAAAAGGCAGTCATGGGTATTCAACTACATAGTGGGAGCATATATGTCTAGATAGTTAACATGAAATTATTTGATTATCTAAAACCATTGTACATAATCTAAGGTCAAAAATGCAAATCTTTTGGAAGAAAGAGGTCTTATTGTAGTTTTCCCATTTCTTTATGTTTCTTCGCACCCTTGTATACGGTTTTTTCCCCCTACCTTTTTGAGATATTCATTACCCTGTATCTCTTTTTGAATAAGTAATAAAAAGATATATTGCACAGTCACCAAGTGGATGTTACCCTTGTACTAAAAAGGGCAAATATTAAAACACTATGTCTTCAAGATCTCATATCATTGAAAAAATTGAAAAAAATTCAAATTTATATCACCGTTAAGCACCATATGCCAATTGTATAACATCTTGAACATGTAGAGCTTGAAAGTATCTAGAGACAAAGCTATGTCCTCAAATATTTGCTGACTTCTCTCCTCTAAATGGCACCCCAAATGGCTAAAGGGATCGAATTGCAAACACCATGAACCCAACCTTTCTCATCCAAGCCACCAAACACATCCTTCACGGTAAATGCTTGAACCTATGAAACCCCCATCAATAAAAGGTGTATGTGCCAAAGCAAAGAAGCCCATAAACAATTCACAAGTAAATTATCTCGTATTCTTCATCCCGACAACACATAGAACACCATGAACTTCTAACACTTCTTTTAAGAATGTCATCTGTTAGAATCTTACCAACAAGCTTTGGTGGGAGTTGTAGAATTCCATATTCATTATCCTTTATTTCTTCTTTGCTTATATGTTTGCTCGCTTTTCCCCTTTGACAGTTTGACAAATATTTTAGAAGCCTTGATCTGGGAATTTTTTGGGCCCTACTTATGTCTAGAGCCCATACACTGTAATTACCCCTCCCTTATTCTCCCTATATAGAAAAGAGTAAAGATAAGACAAATCAAGTACCAAGAGAAATATATAGGCCTTGTTAGCAACCCAATGGTGAATTCACTAGTAAAATTAAGTGGGGTCAATGTCAAACTTAGAAAAGTAATATATATATATATTATATATAGACCTGGCAGTTTCTGACCCGACCCGAACCTGTCCGAAATTTCTCGGTTTTGAACACGAATTTTCAACTAAACCCGAAGTATACCGAATCCGAAAATTAGCGGGTCAAACCTGACCCGCCCGTTTGACCCGAAAAATTATTTTTTTAAGTTCAACTTTATTAGAATTTGTGACTTTTCTTTGTAATTTTTAACGTTAAACTATAAGTACAACTTATTTATTTGTTATTTCTCTAATTTAAGTTAAAATAGTTACAATAATCAATTGTTACTAGAAGATAATCATATTTTATTATGTATATTGTACAAAAAGTAGTATTTAGAGACCGTTTTTTTAAAAGAAAAAAACGGAAAAAGGTCGCAATCATAACCCGTTGGATTGACCCGAAACTGAAATACACCGCCTGTATTTACCCGAACCTGATATACGACCGACCCGAAACCCGCCCGCCCGACCAAATTGACAGGTCTATATATATATATAATATATATATATATATATATATATATATAAATATAAAAACCATCTTGCAAAAGAAATGCTCCTACAAAGAATCGAACCTGGTACGCTACTGAACAGATCACAACTACAACCCTCCAAAGGTCTATTTGCTGACCACTAAGCTACGATACTAATTGTGCTTCTAATTTGTTTCTTATTATTAATATAATTAACCTATTTATTTTTTTTTCCAATACTTACATATTTGTTTTTTAAGTGGGGTCAGGCGACCCCATGTGAACCCACCCTAAATTTTCCCCTGAGGCAACCAACTGTTGGTTGTTTTTAGTTGCTAGTTGTTGGACTTTTGACTGTTTTGTTAGTTGTTACTTTGAACTATTTGCATTAGGTCTTTTTGTAAAGAGTGTTTGGTGGAATTAGCTGTTTGTAACATTTCCTTTTGCTTCAATTCTAGTTGCACCTTAGTTTTTATTTTTAATGTTTATTTGAACATTTTGTTTTTTATTTATTGTTAATTTTTTCCCTTCATATTTGTGACCAACAAATAACCACTAAAGATTAATACTTGTATTTGTAGGCTAATACTTATCTTGTTCATTGGTTATCGAATTTTCTTGAGTAAGATTAAAGTTTTTATACCAATTTACTTCTACCATGCAATGTAGATATTTGATAAATTATTAGTCTATTCCACAATATCCTAAACAAAAGTTGCATGCACAATCAATAAATAAATTGTAATAGTAGTAAATGGCATTTGATGTAATTTTATCAAAATTTAGGTCAATATGGTAATTTAGAATATAAAAATTAAAACCCTATTCTCTGAAAGCTACTCAAAGTAGCTTTTAAAAAAATGGCTTTTCGGGTTGAAAAGTTAGTCCAAAAGCCATCCCACTAAACACTCTATAATAGTTTTTGATTAGTCAAACAACCAAAAACTCCCAAAAACCCATCATCCAAACACCCCCTCAATTCTTATGTTCTTTAGGTTCATATCCCGTCATGTTCTCCCAAACCAACCCTAGGTAGGGGAGAAAAATATTGCTCGGTTCAAAGGGATACGTGACATGTGCTTGCTATATTTCTTTTCTTGTTTATGATGAAATTGCCAAGTGGATTGAATGGTGTCTGAAATTTCGTCCCCCAAACTATGGCCTTTTGTTTTATCTTCTCTAAGTTAAGAGGATGTGGAAATTGTAGCCTTGTATTCCTTGTTTCATAATAAGCTAAGTAGTTTATGCGTTTCTTTGCGCTGCTTGATAAGGAATGGAAGCATCCTAAATTATGAAGGACAATGGTAGATTCGAGTTTGAATAGGGAGACAGACTGAAATGTTAGTCCGAGTTCCTGATGGATTAATGCTTTTGTTTTTTTGTCTCCCTCTCCCCCCCCCCAACCCAAGTATTCCATGTTCGTAACTTGGGGTATATTGGGGGCAATATAGAATTTATATATTGAGTGAACTAGTGAGTTAATGTTCGAAGGGGAGCATTGGCACAACGGTTGAGTTGTTGCCTTGTGATTGTGAGGTCATGGGTTCGAGTCCCGGTAGCAGCCTTTTGTAGAAAATGCAAGGTAAGGTTTGCCTACATTTACACCTTTGTGGTGGGACTCTTCCCCGGACCCCCGCTTGCGGGGATGCTTTGTGCACCAGGCTGCCATGTGTTTTTGGTGAGTTAATGTCCATAATTCCATAACCTAGATAGTTGAAAAAGATTATTTCTTTTAACCTTTGATTTTAATGAAACTTAAGCAAAATGCCTCATCAAACTTCCGCCATTTCTTTTCCATGGAGTAGTAGGTAGCAAAAAGTTTTATCTTGGGTCAATTGGAACTAGTCTCTCTAAATTGCAAACTTTAGGGGTAAGATTGCTACATCCGATCCCACCTGTACCTTGCTTAGGTGGGATTTCAGTGTATTGGTTTTGGTTTAGTGAACTGGTGACTTGTGTAGAGTAGTACTAGCTAGGAGAAGTAATCTAGCGCCAGATTTTGTGTGTTGCCAATATATTAAATCATCTTTGTCATTCTAGGATACCAAATATTCCTTACTGTAGAAAGCATTCAGCTGCTAATTGATCTTCTGTGTATGGGCAGTTTTATGTGAACTGCACTAAAATACGTGCCTTGTTGAGTCACCTTTCTTAAACCTTATCTGATATTTCTTTTGTTAGAAACCAAAGTTATAGGAATGGGCCACATTGTTGTGCCGAGAGTTTTACTGGTTCTAATTTGTCTTATCATTCAAATTATTTGATTAGGTCACTTTCTGCGGAGGAGCTTCTTGAAATTAATTTCTGTCTAGCTTATCCCCATGCAAATCACAATTAATGCATTCAAATTGTATGCTTACTGATTTTTAACATTTGTTGACTATGGCAGGCTAGCGCTTATTATTACCATGGACTAATTTTGGATGAGGGTAACACAGAGAAATCACATGGGATGGCTATTGCTGCTTTACAAGCAGCTGATGAATATCTGAAGGAAAGCAAAAAATTATGTGAATCATTCAATATGGCTCCCCCTCAATCAAGGTAGCATATCTTACTACATGTAACGATCTGTATAGCTGGTGTTGCTGTACTCCGTGCCCTCTATGTCAGGAGTTTTTGTTTGTGTAGAATTGTTGACATCTAACCTGATCACCGCTATAGCCGTGCCACCATTCACTGTAGTTCCTGCCAAAGTATTCTTAAGGTAGGTCTATATGTAGGCGGCCTCCAATAACCAGAGAAAACATTTCCAATGGACCTTCAAAAATATTTTGTGAATAAAATTAAAAGCTTTCAAAGTATTTGGAGACAAGATGCAATGAAGTTACAAGAGAAAGCAAACATATAGTCTATATATGGTCATCTTACTGCATTCCATGGCCAATCTGTTAACTTGGTGATGGAAAGTAGAATTAGAATATTTAGGAATAATAATATTTAGAAGATTTATGATTTTATTATATTTAGTTTCCTATTCTTGTTAGGAATGTTATAATTTCCTGTTTTTTTAGGAATATTATTCTAGTTTCCTATTTCTATTATGTTTAGTATTTGGAAGGTTGTTTACGTATAAATAAGGGCTTTGCTAGCCTTTATGAAACACACTACATTGATATTGAATATTAACTACATGAATTCTTATTGATTATGCACGGGGATGCTAATCTTTTCTTGAATCCAACGCGGGGATGCTTAATTCTTCTCCTGAATTCAACACGGGAATGTTGAATCTTATCTTTAGCCTTTATTTATTTTCCGTTCTCTATTAGTTGGATATGAATGTGTTAAGCCTGTTCATGTCCACTTGACTGCCTCCAACAAGAGCTCCATAATCACCAGCTGTAGGTCCTTCTGAAATCAGGCTACGATATATAGGTAGCTTTAAAGCTGTAAGCTAAGACTGTTTCCAACAGCCAATGAACATTCTAAAGGTTCTGGAGTCCAGGAAAAGATTTCAAAAGAGGTTTACAAAAAAGAATTAAGTTTAAAGATGATGGTAATAAAGAGGTAATGCACAACTAAATAAAAATAAATGAAATGGCAAAGCAGTTAAAGTGGAAAGAGGCTACAAAGATGAAATACTAAAGCTGCAGAGATGGTATAGAGTTATAACTTATACTACATGTTGAATGTGAGTAAATATGAATCAATTGAGTAGTTGACTAAAGGAATCACTATTATCTTGAACATAAGAAACATGTTCTCAAAATATAACCGAGACTTATTTCCATCTTTTTGATGATTTTATCATAAATTAAATAGGAATATATAGGGTTTTTGGCATTTTGGACCCCAAACTTTAGGGGTATTTATATTTTGAACCCTTGGTTTTCAACATTAATTTTTTAGACCCTAAAGTTTGTAGGCTGAATAAAAAAAGGACCTTAAAGTTTATGGGCTGAAGAAAAAGGCCCCTATCTCATTCTTTGTTTTCCTCCCATGTTCGAATTTATCTCCCGATTGACGTCAAACTTCAGGACTATGGTTAAAACTAATATTGAAGCTATAATACACCTCTCTTATTCATATCAGGGCTACTTAGACCACTGAGTACATGGTTTTAAGTAACTCCAACATGAATAAGAGAGGTTTATTATAACTTTAATATCAGTTTTAACCTTGGTCTTGAAGTTTGATGCCAATCGGGAGAGAAATTCAAACATGAAAAGAAAAAGAAAAATGGAAAACGAGCTTTTTTCTCAGCTCACAAACTTGAGGTTCCTTTTTTTCTCAGCCTACAAACTCAAAAAGTTAAAGTTGAAAACCAAGGGTCCAGAATATAAATACCCATAAAATTCGGGGTTCAAAATGCAAAAACCCTGGAATATATACATATACCCTCCTTGCATTTTGTTGTAATTATTTTAAGCACCCTCACCTTTATAAAATCATTGTTATCCCCCTTCACCTTTCTAATATTTATATTTGCCCCCTTGGACATCATTTTTCTGGCCCCAATTTATTTATTTATTATTGAACATGATAAAACGACATATTTGATCATTATTTTATTTGTGGTTGGCTGCATTTATCATGTAAAAAAGATACCCAAAAAAAAAAAAAAACTTGTCACTGTAAAAATGATGTCCATGGGGGGCAAATGTTAATATCAGAAAGGTGAAAGGGGGTAAAAATGATTTTACGATGGTGAGGGTCTTTAAAATGAATATTGCGAAACTCGGGGGGTTTGGGAAGAGAAGAGGGGGGGGGGGGAGTTTATATGTATACATTCCTAAATTAAATTATATAGTAAAGTTGTAAATAAATGATGATGCTATTATTAGGTTCTAGGTTTGGCTGTAGCTGGAAATGTTGTGGGCATAATGGAAATGTTGTGGGCATAAAAAGTATCTTATTGTCAGATAATATGATGAAACAAAGGTCAGATGTGGTTTAGATTTTATTGAAGGTTAAACAGGCTAAGCACTACACAAAGCATAGAGTATCTATTAACATATATAAGATGGCATTAATGATTAAATTCAGCCTTCAGTGATTCTGATAAACTGTAAGTAACAATGCAGATCTGCAGAACCAAGATTTTCAGCATTTGATGTGGCTTTACCCAAGTTTAGATTGGTCAATATGTCTAGGGCTGGTTCCTGGTGTAAAAGACACTTGTTTTCTCATTGACCATTGGATCTTTAGAAGCTTGGATATAGGTGTTACCACATACGAATGCTACATATAATCTTCAACTGATCGATCTTCCTTTTCTTTCCTTTGAATCATCAGCCATCAGGTGAACTTTTGGGGCCCTCATATAAATGATGTAACAGAACCATCTGCAGTTTTTCTTGTATTTCTATATTGGCCCCAGGATTATTTTTTGGTTTTGGTTTTTTGGGGGGGGGGGGGGGGGGGGGGGTTTGGTCCATAACATTATGTGTGGATTGTCTGAATGGATGATGTATTGATGTTATTTTTTACCTGCCTCAAAAATCATTCCTTTTGGCAGAAATACATTGCACATGATGAAATAGTGCCAAATTATGGTCTACAATGCCCTCTGCAAGCAGAGGTGAGTGGTTCCGGGTACTCTTTCCTAAAACTAAGAAGTAGGAACCTTACCCGTTAGGATATGTTAGGAACTTTAGGAACGTGACCCTTACCTATGGTTCAGGTTCCATTTGTAGGGTACCCCCTAAGTATGAACACTTTAGTTTTTGACATATTTTTTTTAAAAAAATACTTTTCTTTTTTTATTACTTAAGCACCGTTACACAACACCCTCTGATTATCATGGCCGCAATATCATACTTGATTTTAGCACGAACAAGAAAATTTAAGAATCACACATGTTTTATGTATTCGTTCGATCTGGGATTTTGGTTCCAAATGCTCGGAACTTGAACCTATCTAACAAGTTCCAGGTTCCGTTCAGGGTAGCATATTAAGAACCTTATCCTTACCCATAGGACAGGTTCCTGAATTTTAAGAACCATACCCTTACCTGTTGATTGGTTCCGGTCAGCTTTCAGGTTCCGGTTTCGGAACTTTGTCCGCGTTCTGTGTGTGTGCCCTCAGTGTACTTTATGTCACATTTACATATGTTTTAAGGCATTAGTTGCCTGCTTGAACTTCAGATTTCTTATTTGTAAATCACTTAAGTTGGTTGGTTACGATATTTGTTTTCAATGTTTTGAGCTCGGTTTCTGTGCAGATCATACAAATATAGATTGTTGACAGCTGGGTATTTTTGTATTCTTATGTTTTATTTAATTGTTTTTCTAAAGTAATTGAAAGATGCATTGAAATGACACCAAGCGGATGCCACCCAGATGCAAAAGGCGCAAATACAAACATGCTATACCCTCAAACTCTCAGCCATGATGCTATCAACAAAATCCAAAAAATTTAAAGTACTATTGCTCATAAGCACAACACTCCAACTATACAACTTCCTCAAAAAGCAGAGCTCGAAATCATTGAGGGGCAACACCTTGTCGTCAAACAATCCCCAGTTTCTCATCTTCCAAGTAGTCCATCTAATAGAAAGGAACCAAAGTCCAAACTCCATGGATCCAACATATCTTCATCCTTCTTCAAGCCACCAATACATCCTTTATACTAGATGGCTGGACCCAAGTAAAAAGAAGATGATCATCAGTTCTGCCTCAAAACACTCAGAAAATGCAAAAAGAAGATTATCATCAGTTCCGCCTCAAAACACATTAAACACCTACTAGGACACATAAAACCTCTTCTCCTTCCAAGTTGCCCATCAAATGACGAAAGGAACCGGATTTCAAACTTCACGAACCAACCTTTCTCTATCCTCCTGCTAGCCACCGGTACATCCTTGACACATCCTTCACACTAGATGGTTGAACCCAACTTATCCCTATCAGAGAGAGGCCTAGGTACCAAAGCAAAGAGACCCGCCAAGAAGGCAAAAGAAGATTACTAATGCTTTCCCCTCAAACCGCATTGAACATCTACTAGGGCCACTAAAACCTCCTCTGTTAAATGCGTTCTCTGTGGGAATCTTACCTTCCATGGCAACCAAGCAAAGTAACAAAATTTAGGGGGTGCACTGGAATTCCAAATGGCCTTGGTGGGGAATTCTGGTCAATTAAGAACCCCAATAGACGTAGTGCAAAACTCCCAAATACAATAACCCCTTAGATTCACGAGGCCAAATCATATCATTGTGACCATGAGATAAAACAAAACTACCCCTCAGCAAGTAAAGCCAACAAACTACAAATGTAATCCTTTTCCCAATCATTAAGACTTCTCACAAATATCAATCCCAATAAGTATTGTCACCAATCCATTTGTATTTGTGCTGCCATTTGTCTGAGGCAATTACAAGAAATTGGGCTGACTTAATAAACTGGACTGATCAGTTTGCTCTATATCCATTAACTAAATCATATTGGCATTTGAATTGCTTTGTACAATATCACCTTATAATTAGCTAGTACTGCTATAGCTTTATGGTAAAGTTATCACTTGAAAGCTGACCTTGCTAGTTATTTGCACTTTGCTCATCTGATTCATTGCTCCAGCAGGTCGACCTTGGTTGCTTGTCAGATTATGTTTGGAGTTTTGTTTCTTTCTTTGTTGACCCACTGGTGCACACAAGTGCAGTGCAATGAACCCCATAATAGGGTTGAATATGGTATTTTGCTTCCTTGGTTCCATTTAGATTGTCTTGAAACTTGGTTGCTTTTTAGGGATTCGAATAAGATCAAGTTAGGCCATAAATTTGCAGAGACAGCCTGATCGACCAAGTAGGTGAACAATGTGCCTTTTGGACAGAGGAGGGTGACCACCTTCTTATCCGAAAATGACAGTGTATTTGCTTTGGCATGTGTTTTCTTCTTGATGCGGGAGGGCTGGGTGCAATTTTTGAATGGCGACAATGTCGTGATGAGTGGGAGAAAAAGGACAAAGATGAGCTGGGGGTGTAAGGAATGTGGAGGCTGACTACTTTTGATCATTTCGTGGATGAGATGCGAAGGACTGTTGAAATTTTAGGGGAAAGCTGTCTCATCAAGATTTTGTAGATAGCATGGGGCTAGAAGGCATGGTGATGTTTGTATCGGCCCCTTTTGTACTTGGATGATGTTTCGTTGGTATATTTTTAATACTCATTTTATTACCCTCCAAATAAACCTAAAGCGAACACTATACTTAGTGAGATGCAGCATGCTCCCTTCACCAAGGTGAGAGTGTTACTAGTTCCCTTACATGAAGCATGTTGTAGGACAGTGTCCTGGGCTTGCAATACCTAGATTTAATGATTCTGTCATTTGATGCTGGAAGCATCAGTGCTTCTCTTGTCTGATGTTTCTAGTTAGGTTCCTTGGTGAAATCTTTTGTAGATTGAATTGATAGTCTAAAGTTGTACAATTCTGTGGAAAAGTTTCTGATTTATGGCTTGTTTCCAGATTGATTCTTTTTGCCAATCTGTTATAATGGGTTAATGCCCCATCTACTGTGCAGAAATCCACCTTTATGGGGAACCATGAAGTATTTGCATGAGAAGATCCCTAAAGATACTGCCAGTAAGGTGCGAATCAATCGGGACTTGTACACGTATGAAAAGTAAGTTTCTAGACACTAGCCTCATGCTAACTCCTCATGTCTAGTTCTGTGTTTATTTTTTCTCGTTCTTGTTTGTTTAATTTTTGCAGTTGACACTTGACAGTGAACTTTAAGCCTTGCAAAGAGTTGGTCCATAGTGGGTTTATTTAGTCTGATATTTGAAAGTTGAAATATTTGGCGGCATTGCTTTAAGATTCTGTGCATTTTGCTATCAATTTGTCCAGTTGCCTAGAACTAGAGGCAACATATTGTTGAAGCAAACTCCCTCAGTTCAGTTCCAAGTCTGGTCTGTCGTGCTTCTAGTTCTAGTCAAAGTTGGATCACCTTATTTTGAGCTTGGGTTCAGGCCGAAATTTTTTTCAAAGAGAGTCTAATATTGGAGGGATGTCTTACCATCATCCTTAAGCTGCAAATTATATACTAAAATTGGAAACCAGATCATATTCCCTATGGTATCACCTCTAATCCTAACAGTTATCTAAGCTCCTTTAGACTTGGCAAGCCCAAGTTGTTCGGTTTACATTAATTTGGGGTTAGGTTCTGTTGAGCCAATTAAGGCTGATGACATTTCAGGTGGCTTCATTTTCAATACAAGCTGTGTTAGGTAATAACTTCAAGTTGGTTGATGTTCGATCTTGTAAGTTTCTCTAGCTAAGAAAACCAAACAAGTATTGAGGGCTAGTTTAGAGTTTAGACTGGGCAATTCTTTTTCAAGTTCCAAATGAGGTTAGCTCTTCTGAATCTTAGGTTGGGCTTGGTATGGATCCTGGTCATTTGGCCTGGATTTCAGGTTCTAGTTCAGTATCACAAATATTAAGCTCAAACATTTTGAAATTATGTTCAGGATCATGGAAACTGCACCAACGTTACCTGATTTTGCATTGGCACTGAAGCCGGATGAATATCAGTTGCCCCCAGTGCATCGTTCATGGAATGAAGGCAACGCCGATCATGCACAGAACGAGCCCAACACTACAGCTTGTATCACGGCTAAGTAAGGTAGTACTCAACACTGAAACCTTTCTTTTACGATCAAGAAACAGGAGATTTGATGTTCCAAGGCAGAACAGAAAGAGAGAATATTGGGAACACTGTAAAAATTGTTTTGTTGTGTGTTAACCTGAATCACCTTTCAGTCGTTTGCCTTCGTCTCTCTGTCATCAGGTCCAGCGCTCACTCCAGACAAATCATGTATAATTATGTAAAGTGGAGTATTGGAGGATATTCTTCCATGTCTGAAATAAAACAATATTGTTCTTCTGTTTATAACAAATAATATTTGCACTAGTGCTTGCCCTTGGGGATTTACACCATTTTTACTTTTTACCGTGTTGTTTTTACCATATTTGTCTCTCAATGCATTCATACCCATGGCATGTTCTTTATTGGTTCAATCATAGATTGTTCATATTTACTGTTTCATCGAATTGTGGCATCCAACTTCAGACAATAATCTGTAATTTTCAACTTAAGAATCTAGATGATGATTGTTGTGACAAGGATTAAAGGTGTGTTCTTGATCAAGAACGTATATTTGTTATTACTTATTACTTAGGTTAGTTTTTGAAAGTAGATATGGACTAGCGCTTGCAAAAATTCAGGTTGGGTAAATTCAGGTCGATCAACTTTGGTTAATGTCAAAATTTGGATGAGAAGTTCGTGTCCGGACCCTAACTTTAACGTCTGTGATGAATCAGTCTGTGATGAATCATAGTGTCGTGTAGATATGGTCGAGTCATAGTGTCGTGTAGATATGGTCGAGAATCTTCCACTTGTCCATGTAAACCCTGAATCCAGCTTGTTGTCATTTCAAATCGAATGTCAGGACGAGGAATTAATGACTGCTTGTGTAGTCTTGTCAACCGCAGGAATATAATTTCATCAACTGCAATTTTTGCCTCGGTATTTATATGGGAAGCGTTTATTAGATGTACAACCATTGAGAAACATATCCACTTAATATCTTTTTTCTAACCCTAAACTTGACCAAATATATACTTGAATGTTATTAAATATTACTTCCACCAATAAATTATCCATGTGCAAAATAGTCGTTGTTTACTGAAAGTAACCCAATGGATGGTTATCCTCACATGATAACTCAAACAATTATATATTTAAATGTTACCTAATGTTATCTAAAATGTTCACCACTATATATTTGACAAATAGTAAACAACCACTCATGTTGGTTATTTGTTATTTGTTGTATTTATAAGATGACAATGTTGCTAATAAAAAGTATATTCAAAATTCACAACACATAACTGGAGTTTTGTCCTCGATAAGTGTTGAACTGATATATTGACACATTTAGCCACTCCAACTAGTTGCTCACAGTTAAATGACCCCCTCCAAAAATGAATAAACTTATCATTACAATTTATAAAGGTTAAGCATGGAAATCATGTTAACAATTGATGATGTAGTCGTTTTAATTTTTTAAGGGTTGATGTGTTAATGTTATTAGATCATTTCCAATGTGATGTATCTAAGAGGGATTGTGAGTGATAGTTACATTCCAAAATATTTGCATTGTATAGGTATGTTACATTGATTCTACGTTTAGCATTATTTTGATAGTTAAATTCCTAAAAATAAACCATATCATTGTAAATGCTCTTACTTTAACAACAATGCATATTTCAGTGTCTTCTGAAACTGTAACGGCAACAAACACTTTAGATGAATCCTAAATGATGGCTACTTCCCCGAAAAACCCTAGAGCATCCGGACAGTAGAAGTTCAAACTGTTAATCGCATTCAACAATTCATTTATGTTAGATCCGCTAACTATTATTTCAGTTGCTATGATGACAGAAGCTTGACTAAGCCACATAATACTGTGCAAGTTTGGCCTGAATGAAGCATGAGGAATGCCATGAAAATTCCAAACGTATAATGCAACCTTGTTACAGGAAACCCCAAGGTGTTGAGCTGGAATATCTGCAGACAAAGGAATGACGTTCCCTCTCACATTATACAAGAACCCATTTAGTTCATCATTTAGGGTTAGTGTCACGCAAAATTGACCAATTCTGGACCATGTGGGAGGAAAGAAATGTAAGTATTGTCTATCCACCCACCGTAGTTGACTTCCTGATGATCGGAGCCCAAGTTCAACCCTAATCCAGGCATGAACTTGACGTTTGTAAGTGGCTCAATGTCAAATTCTTCAACCATGTCGGCATCTTCAAACACGTGTTCCAAGTTGAATCATCTTCGTCCATCCTCAAAGCAGGCATGTATTCTGGATGTGGACCACTCGTCCAAGAATTCAATCTCTAGTGGAATTTGACCAGACACAATTCTCACACATGATATCTGACATTTTAGATTCATATACATTTGCCACTCTAGTTCAATAAAATCAAACCCATAGCTTCATGGGAAATCCATAAGAACCTTCAGATTGTCTAGTTGGTGAAGTGTATCCCCCTCAACCTAACCGACTGAGACAAGTGTATGATTTTGTGGTATGTTCATAATGAAGATTTGTGTATGTAATGGGATGATAGAATATTATCGTGATGGAGGGGTAATCAAGATGGGAAGAGAGTTGGGTTGAAAACTAATGTGGATACATGTTTGGTTCGTATAGGGAGGGTGTATAACTAGTAAAGTTGATGATGGGAATTATTCCATGTGCATATGTTATTAGGTTTTAATTGGATGGCGTCTTCGTCTGAAATACTTTGAACGGTAAAAACATGTTTAGGTTTAATTTGGGTTTAGGGTCTAAAATATTCAAATCAGAATATCATAAACTTGGGACAAAAATATTTGGGCCAACACCATATTCATGTTCGTTAAGTGATACTAGTATTGAACCACTATCAGATTACAAAGTATATGCCCGTCATTTTGAAATTGAAAAATCTTCATGCATGCATAGTTACCAAGTCACGTAACCTTCTCTGGAATGATAATAACGACGAACAGATAACCTCATTGGGGACGACTTGTTATCTTCTAAACAATTTTAGCGAACTTTTACCATAAATAATGCCACATGTATCAATCACAAATCATCCGCCTCAAATATCTATAAAGCGGTGTAAGTTCAATGGTTGTTTGGTATATATCACTGTCCCAATACTTTCCACTGATAAGCCACAACTCATTCACCACACTCCTCCCATCCAACCAAATACGCCAACCAACACCCTCATCAATGGATCAACTCCCATATGACGACTGGCAGATGTACGCGCCTTTTATGGAGGAAAAGTGGGTGAAGGAGGAGGCAGAGGAGAAGGGGATCCTGAGTTTGTGCTAGAAATGTAATCATGGAGGCTCAAAAATACGAGCTTGTTTCTGACCTGATCGTGGAGGATGATTTCAACAACCCCATGATCAACAAAAACTGAGGAAGGGTGTTTTTCCTGGATGTCAAAACCACCCTACTGCGATCAGAGTTAGAGAACCTTCCAACTTGCGAACCCACCACCCTTCCCTGACCATTTCCACAAGAATTGGCTTCCATTTAACCTCACTTTGATCGGCCGAGAAAATAATTTTCCCCCACCCCTTTTGTAAATTATTTTCTAAACTCCAACCTAATAAAAACCATTTTCTCCCTCTCTCTCTCTCTCTCTCTCTCTCTCTCTCTCTCTCTTCTTTCTCCCTCTCCACTATTCTCTCTCACACACTGCACCGATTTGAATATTTCTCTATCTCTATCTCTCTCTCTCCCCACCACTCTCTCTCATACACCCATTTTAATACTCTCTCTCTCTCTCTCTCTCTCTTTGTGTGTGTGTGTGTTTTCTTTTTCTCTTTCCCTCTCCACCACTCTCTCTCACATACGCATTTTAGTATCTGTCTTCTTATTGACAAATAGGTGAAAATTGTTTTTCAAAAAAAAAATCATTTTCCTATGTACCAAATACGGAAAAATATCAAATGAAAATTCATTTTTTAAGAAAATCATTTTCCAAGAAAACCATTTTCTTGGAAAATAGTTTTCCTTTGCACCAAACACGCCCTTAATTTGAAAAGGTAATTTTCATGATATTAATCCGTACTTATTTGTCCAACCCTAAATTAATTTGCTCAACATAGTTTGTGTTAAGTGTGAATGTCTTGTTAGTATTAACGACAATTTGTTTGTCTAACCTTAAATCAATTTGGAAAACATAAATTTTCATGATATTAATCCATACTCATTTGTGTAACCCTAAATTAATTTGTTAAACACGAAATGTGTAAAGTTTGAATGTGTTAGTATTTATGGTTATTTATTTTTCTAACACAAAATTAATTTGAAAAACATAATTTTTCATGATATTAATCCATACTTATATGGGTAACCCTAAATTAATTTACTAAACATTACGTGTTAAGTTTGAATGTGTTGTTAGTATTTAGGGTTATTTATTTGTCTAAACCCTAAATTAATTTGAAATAACATAATTTTTCAAAATATAAATCCATGCTTATTTGTCAAATCCTAAATTAATTAGCTAAACATAAACTTTGTTAAGTTTCCATGTGTTGTTAGTTTTAACGAAAATAAATCAAAATTCCAATCTGTAAATAATATACTTCATATATTATGATTCAATATGACGTTTGATGTAAACCATGTCCCAGCTGTCAACCTTCGGCATAAAGCAACTTCTATTTCCAATTCAGAAAAACTAAGCAACCAAGTCGATTGTCAGTTGGGGGTAATCCTCCCTACTATTCACATCATTGATGGCTACTTGTGTAATCATGTCAGAAGCACGTAATGATTTATTCGCTGCAACACTCCAACTTCGGATCTTTTTTTAGTAGAACCACTAGTTTCATGTTACATACAAGTGGTAAACAGTAAATTTCATACGACATGAGCTTTTTTGTTTTTTTGTTAATGTTGTTTTCAGATGATGTAATTTGGTGTGGTGGATTGTGTACGGAAACAAAACCATGGGTTTACACATTTGAACACCAACATTTACATGTTTTGGATGAATGACCAAGAAGGGTAGCTGTTTTGGCTCGGTTTTGAGCCTAAATCCGTTCCTTTTCCCTTAGGTTTTGACTCTGTTCTATGTATGTTTGTTAGTATTTTCACTTTATTTCTTCCTTTTGCAGATTTCATAGTCCTTAGATGCTTGTGGAGCAAAAGTGCACAAAACAAGGCCAATTCAGGCCTAAATACATAAGAGTCGGGATATATCAAGGAAACCCTGCCCTAGAAAAGAAGAACCGAGCCTCAATCCCGACACTAGAGGAGAAACAAGAAGGAAACCCTGAGCAAGGGAGTCATGGACGTGACCCTTGACCTCACAGCCGTGACCCTTATGGTTACTTGGGTGTGAAGATGAGTCGAAAAGAGGCAAAGGACATAAGAGGGGTCACGACCGTAACCACCATTCTCACGGCCGTGACACTCCAGAACCCTGGATTTCATAGAACACTACCTCACGCCATGATCTACATTCTCAAGGCCGTGACCTTGAAGAAGAGGCCCAGACAGCAAGGCCCTCACAGCCATAACCCTCACTTGTCACTCCCGTAAGGGGTGAAGAGGTTTTCCATCGAGACTAGGCCTCACGACCGTGACCTACCAGAGGCGCCCCCTCTAGGAGGTACCTCACGGCCGTAAGCACCATTGGTCATGCCCGTGAGGTTTGCGGGATTCAGTGAACATATCCGGACTTCTCCAGGGGTCACGGTCATGATGCCCTATATCACGCCCGTGACCCCCCTGATCTACGTAATTATTTTCGGCCCAAAACGCTTGTGTTGTGGCCATTTTTGCCCTGACTATATATATATATTGTAAACCTAGAGCTTTTCAGGGGGAAGCTTTTATTCCCTAGCTTAGTTTATTTAGCCCTTATATTAGTTCTTAGATTAGGTTTAATTTCTTTGTAATTGGATTAGGGTTTAGTTTTTGTAATTGAATCTCTCATTCTCGTTCTTTCTACTTTGAAGCTTGAATCTATTCCTAATTCTTTGTAAGTTCTTCTTTCTCCTCCTTTATTTTATGCTCTTAATTGGTTTACTTCTTGTCTTGATTATCTTATTTATGATTTTGATTAATTTGATTAGTGTTGTTATTTGTTCTTTCCATTGCTTTGCTAGTTCTATGATAAGTTTTGGTTCGATTGTTGAATTAGTTTTAGCCTTCATTATGTATGAGTAGTTCCCTTAAGGTTAGGGGGTGAGTAGGTGTTCCACCCTAGTTTTCCACTCGCCAATTGAAGGATACCAGGTCCCGGGAGGTTATGGATCCTTCCAAGCATCGAATTGTAACTCTAGGGTGGTTTAATCATTTGGAAATCCTAACTCTGATGAGAGGGATTCAGAATTGATTACTTATGATTGCGTTCTTATACTACTAATACATGAGAGTGATGACGGGACTTGGGAAGTCAATCTATCACTCTAGTGAGGGAGATTGACACTAGCTCATGCATAGGAAGCAAATAGTGGCGAGGGAAATCGATACTAGCTTGGTATGCATGTAATCCCCACACCTAACGACCGAATACCGATCGTTCCTAAAACCACGAAATCCGCGTTTAGTTCTTCGTTGGGAGGCCCGATACTACCCCCGAGCCCTTACCTTTTTACCATGTTTTTCCCTTTCGACCTTAGTTTAGTAGTTTATTCACCACCACAAACATCGACTCCCAAACCTAGTTGGTGAGTGCTCTCGTGAGATTCTTAGGTTGGAATCCTGACTCCTCAAACCAATACGACCGTTGTCCTAACCCCTAGGAGAACGTCAACAGTAGCCAAAAAAACATGTTTGACAATTAAGGAATTGAATAACATTAACTTGAATTTTGTTGCTGAATATGAAAGATCACTTCTTTTTTCTATATTGATGAGCCCACCAAAGGAGGAACGTAAACTCAGTCAGCGTTGGGTTCACATAAATAAAGTTGTAGATTTACACATTTGAACACCAACATTTACATGTTTTAGATGAATGACCAAGAAGGGTACCTGAAAAAAACATGTGTGACAATTAAGGAATTGAATAACACTAGCTTCAATTTTGTTATGGTAAAACGGGTTATGAGTGCGACTGTTTTCTGCTTTTTCATTAAAAACTTTGTCTCTAATTATTATTTTTCATACAATATACATAATAAAATATGATTATTTTCTAGTAACGATAGATTAATGTTGTTGTTTCAACTTAAATAAGAGAAATAACATATGAATGAGTTGCGCGTTCGGGTCGAGTTATCGAGTCAGCTGAAAGATTGACAAGTCAAGCCAAAATTAGAACAACTCTCACATATTTTTTCTGTATTGATGAACCCACCAAAGGATGAAGGTAAACTCATTCAGCACTAGGTTCACCCTTACAGAAACTTGGGTTTAGACATATATGAACATTCCCATGTACCTGCTACGACTAAATTGGGTCATACCATGGGGTGGACCTGTTAATGTAGGCCGATAATAATCAACCTAATAACTTATATAGCCAAAATTAGACCAACTCTTGCATATTTATTTTCGTATTGATGAACACAGTAAAGGAAAAATGTAAACCCATTCAGCACTAGGTTCACCCACAAAAGGAGGAGGGTAAACCAAAGCAAAACCTTGGTTTTACACTTATGGACATCAACATTTACATTTACTAGCTAAATTGGGCCATACATGAGGTTTAGGGTTTACCCATTCAGCACTAGGTTCACCATTGCATATTCACGGGTTTACAAGTGAACATTTACATATGAGAAATGTCGGTTGAACATACATGTACAAATTAATGGTTGCATCCTCCCATACGTCAACCAAAAATATGTTTTCCTTTGCCAAGTCGTGTGCAGCATTGTGTATCCAACTTCAAAGGATTAATCCATATCATGTCCAAACCAACCTAGTGATCAATATGTCATAATAAACCCTTTCTGTTAGACCAACATCAGAGAGTAACAAAATGGGAGTGTAAAAGGATACAATATGCGACACAAAACAACAACGGACCACCATACCAAAATGGAAAAAGTACACTCTCCTTTCATTACGATCAATAAGACCCAATATTATCAGCTTATAAATTCAATTCAAAAGCTCAACACGAGAGCACATGCTTCTGTTTATCTATGTGTTACCCATGCAGTCTTCTAATATTGGGGCAGCCAAATCAAGGTAATCAAATTGTTAAGTATGTGGCATATGGTCCAATGTAAGCAGTGGACATTATAATGCACTTCTTAAGGCTAACTATTGACTAATTTGGGGATTACACATCAACTCCATTGTTGACTAAGTAATACTTAGTAAATTATGTGACATTTACCTCGAAATCGATTTGGAAAATGAACAACCTTTCCCTTCAATATTGATAGCAGACATTTGTCACAATATAGGTCAACATAATCTTGGAAAAATTGAACTGTATCTCCTCTCAGCATCAACAAATCCATGCATCCCATGACAAAACCCAACAATCATGGCCACTGCACAAATTTAATGGAAACAGATTTAACATGTTAATCTGATTGGTCACATTCAATAGTTAACTATTGCAACATACACGTCAATACACTTACTTCCGCTGCTCCTGACATGGTCCGTTCGTCATTTCCCAATCCGTCACGTTCCCTTTAACACAACCTCCCTTTGGAGCGCGTGCCATCATTACTTTCTGTGTGCAAATCCACGAATGAAAATTAATTATTATCCACTTTGCACGATGTAACGTGGTTTTTGTACCCCAATTTTTGTATCGTTCTTCTCGAGGAGCTAGGGGCCTTGGCTAGGAGAACTTGACTTTAGGTAAGGTTTAGGTTCACAAGATAATAAGAGGTTTTTCAGGTAAAGGACAACACAAAAAGAACGCAAACACGACTAAAGTTCGGTCAAGAAGGAAACAATGGGTGTCGGGAGATTTCGGGATGCAAACGGTAATTAGGACGAGGGGTTCGCAATTAGGAAGCAACAAATCAGTAGAATCAAGTGACAATCCCATTAGAATAAACCCACCGGATTTCCTTTCTCAAGGACAATATGGATTAACTTTCTACAAGCCAACCACGGACCCGGAGGGTTAAAGAAACGGGACTCTCTAGTTAACCTCTTTCCACTTTCGTGGGCGAGCGTTAACTATCCCAATTCCCACCTTCCAACACAAGTGTTGGATGTATTCAAGAGCTTTCGATCTCGAATACATCCCACTTGAGGGAAGGATAAGATTGGGAAATTGATTCCACTACGAATTACCTCCTAAAATTGCTAACCCAATCCAAATCAACCATTCACATCCTTAGTTTCTCCCTAACCCATAAGGGTTCTAGCCTCTAATCATCTTAATTAACATGCTAACAACAATAATAACTTCATCATTCATACTTAAAACAGAGAATCTAGATAATCAAGGCAACAATCAAATAACAACAAACACCAAGCAATCTAATAACAAAAGCAGAGATTAAAACATAAATAGATGAATTAAAGAGATTAAGGGTTGAGAAATGCTCATTAGTTGATGCCAATGGAAGGATGATCAAGAGTAATAAGAATCGAAGCTCCAAAATAAGATAAATCTTTAGAACTTCAATAGAATTCCAATAAAATCCAGTGCAAATGCAATAAACCAAGTGTAATCACTCACTAATCACTAAGAAATCACACTAATCTCACTCTAATTGAAAGCTAAAATGTTGATATTACAATAGATAGCTGCCTCTCTCACTCTAATCGTTCAAGAGGTGATATATACAACTCCAAGTAGTGACTCAAAACACAACACTTCATATAACAGATTTTCTGAACCCGCAGGGGACCATAGGTGTGGTCTCGGGGAGCGCAGGTGCGGTCCTTCGAAGCACATGCGATTTTCAGTCTTCTCCCTTCGCATGACCGCAGGTGCGGTCTGTGGAACCGCAGGTGCGGTCCCTCTCGGGTGATTTTGTTCCCAGCCCAAGTCTTGGCAACCACCGCAGCTGCTGTCTACTGGACCGCAGGACCGCAGGTGCGGTCCTCCTCGGTTGGCTGGAAATTCCTTCTTTGCTTCGCCATTGACCCGTCAAGACCCGAGAAACCTCGGGATTCCCAAAATAGCTTTAAAACAACCCTTTTTACCACGTTTTGAGTAAAAACTCCAAAATCTACAAAATAACGAAAAACGTATTAAAAGTTATGAAATTAAAACACGAAACGAGTTAAAAGCCTAAGAATTAAGGCGCTATTTAGACACAAAATTGGGTCTAAACACCCCGCCACACTTAAACTTTTGCTCGTCCCGAGCAAAACAAAACAAGAAACTACCTAGACTAACACAAACTCCTCTATCGTGGGAGAGAAACGGGTGCATTTAGTGTATGCACCAAGCCCTTTGAACCCCCCGGCAGCCCGGGTGGACGAGATGGACTTGTGAGGGTTTGTAGCGGCTATACCCACAAAAGCCAAAGAAAAAGGAGAGAGGGAAAGTGAAAACAAAACCGAAGAAAACAAAAGGAAAGAAAAACAAAAGCTTCGTTTCTAAGGATCTCTAAATCTTAATTAAGAAAAATGTAAATAAACTTCCAAAAGGAACCGTTATGAGCGTCTTACAAGCACCTATCCCAAGCAAAAGTCAGTCTTTGAGATTTTCGATGTCCTATACCTAATGCCAAGCAAAACCCCACATGCAAATGTGCTAGTGGGTTTTAACCGATTCCAAAAGAGTCCAAAGACTCATGCCCGAGCTCAAAAACAAACAAAACGAACAAGGAAAGAAAAGAGTTGCCCTTCCCCGCATTTGGTTGCCCTTGGCTTGGTGAGGGTCGTAGGTGATGCAAGGAGAGGCCCCACACTTTATTAACGCTTAAACTTTTCATTTTGGGTTAGGTTTTCCAAACGAAATTTTTTAAAGGTCAAGGCTAGTTTTACGGGAATTGCACGGCCCATAATGCGGGGTCTACCCTCCCAACACAGTCTTTTCCATACACACCTCCGTCGAAAATTCGATATGGGAGGAGCTTAAGGGGTATCAACGCCGTACCGTTAATACCGGTCCCGTGTAGGTCGTCTAGCTTTATGGTGGTTTGATGTCGTTCAGCCGACTCTCCCCACTGAATCCGGTTATTAAACTTTGCTTTCCTTTTTCTTTCTTTTTGCTTTTGCTTTTGACTTTACTTTTGCTTTTGCTAAACAGGAAAAAGAACAAGCTCGGACACAAACCCCTAGAATCTCCCGGTTTCAACCAGAATGTGAAAGGAATCGGGGGTCTCACTTAGACACTCAATGAAGGACATCTAAAGAGATAAGTCATGACTAGCCCCCGAGACAGGGTCGAAAACGCTCAGATCGGTTTCTTTTAAAGAAGTTTAAGAATAACTTCTCAATTTCGACAACAAGATCCAAGAAACAACACAAAAACAAAGCGAAAACGAAAACCGAAAGAAAACTTTTAAGGTTTTCACTCCCTTTTCTCTCCTTTTTCACACAATTTTTTTTTAAAATTTTAGGCGAAAACTAAGAAAACAAAAACAAAAGGAAACAAAAACAAAGAGCTAGGTGATCTGCCCTTGAAACAGAATATCTCCCCCCACACTTAAAACTTCATAATGTCCTTATTATGGGAAGGTGTCACATGAAAAAGGGTAGAGAACCTAGAGAAACAAACAAACAAAAACATCAATCCAACAAATGGTGGTGACCCGAGCCCACACGGCTCCAACAACAAGATCGACCCAACACAGACATTCAGAGGGGTTCGCCACCCAAAAGAAAACCAAGCATGCGACGGATCAAAATAATAATTCACATAGGAAAGAGCAAGGTAGAAAGATATTACCTTGGGCTCTTCATAAATGTTCACGCCGTGATCCGAAGTCGTCGTTCAATTGAATCACAACGATATTAGAGCAAAAGGATGACTTATACATGACAAAATTCACATGCTAGATTGAAAACAAAATCAGAGAGAAACTGACTAACTAGACTTCTGAACAATAAAGAACTAAAAAGAAGAAAAGAAAACTATGAACAATATATACATTGCCAATGACATACCTTATCCCCGAATCTCACTCATTGAGGCGGGAAATAAGGGTGAAACACATCTCAAAACCAAACTAACCAAACAAACTAATTCATTTCATTCCAACAGAACAACCATTTCATTACATGCCAGCCTGAACCATGCATGACCAAAATACAACCATTGCAAGACAAACCAAACCACAACCAGCCCAAAAGAACAACAACATCAATACAAACAAAAACATCCCAACTAAAAACCAAAAGTTGACCACCACAAACCATGCCCAACCATCCTTGATACCAACATCGAAACAAGCCAAAAACCCGAGATACTAACATGCCAAAACCACAAAGCCTTGCCTTCCCGTCCAAACCCTCCGATGAGGCACCCCCCCACACTTACATTTTACAAAGTAGAACATAAAAACAGTGAAAAGGATCAAGTGGGGGCGGGGATACTTACAAACTGTCCCTCAAGCGGATCCTCCCGGAGGAGGATGGGGTTGGAGCTGCGATTGAATGCCAACAAGGATCTCTTGTTGCGCCTCAAGAAGCTCTTGCAAATTCTCAATCAGAATTTGTTGGTTTTGGATTAATTCTCGCTGCTTTTGGAACTCATTGTGTAGTTCCTCGAGTTGATCACTGATACGCTCCAATGTAGAATCTCTAGCTTGGCTTGCACCCGCATCTTCTCCTTGCTCTTATTCTTCCTCTTCCTCTTCAATCTCCTCCACGGGTTCAAAAGGACCACCCACTATTCGGCGACCTCCGTGCCTTTTCCCACATGACCAGTTTCGTTGGTCGGTGACATTCAACCATTCTTCAGTATGATCGTGATCCAATCGAATCGCGATACTGTGGGAGTCATACCCATGGCGGTATAGAGTTTGCGTCTTGTGTTTCTCCAAGAATTCCATCTTCCACAATTTCACACCGTCAATAGGGTCGGGGAAATACCGTGGAGTCCATTTGGCGAGGTAAGACTCGAAGCCTTTCCTCTTGAGAAAGTGACAGATTATATGACCCATGCCAATGGTCATGTTGCAGAGTTCGAGGCTGATTTCCCGAAGACAGTGGAGAATGCAAGAGCCGGTGTTGACACGACGACCATTGATTGCATTGAAGATGACGAAAAGATCGTCTTTGCGGACGTTTGATCGCCCAATGTCGTGGCCGAAGACAGAACTTGAAATGATCCGATGGAAGAGTCGAACACTTAAATTGTAGAAATCTCGAGCTTTGGAGTTATTCGGCCAATGAATCCTCGATTGACGATTTCGAGACTTTGGATATCGCCTCCGCCAACAGGTGAGAGCCTTCATTGCCTCTTGTTCATTGAATCTAACGCACTCTCCGTAGTACAATCCATCCACATGGAGACCCAAAGCATCGCAAAGATCCTGAACTGAACACTCAATTTCCTCCTTAGCAACCCCGAAAGTAAAAGATGCATTCGATATGCCATCCTCCTTTACCACTAAAGAGCTCAAGAATTCGAGCACCGGTTGATCTACGATAGGCTCACTGATGGTGATGAAAACTTCCCAACCAAAAGTTTTGATGAAGAAATCCATGGTCGGTTTGCAATAGATATCTTTTGCCGTTTGCTCATCATAAATATCGGGAGCACAAATTTTCCTCTGTTTCAACCGTGCATACCTCTGTTTATGCATCTCATCCTGAAAAGTAACCTTCACCTTCAGGTCACATTGAATCAAGGAGGCGGGTTGTGCTTTGTATCGGTTCTTGTCGGGCTCCGTCGACGAAGATTGAGGAGGGATTGGTTCTTTCTCGGTCCAGGCTCGTTTAGCGCGACCCATTGGAGTAAACAAGGAGTAACAACAACAACAATATGCACACAATATCTAAACTCCTAGTTTCCACCAAGAACTTCACCAACCAGACTCCAATCAACAACAAAATTGCACACAATACCGATACCTCTAAGCCTCAACCAAGAGCATTCAACAATATCCAAGAAGCAAATGATGAAATTGTGCACACAATTAGCAAGAAAAATGAACTTTGGCACACAAAAGAACAAGGAGTACCTGATTTGATACTTAGGAGCACTCCCTTGCCATTTTCGAACCCCAAGGATGAACTCTACCCAGAATTTGCACTTGAAAAGCTCCACAAAAGGTGCGAAAATGGTGAAGTGCCTCGGCTAGGGCATAAATTCGTGGAAATGGAGAGTGGGGAAGAGGAATTTGTGAAGGATTTGAGCAATTGGGATAAGGGTTTAGGGTTTAGAGGGAGAAAGAGGGTTTTTCGAGTGAGTGAGAGGGAAAAGAAGTAAAAGAAAATGAGAGAGAAAAGGGTATTAACCCCGACAGAAATCGCAAACCTTCGAGGGACCGCAGGTGCGGTCTCCTGCTAGAACCTTCATGAGAGGGAAAATCGTCTGTTGAGACCATAGGTGCGGTATGGCACACCGCAGCCGCTGTCTTCTCCTGGAACCAAAATTAGTGAAAAGTGAAATAGCGAGACCGCAGGTGCGGTCTCCTCCTGGAGCAAGACTGATCAACACGTTGTGACAAGACCGTAGCTGCGGTAATGGGTACCGCAGGTGCGGTCTTCCTCTGTTGATGCCCTGCACCTACAAGACTCAAAACTCCTTGAAAATAATGTTAAGTCCTAAGATTTCTACTCTTCTCATTATCAAACCCTTTTTTCTTTTCTTCACACTCAACAACATTCAACATTCAAAAACCATAATAAACAACTTTCTTCACAAATTTTCTTCTCACACTCGAATTTTTCTATTTTCTCAATTTTTTCTTCTTGTTTTTCTTCTTTTTTAAAATTTTCCACTCCTCTCTTTTTTTTCTTTTCTCAAACTTCAATATGAACGAAACAAGAACATTAGAACAAAAGAAATAAAAGTGCAAGAAATAAAAGAAAACACTAAGGAAGAGGAGAATAGCTCGTACCTCCTCCCAGTTGCTTGTTTTAGGTCCTAGCTCGACCTAATCCGCTCTTTCAACTATCGAAATCAGCAAGGAACATCACAACCGTCTCCGCATACTCTTCTCCTATAATGTACCACTTGATCTTTGAGGAATTGACTTTGAAACAATCTCCATTTGCATTCTTATGTTCAACAACTCCGGTGGGAAGAATCTTTACTATTTTGAAGGGCCCCGATCATCTCGATCTCAGCTTTCCGGAAAAGAGTTTGAGCCTCGAGTTGAAGATGAGAACTCTATCTCCAACCACATAATCGCGATGGTTCAATTTCTTGTCGTGCCATGCTTTGGTTTGTTCCTTGTAAATCCTATTGTTTTCATAGGAGTGACGTCTCAATTCCTCGAGCTCCTCCAATTGGAACAAACGACTTGCCCCGGCCGCCTTGAGATCATAGTTCATCTTTTTGATTGCCCACATCGTCTTGTGTTTAAGTTCCACGGGAAAATGGCATGCTTTCCTGTAGACAAGGCGGTATGGATTAGTCCCTATCGGCGTTTTGAAGGCGGTGCGATATGCCCACAAGACATCATCTAGTTTCTCCGCCTAATCTTTTCGTGAAGAACTAACCGTCTTTTCTAAAATCTCCTTAATAGCACGATTCGAAATCTCTACTTAACCTTGCGTTTGAAGATGATAGGGGAGTCCTCTTTTGTGAGTGATACCATACTTTGCTAAGAGGGACTCAAACCTCTTCTCAATAAAATAAGATCTATTTTCGCTAATAATGACCCTCGGAATACCAAATCTTGAGAAAATAACCTTCTTCAAAAATCTTGACACAGATTTTCCATCGCATCTCACACATGGAATAGCTTCAACCCACTTTAACACATAGTCTACTGCCACTAAAATATATTGATGACCTCTTGATGATGGAAAGGGACCCATAAAATCCAACCCCCACACATCGAAAACCTCCACCTCGAGAATGAAATTCAGCGGCGTCTCATTTTTTCGAGAAATGTTTCCGGACCTTTGGCTTTTATCGCATGACTTAACATGAAGATAGGCATCTCGAAAGAGGGTCGGCCACCAATAACCGGCTTGTAAAACTCTCGCAACCGTCTTTTGATATCCACCATGACCTCCAACCGGGAACTCATGGCAATGCGTCAATACGGACTTCACTTCACTCTCAGGTAAGCATCTTCTATATATTCCGTCATTACATAAACGGAACATGAATGGATCGTCCCAAAAGAAATGTTTCACGTCATGAAAGAACTTTTTCTTTTGATGAGGGCTCAAATTTTGAGGAATCATCTCACTAGACAAGTAGTTGATGATATGGGCGTACTATGGGTGAGAATGCTTGACGGACATAAGAAGTTCATCCGGAAAAGAGTCCATGATGGGTTGAGTATCATCCAAATCAACAAGGATCCTCGGCAGGTGGTCGGCTATAGCATTATTAGTCCTGGCCTTGTCACGAATCTCCAAGTCAAACTCTTGCATAAGCAAAACCCAACGAATGAGTCTTGGTTTCGTTTCTTTCTTCCCCATTAAGAACTTGATCGCAACATGATCCTTGTACACAACAACCATGGAAAACATGAGGTATTGTCGAAATTTGTTTAGAGCAAAGATGATAGCCAAAAGCTCCTTTTCCGTGGTCGTATAATTTTTCTGTGCACTATCGAGTGTACGACTTGCATAGTAAATGACCCGCGACTTCCTCTCTTTGGTTTGAGCCAAACATGCTCCAATTGCGAAATCGCTCGCATCGTCCATGATCTCGAAAGGTAATGTCCAATGCGGAGGTTGGGCAACCGGCGCGGATACCAAGGCTTGCTTTAACCTGTAAAAGGACTCGAGACATTCATCAGTAAAAGAAAATGGGGCATCTTTGCACAAGAGATCAGTTAAAGGACGAGCGATTTTAGAAAAATCCTTGATGAACCGGCAGTAGGCGCTCGCATGGCCAAGGAAACTACGCACCCCTTTAACAGAAACCGGGGGTGGTAGGCGCTCTATCACTTCAACTTTTGCCTTGTCAACTTCGATGCCCCTTGAAGAAATTAAATGCCCTAAAACAATACCTTCTTCTACCATGAAATGACATTTTTCCTAGTTTAAAACTAAGTCGACTTCCTCACAACGAATTAGAACTTTCTCTAAGTTAGCCAAACAATCATCAAAGGTATTACCATAAACAGAAAAGTCATCCATGAAGATTTCCATACATTGTTCAATGAAGTCACTAAAAATGGCCATCATGCATCATTGAAATGTTCCATTTGCATTGCACAAACCAAATCGCATATGTCTATAAGCCAATGTACCGTATGGACAAGTAAAAGTAGTCTTCCCTTGATGCGCGGGATGGATTGGAATTTGGGAAAACCCTGAGTACCCATCTAAAAAACTGAAATATGAGTGACCCGTCAACCTCTCTAACATTTGGTCAATGAAGGGGAGAGGGAAATGGTCTTTCTTGGTCACTTTTTTCAATTGGTGATAGTTAATGCATATCCGCTACCTTGTGACGGTTCGGGTACTAACTAGCTCATTCTTTTCATTCTCAATAACTGTCATCCCGCCCTTCTTAGGTACACATTGAACCGGGCTTACCCATTCGCTATTTGCGATGGGGAAGATGATCCCAGCGGCTATAAGCTTGACTACTTCTTTCTTTACCACTTCTTGCATATTAGGATTCAACCTATGTTGTGGTTGCCTAGTTGGCTTTGCATCTTCTAATAAATCAATGGAATGCATGCATATGGATGGGGACAAACCTTTCAAATCCTCAATTTTATAACCTAATGCACCCCTATGTTTTCTCAACAAATGAAGCAACTTAGATAAATCAAAGTCATGCAATTTAGCATTCACAATAACAGGCAAAGACTTTTTATCATCCAAGAAAGCATATTGTAAGGAAGGGGGTAAAGGTTTAAGCTCTAAAGAAGAAGTAGAGGATTTAGTTTGGGAACAAGACATACCCTTGTAGATAACTTCTTGAATTTCCATACACTCAATATGAGGCTCATCAATAGTAATCTCCTCATGCGTTGGTGACGAATCAAGAAGGTTGGTAAGAAATATGATGTCGGTGCCGTCGGTCTCGAATTAGAAAGACTCCAAGAGACATGCTCCCAAAGGATCATCGCAAGTAGATTCAAGTAGATGAGATTCTTCAATATATTCGTCGACTAGCACTTCATTCATATCGATAGCATAGCATGAATCCCCATAAGAAGGATTTTTCAAAGACCCCTCGAGGTTGAAAATAATGCTCTCATTACCGACATTCAATGACATACTACCATGCTTCACATCTATTATTGCTCCGACCGTAGCAAGAAATAACCTTCCCAAAATAATAGGAATGTTGAAATCTTCATCCATCTCTAAAATCACGAAATCACATGGTATCAAAAATCTTCCCACTTGGACCGGAATATCCTCCAATATACCCAAGGGTCTACGTACGGAACGATCGGCCAATTGAAGATTAATGGTTGTGGGAGTTAAATCGTCAAGGTTCAACTTCTTGCATATAGAATGAGGCATAACGCTCACGCTAGCCCCTAAATCACAAAGAGCACGACTAATCCTCATGTTACCAATAGTGCAAGGAATGGAAAAACTCCCGGGGTCAGCGAGCTTCTCCGGGGTTTTGTTGTCAATAATAGCACTACAATCGGCCGTCAAGTGGATAATAGTCTTCTCTTGAATTCTCCTCTTGCTAGTAAGAAGTTCCTTCAAGTGCTTTTTAAAGGATGGAACCTCAAAATAGCATCTAGGAATGGAATATTCACTTCAAGTTTCTTGAGCATTTCTATGAACTTTAAAAATTTAGACTCCGACTTGGGCTTGGCTAACCTCTCGGGAAAAGGAACCGACGACAACTTCGACTTCTCAATAGCTTGAATTGGTTCTTCTTCTATCATCACTCCTTTCCTTTTTCTTACTTTCTCCAACTCATCTCTTTCTTTCTCAATCAATTCTCTCTCAATACTAGATTCTTCTAACTCCACCTCATGAACTCCCTCATTTCCCTTCACGAAAACAAACTCACTCTCCCTTTTCTCTATCAAATCCTCCTCATCCGTGACATCCACTACATCACCTTCTTTTTCTCCCCAAACACCCTCCTCCACCATTTTAAGACCTTCAATCTCCCTACCACTCCTCAATGTGATTGCATTAAGTTGTCCCTTAGGGTTGGGTTGAGGTTGGCTAGGAAGGGATTGGATAGGCTTGGCTTGTTACGTCATTTGAGCAAGTTGTAACTCAAGATTCTTAATGCGTGCTTGGTCTCTATCTTGAGCCAATGAGATCTTTTGTAATATTTGCTCAATGGAAAATTCTTGTTGTGGTGGTTTGGATACTTGGAAAGATTGACCATGGTGAGGGTTTTGTTGATACGGACGACGGTTTTGATTTTGGAATCCGGGGGGTGGGTTTTGGTTTTGTGGGACTTGTTGGTTATAGGCATAATTTCCACGAGGACGAATTGGATTTTGAGTGGAATAGGAAAGGTTATTATTAGGGTAAATTGCTTGAACTTGCTCGGATTGGCATTCACCCCATTGTTGCAAAGGGTGTGGTCCTCCACAAAAATCACACACAACAACTCTGACATCCGGAATAAGCATCAGTACCTCTTGAGCTGCCTTTAGTTGTCTCGTAGTCTCTTCTAAGGCCTTCTTCTGTTGCATCTCCAATACGACATTCATAAGAAATTTAATTGTAGGGTTACTCTCTAAAGAAGCGCCTCCATCTGTTGGACCACGGCCACCTCACCAATGTGGAGAGTTTTGAGATAACTCATGAAGAAATACGTTTGCCTCATCTGCCGTCTTCTTGAGAAACATGCCACCGGAGGCATGATCGATAGACTCTCGCAAAGAACTACATAATCCTAAGTAAAAATGGTGTAAAAGTAGCCAATCTTCCAGATTGTGGTGAGGGCATCTCCGTTGGAGACCTTTAAACCTCCCCCATGCTTCGAATAAAGTCTCACCGGACTCTTGTTGAAAACTCATAATGGCTTGCCTCAAACGACACGTCTCATCATTGGGGAAAAACCTTCGAAGAAAATCACGACTGAGGACGTCCCATGAAGAATAAGTACCCGGCGGACAAGTATTGAGCCACAATAGTGCTTTCCCCTTCAAGGTGAGAGGGAAAAACTTCAACTTCATATATTTAGCAGAAACTCCGTTCATTTGCACGAAACGGATAGGTTGCTCAAACCTATTGATGTGATCAATGGGATTCTCATGTTCATCTCCATGGTATGGAGTATTCTCGAATATCTCAAGCAAGTATGGTTTAAATTCGAATGATGCGTTTGGTGGTAATGTAGGTAATACTATGGGGTCGCCTCCCGTACTCGATGATGGTAATGAATATGAAGCCAAGGTACGGGGTGGATTTTGATCTCCGTCAGCCATTGGAATTTCACCTCTCTCTTGCTCCCTTTTTTGCCTTTCTCGTCTCGAGCTAGCGTTTGCCTTGCGAATAATACTTTCCGGGTTCGAAATCGGTGGAGTTTTAGCCGTTCGGCCTCGTCGAGATCGAGTCTGCATGCACAAAAAGAACAATAGAAGAATCAAATTCTTAACAACTAAGGATACCAAATCTCTAGCAAAGGAAATGATCTTAAGCAACCTAAAGACAAAGAGCTAAGCTAGGTGCGCTTGCTCCCCGGCAACAGCGCCATTTTGTGTAACGTGGTTTTTGTACCCCGGTTTTTTTATCGTTCTTCTCGAGGAGCTAGGGGCCTTGGCTAGGAGAACTTGACTTTAGGTAAGGTTTAGGTTCACAAGATAATAAGAGGTTTTTCAGGTAAAGGACAACACAAAAAGAACGCAAACACGACTAAAGTTCGGTCAAGAAGGAAACAATGGGTGTCGGGAGATTTCGGGATGAAAACGGTAATTAGGACGAGGGGTTCGCAATTAGGAAACTACAAATCAGTAGAATCAAGTGACAATCCCATTAGAATAAACCCACCGGATTTCCTTTTTCAAGGACAACCCGGATTAACTTCCTACAAGCCAACCACGGACCCGGAGGGTTAAAGAAACGAGACTCTCTAGTTAACCTCTTTCCACTTTCGTGGGCGAGCGTTAACTATCCCAATTCTCACCTTCCAACACAAGTGTTTGATGTATTCAAGTGCTTTCGATCTCGAATACATCCCACTTGATGGAAGGATAAGATTGGGAAATTGATTCCACTACGAATTACCTCCTAAAATTGCTAACCCAATCCAAATCAACCATTCACATCCTAAGTTTCTCCCTAACCCATAAGGGTTCTAGCCTCTAATCATCTTAATTAACATGCTAACAATAATAATAACTTCATCATTCATACTTAAAACAGAGAATCTAGATAATCAAGGCAACAATCAAATAACAACAAACACCAAGCAATCTAATAACAAAAGCAGAGATTAAAACATAAATAGATGACTTAAAGAGAGTAAGGGTTGAGAAATGCTCATTAGTTGATGCCAATGGAAGGATGGTCAAGAGTAATAAGAATTGAAGCTCCAAAAGAAGATAAATCTTCAGAACTTCAATAGAATTCCAATAAAATCCAGTGCAAATGCAATAAACCAAGTGTAAACACTCACTAATCACTAAAAAATCACACTAATCTCACTCTAATTGAAAGCTAAAATGTTGATATTACAATAGATAGCTGCCTCTCTCACTCTAATCGTTCAAGAGGTGATATATACAACTCCAAGTAGTTACTCAAAACGCAGCACTTCATATAACAGATTTTTTGAACCCGCAGGGGACCGCAGGTGCGGTCCTCCGAAGCACAGACGATTTTTAGTCTTCTCCCTTCGCATGACCGTAGGTGCGGTATGTGGGACCGCAGGTACGGTCCCACAGACGTGACTTTGTTCCCAGCCCAAGTCTTGGCAACCACCGCAGCTGCAGTCTACTGGACCACAGGTGCGGTCCTCCTGGCTGGCTGGAAATTCCTTCTTTACTTCGCCTTTGACCCGGTCAAGACCTGGGAAACCTCGGGATTCCCAAAATATCTCTAAAATGGCTCTTGTTACCATGTTTTGAGTAAAAACTCCAAAATCTACAAAATAACGAAAAACATATTAAAAGTTATGAAATTGAAACATGAAACGAGTTAAAAGCCTAAGAATTAAGGCGCTATTTAGACACAAAATTGGGTCTAAACACACGACAACACATTGCCTTCAAGTTTGAATATGGGCGACAACAGTAGTTGTTCAATACCGTGAAATTGTATATTTTCAAGATTTCTAGGTCCCTGTGTGGTGGTAATGAGCCAAACAGAAGATACTTGTCTTTCACAAGGTCCGCAGCTAATATGAAATAATGGCACATGGGCTCATCGAATATTATTTGAACAACCTGAAACATCACAAGATAAAGTAAGTTATAACTGATATATTGAAGCGTCCCGGGGTCCCTTCTCTGTCCTCGTAGCATGTGATAAAAGGGTCGCTTCCCTTCCACTCGAGGAACTCCAACTTTATGTCGACCCAGGCCCGAGTGGGATGATCACGACCATCCAATGGATGGGTCGGAATAGCCTCTAGGGAGGCATTTTTCCATATCGACACAAATAACGAGGACGGAGACTGGAGAAGAGGTGCAAGGGTGAAAGAAAACCATTTTTGGAAGTGCAGCAGGGTTGTCACGGTCGTGACGTTCAGTGTCATGACTGTGGCACATATTTGTTCAGGGTCGTCTTGGCTGGGAGACAAGGACATCGTGGGTGTGACTGCACTAGTCGGACTGCGACCCCTCTCTTCCCTATCCCACATTTTGGTTGAAGTTTTGGAGGGAATGTGACCGAAGGGTGTCAAGCTCACGAAAGTCAGGTCGCGGCGGCGACCCCTTTTTGTCCCCTATCCCATGACTTAGCGGGGATCTTGGAGGGGGTTGTGCCCGAAGGGCATCATGCCCGCAAAGCCCATGTCGCGACCGCGACATTGGAAGCCTCCTGGATGTCATGCGTGCAACGACATTGTCATGGCTGTGACATTTTTTCTCTATGTCTCAGTGTCGCGCTCGTGACACATCGAATCCGTTCTTGGGGTGGAATCTCCCATTGCCTCATCGCGACAGTCATCGTCCTGCTTGCGACGCTCGCACCTGGACGCTGCCTCCTTGCACGAGCCATCTTGTCACGGTCGCGATGTCCTGTGTCGCGCCCACGATGCACATGTTGATCCGAAATATTTACTCCTTCATTAAGGGTTGTTTTGTCTTTCATCTTTTGATCAATGTAATTATGAGCCAATTCTCCTCAATGTATTATTGAGTTGGATTAGGCTATGGAATGTAATTAACTTGTAGGTTAATGACCCTTTTTAAAGCTAATCTCTCTTGGGGTTATGTCCCTATCCTTACCTATATATGGGTAAGTGGAAAAGACGAAGACTTATGTAAGTTGAATGAAATATATGGTATTTTTGAGACTTAAAACTCTCTCCCTATCTCGTTTACTTTATCAATTGATTGATTGATTGATGGTGGTGCTGCAAGTCTCTCCTTTTTAGTGATTAGTGGTGGATTCTTCCTTTATCTAATCATGGTGGATTTTTAGCTCTTGGTGTAATTTCCTTTACCCAACTTCATATCAAGTCTTCTTTGGTTCATAGGCTTAGAGTGACATCATTGGTGTGTTATTAATGTTCCTCGATCAAGGTCTTACTATTATTATCATCAACAAGAACTCTATTATCAACCTCTTTAAGCATGGAATTCTTATTTTCCCATCACGATACGCTCGATATATTAATGTTGTAGGTTTTGGTGTTATGAATGTCACTTACGTATTACAATGTGTTCAATGTCCCTGCATCTATTTTCCTTCGTTAAAGGGGTCGAAATAGAAAATTGGGCCCCAATATCAACCGCAAACTTGTCCTACAAATCACTTTATCAACATCGGATTCCATATGCAACTTAATAAGATATATGTTTTTAGGTCCAACGAATTCACCAATGGTAACCACTTACAACTTTGGCTAGTAGAGGAAGCAGTTCCCGTTAACAAATATTAGGGTACTCTTCTGATCGTTTCACTAAGGAGGCCAGTGTAGTATTGTAGAACTGTACTTGATATGTTGTACTGCCCGGTTTCACCACTGCTCCGCCATGCGTTATTTTCATCAACAGGTCCCAAACCCAGTCCGCCTCCATCTGCCACCCCTCAGACTAGGGAATACGCTTGCCCATGCATTCCATTGAGGGCATAATCATCCATTCCCGCTAAGACATATTTTCATTAAATGCACCATTACCATCCGTCACTGTATGGCTTTAGGCCCTTGTAACTTACCCTCACCCTTTCCACGAGTGACTTCTCATTTATCGATAGGGGTGCAACTAGGTACGATGCCACATCTTGCACAATGTATGTGATAAGTGTGTTATTTGCACTTATTTCTAGGTGTTTTAGAAGCATAATCATGGTATATTTAGGCCAAAAATGTGTTTAATCTCCCCCATTTCTCTATTTACGCTTGGTCTTTGCGTTTTTAGTGTTGATTTGCAGATTCAGAAGCAAAAAAAGCCGACTTTAGGAGCAAATTTGGCAAGACCAAGGGTACCACGGGCATCAACCACTGTTGATCAACCCGTGGCATGAATTTCAGGAGGAACCGATCAAAGAAGCGCCAGGCGGTGCCCACCACGGGCTGCCCGTGGTGGCCGCTGGAGATGCTCTTTGGCGGTTATTTTCGCAGCAGATAAAAGGGGGAGAGAAAATTAGCGTCGTTCATCAGTTATTCCCAGCAGAAAGAGAGAGCTTCTTGAGTAATTCATCACAAAAACACCTCCGTTTCATTGAGAATCATTTTGAAGATTTCCAAGAATTGAAATTCGAGAGGAAACGTGCAACACTCGCGAAGAAATTTCCGCCCCGGAGATCGAAAGACTCTACGGAATCCGCCTCAGAGTTTGCTTTATTCTTTTCACGTTTCTTTCTTAGTTTCTGGAATTGGTTATCATGTTTAGAACGTATTTCTTGTTTTCAATGACTATTCGTGAGTAGATTTCGTTCTTTCTAGGGTTTTATAAACTGAAATTATTGTGTTTGATTAGAATGTTTTAGTTTGTGTTTGAATTCTTGAATAAATCAATAGAAGGTTGCGTTTTTCATGCTTATGAGTGTTCTATAGCCTTGGATGCTTGTAATTCTGAGATTAACATGAGAAGTACTGAAAGGTGAATTTGGGGAATCTGACTACCAACCTGTCTACCTAGGCTTAGAAAGTTGATAAAGGAGTAGTAAACTAGGGAATCAATTAGATAACCTGACTTTTTGAGACCTTCAATTCTGTTTAACTTAAAAGGCATACGAAAGTTGTTGGTTAGGTTGTTTAGAATAATTCTATTTAGCATTGAAAGGGCAATAGAATTCAGAGGGTGTCGATTCTTGATTCGTTTAAGTTATTTATTGTACACGCTTTAACCTGTCTTTCAAACACTGTTGTTAGGTGAGTAAAACCCTAGAAGTCTTCATCCATTGAATTACCGTAGACTCAACTCTTTCTGTCGACCTTAGTTTTTATTAGTTTATTAGAAATCAGCAAAAACATCAAGAACCCGATTGGCTTAGTAATTAAGTAGAGGGATAGTTCATTGCGTTAGTACCCCTGCGCTTGCGGCCTTGTCAAGTTTTTGGCGCCGTTGCCGAGCACTTTGTCCCTAGTATCCATTAAGGTAAGACTCTTAAATTGACTAAGCTTTCTTTTTTCTTTCTTTTTCTTTCCCTTTCTTGATCTTGATTGAGTTTAATTTCTTGTTTTTGCTAGGTACTCTCAGTGTATGCAAAAGATTCCGGAGTTTGAGTTCGATCCCGAGATTGAACGTACTCTCCATTCACGCTTGAAGAGACTGCGATTAGAGGAGGCTAGCAAGACGCAAGAAGCAAAATCTACATCGCAATCAAGATGGCCGGTGAAGAAGAACAACGGAAGACGCTCGACCAGTACATGACTCCGAATGTCACCAATCCTCCTACGACCATCAATGCTCCCAACATCGCCAACAATGACTTTGAATTGAAGAACTCCTTGATCAATCTAGTTCGAGCTACGCCATCCGTGGTCTCCCTAGTGAAGACCCCAACTGACACCTTTGTATCTTCCGCGAGGCGTGTGATACGTTCAAGGCGAACGGGGCCTCACCGGATGCAATCAAGCTGCGATTGTTCCCATTTTCCTTGGAGGATCGAGCATGAGAGTGGCTAGTCTCCCTTCCGGCGAACTCCATCACTACTTTCGATCAGCTGGCAAGTGCGTTCCTTGCTAAATACTTCCCGCTGAGTAAATTGACGAGCCTGCGAAACCAGATATCCACTTTTGTCCAAGAGCCGAATGAGAACCTGTACGACGCTTGGGAGTGGTTCAAGGATCTACTTCGCCAGTGTCCACAACATGGTTTTGAGCCATGGGTGCCCATCCAGGCCTTCTACAATGGGTGAGGACGATGATTCTCGCAACAGTTAGGGGAAATGCCATGAGCAAGACGGTCGATGAGCTCTACACTTTGATCGAGCAAATGGTGTCTAACATTCATCAATGGTCCAAGCCCCGTTCCTCGAGAACGGGAGGTAAGCTTGAAATTCATGCTATTTCTGTTTTAACTGCTAAAATAGATGTTGTGACTCAAAAGATATACTGCTTGAATGTGAATGCCAACCCTCCCCAACCATGTGCTTCTTGTAGTTCATTTGAGCATGAGACCTTGTTTTGTCCTAATGGGTTAGCTAGTACTGAGACCTCAGACCAGGCCAATTACATTCGAAACCCAAGACAGAACTTTGACCCATACTCTAATATCTACAAACCAGGATTGAGATACCATCCTAATTTTTCCTATCGGAATAACAATCCCACTGGACCTCACCAACAACAACAAGCCCAAAGACCACCTGGTTTCCAAAGACAATAGGCCCAACCCCAACCTCAACAAGCACCTTAAAAGCCTAACTTGGAGGCGATGATGGAACGCATGATGTTGGCTCAACGTCAGCAAGAAGAGACCATCAAGCTTCTAGTTAATAAGGTTGATGAGTTGGCCACTCATAACAAAATGCTTGAGACTCAGATTGCTAACCAAGCTAGTACTTCTTCTACCCCTCCAGGCAAGCTTCCAAGCTAACCTGTAGTGAACCCAAAGGACCAATGTAATGCCATAACCTTAAGGAGTGGGACATAATTGATGGGGTCTAGGGCTATGTGTGATGAGCATGTTGTTGATGTGCATGATGATATTGCTGAGAATGTGATCGATGTTGAGAATGTTGTGAATGATGTGAATATGAATGATGTGAATGTTGGTGTGCATGAAGAGGTAATTGTACCTTCCAAAGAACCTGTTATTGATGTTGATGTGCAAGGTGAGAAGGAAGTTTATAAGGATGCAACGAGAATTCCCTTCACCAATGCCCTGTCTCAAATGCCTTCCTATGCTAAGTTTTTGAAAAAGAATATGACGAACAAAAGGAAGTTGGAAGAGCATGAGACAGTGGCATTGACAGAACAGTGTAGCGTCGTGCTCCAAAATAAGCTTCCCTCGAAGCTTAAGGATCCCGGTAGCTTCACCATTCCTTGTGAAGCCGAAAAGATTTCCATTGATCATGCATTATGTGATCTTGGTTCTAGTGTGAGTCTTATGCCTCTCTCTTTGTCCAAAAAGCTTGGTGTGGGTGAACTAAAGCCTACTAACATTTCCCTCCAGTTGGCCGACTGACCAGTCAAGTTTCCCATAGGAATCTTAGAGGATGTTCCCATTAAGTTGGGTAGTTTCTTTGTTCCCGTTGATTTTGTTATTCTTGAGATGGGGGAACACACATGTACCCCTATTATTCTTGGTAGACCTTTTATGGCTATAGTTGGGTGTTGCATTGATGTGAAAAATGGTAGGAAGTCCTTTTGTATAGGAGGTGAGAAAGCTAAGTTTAATCTGTTTGAAGCTGCTAAATTCCCTGCATTTGTTGATGATTGCCTTAGAGTGGATATCCTTGATTCCATTCTTAGGGAAGATAGCAGTAACACTTGTTCTCACGATCCTCTTGAGCGTTGTTTGTTGTCTAACAGTCCAATACAGGATCACGATCTCGAAGTTGCCTATTATGTGAAACTCTTAAAGGCATCCCCAGAAGTTCCATCGTCGCTGAAAACGGTGGAAGCATTGAAGAATGGAAATGAAAGCAAGCAAGCTTCAAGTGAGAAAGAAGCTCTAAAGATAGAACTGAAACGTCTCCCTTCTTCCCTAAGGTATGAATTTCTTATCCTGTGATTGTAAATGCAAATTTGAATGCTGCTGAAATTGATTCATTGTTGAGAGTCTTTAGGTCGCATCGTAAGGCCATTGGCTATACCATAGATGACCTTAAGGGCATTAGTCCCTCAGTTTGCATGCATAGGATTTTGATGGAAGATGACTATAAAACCACCATAGAAAATCAAAGAAGGTTAAACCTTAACATGAAAGAGGTGGTGAAAAAGGAGGTCTTGAAATTGTTTGATGATGGAATTATCTACCCTATTTATGATAGTGAGTGGGTGAGTCCGGTGCATGTTGTGCCTAAGAAAGGGGGGATAACGGTAGTAAAGAATGAAAACAATGAGCTGATCCCCACTAGGACTGTTACGGGGTGGAGGATGTGTATTGATCATCGCAAACTGAATGATGCCACCCGTAAAGACCATTTCCCTCTCCCATTTATTGACCAAATGCTTGAAAGACTGGTGAATAATTCATACTTTTGCTATCTAGATGGGTATTCCAGGTTTTTCCAAATCCTTATCCACCCTAGTGACCAGGAGAAGGCTACCTTCACATGTCCTTACGGTACCTTTGCCTATAGGAGAATGCCATTTGGGTTGTGTAATGCACCTGCTACTTTTCAACGCTGTATGATGGCTATTTTCTCTGATTTTATTGAGGATATTATGGAGGTTTTTATGGATGGTTTTTCAGTCTATGGCGACACTTTTGATCATTGTTTGAGAAATCTTGCTAAAATGTTGTCTCATTGTGAAGAGGTTAATTTGGTTTTGAATTGGGAGAAGTGCCATTTTATGGTACAAAAAGATGTAGTCCTTGGTCATGTTGTGTCAAGCAAAGGCATTGAAGTTGACAAACAAAGGTTGAGGTGGTTGAAAGGATTTTTCTAAAATTGCTAGACCTCTCACCCTATTTCTTGTCAAAGATGTAACTTTTGTATTTGATGATGTTTGCTTGAGTGCTTTCAACAGGTTGAAAGAAGCATTGATCACCGCGCCCATTATGCAAGCCCCGGACTGAAATTTGCCATTTGAAGTGATGTGCGATGCAAGTGTAACGTGGTTTTTGTACCCCAGTTTTGTCGTTCTCTCTTAGGGAGCTAGGGGCCTTGGCTAGGTCAATCTGACTTTAGGTGAGGTTTAAGGATCACAAGACAACAAGAGGTTTTCAGGTAAAGGATTGTACAACAGAACGCAACACAGCTAAGGTTCGGTCAGGAAAGAAACTATGGGTGTCGGGAGATTTCGGGATGCAAACAGTAATTAGGAATAGAGTTTCGCAATCAGGAAGCAATAAATCAATAGAATCAAATGACAATACCATTATAACAACCCACCAGATTTCCTTTTTCAAGGCAATCCGGATTAACTTCCTACAAGTCCTCCACGGACCTGAAGGGTTTGAGGGACGGGACTCTCTAGTTAACCTCTTTCCACTCTCGTGGGCTAGCGTTAACTATCCCAATTCCCATCTTCCAACGAGTGTTGGATGTATTCAAGAGCTTTCGAAATCGAATACATCCCACTTGAGGGAAGGATAGGGTTAGGAAATTGACTCCACAGCGAATTACCTCCTAAAATTGTTAACCCAATCCAAATCAACCATTCACATCCTTAGTTTCTCCCTAACCCATAAGGGTTCTAGCCTCTAATCATCTTAATTAACATACTAACAATAATAATAACTTCACTATTCATGCTTAAAACAGAGAATATAGATAATCAAAGCAACAAATTAGTAATAACAAACACCAAACAACGAAAACAGAGATTGTAAAGTAAATAGATGAATTAAAGAGAGTAAGGGTAAGAAATGCTCATTAATTTGATGCCAATGGAAGGATGATCCTGAATAACAAGTAATCCAAGCTCCAAAATAAGATAAATCTTCAGAACTTCAATGGAATTCCGATAAAATCCACAACTCCAAAATCTACAAAATAACCAAAAACTTCTTTACTTCGCTTTTGACCCGGGAAACTTCGGGAGTCCCAAAATAGCTCTAAAATAGCCCTTTTTACCACGTTTTGAGTAAAAGATCCAAAATCTACAAAATAACCAAAAACGTATTAAAAGTTACGAAATTAAAACATGAAACGAGTCAAAAGCCTAAGAATTAAGGCGCTATTTAGACACAAAATTTGGTCTAAACACCCCCCCACACTTGAACTTTTGCTTCTCCCGAGCAAAGCAAAACAAGAAACTACCTAGAGTAACTCAAACTCCTCTGTCGTGGGAGAGAAACGAGTGCATTTAGCGTATGCAGCAAGCCCTTTGAATCCCCCGGCAGCCCGAGTGGACGAGATGGACTCGTGAGGGTTTGTAGCGGCTGTACCAACAAAAGCCAAAGAAAAAGGAAAGAGGAAAAGTGAAAACAAAACCAAAGAAAACAAAAGGAAGGAAAAACAAAAACTTCGCTTCAAAGGATCTTGAAATCTAACATTAGGAAAACATTATTAAACCTCCAAAAGGAACCGTTATGAGCGTCTCACGAGCACCTATCCCAAATAAAAGTCAGTCTTTGAGATTTTCGATGTCCTACTCCTAATGCCAAGCAAAACCCCATGTGCATAAGTGCTAGTGGGTTCTAACCGATTCCAAAAGACTCCAAAGACTCATGCCCGAGCTCAAAAACAACGAAACGAACAAGGAAAGAAAAGAGTTGCCCTTCCCCGCATTTGGTCGCCCTTGGCTTGGTGAGGGCCGTAGGTGATGCAAGGAGAGGCCCCACACTTTATTAACGCTTAAACCTTTCTTTTTGGGGTTGGGTAATCCCAATAAAATTCTCTTTCTTTTTTTTTTCTTTTGCTTTTTAAAGGTCGGTATTAGCCTTACTTTCAGGTATTGGACGGCCCATAATTCGGGGTTTACCCTCCCAACACAGTCTTTTCCATACACACTTCCGTCGAGAATTCGATATAGGAGGAGCTTAAGGGGTAATGGCGTCGTACCGCTAATACCGGTCCCGTGTAGGTTGGCTAAGTGTATGGTGGTTGATGTCGTTCAGCCGACACGCCCCACTTAATATGATTATTTAGTTTTTTTCTTTCTTTTTCTTTCTTTTTGACTTTGCTTTTGCTTTTGCTAAACAGGGAAAAGAACAAGCTCGGACACAAACCCCTAGAATCTCCCGGTTTCAACCAGAACGTGAAAGGAATCGGGGGTCTCACTAGACACTCAATGAAAGACATCTAAAGAGATAAGTCATGATTAGCACCCGAGACAGGGTCGAAAACGCTCAGACCGGTTTCTTTTAAAAAAGTTTAAGAACGACTTCTCAATTTCGACAACAAGACCCAAGAAACAAAGCAAAAACAAAGCGAAAACGAAAACCGAAAGAACACTTTTAAGGTTTTCACTCCCTTTTTTCTCCTTTTTCACACAAAATTTTTTCAAAATTTAGGCAAAAACTAAGAAAACAAAAACAAAGAGCTAGATGATCTACCCTTGAAGCAAATAAGAAAATATCTCCCCCCCACACTTAAAACTCCATTTGCATTCTTAAGTTCAACAACTCCGGCGGGAAGAATCTTTCTGATTTCAAAAGGCCCTGACCATCTCGATCTTAACTTTCCGGAGAAGAGTTTGAGCCTCGAATTGAAGATGAGGACTCTATCACCAACCACTAAATCGCAACGGTTCAATCTCTTGTCGTGCCATGCTTTAGTTCGCTCCTTGTAAATCCTATTGTTTTCATAGAAGTGACGTCTCAATTCCTCAAGCTACTCCAATTGGAATAAACGACTTGCCCCGGCCGCCTTGAGATCATAATTCATCTTTTTGATTGCCCACATCGTCTTGTGTTCAAGTTCCACAGGAAAATGGCATGATTTCCCGTAGACAAGGCGGTATGAGGTAGTCCCTATTAGAGTTTTGAAAGCGGTGCGATATGCCCACAAGACATCATCTAGTTTCTCCGTCCAATCTCTTTGTGAAGAACTAACCGTTTTCTCCAAAATCTCCTTAATAGCACGATTCGAAATCTCTACTTGACCTTGCGTTTGAGGGTGATATGGGAGTCCTCTTTTGTGAGTGATACCATACTTTGCTAAGAGGGACTGAAACCTCTTCTCAATAAAATGAGATCCATTATCGCTAATAATGACCCTCGGAATACCAAATCTTGTGAAAATAACCTTCTTCAAAAATCTTGATACGGATTTTCCATCGCATCTCACGCATCGAATCGCTTCAACCCACTTCGACACATAGTCTACCGCCACTAAAATATATTGATGACCTCTTGATGATAGAAAGGGACCCATAAAATCTAACCCCCACACATCGAAAACCTCTACCTCGAGAATGAAATTCAGCGGTGACTCATTTTTCCGGGAAATATTTCCAGACCTTTGGCATTTATCGCACGACTTGACATGAAGATAGGCATCTCGAAAGAGGGTCGACCACCAATAACCGGCTTGTAAGACTCTTGCAACCGTCTTTTGAGATCCACCATGACGTCCAACCGGGAACTCATGACAATGCGTCAATACGGACTTCACTTCACTCTCGGGTAAGCATCTTCTATACATCCCATCATTACATAAACGGAACAAGAATGGATCGTCCCAAAAGAAATGTTTCACGTCATGAAAGAACTTTTTCTTTTGATGAGGGGTCAAATTTTTAGGAATCACCTCACTAGACAAGTAGTTGAAGATATCAGCGTCCCATGGGTGAGAATGCTTGACGGACAATAGGCGTTTATCCGGAAATGAGTCCATGATGGGTTGAGTATCATCCAAATCAACAAGGATCCTCGACAGGTGGTCGGCTATAACATTCTTAGTCCCGACCTTGTCGCGAATTTCCAAATCGAACTCTTGCATAAGCAAAACCCAACGAATGAGTCTTGGCTTTGTTTCTTTCTGTCCCATCAAGAACTTAATCGCGGCATGGTCCGTGTATATAATAACCTTGGAAAACATGAGGTATTACCGAAATTTGTTTAGAGCAAAGATAATAGCCAAAAGCTCCTTTTCCTTGGTCATATAATTTTTCTGTGCGCTATCAAACGCATGGCTTGCATAGTAGATGACCCACGACTTCCTCTCTTTGGTTTGAGTCAAACATGCTCCAATTGCGAAATCGCTCGCATCGGCCATAATCTCGAAAGACAATGTCCAATCCGGAGGTTGGACAACCGGCGCGAATATCAAAGCTTGCTTTAACCTGAAAAAGGACTCGAGACATTCATCAGTAAAAGAGAATGGGGCATCCTTGCACAAGAGATCAGTTAAAGGACGAGCGATTTTAGAAAAATCATGGACGAACCGGCGGTAAAAATCGGCATGGCAAAGGAAACTACGCGCCCCTTTTACGTAAATTGGGGGTGGTAGGCGCTCTACCACTTCAACTTTTGCCTTGTCGACTTCGATGCCCCTCGAAGAAATCAAGTGCCTCAAAACAATACCTTCTTTTACCATGAAATGACATTTTTCCCAGTTCAAAACTAAGTCGACCTCCTCACAACGAATAAGACTTTTCTCTAAGTTAGCCAAACAATCATCAAAGGTATTATCATAGACAGAAAAATCATCCATGAAAAATTCCACACATTGTTCAATGAAATCACTAAAAAAAGGCCATCATGCATCGTTGAAATGTTCCAAGTGCATTGCACAAACCAAATGGCACAAGTCTGTAAGCAAATGTACCATATGGACAACTAAAAGTAGTCTTTTCTTGATGCGCAGGATGGATTGGAATCTGGAAAAAACCTGAGTACCCATCTAAAAAGCAAAAGTATGAATGACCCGCCAACCTCTCTAACATTTGGTCAATGAAGGGGAGAGGGAAATGGTATTTCTTGGTCACTTTGTTCAACTGGCGATAGTCAATGCACATCCGCCACCCTGTGACGGTTCGGGTACTAACTAGCTCTTTCTTTTCATTTTCAATGACTGTCATCCCGCCCTTCTTTGGCACACACTGAACTGGGCTTACCCATTCGCTATTTGCGATAGGGAAGATGATCCCAGCGGCTAAAAGCTTGACTACTTCTTTCTTAACCACATCTTGCATATTAGGGTTCAATCTACGTTGTGGTTGCCTAGTTGGCTTTGCTTCTTCTAATAAATCAATGGAATGCATACATATGGATGAGGACAAACCTTTCAAATCCTTAATTTTATAACCTAATGCACCCCTATGCTTTCTTAACAAATCAAGCAACTTAGACAAATCAGAGTCATGCAACTTAGCATTCACAATAACAGGAAAAGACTTTTCATCATCCAAGAAAGCATATTGCAAGGAAGGGGGTAAGGGTTTAAGCTCTAAAGAAGAAGTAGAGGATTTAACTTGGGAAGAAGACATACCATTGCAGATCACTTCTTGAATTTCCATACACTCAATATGAGGCTCGTCAATAGTAATCTCCTCATGCGTTGGTGATGAATCAAGGAGGTTGGTGAGAAACGTGATGTCAGTGCCGTCGGTCTCAAATTGGAAAGATTCTAAGAGACAAGCTCCCAAAGGATCATCGCAAGTAGACTCAAGTAGATGAGATTCTTCAAGATATTCATCAACTAGCACCTCCATCATATCAATAGCGTAACATGAATCCCCATACGAAGGATTTTTCAAGGACCCCTCGAGGTTGAAAATAGTGCTTTCATCACCGACATTCAATGACATACTACCATGTTTCACATCTATTAGTACTCCGGCCGTAGCAAGGAATGGCCTTCCCAAAATGATAGGAATGTTGTGGTCTTCCTCCATCTCTAAAATCACGAAATCACACGGTATCAAAAATCTTCCCACTTGGACTGGAATGTCCTCCAATATACCCATGGGTCTTCGCACGGATCGATCATCCAATTGAAGATTGATGGTCGTAGGAGTTAAATCGTCTAGATTCAACCTCTTACATATAGAATAAGGTATAATGCTCACGCTAGCCCCTAAATCACAAAGAGCATGACTAATCCTCATGTCACCAATGGTGCAAGGAATGGAAAAACTCCCGGGCTCAGCGAGCTTCTTCAGGGTTTTGTCGTCAATAATAGCACTACAATCGGCCGTCAAGTGGATAATAGTCTTCTCTTGCATTCTCCTCTTGCTAGTGAGAAGTTCCTTTAAGTGCTTTTTAAAGGATGGAACCTCGGAAATAGCATCGAGGAATGGAATATTCACTTGAAGTTTCTTGAGCATTTCTATGAACTTTAAAAATTTAGACTCCGACTTGGGCTTGGCTAACCTCTCGGGAAAAGGAACCGACGGTAACTTCGACTTCTTAATAGCTTGAATTGGTTCTTCTTCTATCATCACTCCTTTCCCTTTTCTTACTTTTTCCATCTCTTCTCTTTCTTTCTCAATCAATTCTCTCTCAATACTAGATTCTTCTAACTCCTCCTCATGAACTCCCTCATTTCCCTTCACAAAAACAAATTCACTCTCTGTTTTCTCTATCAAATCCTCCTCATCCGTGACGTCCACCACATCACCTTCTTTTTCTCCCAAAACATCCTCCTCCACCAAGTTAGGGCCTTCAATCTCCCTACCACTCCTCAATGTAATAGCATTTAGTTGCCCCTTAGGGTTTGGTTGAGGTTGGCTCGGAAGGGATTGGATAGGCTTGGCTTGTTGTGCCATTTGAGAAAGTTGTAACTCAAGATTCTTGATGCGTGCTTAGTCTCTATCTTGAGTTAATGAGATCTGTTGTAATATTTGCTCGATGAAAAATTCTTGTTGTGGTGGTCTGGGTGCTTAGGAAGTTTGACCATGGTGAGGGTTTTGTTGGTATTGGCGACGGTTTTGATTTTGGAAACCGGGGGGTGTGTTTTGGTTTTGTGGAGCTCGTTGGTTGTAGACATAATTTCCAGGAGGACGAACTGGATTTTGAGTAGAATAAGAAAGGTTATTATTTGGATAAATTGCTTGAACTTACTCGGCTTGGTACTCTTCACACTGTTGCAAAGAATGTTGCCCTCCACAAAAATCGCACATAAGAACTCTGACATCCGGAATAAGCATAGGTACCTCTTGAGCTGCCTTTACTTGCCTCGTAGACTCTTCTAAGGCCTTCTTTTATTGCATCTCCAATACGACATTCATAAGAAATTTAATTGTAGGGTTACTCTCTAAAGAAGGACCTCCATCTTTTGGACCATCATCGCCTCTCCAATGTGGAGAGTTTTGAGATAACTCATGGAGAAATACATTTGCTTCATCCGCCGTCTTCTTAAGAAACATGCCACCGGAGGCATGATCGATAGATTTTCGCCAAGAGCTACATAATCCCGAGTAAAAATGGTGTAAAAGTAGCCAATCCTCCAGATTGTGGTGAGGACACCTCCGTTGGAGACCTTTGAATCTCCCCCATGCTTCGAATAATGACTCACCGGACTCTTGTTGTAAACTCATAATGGCTTGCCTCAAACGACACGTCTCATCATTGGGAAAAAACCTTTGAAGAAAATCACGACTGAGGGCATCCCATGTAGAATAAGTACCCGGTGGACATGTGTTGAGCCCAATAGTGCTTTTCCCTTAAAAGTGAGTGGGAAAAACTTCAGCTTCATGTATTCGGCAGAAACTCCGTTCATTTGCACGAAACCGATTCGTTGCTCGAACCTATTGATGTGATCTATTGGATTTTCATGGTCTTCTCCATGGTATGGAGTGTTCTCGAATATCTCCAGCAAATATGGTTTAAACTTGAACGATGCGTTTGGTGGTAATGTAGGTAATATTATGGGATCGCCTCCCGTACCCCACGATGGGAACGAATATGATGCTAAGGTACGGGGTGGACTTGCTTCTCCCTCAGCCATTGGAATTTCAACTCTCACTTGCTCCCTATGTCGCCTTTCTCGTCTCGAGCTAGCGTTTGCCTTGCGAATAATACTTTCTGGATTCGAAATCAGTGGAGTTTTAGGCGTTCGGCCTCGTCGAGATCGAGTCTGTATGCACAAAAAGAACAAATAGAAGAATCAAATTCCCAACAACCAAGGATATCAAATCTCTAGCAAATGAAATGATCTTAAACAACCTAAAGACGAAAAACTAAGCTAGGTGCGCTTGCTCCCCGGCAACGGCACCATTTTGTGTAACGTGATTTATGTACCCCGGTTTTGTCGTTCTCTCTCAGGGAGCTAGGGGCCTTGGCTAGGTTAATCTGACTTTAGGTGAGGTTTAAGGATCACAAGACAACAAGAGGTTTTCAGGTAAACGACTACACAACAGAACGCAACACAGCTAAGGTTCGGTCAGGAAAGAAACTATGGGTGTCGGGAGATTTCGGGATGCAAACAGTAATTAGGACGAGGGTTTGGCAATCAGGAAGCAATAAATCAATAGAATCAAATGAAAATACCATTATAACAACCCACCAGATTTCCTTTTTCAAGGCAATCCGGATTAACTTCCTACAAGTCCTCCACGGACCCGGAGGGTTTGAGGAACGGGACTCTCTAGTTAACCTCTTTCCACTCTCGTGGGCTAGCGTTAACTATCCCAATTCCCATCTTCCAACGAGTGTTGGATGTATTCAAGAGCTTTTGAAATCGAATACATCCCACTTGAGGGAACGATAGGGTTAGGAAATTGACTCCAAAGCGAATTACCTCCTAAAATTGTCAACCCAATCCAAATCAACCATTCACATCCTTAGTTTCTCCCTAACCCATAAGGGTTCTAGCCTCTAATCATCTTTAATTAACATACTAACAATAATAATAACTTCACTATTCATGCTTAAAACAGAGAATATAGATAATCAAAGCAACAAACTAGTAACAACAAACATCAAACAACAAAAACAAAGATTGTAAAGTAAATAGATGAATTAAAGAGAGTAAGGGTAAGAAATGCTCATTAATTTGATGCCAATGGAAGGATGATCCTGAATAATAAGTAATCCAAGCTCCAAAATAAGATAAATCTTCAGAACTTCAATGGAATTCCGATAAAATCCACAGCAAATGCAATAAACCAAGTGTAATTACTCACTAATCACTAAGAAATCACTCTAGTCTCTCTCTAATTGAAAGCTAAAATGTTGATATTACCATAGATAGTTGCCTCTTTAACCTAATCGTTCAAGAGGTAATATATACAACTCAAGGTGGTTACTCAAAACACAACACTTAGTATAACAGAATTTTTGAACCCGTAGGAGACCGCAGGTGCGGTCCTCCGAAGCTCAGGCGATTCTTCTCTTCTCCCTTTGCAAGACCGCAGGTGCGGTCTAGGGGACCGCAGGTGCGGTCCCTCTCGGGTTACATGCTCCTTGCCCCAGCCTTGGGGTCGATCACCGCAGCTGCTGTCTATGGGACCGCAGCTGCGGTCCTCCTCGACTGGCTTGGATCATCTTCTTTACTTCGCTTTTGACCCGGGAAACTTCAGGAGTCCCAAAATAGCTCTAAAATGGCCCTTTTTACCACGTTTTGAGTAAAAACTCCAAAATCTACAAAATAACCAAAAACGTATTAAAAGTTACGAAATTAAAACACGAAATGAGTCAAAAGCCAAAGAATTAAGGCGCTATTTAGAAACAAAATTGGGTCTAAATAGCAAGCGACTTCGCATTGGGGGTGACAGGGTCGCAAGCGCACGGGTACTGTTGTAGCAATGTCAAGGTCGATCCCACAGGGACTTAGTCTAGTAACACAGTGAACTATCCCTCTACTTAATTGCTAAGCCAATCGGGTTTGATGATTTTTGATGATTTCTAACGAACTAACTAAAATTAAGGTCGACAGGAAAAGTTGAGCTTGAGGTAATTCAATGGATGAAGGCTTCTAGGGTTTTATTCACCTAACAACAGGGTCTGAAAGACAAGTTAAAGCATGCGCAAGAAAGTAACTCAAATAAATCAAGAATCGATAACCTCTAAATTCTATCGCCCTTTATGCTAAATAGAATTATCCTGACTAACCCAATCAACAACTTTTTTCTGCCTTTCAGGTTAAATAGAATTGAAGGTCTCAAAAAGTCGGGTTATCTAATGATTCCCTAGTTTACTACTCCTTTTTCAACTTTCGTAAGCCTAGGTAGACAGGTTGGTAGTCAAATTCCCCTAATTCACCTTTGGGTACTTCTCAGGTTAATCTCAGAATTACAAACATCCAAGGCCTTAAGAACGTTCGTAAGCATGAAAAACGTAACTTTCTATTGATTCAATCAAGAATTCAAGCACAAACTAAAACATTCTAATCAAACACCATAATGTTAGTTCATAGAACCCTAGAAAGAACGAAATCTACTCACAAATATTCATTGGAAACAAGAAATACGTCCTAAACATGATAATCAATTCTAGAACTAAGAAAGAAATATGAGAAGAGTAAAGCAAACACTAGGAGGAATTCCGAAGAGTCTCGCGTGCTTTCTCTCGAATCCCAATTCTTCAAATTCACGAGTGTTCATTGGAAAGTACTTCACGAGTGTCGCGTGCTTTCTCTCGAATCCCAATTCTTCAAATTCTTCAGATTGATTCTTGATGGATGTAGATGTTTTGGTGATGAATTACTCAAGAAGCTCTCTTTTTCTGCCCAGAATGAATGATGAACGACCTTCTATCTCTCTTCCCGGTTTATTTCCGTAAAAATAACCGCCAAAGCGAGGAAACAGCGGCCACCACGGTTCATGGCGGTCACCACGGGCAGCCAGTGGTTGGCGCCGCCTGGCTGTTCTCTGCTCGTTTCTTGCTGAAACTTGTACCAGGTCTAATCAACAATAGTTGAAGCCCGTGGTACCCTTGGTCTTACCAAATTTGCTCCTAAGATAGAATTTTTTGCCTTGAACCTGAAAATCAATACCAAAAACACAAAGACCAAGCGTAAATAGAGAAATGGGGAAGATTAAACACATTTTTGGCCTAAATCTACCATGATTATGCTTCTAAAATACCTAGAAATAAGTGCAAATAATGTACTTATCAAACCCCTCCATGCTAAAACCTTGCTTGTCCCTAAGCAAGTACTAGACTCAAAACTAGGAAAAAGAAATCAAAAGAAGAAGAAAAAATGAAAACGCAAGAAGACTCAACCATTCTATGTACAAGCCCCCTCAGGTAAGCGTTAGCAGAACTCTCAAGCAACTAGGCCTAACCAAAACACAGCCCAAAAGTGGTTAAAACATTTTGGCACAAGATAGAGGGAAATTTTCGAAAAGGATTTTGGGGAGTTACACCATCAAGATCAAATCAATCACCCCTCCGTCACCAAATTAGCGAGAAAGCACATGTATGAGTATGAAACTAAGACAGTTGAGAGCAATCCTCACTCTTGGGAATGTAGAAACACTCCTCTCATGTGTTTTGAAAATGAATTCGATGTTTGGTTCTCTCAATACTCTAGCCTAGGAAACAATCTACCATATGCTTGCTAATCATCTCGATTCTCTACCGCTATATGCAAAATGCGAATGACAATCAAGAGGTCTTTGAAGGGGTTGTAACGGGGCTAAGGTTAGGGGTAAGGAACGGAAAATATTTTGATAAGTGGAGCTCGAAGCCAAGCTTGGAGTAATACTTTGCCAAATTCTCGCAATGTTATCGAACCTTACTCACCCATAAGCATTCATAATAATCCCGAAACATTTATTGGAAACCGCCTCAATACTAGATTTCTCAATTGTCGTCACACTTGTGCTTCCTTTTTTTTTGTTTGTTGTTTGTTGTTTTTTTATCTTTTTTTCGATTTTTGCTTCCTTTCTTTTTTTTCGAAGCGTGTGAATGGCAAGTGAGTTATATACAAAATTCAGCACAAAACTCGCCGGGTTTCACTAGTATAATCAAGCAATGGCAAGTGAAACTACATAAGTGGGAACAACCCATCACTTCATATTCATGACATTCCCAACATACCATTCTACGAATGTATTCACAAGTAACCCTATTATCCACACTCAATATTCTCCAAGCAATGGCTTAAGGTAGGAAGATATGTAATCGGCCAAGGCTTACAATTTCGGTTTATTTCAAGAAGGACAGAGTAATCAAAGGCTAAAAGAAGGGTTAAAGGCGGGAAATTACATGATTCGGGTGGCTATCTGGCTATGTAAGTAGCTACAATACGTGCGAGTGAATGCCTCAATCATGCTGTCAATGCATGATGCAAAATGCAGTTTCAAAGAGATGAAAAGCAAGTTATAGAGATCGCAACCAAGGTTGAGTCACACATGGGAATATGAGACTAATAAAAATGATTAGTCATTTTGGCCTCACGGGTTTGTGCTCAATAACCAATCAGAGAACATAAACGTTCATATGCCAAGCTCACATCAATGGGTCAAGAAGGGCAATCAATTCTTTACTATCAAGATGCAATCCCAAATCAAGATGTTTTCGAAAATTCTTTTCAAAACTTTGAATCACAATCGGGCTAGGCAAAGGCTAAACCAAGCTACAAGAAACACTACTTAGCTTACAATCATCACCGGAGGATTACCTAATCTAATCCTAAAGCTATCCTAAATTTTTTTTCATGATTTTTTTCTATTTTTGGCTTTTCCTTGTTTTTTTAATTTTTTTTTTACTAAACTAAATGTGAACTAAACTAAATGCAACCTATATGCTCATATAACTACCTAAAAAGAGGAAGGAAAAACAAACGAAAGAAAAGACACATCTAGATCCTGAAATATAACTATATGTTGTGCAAACTATATGCATGATGTAGAATATGTACAAATGTATATGCAAACAAGTTATCACCAAACATCAAACATGGCAACCAAATCAATCAAACAAGACAATCAAATCACTCAAAACCCACCCCTCCATGCTAGGACATAGCATTGTCCTCAATGCTAAGAAGAAGCAATCATCATAGGGGGGAAGGGAGAAAGGTCAATGATCAAATCATCACTCATCAGGAGGAGGCAGAGGGTAAGTGTAAGGAATTTAGGCTCCATGGCTCTCGAACCAACCACGTATCGCGGATAAACACTCGCTCATGTTGGTCAAGTGCTGGTTTTGCGACGCAATCATGCCCCAGAGCTCAACATGCTCCGATTGGACATACTCCCTAAGGGAGGTTTGCTCGTTGTGGATCTCGTGGAGTGCACTAGAGAAGTCATCCATGTTAAAGGCGTGAGAAGATGAAGGGCCACATGATTGAGGGGGATGGGGTTGTTCTTGGTCGGAGTCAGGCTCGTAGTTGATAAGGTCTAGGGGATCGAGTCACCATCCCCCCTGGTAAAAAGGAAAAGTTGGCCCGATTTTGGATCATTGTTCGGGCTACATTAAGCAACTACATGAGCTGCCTATTAGGGTACCTCCAGTAAATACTACCCCCCCCCCCCCCCGAGAAACAATAAAGAGCATGGTAGTCAAAGTGCTATGATCTAGCCTCTCAGAACCTGGAATCCTATACTCCTCATTCGGCATGACTCCTAGAGATTTTGCAATCCTAGTGACAACCCCCCCAGCAAGTAATCTTTCCTTTACTCCTATTAGCTATCTCCTGTAGATGTGTTATTAAAAAGGAGCTGGGTCCATTTGTTCATTTTCATACATTTTCCTCATCAAAAACAACTCCGCCATCCGAGGCATATTCGTACTGTCATCTCTCGTGAAAAAGCTCGTCGCGAAGATACATAGAGCTACTATAATCACGGGGTTCTTAATTTCGGTCGCTTTGATCTACTAGAGTCAAAATGTGGCTCCCCGGTGATCATTTCCTAGAAGGGATCCGGGTTATACCTCGGTGGCACACAACGCTCGCTCACATCTAGGGGAGGCGGGAGGTGGAAAATGTTATTGAAAGTACGCAAATTCAACTGATAATCTTGGCCTCGCAGACGGAACCTGATGACCCCCTCTTGACAATTTCGTCCGTTTTGAACTTTAGTGTATAGAGTACTCAGAAACTCTAAGGTCAAGTCCGAATAGGAGGGTTCCTTGATGTTTAAGTAGTCACCCATCCCCCCTCTAGCAAACAACCATCTTATGTCATCTAAAATACCCATAGATTGCAACAAAGCATCATCTATATAATGAGTAGCAACAAATCCATGGGATTTTAAACGCAAGTAATTAGCGGTATGCATAGGACTATTAAACTAAAAAGGGATGGGATCGTTACCTGGTTCCATAGCGGCACGGTTAGCGGCTCACTAGGCATGAAGCTCCCTTGGATTCGGCTGGTTCGAGGGTCCTGCAGCATCGGTTCGTCTCTTCTTGGGTGCCATTGCAACTTGAAGCTCCAACAATGGTGACTTGGAAAAGTGACTATGAAGGATGGAAGAGACGGTGGTGCGGTTCGAATTTGTGGATGTGGTGGTCGAATGGGGGTTGTGGGGGATCGAACATGTGACTAGAGTAGGGCTAAGGCTCGAGTAGGGTTAGGGTTAGCGTTCGCGCGAGTGTGGGTGGTGTTCGAATGGTGAGGGTCAAGTGGGGTTAGGTGAGTGTGGTGAGGTGCGAATGGTGAGGGTCGAGTGGGGTTAGGCGAGTCTGGTGAGAGAAAGAAAGAATGGTGGAAGAACGGAGATGAAGAAGCAGAAGAAGGAGGAGGATGAATTGGTGGCTGAGGATGGCTCGAATGGTGGTTGTGGTTAGGGTTAGGTTTTATGAGGGAGGAAGAAGAGAAGGAGTAGAATGGACATTGAGAGTTAGGGTTTAGGGTCGCGCAAGGTTCAGGAAGAAGGAAAGAAAGGAATTGGGCGAAAACAAAAGAAAAGAAAAGAAGTTCTATGCGATTTCCAGCCGCCACGGTCCGTGGCAGGTGCCACGGGCAGACCGTGGTTGGCGTTGGAAGTGGGTGTTTCGAGGGAGATTTTGGGAGAGAGGGGAGGATGGATGCCACAGTCCGTGGTCAATCCCACGGGCTAACCGTGGTTGGCGCTGGAAGTGGAGTTTGCTGGGAAAAAACTAGCCCTAATGGCCACGGTCCGTGGTGAAGACCTTGGGCAGGCCGTGGTTGGCGCTGAAGCGCCATATTGAGCCGGTTTTCTGAGCACACCTTCCACACTTCTCTCTATCATCTTTTTACTCATATTTACAGATTCCAACTCTACTAACTCCCTCCTTTTCTCTCACCTTCAACCATATACACACATTTTCACTCTCTTATTTTACCTTCATTTCTCACTCAAAGCTCTTCTTCAGTCTCAATAACCTTCAAGACTCCCTCAATCTCACCCCTCCATGCTAGTTTTTTTGTTCTAATTCAACTCTTTCACTCCCTCGAACTTCTCTTTTCTTCACTCTCTCTCCCTCTTTTTCTCTGTTTTTTTTCAGTATACTCACACTATACAAAAGAAGCACACGGTTAAAACAACAAAAGGGAAAGCGAAGAAAAGAAACTAATATGAATGAAAGGAAATAGGGAAACGAGAAAACTAGGAATGGGGAAAGAAATGAAAAACAAGGAAAAACAAACTCCTACAAAAGACTAAAGGAAAGAAAAGGGAAGAAAAGTAACTAAAAAGCTTGGGTTGCCTCCCAAGAAGCGCTAGTTTAATGTCTTAAGATAGACGATACTTACCTCAAGTCATACGGGGTCGGCGAGGGTATAACATTCGGCTTTCTCCTCAATTTGGCCCGTGATGTAGGGCTTTAGTTGCTGCCCATTGACTTTAAATGTGGCGGTAAACTCACTCCATACTTCCACAGCTCTATGGGGATATGCTTTCATTACTTGGAATGGCCCGGACCACCGGGGTTTCAGCTTTCCCGGAAACATTCTCAACCTTGAGTTGAACAAAAGGACCATGTCTCCTTCCTTGAACCTCTTTGGCAAGATGAACTTGTCATGCCACTTCTTGGTCCTCTCCTTGTAGATCCTCGAACTCTCATAAGCTTGCAACCGCAGTTCCTCTAATTCTTGCAATTGAAGCATTTGCTTCTCACCGGTTGCCTTGGCATCAAAATTCAGAGTTCGGACTGCCCAAAATGCTCGATGTTCCATCTCTACGGGCAAATGACATGGCTTCCCATACACTAACCGGAATAGAGTGGTGCCAAGGGGAGTCTTGAACGCCATGCGGTACGCCCACAAGGCGTCATCAAGCTTCAATGACCAATCCTTCCGGGATCAGTCAACTGTCTTCTAGAGAATGCTCTTCAACTCCCTAATCGATAGCTCCACTTGACCACTTGTTTGAGGATGGTAAGGCGTTGCCACCTTATGGAACACCCCATACTTCTTCAGGAGAGTTTCAAGCAGTCGGTTGCGAAAGTGGGTGCCATTGTAACACAACAAGGCTCTAGGAGTGCCAAATCGAGTGAAAATGTTCTTCTTGACGAATTTGATGACGACCCTTGAATCATTGGTCGGAGATGCAATCGCCTCCACCCATTTGGATACGTAATCCACGGCAACAAGGATGTAGAGGTTCTTGTGAGGTGGAGGGAAAGGTTCCATAAAGTCTATCCCCTACACGTTAAAGAGCTCAACCTCTAGACACCGCTTTGGGGCATCTCGTGCCTCTTCTAAATGTTGCCCATCCTTTGACACCGATCACATGTGAGCACATACTCCCTTGCATCCTTGGTGAGGGTCGGCCAATAGAAGCCGGCTTGCAAGACCTTGGAAGCAGTTTCGTCGGGGCCAAAATGTCCACCATAAGTAGTGGAATGACAATGATGCAACACTCCTTGAACTTCCTCCTCCGGAATACATCTTCGATACACCCCATCGGCACACAGCTTGAAAAGAAGTGGTTCTTCCCATACATAGCTCTTCACCTCTAAAAGAAGTGGTTCTTCCCATACATAGCTCTTCACCTCGAATAGGAACCTCGTCTTTTGTTGATATGATAGATCTGGTGGTAACACTCCACATACAAGGTAATTGACGTAGTCGGCATACCATGGAATAAATGGGGTACACACAGCCATGAGCTTCTCTTCCGGAAAAGAATCATCAATAGGGAGCTTCTCCTTCGGAACATCCTCCAATCGAGAGAGATGATCGGCCACCACGTTTTGCAATCCGGGCTTGCCCCGAATCTCTAAATCGAACTCTTGCAGCAATAACACCCAGCAAATGAGCCGAGGTTTAGAGTCCGACTTCTTCACGAGGTTTCGAATGGCGGCATGATCGGTGAACACAATCATCTTGGAGTTGATCAAGTATGGTCGAAACTTCTCGAAGGCGAAAATCTACCGCCAAGAATTCCTTCTCCGTGGTGGCGTAGTTGACTTGAGCCTCATCCAGAGTTTGGCTCACATAGTAGATGGCGAAAGGCTTGCCATCTCTTCTTTGCCCCAAAACTGCCCCCAATGCATAGTCGCTCGCATCACACATCACTTCAAATGGAAAATTTCAGTCAGGCTTGCATAATGGGCGCAGTGATCAAAGCTTCCTTCAACCAGTTGAAAGCACTCAAGCAAACATCATCAAATACAAAAGGTGCATCTTTGACAAGCAATCGGGTAAGAGGTCTAGAAATTTTTGAAAAATCCTTTATGAACCGTCGGTAGAAACCAACGTGTCCAAGAAAACTCTTAACACCCTTAACAGAGGTTGGAGGTGGTAGTCTTTCAACCACCTCAACCTTTGCTTTTTCAACCTCAATGCCTTTGCTTGACACAACATGACCAAGGACTACACTCTCTTGTACCATGAAATGGCACTTTTCCCAATTCAAAACCAAATTCACTTCTTCACATCGAGACAACACTTCAGCAAGATTTCTCAAACAATGATCAAAAGAATTGTCATAGACTGAAAAATCATCCATAAAGACCTCCATAATGTCCTCAATAAAATTAGAGAAAAAAGCCATCATACATCGTTGGAAAGTAGTAGGTGCATTACACAACCCAAATGGCATTCTCCTACAGACAAATGTACCGTAAGGACAGGTGAAGGTAGTCTTCTCCTGATCACTAGGGTGGATAAGGATTTGGAAAAACCCGGAATACCCATCTAGATAACAAAAGTATGAATTATTCGCCAGTCTGTCAAGAATTTGGTCAATAAAGGGAGAGGGAAATGGTCTTTACGGGTGGCATCATTCAGTTTGCGATAGTCAATACACATCCTCCACCCCGTAACAGTCCTGGTAGGAATCAGCTCATTGTTCTCATTTTTCACCACAGTCATCCCTCCCCCCCCCCCCTCCTTCTTAAGCACAACATGCACCGGACTCACCCACTCTCTATCAGAAATAGGGTAGATAATCCCAGCATCAAGTAATTTCAAGACCTCCTTTTTCGCCACCTCTTTCATGTTAGGGTTTAACCTTCTTTGACTTTCTATGGTGGGTTTATAGTCATCTTCCATCAAAATCCTATGCATGCAAACTTAGGGACTAATGCCCTTAAGGTCATCTATGATATAGCCAATGGCTTTACGATGCAACCTAAGGACTCTCAACAATGAATCAATCTCACCATCATTCAAATTTGCATTCACAATCACAAGATAAGAAGAATTGGGACTAAGAAATTCATACCTTAGGGAAGAAGGGAGAGGTTTCAATTCTACCTTTGGAGCTTCCTTCTCACTCGAAGCTTGCTTGCTTTTGCTTTCAGTCTCTAATGCCTCCACCGTTTCTAACATCGGTGGAATTTCTGGGGATACCTGCAAGAGCTTCACACAATGGGCAACCTCGGGATCGTGATCCTGGGTTTTACTGTTAGACAACAAACAAAGCTCAAGAGGATCGTGAGAACGAATGTTAGTGCTATCCTCCCTAAGAATGGAATCAAGGATATCCACTCTAAGGCAATCATCAGCAAATGCAGGGAATTTAGCAGCTTCAAACAGATTAAATACAGCTTTCTCACCTCCTATACTAAAGGACATCCTACCATTTTTCACATCAATGCAACACCCAGCCGTAGCCATGAAAGGTCTACCAAGAATAATAGGGGTACGGGTGTCTTCCTCCATCTCAAGGATAACAAAGTCAACAGGAACAAAGAAACTACCAAACTTAATGGGAACATCCTCTAAGATTCCTTTGGGAAACTTCACCGATCGGTCAGCCAACTGGAGGGAAATAGTAGTGGGCTTTAGTTCACCCATACCAAGCTTTTGGGAGAAAGAGAGAGGCATAAGACTCACACTAGAACCAAGATCACATAATGCACAGTCAATGGAAATCTTTCCAACTTCACAAGGAAAGGTGAAGCTACCGGGATCCTTAAGCTTCGGGGGAAGCTTATTTTAGAGCACGGCACTACACTGTTCCGTCAATGCCACGGTCTCATGCTCTTCCAACTTCCTCTTGTTTGTTAAAATTTCTTTCAAAAATTTAGCGTAAGAAGGCATTTGAGACAGGGCATTGGTGAAGGGAATATTAATATGGAGTTTCTTGAGGACCTCCAAGAACTTCCAGAATTTCTTAGCACTCTTAACCTTAGCCATTCTTTGAGGGAAAGGCAAGGGTGGAGTGTAAACTCTTTGGGGAATTCCCGTTGCATCCTTAGAAACTTCTTTCTCACCTTGCACATCAACATCAGTCACAGGTTCTTTTGAAGGCACATTTACCTCTTCATGCACACCATCACTCACATCAGCATTCACATCATTAACAACATTTTTAGCATCAATCACATTCTTAGCAGCATCATCATGCACATCAACAACAACATGCTCATCACACATAGCCCTAGGTCTCGCCAATTGCGTCCCACTTCTTAAGGTTATGGCATTGCATTGGTCTTTTGGGTCCGCTACAGGTTGGCTAGGAAGCTTTCCTGGAGAAGTGGAGGAAGTACTAGCCTGGCTAGCAATCTGAGACTCAAGTATTTTGTTGTGAGTTGCCAACTGGTCAACTCTATCAACTAAAAGCTTGATGGTCTCTTCATGCTGATTATGAGACACCAACATACGTTCCACCAATGCCTTCCAGTCAGGCTCTTGGGCTTGGCGAGGTTGGGGTTGGGCTTGTTGTCTTTGGAAACCAGGTGGTCTTTGGGCCTGTTGTTGGTGGTGCGGTCCCGTGGGATTGTTATTCCGATAGGAAAGATTAGGATGATATCTCAATCCCGGGTTGTAAACACTAGAGTACGGGTCAAAGTTCTATCTTGAGTTTCCAATGTAATTGGCCTGGTCCGAGGTCTCGGGACAAGCTAACCCAACAGGACAAAACATAGTCTCATGCTCAAATGAATTACAAGAAGCACATGGTTGGGGAGGGTTGGCATTCACATGCAAGCGATCTATCTTTTGAGTCACAGCATCTATTTTAGTAGTCAAAACAGAAATGGCATCTACATCATACTTACCTCCTGTTCTCGAGGAACGGGGCTTGGACAACTGATGACTGTTAGACGCCATTTGCTCGATCGAAGAGTAGAGATCATCGACCGCCTTGTCCATTATGTTCCCCCCAGCTGCTGCGAGAATCATCGCTCTCAACTGGTCGTCCACTCCATTGTAGAAGCCTGGATGGGCACCCATGGCTCAAAACCGTGTTGCTGACACCGGCGAAGTAGATCCTTGAACCGCTCCCAAGCGTCGTACAGGTTCTCATCCGGCTCTTGGACAAAAGTGGAAATCTGGTTGCGCATGTTCGTCAGCTTACTCGGCGGGAAGTATTTGGCAAGGAATGTGTTCACCATCTGATCGAAAGTGGTGATGGAGTTCGCCGGAAGGAATCCAGCCACTCCCACGCTCGGTCCTCCAGGGAAAATGGAAACAAACGCAGCTTGATTGCATCAGGTGAGACCGCGTTCGCCTAGAACGTATTGCACACTTGGCGGAAGATACGAAGGTGTCGGTTGGGGTCCTCACTAGGGTGACCACGGAATGGCGCAGCTTTAACCAGACTGATCAAGGAGTTCTTAGCTCAAAATCATTGTTCGCGATGTTGGGAGCATTGATGGCCATAGGAGGATTGGTGACATTCGGGGTCATGTATTGGGCCAGTGTCTTCGGTCGTTCTTCTCCACCAACCATTTTTTATTGCGGTGCAGACTTCTCTTCTTGCTTTTTGCTAGCTTCCTCTATTCGCAGTCTCTTCAAGCGTGAATGGAGAGTACGTTCAATCTCAAGATCGAACTCAAACTCTGGAATCTTTTGCATACACCGAGAGTACCTAGCAAAAACAAGAGATGAAACTCAACCAAGATCAAGAAGGGATCACAAGAAAGGGAAAGAAAAAGAAAGAAAATAAATAAAAAAAAACAGCTTAGTCAATTTGAGAGTCTTCGCTTAATGGCTACTAGGGACAAAGTCCTCGCGGCCGGCAACGGCGCCAAAAACTTGACAGGACCGCAAGCGCAAGGGTACTTTTGTAGCAATGTCAAGGTCGATCCCATAGGGACTTAGTCTAGTAACGCAGTGAACTATCCCTCTACTTAATTGCTAAGCCAGTCGGCTTTGATGATTTTTGATGATTTCTAACAAACTAACTAAAACTAAGGTCGACAGGAAAAGTTGAGCTTGAGGTAATTCAATGGATGAAGGCTTCTAGGGTTTTACTCACCTAACAACAGGGTCTGAAAGACAAGTTAAAGCATGCACAAGAAAGTAACTCAAACGAACCAAGAATCGATAACCTCTAAATTCTATCGCCCTTTCGATGCTAAATAGAATTATCCTAGCTAACCTAATCAAAAACTTTCGTTTGCCTTTCAGGTTAAACAGAATTGAAGGTCTCAAAAAGTCGGGTTATCTAATGATTCCCTAGTTTACTACTTCTTTTTCAACTTTTGTAAGTCTAGGTAGACAGATTGGTAGTCAAATTCTCCTTTCGGTACTTCTGAGGTTAATCTCAGAATTACAAACATCCAAGGCCTTAAGAACGTTCGTAAGCATGAAAAACACAACCTTCTATTGATTCAATCAAGAATTCAAGCACAAACTAAAACATTCTAATCAAACACCATAATGTTGGTTCATAAAACCCTAGAAAGAACGAAATCTACTCACTAATATTCATTGGAAACAAGTAATACGTACTAAACATGATAATCAATTCTAGAACTAAGAAAGAAATATAAGAAGAGTAAAGCAAACACTAGGAGGAATTCCGTAGAGTCTCTTGATCTCGGGCAGAAAGTACTTCACGAGTGTCGTGTGCTTTTTCTCGAATCCCAATTCTTCAAATTATTTGGATTGATTCTTGATGGTTGGAGATGTGTTGGTGATGAATTACTCAAGAAGCTCTCTCTTTTTCTACCCAGAATGAATGATGAACGGCCTTCTATCTCTCTTCCCAGTTTCTTTCCGCAAAAATAACCGCCAAAGCGAGGAAACAGCGGCCACCACGGTCCGTGGCGGTCACCACGGGCGGTCCGTGGTTGGCGCTGCCTGACTGTTCTCTGCTCGTTTCTTGCTGAAATTTGTACCACGGTCTGATCAATAGTAGTTGATGCCCGTGGTACCCTTGGTCTTACCAAATTTGCTCCTAAAATCGACTTTTTGGCCCTGAACCTGCAAATCAATACCAAAACCACAAAGACCAAGCATAAATAGAGAAATTGGGAAGGTTAAACACATTTTTGGCCTAAATCTACAATTATTATGCTTCTAAAACACCTAGAAATAAGTGCAAATAATGCACTTATCAAGAGGCTGTTTAGGGGCAATGGAGAGATGGCAAGCCCTTCGCCATCTACTTGCGAGCCGAACTCTGGATGAGGCTAAAATCAACTATGCCACCACGGAGAAGGAGTTCTTGGCAGTCATTTTCGCCTTGGAGAAGTTTCAGCCATACTTGATCAACTCCAAGGTGATTGTGTTCACTGATCATGCCGCCATTCGACACCTTATGAAGAAGTCAGACTCTAAACCTTGGCTCATTCGCTGGGTGTTATTGCTCCAAGAGTTTGACTTAGAGATTCGGGACAAGCCCGGATTGCAAAATGTGGTGGCCGATCATCTCTCTCGATTGGAGGATTTCCTGAAGGAGAAGCTTCCCATCGATGACTCTTTTTCGGAAGAGAAGCTCATGGTTGTATGTACCTCATTCATTCCATGGTACGCCAACTACGTCAACTACCTCGTATGTGGAGTGATGCCACCGGATTTCTCATATCAACAAAAGAATCGGTTCCTATTCGAGGTGAAGAGCTATATATGGGAAGAACTACTTCTTTTCAAGATGTGTGCGATGGGGTTTATCGAAGATGTATTCTGGAAGAGGAGGTTCAAGGAGTGTTGCATCATTGCCATTCCACCACTTATGGTGGACATTTCGGCCCCGACAAAACCAATTCCAAAGTATTGCAAGCCGGCTTCTATTGACCGACCCTCATTAAGGATGCAAGGGAGTATATGCTCGCATGTGATCGGTGTCAAAGGACGGGCAACATTTCAAAGAGGAACGAGATGCCACAGAGCAGGATTTTAGAGGTCGAGCTTTTCGACGTATGGGGGATAGACTTCATGGGTCCTTTCCCCCCATCTCACAAGAACATTTACATCCTTGTTGCTGTGGATTACGTATCCAAATGGGTGGAAGCGATTGCATCTCCTACTAATGACTCAAGGGTCGTTATCAAGTTCCTCAAGAAGAACATTTTCACTCGATTTGGCACTCCTAGAGCCTTGTTGAGTGATAATGGCACCCACTTTTGCAACCGGCCGCTTGAGACACTTTTGAAGAAGTATGGGGTGTTCCATAAGGTGGCAACGCCATACCATCCTCAAACAAGTGGCCAAGTGGAGCTATCAAATAGAGAGTTGAAGAGCATTCTAGAGAAGACGGTTGAACGATCCCGGAAGGATTGGTCCTTGAAGCTTGATGATGCTTTGTGGGCGTACCGCACGACGTTCAAGACTCCCCTTGGCACTCCTCTATTCCGGTTGGTATATCAGAAGCCGTGTCATTTTCCCGTAGAGATGGAGCATCGAGCCTTTTAGGCAATCCGAACTCTGAATTTCGATGCCAAGACAACCAGTGAGAAGCGAACACTTCAATTGCAAGAACTGAAGGAACTACGGTTCTAAGCCTATGGGAGTTCAAGGATCTATAAGGAGAGGACCAAGAAGTGTCATGACAAGTTCATCTTGCCAAAGAGGTTCAAGGAAGGAGAGATGGTCCTTTTATTCAACTCGAGATTGAGGTTATTTCCGGGAAAGCTGAAATCCCGGTGGTCCGGGCCATTCCATGTTATCAAAACATATCCCCATGGAGTTGTGGAAGTATGGAGTGAGCCTACCGGCACATTCAAAGTCAACGGGTAGTGACTTAAGCCCTACATCACGGGCCAAATTGAGGAGAAAACTGCATGTTATGCCTCGCCGACCCCATAATGACTTGAGGTACGTATCGTCTAGCTTATGACGTTACATTAGCGCTTCTTGGGAGGCAACCCAAGCTTTCCAGTTTTAATTTTTCTTTTCTTTTCTTCCCTTTTCCTTCGTAGGAGTTTAATTTTTCTTGTTTTTCTTTTTTCCCCCTTCCTAGTTTCTTTTCATTCCATACTTTTTCTTTTCTCTTCTTTTCTTTTCTTTTCTTTTCTTTTTCTTCTTCATCTTTTATGGTTTGTCTTCCTTGTCTTAGTGTGTGAATATTGAAAAAAAAAAGGGGAGAGAGTGCAGAAAAGAGAGAGTGAGAGGGAGCGAAAGAGCTAAATTCGATCAAAAGAGCTAGAATGGAGGGGTGAACTTGAGGGAGTGAAGATGATAGCAAACAAGCGTTGTGAGTTTTGGGATTGATGAAAAGTTTTTGGGTAAGATATAGAGGTAAAACAAGAGAGTATCAATGGGTGAAAACCTTTGAAGGTGAGTTTTGAGGGAGTTAGGAGAGTTAGAAATTGAGAGAGTATGAATGAAGAAAAGTTGAGAGATTGAGGAAAAAAAAGAAATCAAAAGATGAGTGTTCAAATGCCAGCACAACGACTACCACGGCCAGCCCAAGGTCTCCACCTTGGACCGTGGCCATCTGGCAAATTTTTTCCCTCAAAATTCTAATTTCCAGCGCCTGCCACGGTCTCCCCGTGGTGCTGACCACAGACTATGGCAGGTCCCCTTCCTTCTCCCCTCATTTCCCTTAGAAAACCCGATTCCCAGTAGCTACCACGGTCTGCCCGTGGCGCTTGCCACGGACCGTGGCAGCTGGAAATCACGCGATACAACCTTTCTTTTTCCCCTTTTCCGCCCAATTCCTCTTCACTTCTTCTTCTCCCCTCGCGAGAACCCCAAACCCTAACCTTCTTCCTCCTAATCTCCATCTCCATTTTCCTTCTTCCCTTCTCCTTCCTTCTTCACAAAACCCAAACCCTAATTCCCCACTCATCGTTCACACCAGCCTCATCTCCCTTCCCAGGGGCGAGGCTACTAAGGGTCAAGGGTGGTCAATTGACCCCCCAGCTTTTTTGAAAAAAAAAAAATTACTATAGAGCTATTTTATAGTTAAAAATATATATACTAAATTGTGGGAATGGATTGCAACACTGCTCAAGTAGTCGGATGGTTTCCTAGTCTAACTTAGCTAGGCGCGCGCCTGTACCCTGCAGGTTAGGGGTTCAACCCTGCTTATGCGCAATTTTACAATTTTTCTGCTGTGCACGCCTATGCCTTTGAGGTCAGGGGTGCCCCTTGTGTGCAATCATAGAAATTTTCATTTAACCCTAATTTTTAATAAAGAGCCTATCGTGAGTTTGCTACCACTACGCCTCCAAATTGTTTATCCACCACACAATTCACCAAATTCTCTAATCAAATCAGTACTTGAATTGAACGATTAGGGTTCTTGGTTTCATTTTTGTTCAGTTTATAATTCAAACTATCTAGATTATTTGATTGATTGGTTGGTTACAAATTAAAATACTGTTGTGAGATGGTAATTCCTTTATTGCAGGTTGTAGATTTCTAATAATTAAATTTGTATTGAACAATTAACAAATTTGCTAAGTTTGCCATAAAATAGTAATATATGAATAGAATGATTTGAGTTTCTGATTTTATTTTGTTCAAATATTCATAACTCAAACTATTTAGATGATCTTTTCAGTGACAGTGTTGTCACTTATTTTGAAGATGATAGTTTTGATAAAGTGACCAACGAGAAAATCATGATTTACTATCAAATATGACTACTCGTTGAGGATAACTTTAGATTTAAGGTATGTATTTTTATTTTTAAAACTATGTCATTTATATTACTTGAATATGTTAATTTTTCAAAATTTGTTTCAATATAATTTATCGTTTTTATTAAATTTTATCTTGATATCCCTATCTTTTAATCCTGGCTTCGCCACTGTCCCTTCTCATCTTCTTTTCCTCCTTCAACCTCCCCATTCGAGCCCTGCACCACCTCACAAGCTCAAACCGCCTGCCCACAACCCATTCAACCATAGCCTTCCACCCTCACGAACCCTAAGCATTCACTCATCACCATTCGTTCATCCTCATTCATCCCCTGTTCGGAAACCTTGAAACCTAAGCCCTACCCGACCTTTCCCCCATTCGAGCACCACTCAATCTCACCAACCCTTTGAACCCTAACCGCCACCATCAATTTCACCCTTCACTCTCACCTTTCCAATTCACCATTGTTGTTGGAGCTTCAAGTTGCAATTCAATGGCACCAAAGAAGAGGAGGACCGATGCATCTGGAGGGCCCTCAAACCAAGCAAACCCGAGGGAGCTATGAGCCCAACGAGCTGCAAATCACGCTGCAATGGAGCCAGATAACGAATCCATTCCCTTTCATTTTACTAATCCTATGTATACTGCCAACTATTTACGTTTAAAGTCTCGTGGTTTTGTTGCATCTCGGTATATGGATGATACTTTGTTGCAATCTATGGGAATTCTGGATGATATACGTTGGTTATTTGCTAGAGGGGGGATCGGTGATTACTTGAACTTCAAAGAACCCTCTTACTCGGACTTGACCCTAGAATTCTTGAGCACTTTATATACTGAAGTCTAAAATAGTTAACATTGTCAAGAGGCGGTAATTAGGTTCCGTTTGTGTGGCCGTGATTATCAACTTAATTTACGTTCCTTCCACAACATCTTCAATTTTCCACCTCCCTTGGATGTTAGTGAGAGTCGTTTACCTCCTAGTATGACCCGGACTCCTTCTGGGAGATGCTTACCGGGCACCCTCATTTTAACCCTAGCAGGTCAAAGGGAACTGAGATTAGAAATCCTGTGATTAGGGTAGCTCAACGCATTCTTGCAACGAGCTTTTTCACGAGAGATGACAGCCTTAACATGCCGCAGATGGCAGAATTATTTTTTCTGAAAAAGATGTTTAGAGGTGAGGCTATGGACCCCGGTTCGTTTCTGATCACACACCTCCAAGAAATCGCCAATAGGAACAAAGGGAAGATTGTTTGTCGGGGTATTATCACTAGGATTGCGCAGTCCTTAGGGGTTGTCCCGGATGAGAATTTTAGGATCTCAGGCTCTGAGAGATTAGACCTTAATGCCTTCATAACGATGCTTTTTGTTATCTCTTGAGGGGGTTGTCTCTATTGGAGGTACGCCAATAGGCGGCTGCTGTAGTTACCTAACGTGGCCCGCACAACTATCCAAAACCGGGCCAACTTTTTTTTTGAACCTGGAGAGGAAGCTGACCCTACGCCCCATAACCCTCTAGAGGAAGACCCAAAACTTGACCATGACCAACCCCCTTCATCATCTGGCCCTTCATCGTCCCACACCTTTGATATGGGCAATTTCTCTAGTGCACTTTGTGAGATTCGCGTCCAATCGGAGCATGCTGAGCTCCAGGGCATGATTGCGACGCAAAACCAACATTTTAGCAACATGAGCGAGTGCTTATCTGCGATGCGTGGTTGGTTTGAAAACCATGGTGCCCAAATTCCTTACCCTTACCCTCCGCCTCCTCCTGAGGAGTGACGACTTGATCATTGACCTTTTTCCCTCTCCCCTATGATGATTGTTTCTTCTTTGCATTGAGGACAATGTTGTGTCCTAGCATGGAGGGGTGGGTTTTGAGTGATTTGATTGACTTGTTTGATTGACTTGGTTGCCTGTATTGATGTTTGGTGATAACTTTGGAAAAGTGACTTGGTTGCATACATTTGTACAGAGTTTTCATTTCATTTATGGCATATATGCATATAGTTACATTTTAGAATCTAGAAGAGCCTTTTCTTTCCTCTTTATAGGTAAAAGCATATAGGTTGCAATTAGTTTAGTTTGGATTTAGTTTCTTTAGTCGAAAGAAATAGAAAAAAAACCCAAAAAAACCAAAAAAAAATATTGAAAAAAAATATGATGAAAAATGAAAAAAAAAATTGGAATAGCATTAGGTTAGGTTAGGTAATCCTCAGGTGATGATTGTAAGCTAAGTAGTTTTTCTTGTAGCTTTGTTTAGCCATTGCATAACCTAATTGTGGTTCAAAAATTTTGAAAAAGAGTTTTGAAAACTTCTTGATTTGGAATTGCATTTTGATAGTGAAGATCGATTTTCCCTTCTTGACCCTTTGAAGTAAGCTTTGTGTATGAACGATTATGTTCTTTGATTGGTTGTTCAGCACAAACCCGTGACACCTCTAAGCCAAAACGACTAATCATTTTTATTAGTCTCATATTCCCACGTGTGGCTCTACCTTGGTTGCAATCTCTAAAACTTGCTTTTCATCTCTTTGAAACTGCATTTTGCATCATGTATTGACAACATGATTGAGGCATTCACTTATAATTATTGTAGCTACATAGCCAGATAGCCACCCGAATCATGTAATTTACCGCCTTTAACCCTTCTTTTAGCCTTTGATTACTCCCCTCTTCTTGAATAAACCGAAATTATAAGCCGTGGCCAGTTACATATCTTCCTACCCTAAAAGCCACTGCTTGGAGTATGTTGAGTGTGATTAGTAGGGTTACTTGTGACATATTCGTGGATCGATATGTTGGAAATGTCGTGATTAGGAAGTGATGGGTAGTTCCCACTTATGTAGCCTCAATATGGTTTGATTATGTTAGTGAAATCCTGTAACGCCCCAAAAATTCAAAACATCAATTTAAAAAAAAAAACTTTAAAGGGTTTTTGCAACGGATAACCATAGTCGGACGTTACTGTCGTATCTCGAAGAAATACCAGGCAAGAAGGTATAACTATTTCAAAATTTTCAAGTCTAATTACTGAATTTAGAACTAGTCAACTGGATTACAACTTATTAGTTCTTATTATTGTAGAACAACTATAAGAAAAGCTAAACCGGCCTCACACTATGCCCCGACATCTTCAACATATTCAGCACCTGAAAACAACAACATTTTAAAGAATTATATGAACTCAATAATGTTTACTCCTACCGTAAAACTACATTTCAAATTCATTCTCAAACATTTTGGGAAAAGGGATAACCAAAACTTTTTTTTATAATAAAGAGATCATGTTTCAACCCAATTAAAAGGCAAGAATTCTAGATACTCAAACTTTCTTTTAAATTATCATAAATTAGTGGGCGACCTTTTAGAGGTCCGACCTTCCATGTTCAAGGTATAAATAACGGGCCATAGCTCCCCATCGCTAATGCAACCGATACTTCACTCAAAGTCTCTCCACATCGCTTCCAGCGACCGAAAGTGCACATCTTACCTCGGGGAAGCAATCAAACAATTTCAACCATCAGGCACGTGCAACCTGATCTTGGGTCGATATCCCTACAGGAACAGATCCTGGTCTCGGGGACAACACCCGTCCTGCTATTTCTTTTCCCACTCACATAATTTACCAATTTTCTTTAAACACAGTCGAGTTAATAATCTCAAATCAGATTTTCAAATCCAGTTTCAAAGTATACTTGGGATTCAAACGATTAAACATGGTTTCTCCTACTTATCTCAAAATATAAATTACGAGTGCATCATAAAATTGAAATATGCAAGCAGTTTAACTCCACGTAAGGCCTCTAAACAGATGCACATACAATAAAGACATTTAAAAGCACAAAACGGTTCAAAGACGCCCGAGTTAAGTTAGGACATAAACAATACCTAGATCGCGTGTACGTTTCCTAAACTTGTGCTCGACTACTGTTGCTCTACACTGAGATCTATACGATAAGGATTTTCTAATCAAGGAAATCGCTTAATATATTTAATAAAAAAATAATTAATGCAAATAGAAAATTTTAGAGATTAAGGGATCTGAGGCTAACTTTTCTTCCTCCACTTAGGGTCTAATTAACCCTGGAAAATTTCAAAGATATCCTAGGGAAGATCGTCAGACCTTTTATGATTTTTTCTCACTAAAGGACTCATTCTTTTATTTTCTCAAAACCGGGCAGATTCGTATCCCTCTCTTCCAAGGGCTATAACTCGACTTCTAGACATCATTTAAGGGCAAATAAGACCTTTCTGGAAAGTTCAAGGAGTTCCCTACAACTTTAATTTTGATCCCAAGACATAATTCCTACCTTAATAAGTTCAAAATTAATAAAAACGAAACTATCCAGAATTGCGCTTTTCTGGCATAACAGCCATAACTCCCTCTATACTTAACGACAGTCAAAAACTCAAACTTTCTATTAAAGTTAACACCTTAGGTCACCTACTGTCCAAAAATTTTGAGTTAACTCCACTCCCACTAATTATGGTGTACCTTCGAATGCGACGTTAAAAACTGTCTCGAAAAAAAACCGCTATTGTTAATATTAAACACCAACCCAAGACCTCCCAACCTATGATTTGACTCTCTAATTCTCTACCAACACTAATCTCATCACCAACTACCCAACACCTCAGTACAATACTATGGAACTTTGCAATGTAACCCCAAAGATAATAATATTATGAATAATACCAATAACTTACACATGAAATGTCCTTATGAACTAGGGTTTTCTCTTCCACTTTTCCCACCTAATTAGAGGATCCTAAATTTATTACATTCTGGTTGTAAAACTAACTTAGAATTTAGTGTCCATAATTTTTACAGTATTAGTTTTAGAAAAGAGGTGAATAATTGTTTAAGGAAGAACTATCACATAATAGTAGTATTAGAGTTAGGATTTGGGGTACCAAAGAGGAGGAGTGGTTGCTAGTGGTGGTTGAGGGCGGTAGCGACGGCGGCAACGTCACAGGGGAAGGGTCGACGGCGACTTCTGGTGGTCCAGGGCGGCGGACGTCGGTGGTGAGTGAGGGTACGTTAGTTACTAGGTAAAACAGGGAAGAAAACCGAGCAGGAGAGAGAGAGAGAGAGAGAGAGAGAGAGAGAGTTAGGGTGGTTACCGGCGGCGGGTGTACGGAGATGGCGAGGACGACCAGGCGACGGCGGCGGTGTTGACGGTCGGCGATGGCTGCGGGAGTTGCACGTGAAACGAGAGAGATGTTGGGCTTACGAAAACAGAGCACGTTGATGGGCTCGACGTTCCCGGCGAGGACGACCCTTTTACGGTGCGGGTCGAAGTTCGTTGAGCAGGGGCGACGGCAGTAGATCCACGGTGGTGGTCTAGCAGTGGTTGGTGGTCGAGCCTGGCGGTGGTTGGTGGTCGAACAGGGGCACAAGGGGTGAGAGTTGTGCGTGGATTCTAGGTCACGAATTAGGGTTAGGGTTTAATAGAATTGTTTAGGTTAGTAATATTTAGTTTTTGGAAGGAATTGATTTAGGGAGTATCTTCACTAAATTTTGGAAGGTGATCATCTCATCTTTTGGGGTAACATTTAGAGATTTTGATTTCAAAAAAAATATTTTCTAAGAGTAATGGTAAATATCATCATTTTCGAATAATGCCGACTCAAGTAAGAAAATCTCTAATTAGTTAGTAATGAGCTATAATAAAAAAAATCGGCAGGTTAGTAAAGTTATGTAATTAAAACGATTTAATAAATTCTCCTTTCATTAATACTCATCTGCTCATGAGCTCAAGTGTCCTAGGACGATAAATTGAATTAATCTCACATGAGTCATCAAGTCAGCGAAGTAATTATCCGGTTAGAACGTCGAATAGAATTAATAAAATTTTACGGGGTTTTACATCATTCCCCTCTTAAAGGAAGTTTCGTCCTCGAAACTTAAACAACTAGGATCAACGCAAGCAGTTTAACATGCAAGAAATCTGACATGTAAGCCATCTAACACTTAAGCTTAAGAACTTCAAGGACTCACCCCTATATGACAATCGAAATGATTTTCCAGGACCTCATATCACTTCCCTCTTAAAAGAAGTTTTGTCCCGATACTTAAGACATACATGGTGTGGCGAATAAGTGGGGGTATCTAGCCCTCATCTCTTCCTCGGGTTCCTATGTCACCTCCACGGCCGCGTGGTTTGCCCATAACACCTTCACAAGTGGCACCACCTTTCTACGTAGTTGCTTCTCTTGGCGATCCAATATCTTCACCGGTTGTTCCTCATAGGTCAAGTCTTCCCGTAACTGCAGAGGTTGTGGTTCAACCACATGAGAGGGGTCGGGGACGTACTTCCTCAATTGTGACACATGGAAAACATTGTGCACCCTTGGCAGTTCCCCGGGTAATTGTAGCTTATAAGCCACTTCCCCTACACGTTCCAAGATGGGGTATGGCCCGATTTATCGTGGTGTCAACTTCCCTAACTGTCCAAAACGCATGACTCCCTTAGTCGGGGAAACTCGCAGAAATACCTGTTCCCCCACCTCAAATTCTAGGGGCCTGCATCTCTGATCGGCATAGCTCTTCTGGCGGCTCTAAGCTACTTTCATCCTATCCTGTATGGTTTGGACCTTCTGAGTGGTGGCCTGAATCAACTCAGGTCCAATGGTGAATGCCTCGTCAATGTCTTGCCAACATAAGGGGGTCCTACACTTCCTGCCGTATAAGGCTTCAAAAGGGGACAGCTCGATACTAGCGTGGTAGCTGTTGTTGTAGGAAAATTCAATTAAGATCAATTCCTCATCCCACGCATCCTTGAAGTCTAAGGCGCATGCTCGTAGCATATCCTCTAGCATCTGGATAGTCCTCTCAGTCTGACTGTCCATGGCTTGGTGAAAAGCGATGCTGAAATTTAATCTTGTCCCGAAGGCTTCCTGGAGTTTCTTCCAAAATGGTTATTGGAACCGTGTGTCACGGTCGAGATTATCGAGCTAGGTACACCATGTAGGCGCACTATTAACTATCTCCTCCAAATAGGCACGGGCTAATTGGTCTAGCGACCAAGTGTTGGCGATGGCAAGGAAGTGTGCTGATTTGGTCAATCGGTCGACTATTACCCAAACTGCATTGTGCTTCCTCCTGGTTTTGGGTAACCCTGTCATAAAATCCATCGAGATTGAGTCCCATGTCCACTCAGGGACTTCCAAGGGCTGTAGGAGTCCAGCTAGGCGTTGGTGCTCAGCCTTCACTCTCTGGCAGGTTAAGCATCTCGCCACATAGTCGGCCACTTCTTGTTTCATGTTGCTCCACTAGAAGAATTGTTTGAGGTCCTTGTACAGCTTGTTCCCACTAGGGTGTATCGAGTAAGCGGTGTCATGACCTTCGTCCAAAATTCTCCTCTTCAATTCCTCCACATTAGGCACACAAACCCTGTTGTGGAACCTCAAGGTCCCATCTTCATGAATCACGAACCCTGGTGCTTTACCCTGTAGTATGTCCTCCCTTATCTTCACGAGTTGAAGGTCAACCTCCTGTGCATTTCGAATCTCGTCCATTAAAGTGGGTCGCACTTCCATCGCATTTAGCACTGCCTTCTTCTCCTTGGTTGTCACATTGATTTCTAACCTCCTCAAGTCTTCGCATAACCCCTGTGTCAGGGTCAGCATGCAATTGACTGTAGGGTATAGGCGACGACTAAGAACATCGGCTACTACATTGGCTTTCCTAGGGTGATATTAGAAATTCACGTCGTAGTCCTTCAAAAACTCCAACCACCTTGTCTGTCTTAAGTTCAATTCCTTCTGCGAGAACAAATACTTCAAGCTTTAGTGGTCGGTGAAGATCTCACAGTACACCTCATAAAGATAGTATCTCCAAATCTTGAGGGCAAACACGACTGTGGCCAACTCCAAGTCGTGGGTGGGGTAGTTCCTCTCGTGGGTCTTAAGTTGCCTGGAGGCATAAGCAATAACCTTCCCCTCCTGCATCAAAACACAACCTAACCCATTGTGTGACGCATCGCTATAGATCACAAATCCCTCATTTCCCCGAGGTAGTGCCAAAATCGGGGCTGATGTGAGCCTCCTTTTCAATTCTTGGAAGGCTTTCTCGCAAGCCTCCGTCCACACATACTTTACAGACTTCCTGGTTAGGTTGGTCAGTGGCGTAGTAACCTTGGAGAAGTCTTGTACAAATATGCGATAATACCCTACTAAGCCCAAAAAGCTTCGCACCTCTGTTGCATTCATGGAGGTCGACCACTTAGTAATGGCCTCCACCTTTTGGGGGTCCATGGCTACTCCATCCTTAGATACCATGTGGCCTAAAAATGCCACCTGCTCTAGCCAAAACTCACACTTCTTCAACTTAGCGTACAACTCATTCTGCCTCATAGTCTCTACCACCGTCTCCAAGTGCTCTGCATGTTTCTCCCGGGTTTCTGAGTATACCAGTATGTCGTCAATAAACACCACTACAAACTTGTCCAAGTAAGGTTTAAAGACACGATTCATCAGGTCCATAAAAGCGGCTGAGGAATTTGTAAGACCAAAAGGCATCACCATGAACTCGAAATGGCCATAGCGTGTCCGGAAGGCCGTCTTAGGGATGTCTTTGTCCTTGATCCTCAACCGGTGGTAACCAGATCTGAGGTCTATCTTGGAAAATATCGATACTCCACGGAGTTGGTCGAACAGGTCATCAATGCGCGGCAAGGGGTATCGATTCTTAACTGTGATTTTGTTTATCTCTCTGTAGTCGATGCACAATCTCATGCTACCATCTTTCTTCTTCACAAACAACACAAGTGCTCCCCACGGTGAAGTGCTAGGTCGGATGTATCCCTTCTCTAATAGCTCGTCGAGTTGGGTTCTAAGCTTCTTCAATTCTATCGGCGCCATTCTGTATGGGGCCTTTGATATAGGGGCAGCTCCTGGTTCTAGATCAATATAGAAGTCTACCTCTCGTGCCGGGGGCATTCCTGGGATGTCCTCAGGAAACACATCGGAAAACTCTCTAACGATCGGGATGTTCTCCACCGAGGGCTCCTCACCTCTAGTATTTACTATGTTGCATAAGAACCCACTACACCCTTGGCCCAGCAACTTACGTGCCTTAAGAGCAGAAATCATTTTGATCCCTCGTCGCGGTCGATCACTCACGTGTACGACCTTGGTCCCGTCCAGGCCCACCAAGACCACCTGTTGCTTATGGCAGTCTATTTGGGCTTGATGTTTAGAAAGCCAATCCATGCCCAAGATGATGTCAAATTCTATCAATCCGAACTCATACAAGTCAGCTGTAAATTCTTGTCTTGCTATAATTAGAGAGAAACCCTCGAACAATCTACCACATTGAACTGAATCTCCTATAGGTAAGGCAACAGACATAGGGCTACTCTATCTAGAGGGCATCAATTTTGTCTTCTCTACTAGGCTCGGTGTAACAAAATAATGGCTAGCCCCTAAATCAAATAAAACAGTAACGTAGTATGAAAGGAGTAAGAAGGTACCGGTAACCACGTCGGCGAAATCGTCTACTTCGTCTTTCCTCATCACGTAGATCCACCCTCCGGGGTTACGGGGCACTGGGTTGGGCCGTTGCTGAGGTGGGGGGGGGGGAGGTGGCCTGGAATGGTTGGCCTGGTTCCTCGAATGGCCTCCTCGATAATGGTTCTGGTATCTAGTGTTCCTTGAGTAGCCTCCTCGGTTCTGAGCTATCGGAGGTTGGTTCCCTCATCACGTAGATCCACCCTCCGGGGTTACGGGGCACTGGGTTGGGCCGTGCTGAGGTGGGGGGGGGGGAGGTGGCCTGGAATGGTTGGCCTGGTTCCTCGAATGGCCTCCTCGATAATGGTTCTGGTATCTAGTGTTCCTTGAGTAGCCTCCTCGGTTCTGAGCTATCGGAGGTTGGTTCCCTCCGTTGTTGGTCTCCTAGTTTGCCTATCTGATGTAGGGATAGGACAATCTCTCACTAGATGTTGGGAATTGCCACACCTATAGCATCCCTTCCTGGGTGCGCTTCAACATTCTCGGGCAGTGTGACCAGGTCGGCCACAGGCATTGCAGAAGATGGTTCGTGGGGGTCCTCCATTGTGTCCACCCTGCCAATTTTTCGGGTGAGGCCTTCTACCATGGTGTTGGGGAACCGAGTTGTTACGGGGTGGCTCCTTCCTCTTCCATCCCCCCCCCCCCCGATGATCTATGTATGCCTCTCGCTCGTTGGTGACCCGCTCGACGTTGATGGCCACATCGAGCATTTCCTGGTAGGAGGTGAAGGTTCGGACTAACATACGATCTTTGTATTTGAAGTTTAAACCATCCTCAAACCGGTTCATCTTAAGCTCTTCACTTGCCACGTACATCGGTGCAAAACGGGAAAGCTCTACAAATTTCGAAGCATATTGCAGGACAGTCATGCTCCCCTGGCGCAGATCCAGAAATTCCCTCTCCTTAGCCTTCTGGAGGAACATGGGGTAGAATCAATTCTTGAGCATCTCTTTGAAGGTTTCCCACCCAAAACCGGGCTCATGCTGTCTTTCCTTGATGGTAGCCCACCATAAATCGGCTTCTCCCTAGAGGTAAAAGCTAGCATATACCACCCGTAGTCTATCGGGGCACTGTAGCACATCAAAGAGTTTCTCCATGTCACGTACCCACTCCTCAAAGATCTTGGGGTCAGCTACCCCGGTGTAGGTGGGAGGATGGAGGTTTGTCAACCTTTAGAACAGGGCGAAGTTGTCACCCCCGTTCTCTTCACTCCTCCGAGCAGTCAGTTGTTCTCTTCACTCCCAGTTGGAGCAGGGTTTCCCTCAGGGTTTTGTGATGTCGATGGCTGATTCCCTGGAAGTAGGTGTGCCATGCGCTGCCTTAGCTCTGCAGCAGTTGATATAGGCCTGCCATTTTGCTCTTCCGAGTGGAAACCGTTGCTCTACGACATCTTGGATTTCAAACAAATTGTCTTAAATTCACGTACTATGGGTTTCGACATTCATGGTTCGGTAGGGAGTTTGCTACAAAGTCATGCATTCTCACATAGAAAAGATAGCACCCTTAGCACTAATCCAACCGGTGCGTGTAAGTAGTTCGCATTAGTTGCCTTATTATGAGCATGGTCTGGCAGGTATCGCATAATTTGCTTGGCTCACATTAGTGTTTTCATGAGTTATTCCAGACCTAGGCATGGAGGTATAGCAAGATTTTCACACAAAGAATTCATAAGCAGAATTAATTTACCTCCCATGGCAATCATGGATATAAGGTCCAACTACGAAACATAGTTCACGCCATTAGTACATTAGCAGGCACAGAGTGAAGGGAAACAAAAGTAATTAGAAAGATTCCTAAAATCATGCTACTGATCATCCTCATCACTCTCGGGGGGTGGGGCTAAGCTTTCCTCGTCTGCTAACACATCTATTTCGTCGGTCGGGCCTAGCATCGACATGTGCTCCATGATTTCATCCATATTCATATTTATTATCTACCGATCACACCAATAACACCCATGAGCATCGGGTCCCGGTGGGTGGCGAAAAGCAGGGAGTAGTTGTCTAGCCCTATAGCCCCATTCCATATCGTCCTCGAGGGTCAAGAGAAAGAAGATAGAGAAGTTTCCCCCCTCCCTCAGGACGAATTAAACTGAAGGTCAAGTACTTGCTGATGTAGCAGATTGACTATTCGGAGGGCATGCGCGGACAAACTGGTTCCAGGGATCCTAGGTTGTGCGGTGTGGAAGCAAGAAACCGAATGGTCATGGTAGTGGCGAAGCTCGGCCATCCTATGAGTCACAAACGAAGATCCAAAACAATGGTACATGGAAAAGAGGTTGGAAACGTCGTTCATGGCAAATGCGGCGGTATGACGTCTACCAGATGTCGAAAAACAACAAACAAGCACTTGCAACTCAAAAAGGGACAAAGAAACAAGCACACATCTCATTGCCCCATCCTACATTCATCACTCCGAATGTAGCATCATAAGTTCTAACTAAAACCTAACAGACACTTAGGAGCTACCAGGTCATAACCTAGAGCTTTGATACCATTCTGTAACGCCCCGAAAAACCAAAACTTCAATTTAGAAAAAAAAAAAAAAAAAAAAAAAAAAAAAAAAAAAAAACTTTAAAGGGTTTTTGCTAAGGATAACCATAGTCGGACGTTACTGCCGTATCTCCGAAGAAATACCAGGCAAGAAGGTATAACTATTTCAAAATTTCCAAGTCTAAGTACTAAATTTAGAACTAGTCAACTGGATTACAACTTATTAGTTCTTATTCTTGTAGAACAACTATAAGAAAAGCTAAACCGGCCTCACACTATGCCCCCACATCTTCAACATATTCAGCACCAAAAAAACAACAACATTTTAAAGAATGAGATGAACTCAATAATGTTTACTCTTACCGTAAAACTACATTAGAAATTCATTTTCAAACATTTTTGGAAAAGGGATAACCAAAACATTTTTTTTATAATAAAGAGATCATGTTTCAACCCAATTAAAAGGCAAGAATTCTAGATATTCAAACTTTCTTTTAAATTATCATTTCTTAGCGGGCGACCTTTCAGAGGTTCGACCTTCCATGGTCAAGGTATAAATAACGAGCCATAGCGCCCCATCGCTAATGCGACCGATACTTCACTCAAAGTCTCTCCACATCGCTTCCAGCGACCGAATGTGCACATCTTACCCAGAGGAAGCAATCAAACAATTTCAACCATCAGGCACGCGCAACCTGATCTTGGGCCGATATCCCTGCAGGAACAGATCCTGGTCTCGGGGACAACACCCGTCCCGCTATTTCTTTTCTCACTCACATAATTTACCAATTTTCTTTAAACACAGTCGAATTAATAATCTCAAATCAGATTTTCAAATCCAGTTTCAAAGTATACTTGGGATTCAAACGATTAAACATGGTTTCTCTAACTTATCTCAAAATATAAATTACGAGTGCATCATAAAATTGAAATATGCAAGCAGTTTAACTCCACGTAAGGCCTCTAAACAGATCCACATACCATAAAAACATTTAAAAGCACAAAACGGTTCAAAGACGCCCGAGTGGAGTTAGGACATAAACATTACCTGGATCGCATGTACGTTTCCTAAACTTAAGCTCGACTACTGTTGCTCTACGCTCAGACCTATGTGATAAGGATTTTCTAATCAAGGAAATCACTTAATATATTTAATGAAAAAAATAATTAATGCAAATAGAAAATTTTAGAGATTAAGGGATCCGAGGCTAACTTTTCTTCCTCCACTTAGGGTCTAACTAACCCCAGGAATTTTCAAAGATATCCTAGGGAAGATCGTCAAACCTTTTATGAATTTTTCTCACTAAAGGACTCATTCTTTTATTTTCTCAAAACCGGGCAGATTCGTATCCCTCTCTTCCAAGGGCCATAACTCGACTTCGACACATCGTTTATGGGAAAATAAGACCTTTCTGGAAAGTTCAAGGAGTTCCCTAAAACTTTCATTTTGATCCCAAGACCTAATTCCCACCTTAACAAGTTCAAAATTAATAAAAACGAAAAATTGTCCAGAATTGCGCTGTTCTGGCAAAATAGTCATAATTCCCTCTATACTTAACACAAGTCAAAAATTCAAAATTTCTATTAAAGTTAACACCTTAGGTCACCTACTTTCCAAAAAATTTGAGTTAACTCCACTCACACTAATTATGGTGTACCTTCGAATGCGACGTTAAAAACTGTCCCGAAAGACACCATTATTGTTAATATTAAACACCAACCCAAGCTCTTCCCACCTATGATTTGACTCTCTAATTCTCTACCAATACTAATCTCATCACCAACTACCCAACACCTCAGTACAATACTATGGAACTTTGCAATGTAACCCCAAAGATAATAATTTAATGAATAATACCAATAACTTACACATGAAATGTCCTTATGAACTAGGGTTTTCTCTTCCTCTTTTCCCACCTAATTAGATGATCCTAAATTCATTACATTCCGGTTGTAAAACTAACTTAGAATTTAGTGTTTATAATTTTTACAAGATTAGTTTTAGAAAAGAGGTGAATAATTGTTTAAGGAAGAACTATCACATAATAGTAGTATTAGAGTTAGGATTTGGGGTACCAAAGAGGAGGAGTGGTTGCTGGTGGTGGTTGAGGGCGGTAGCGGCAGCGGCGACGTCATAGGGGAAGGGTCGACGGTGACTTGTGGTGGTCCAGGGCGGCGGATGTCGGTGGTCAGCGAGGGTACGTTATTACTAGGTAAAACAGGGAAGAAAACCGAGCAGGAGAGAGAGAGAGAGAAAGAGAGAGAGAGAGAGAGAGTTAGGGTGGTTACCGGCGGTCCTTGGGCAGCGCGGGTGTACGGAGATGGCGAGGATGGCCAGGCGACGGCGGTGGCGTCGACGGTCGGCGATGGCTGCGGTGGTTACACGTGAAACGAGAGAGATGTTGGGCTTGCAAAAACAAAGCACGTCGATGGGCTCGACGTTCCCGGCGACGATGACCTTTTTACGGTGCGGGTCGGAGTCCGGTGGGCAGGGGCGACGGCAGTAGATCAACGGTGGTCTGGTGGTGGTTGGTGGTTGAGCCTGGCAGTGGTTGGTGGTCGAACAGGGGCACGAGGGGTGAGAGTTGTGCGTGGATGCTAGGGCACGATTTAGGGTTAGGGTTTAATTTAATTGTTTAGGTTAGTAATATTTAGTTTTTGGAAGGAATATATTTAGGGAGTATCTTCACTAATTTTTGGAAGGTGATCATCTCATCTATCTTTTGGGGTGACATTTAGAGATTTTGATTTCTAAAAAAATATTTTCTAAGAGTGATGGTAAATATCATCATTTTCGAATAATGTCGACTCAAGTAAGAAAATCCCTAATTAGTTAGTAATGAGCTATAATAAAAAAAATCGGCAGGTTAGTAAAGTTATGTAATTAAAACGATTTAATAAATCTCCTTGCATTAATACTCATCTGCGCACAAGCTCAAGTGTTCTAGGACAATAAATAGAATTAATCTCACATGTGTCATTAAGTCAGCGAAGTAATTATCCGGTTAGAACATCAAATAGAATCAATTAAATTTTTCCGGGGTTTTACAAATCCGCCGAGTTTTGGATATAAGTGTCGCTTGCCATTCACACGCTTCGAAAAAAAATAAAAAGAAGAAGGAAAGCAAAATCCAAAACAAAAAAAAAGAAAGAAAAAAAAGATGCACAATTGTGTCGACAAGTGAGGAATATATTTTTGAGGTGATTTCCGATAAATGTTTCGGGATTATTATGATTGTTATGAGTGAATAAGGATCAATAAGATTGCACGAATTTGGTGAAGTATAACTCCAAGCTTGGCTTTGAGTTCCACTTATCCAAATACTTTCTGTCCCTTACCCCTAGCCTTAGCCCCGTTACAACACTTTCAAAGAACTCTTGATTGTCATTTGCATTTTGCATATCAATGGTGGAGAATCAAGATGTTTAACAACCATATGGTAGATTGTTTCTTAGGCTAGAGTATTGAGAGAACCAACCTCGAAGTCATTTTCAAAACACATGAGAGTAGTGTTTCCACATTCTCAAGAGTGAGGATTGCTCTCAACCGTCTTAGTTTCATGCTCGTACATGTGTTTTCTTGCTATATTGGTGACGGAGGGGTGATTGATTTGATCTTGATAGTGTAATTCCCCTAAATCTTTTTCGAAAATTCCCCTTTCTTGTGCCAAAATGTTTTTAATCGCTTTATGGTTGTGTTTGGTTAGGCCTAGTTGCTCGAGAGTTCTGCTAACGCTTACCTGAGGGGGTTTGTACATAGAATAGTTGAGTTTTCTTTCGTTTCGTTTCTTCTATTTTTTTGAGTCCCTAGTCCTATTTTGAGTCTTTTTTTCTTAGTTTTGAGTCTAATACTTGCTTGGGGACAAGCAAGGAGTTAGCATGGAGGAGTTTGATAAGTGTGTTATTTGCACTTATTTCTAGGTGTTTGAGAAGCATAATCATGGTAGATTTAGGCCAAAAGTGTGTTTAATCTCCCCCATTTCTCTATTTACGCTTGGTCTTTGCATTTTTAGTGTTGATTTGCATATTCAGAAGCAAAAAAAGTCGACTTTAGGAAAAAAATTGGCAAGACCAAGGGCACTACGGGCATCAACCACTGCTGATCAACCCGTGGCATGAATTTCAGGAGGAACCGACCAAAGAATCACCAGGTAGCGCCCACCATGGCCTGCCCGTGGTGACCACCACGGACCGTGGTGGCCGCTGGAGACGCGCTTTGGCGGTTATTTTCGCAGCAGATAAAAGAGGGAGAGAAAAGTAGCGCCGTTCATCAGTTATTTCCCAGTAGAAAGAGGGAGCTTCTTGAGTAATTCATCACAAATACACCTCCATTTAATTGAGAATCACTTTGAAGATTTTCAAGAATTGAATTTCGAGAGGAAACGTGCAACACTCGTGAAGACATTTCCGCCCCGGAGATCAAAAGACTCTACGGAATCTGCCTTAGAGTTTGCTTTATTCTTTTCGCGTTTCTTTCTTAGTTTCTAGAATTGATTATCATGTTTAGAACGTATTTCTTGTTTTCAATGACTATTCGTAAGTAGATTTCATTCTTTCTAGGGTTTTATAAACCGAAACTATGGTGTTTGATTAGAATGTTTTAGTTTGTGTTTGAATTCTTGAATGAATCAATAGAAGGTTGTGTTTTCATGCTTATGAGTGTTCTTAAGGCCTTGGATGCTTGTAATTCTGAGATTAACATGAGAAGTACTGAAAGGTGAATTTGGGGAATCTGACTACCAACCTGTCTACCTACGCTTACGAAAGTTGAGAAAGAAGTAGTAAACTAGGGAATCAATTAGATAACCTGACTTTTTGAGACCTTCAATTCTGTTTAACCTAAAAGGCATACAAAACTTGTTGATTAGGTTGTTTAGAATAATTCTATTTAGCATCGAAAGGGCGATAGAATTTAGAAGTTTTCGATTCTTGATTCGTTTAAGTCATTTCTTGCACACGCTTTAACCTGTCTTTCAGACCCTGTTGTTAGGTGAGTAAAACCCTAGAAGTCTTCATCCATTGAATTACCCCATACTCAACTCTTTCTGTCGACCTTAGTTTTTATTAGTTTATTAGAAATCAGCAAAAACATCAAGAACCCGATTGGCTTAGCAATTAAGTAGAGGGATAGTTCATTGCGTTACTAGACTAAGTCCCTGTGGGATCGACCTTGACGTGCTACATAGTACCCGTGCGCTTGCGGCCCTGTCAGTATGGAAAAAAATGCTACCTATTCAGACGTTGACAACTCTATAACACTCTTGAATAGGCGTTCGACACGCTCATGAAACAACCTCAACTGAGAACAATTGAATGTTAGTTCCAATGTCTCCTTGTTTAACGTTGTCACATGCAGGTGAGTTGTTCGTCTCAATGATAATCGCTTCACACGCATCGTCGGTTCCTGGTTAAAATGACATCACAATGTGTTCAACATACACATCGTTTCCCGATCGAATCATGCGTTTCATACGGTGTTTAGTCGCTTGCCAAGGTGTTCAGGTCAAAGGCCTTCCCTTTCTTTTCCTCGGCCTCCCTTTTACATTCTTAGCAATGCATAAGCCGTTATTGCCTTCAACCGCTTGTTCACCATCAAGGCCCGCATTCGCCGATATCCGTTCCTCCATCCATTCAATTACAAATTGTGGAATCGCCAAACCTAGTACAACACATACAGGTACCTAGGCCGACATTGTGTTGCAATTGGGTTCAACAGAACGGTCTTCAGAACTAAGGTTGTGAATGTGGCTAATAGCCTCCTCTTGCGAGGACCCACCAGCTCCGCTTTCTTCCCGTGTATCCCCTTCGTCGTCATTGAAGCATGTTTGGGTGCGCACTCCATTCAAGACATTATTCTTGCCCTCATCTCTTTTTGGGGAGCGGGATAGTGCATTTCCTATTGCAACCTTAGTAAACATTCAAAATGTGTCATCCGGGGAAGGTGGAGATTGGCTTCTAGCATTGATACCTTCATACGGGGAAAGTGTTTTTGCCTTGCCAAAATGAACGCTGATCTTCAAGTCCAAATACTTAGCCTTCCAGTACTCACTCCTCCCCTTCAACCACATTTTTTCTCTTGCAATTCACATATTTCTTTCTCAAGGCTTTGTAGTCGTACAACTATCAGCTCACCTCCCTTCATGAAGTAAAAGTATACACCGCTTAAAATAATAATAACTAAAAGCTGTAAATACGCTAGAAAGTTTATTGTAAATTATCCAATATAAAACGTCACATAACTGTACAATTAAGTGTAGTAGTATTCCCCTTTCTCAGCTGACAAAAACAACTGTACAATGCATCACGCATCAAGTAGACAATACTTGCCCATCCTCCACATATTTGTTGTACCCTGGAGTACTCGTCATCACTTGAACAACATCATTGCACCTGTCCTCCGACCTGGTCACCACGACCTTCTTCAGCTGCGATGGATACAAACTCAACGTCATTTTAGTTCCATTCCACTAAATTATGTTGTTAAGAATGAATCATATAGTACAGACCTCGCTTTCAACCTTGTTAATAGGGCATAAAAATCCACCCTATATGGGATCTCCACCATTATCCCAACTTGAAAGCCTGAGGAACCAGTGCAGATCAAACCTCTCCAGCTTTGATGTATCCTCAAAGAACCATACCTAACATTAAATACCAAGTTATTGTGATAACAAAACACACATCTCCATCCAATACGAAACTGCAAAACATCTGTCAAAGTACCTGTATTAGCTGAGCAACCCCACAAATATGCCCTTCCTCTTGGCCCCTCATATACTTCTGTTGTGCTTCGGTGATTGAAGCAACCATGAACTCCCATACAACCTTCGACTAGTTGTAGTCCCCCATTGTATCGACACTCTCGCGTACTTCGCAAGACCCCAACATGCTCCCCCCAGAGATCTTGGAAATAGCAGCGCACTGATTACGAACCAACAGTACAACTGGATCCACATGGTCAAGTTTGCCTCTTGTTTGTTGTCTTTCAAGAGTTGCATCATTGCTTAGATGTAGTTTTTGTACGCCCTTCAACGTACTTCTTACCTCTCAATCTTTTTGCTATTCTTTTTTCCATGTTTAGACTGCATAACACCACCTCTACCACCTCCAACATCACAGGCAACTGCTTCTCTAACCATCTTCGCTAGATCGTTGGTTGGTCCTCATCGACAAACCCCAGCTTCTTCCCTGAGCATGTCAAGACAGTAAGAATACACACATCATACACTGAAAATGGAACAAACGTTCTCCTCAATCGAAAACCTTTCCATTTGGGCACCCATGAGCGAACCAAAGCACAATTAAGTTTCTTATTCAATTCAGTCTTATTATACTTAAGGAAGATCCAAAAAACATGTTCATTTAACTGTTGTCTTCTGATAAGGCTCCAACTGCCCGTTCACTTCACAAACTTTCTACAGGTAACTCTTCCCTCTAACATTCCACTCCACCTTGCCCCTGCCTACATCCTCATGTACACTGCTGCCAGCACGTTGTCGCTTCGTACAACGCCCCTCCAATTCTAATTCATCAAACCCATCTAGTCTTAAATTCTCGTGGTCCACTAATTGTTCGGATACAAGTGAAATCTCTCTATCACCCACCTCTATCTCACTCGACTTAGCAGCGTACTCACTGCCACTTATGTCACACAAAAACTCTCCCTTGACTAGGTCCAGCCTATCAAGATTACCCTCACTTGGGTTGTACTTTGATGTTGAGCTACTTTATACTGTTGTTGCCTGCATGCACATACATAATACCATTCACACTTATGGTAATGACATTGCAACATTAAGCAACCAAAACTGTTATTATTCAACAGGTCAAGCACCGACGAATTCCATTAGAAAAACAACAGAAAATTACCCACCACTAAACCAGGACAAGTTCCCCTCCAATCTATTAAACAAAATAAGAAACCCCCAACCATTTCCAGATCAACTGCAAACATAATTGCATATAAAATTAGTGTAATTACATTTTGTTAAACTCGAAAACCTAAATGCGACCACTTTAACCCTAAAGCATGTACAAGTCTAAAAAAAACCTAAATTTAACTCAAATAGTTACAAAGTATTGGATCAACCTCACTCTAACGTGTCCTCGGTGCCATGGTAAGTTCCTCAAATTTCCCTCCTCAACGAACAATAGACTTACCTTCAATGGATTGTATGCGTTCTAGTTCAATGGCTACTCCAATCGGCTCCACCGTCAGGTCTTGACCACCAATTTCGATTCAAGGTTAGTTACCGTCGTCATTTGTCTTAACTTCTTTCTCTCTATTCGATTGCCACGGCCATTTGCAGTTCATCGCATGAATTCGTCGTATCATATTCTATTCGATTTCCACAGTATTTTCAAATTATAAGTTTGTCGTATCATATTCTATTCGATTTCTGCAGTATTTTCCTATGTTGTCAGAATCGGACCGGTCATCGAACCGGTTAACTCAGTGGGTCAATGGTTCAACTGATCGGACCGGTTTGACCGGATTAGACCGGTTGACCTGGGGTGATGGTTGAACTGGTCAAAACCGGCACAAACCGGTCTTGAGTAGGAAAAAAAATTTAATATACTTCCTAAAAAAAACCCCAACAATACAAAAAATTAATTATATAACATTATAAAGTTAACTTGATATCAAATTAGGTTTTGAAGTGATATTACTAATTATAAAACAAGTGAATCAATTAGGTCAATAAAAAAAGGGACCGATGAACTAATAATAATAATAATAATAATAATAATAATAATAACAATAATAATAAATTACCAAGATTAATAAGCAAACTAGTTAAAGAAATTAGTAAAAATAACAAGCAAGCAAAAGTAGGGGAACACGAAGGATACCAATATCCACACTTTAATGCCCCCATTTACTTCTTCCATCCATGTTCACTGAATCAACAAACCACCACCACTTTATCTTCAATATGTATTATATGCTCCTGGAGCATGTGCTCCGAATCCTACGTGGCATATAACATTATTCATCCATAAAAGAGTCTTTGTTCACTCATAACCAGATAAGATAGTTCAATACATATGTTGAGATTGTTCACCCTGTATATCGATATTATTCACTAGATATGTTGAGATTATTTACTAAATATGTTACAATTGTTCATCATGTAACTAGTGGTTGTTCATTGAAAATATTTTCATTGTTCACCATGTCATTATTTACTAATTCATTGTTTAGCCATTCACTCCTGCAAGTTCAAGTACATGTTATTCGATAAGTTCTAATGATAAAAATTTTGTCACATGATTATATATTATAAATTGATTTCATGAGTAAACGATCTTAATCTTTCAAGTGAGTAAACAAGTTATGATGAACAATCTAAATTTTTCTTAGAGTAAACTATGTGGAACAAGTTTAATAAACAATATAGTTGAAGTAAATGAACAACGCAGTTGAAGTAAATGAACAATGCAGTTGAAGTGAGTGAACAATCCAACTCATTTTAGTGAACATCATATGGTGAATAATGATGTTATTTTCAGTGAACACTTCAGTTTAACTGACGCTGGTAACCGACAAGTAGTTACTAATTTTTTTTAAAAAAAAAAAATCTGACATGGCTGCCATGTCATCTCCTGGAGCACATACTCCAGGAGCATACAATAATTTGCTCTTTATCTTCCCACCTGGTAATTACCCTCGTAACTGTCTCCCTTCAAAACCTCACCACTAGCATCTCTCTCTCTTCTCTCTCTCTCTCTGTTTTCGGTTAACAATCGGTCCCCATCTTTCCAAAAACTAATCTCTCTGATTTCCAGATCAACCACAAAAAAAAAGAAAGAGAATAGATCATCATTTATCACTAGCATCGTCAAACCCAACCCAGAATCCTTCTCTAGTTGCTGCTATGGTGGAAGGAGGAGGCAAGGTGATGGAGACCTGAGACTTGAGAGCAGCAGAGACTGTGAGAGGAGCAGCGAAAAGGCCAAGGCAAGAACTAGGGCTTGGATAGGGGAAAAAAAAAAAAAAAAAACCCAAGATTTCTGTATCAAACATGAAAATCCGGTTTGACCGTGGTTTACCCGGTTTATCCGGTTTTTCCGATTTTTTTACGGTTTAATCACTATGACGGGTAGACATAGAACCGGGCCGGTTGAGTAGCTGGTTCACGGTCAGACCTGTTGGACCGTCCGGTCTGGTTTACTCTATCAGACAGTGATTGCAATTTTGTATCATCAAAATGTTGTAGAGCAGTTTTGGTCTCTGAGCTTAAAAAATTCTCATCCAAAGTAAAACTCTTATTGGTATAGATCAGCATAACACAATCAAGAAGAATAATGTATGTTGAAGCCAGCAATAACTCAACATAGACTTTATTCACTACAATCACAATTAACAATATAGAGGACATAAGGTTATACAAACTACCTTAGCAGTGCCAAAAAACTTGTACAAAAACCAGACCATAAAAGTATTAATTAAATAGGGAAGAACTATAGCAGTCATCAATATTTACCAATCACTGAGAGCTGTAACACCAAACAGTGAAGGAAAGGGTACTTATTTTAATTAATATTATCCAAGACACCCAGGGCATAGGCAGGCTGTCGCTCCTGCTGAGGCCTCAGTCATGATGCTGGTGACTGTGCCGACGATCTTGCCAGGCTGTAAGTGCTGAACCGGTGACAGTGACAGAGTGTTTTGCTAAGTCAGCACTTTTCTTCAGCCCAACCCATAGAGTCCAGAAGAATCCAATCCAACCTGGTTTGTACCAATCAAGATGAAGTAAGTGGACCACAATCAAGGAAGGATAATCGTCAAACCCAAAAATTGCAAGGAATATGCTACTTCAATTGCTTGGCTAATCTCAAGCTATATTTTGGATTTCTTTCATTGCCCTCCGTTCAATCAGGCATTCAGGCTGTCCCACGAATTTGGGAAAGGAAATTTGTCACAATTGAAATTCCTGACGGAAAACCAAATCAGGATCATCCTTCCCTACAAAATTCATGTTAAATTTGGTTACCATTGCATATGCCAACATACAAGAGTGGAATAGAGCCATTTCACCCCTGAAACATTGAAAAGGTGGCCAAATGACATGTGAGGCAATTCAAAACACCCTTCTCATCTTATGCCTTTTATTTCCTGTTGACCATATGATGGAGGACCGAACATTTATTTTAGGAAGAGATTTAGGAATAATAATAATAATTAGATATTTTGTATGATTTAGTTTCCTATTCTTATTAGGAATATTATAGTTTCCTAAGTTGTTACGAATATTATTCTAGTTCCTTTTTCTATTAGGTTTAGTATTCAGCGGGTTATTTACCTATAAATAAGGGCTTTGCTAGCCTTTGTGAATCACATTGTGTGCCTGTTTGGCCTAATTTTTTTTTAAAAAAAAATTGTTTTTGCTTCTTAAAAACAGTTTGTACGAAAGCTATTTTTGGAGAAGTATTGAAGTGTTTGGTCTAACTTATGACATAAGTGATTTTATCAAAGTAGAGTGTTTGACCTAGCTTCTGCATTTGGAGCTGTTTTTGGCAAAAACTTTTTTTAAAAAACAATTATTAGTTTCTAAAAAAATCATTGTTTGGCCTAGTATATGCTTTTTAACCCCAAAAAACACTCTTAAAAGTTAGCTCAAACAAGCACTACATTGCCACTCTATTTCTCCCAAAACCCCCGAGTCAATTGTGCTAAACCAGCCCCAGAATGCTTCGAATTGTTACGCCCTGATATTGTGAGACCCTAGATCGCGGAATCTGGGCGCGCTGCCGTGCTGTACTTGCTGTTTGGTGGTACTACCTACTGCCAAGAACTCCATAGAAGGTCGACCAGGCGTTTTCGGTGCTCACCTGCCGTTGCCGGAGACTCTAGTTGATGGAGTTGTCAGCAGTGTTATTGCCCGTTGGTGCTGCTGTGGCTGTTGGGTCGTAATGCTACTGCTACTGCTGGGTTCTTCTCTCTGACGGTGATGCTTGGTACTGTAGTAAAAAAGATGCCTAGTTGGCTGTGTTTTCTCACTTCACCAAGTACATATCTTTGGTATTTCGTAATTTGTCAAATTCTTGATTTTAGCCTACTTGATAGTTAGGCAGTTGCTAATTGAGTTTGCCTGGAACCTTAATTTGTTTTCTGTTTTCAAAAATTAAAAAAGAAATCAGGACAATTAGGATAATTGAGTAGTTGCCTTGGTTGCTTTGCTTTCTCGTGTGCATTAGTAGTAGTTTTACTTGAACTTACTTAGTATGTTCCTTGTTACATATTGGGGGGAAAACAAAAGAAATACTTTAGCCTTATATGCCTATCAATAGAGCAATGGCATCATTAGAAGAGAGAGTTCAAGAACTTGAGACAAGAGTTGGAGCTTGGGATAGCAAACTATATGAAAAGACGCAAGATTTAAAAAAGGGGTTGAAAGATGAACTTCTAGAAATTGTCAACAGAATTACGTCAAGGATAGATGCCTCTCAAACAGAATTCTGTACCGCCAAAGTCAAATCAAAGATCGAGAAAGTAACACGACGAACTTCCAACACTCTTTAGGTGGCGTCCATTGTAATGTCACTAAATTAGAACAAAGGTTGGACTCTCATATGTCGAAGTGTGTTCTTGATAATAACGTGGTAAAACCTTCCTACACAAATAAGCAATTACAAGATGCCCTGACCTTAAAGCGAGCCATCATGGGGGAGCCTAGTGGAGATCCCACCTCATATAGACCTATTCAGCATCACAATCATGGTAAACGTAACTCGGAGGATATAAGTCACTATTGTGATGATTCTAACAGGTTGCATTGTCACCGCCACAGAGATAGGAACCATGCCCACACCCTTTGGCATTTTTCACCTATGCCTAGTTATGATCCTCATAGGAACTACAAGCATGATGACCCTTATGATGTTATGTGTAAAGCCAAGGTTGATGTGCCTGAATTTGATGGTCGACATGAGCCTAATGTGTTCACTGACTAGATAGATCATCTAGAGAACTACTACGAATTTTTTGTCATGATTGACATTGCTAGAATTCACTTCACCAAGATGAAACTTGTTTAGTCTGCTATATTAGCAAAGTGTTGAAAGAGAGATTATACACTTGCATGAACCCCCCACAATCATGTGGGAAGTGATGAATGGTAAGCTAAAACCAAAGTATTTACTAACATTCCATAAGTAACAAATGATGAATGAGTGGTTAAACCTGAGACAATCCACTAGTGTGTCTGATTATTGTGCTCATTTTGGAGATGAAGCTTAGGTGTGCCACTAGAGAAGAACTATGGGTCACTGTGACAAAGTTTATTAATGGGCTAAATGATATCATTAAGGGCGATATGAGTTTACATCAACCTAAGTCCCCGACAGAGGCCTACCAGAAGGCTTTAGAAATTGAGATATAAAAGAAGCCTTCCCGCCACTATAGGTGGACTTCCTAAGCCGAGGAGTCTTAATCCCTCTAAGCCTAACATCATTGAGAAGACATCCTTCCATAGAGGCACCTCCCATGAAAATCAGTTGCCTAAGCCCAATAGCCAACCCACTCTGCCAGCTAATTTCACCTAAGAGCAGCTCATCCTCTTTTCCTTCAACATCATCTATTGTGTGTCATAAGTGTCATGAGAAAGGGCATCATGCCTCTCGTGGTTCTAACTTCTAATCGTGGCCTAACCAAAGGAGGCCAAACTATTGATGATGACAAAGTGGTGTATCCTATAGCGGGAGATGCCACCACTCAAAGGAACAAAGAGAAGAGGGTCACTTGATTGCTATACGATGTCTTCTTCCTTCAACCCATCCTGACACGTGGAAACGAACTGCGATTTTTGAAACTAAAATACAATGTGCTGGTAAGATTCTTCGCCTAGTGATTGATAATGGTAGTTCTACAAATGTAATTTCTAAATCTATTGTGAGACTTCTGAACCTGAAGCCCATTCCCTACACTCCTATTACATTGCTTGGGTTGACAAGACTTTTTTGACTATTACTGACAAATGTGAAGTCCCTCTCCAGTTCAGTGCATATTCTAATACTGCTTGGTATAATGTCTTGCCTATGGATGTCGGTTACATACTTTTGAGTCGCCCTTGGATGTATGATAAAGATGCCACCAACTTTGGATAGGAAAACATATATGAGTTCAAGCACGAGGGGAAGAATAGGTGAGCACTTACTCCTCCCATGTATCATAATGAGCTTAAAGATTGCAAGACAAGAGTAACTCAGTTTAAGATAGAACCTTTAAGATTGTAGTTTCTAGGTGGACAAAGTGTTGTGACAATGCCCCATTATCAGACTCCATTTGAATGAGCATGGAGTTGTTCCTCGACCTCCTCTTGATTAAGTGTCATGGGCCTCAAGGCCTATTGATTCTCAGTGTGTTGAATTTGCTGAATCTTTTGCTAAACATAATCATGATGTGCATGCCGATGTTCAACAGAAAATTGCATCAAAGTAATGAAAATTATAAACTGGCTCCTATTGTGCATCTTAGGAAGATGGAGTTTAATAAAGGAGATTTTGTGATAGTCTAAATTCGTCCTAAACGATTTCCTAAACACTCTTTTAAAAAGCTCTTTGCTAGAATGCCTGATCCTTATCGAATTTTAAAACATCTTGGTTCCAATGCTTACTTGCTTGCTCACCTCCTGAATTGTCAACTGTTGAGGATTTGACACATTTTTGAGGTACTTTTAAGCCTCCTACATTTTCTACAAGTCTCACAGTTGGTTCTACTACTTCTTCTGTTTCTGTGCCTTGCTTACCTACAGTTGTCCCCTCGCTTGTTAATGTGGTTGAAAACATTTTTGATGATGAGGTTGTAAGTACGACTTCTTGTGGCTTTCAATGCTACCTGGTTCGTTGAAAAGGTCGCCCATCTTTTGATAATTCTTGGGTTTCCTAAAGATGATCTCCGATGTGTTGCACTTGCGCCACTAGATGAGTATTCACAAGAAAACTCTGCGAGGGCGAGTTTTTTCAAGCCGGGGAGAAATGATGGAGAACTAAAGACTTATTTTAGGAAGGATATAGGAATAATAATTACATATTTTACATGTTTTAGTTTCCTATTTTCATTAGGAGTATTATAGTTTCCTAAGTTGTTTAGGAATATTATTCTAGTTCCCATTTTCTGTTAGGTTTAGTATTAGGCAGCTTGTTTACCTACAAATAAGAGCTTCACTAACCTTTATGAATCACACTACATTGACATTGAATATTGAATTTTACGAATTCCTATTGATTATGCACGAGGATGCGCTCTTTTTGAATGTAGCATGGGGATGTTGAATTCTTCTCTTGAATTCAGTACGAGGACATTGAATTCTTATCTTTGGCCTTTATTTATTTCCAGTACTCTTTCGCCCTCTACCCGACCTTAAAAACTTCAGCCCAAAAGAAGATCACCAAATGAAAATATAATGGTCCTAAACATGTACAACCGAAAGAGAACTGATGCAGATTTCATCAGAAAGCTAGCAATTTACCAAGAAATCCTACCTCTCTCGAACCCCAAAGGCAAGGGAAAAGGAAAAACAAGGAGAGGCAGTTCTATAATGATCTTATAAAAATTACCATATTTTGAGGCAAGGCCCTTATGACACTCATAACAGAAGTCTACTGATAACTACAAAATAGTTCTATTTTGTTTTCCTTTCTAACACCACTGATAAGTGCGACACTCGTACATGACCTACTACTACTGCTGGAATTCACTTCTATGTGCCAATAAACATATTGTGAAAATCCCATATATAGAAATTTAGTTGATCAAGATGCACAAACCACATAGGATATGCAGCCATATGGCTTGCCTTAGCTGCACCTTCCAACTATTGTTTCACTCTGAGATAACTCTGAAAACCGGCTATAAGTGTACCTTTTCAAACAGTTTGGTTATTCAATTATTTATGCCCTACTTCATGTTTCTCATAGTTTATCTTACCTTCTATTTTGTAAAGATACCATCTTATGTGGATTTAATAGGAAATGAGGATTTAGTATTGGTTTATCAGAAAGTCTAAACCAATTAAGATGCTAGCTTGATTGCCATCTTTGTAATACAAGTAAAGCTTAGGTAAATATGTACTCCTGTTTACTTGACATGGAGAATTGGAAAACCAATCCAGCCAAACTGTAGAAGGCTTCTAATGATTAGGGAGATAATTGTCAAGGATATCCTCTGGAAAATGCAAAACAGATAGGCAATTTAACTGTAAAGCACCAACGCCTTCAGAAACGCTGGGAGCTGGACAGGAAGCGTCAAATTAGAGGCCTGGAGATAAGGGTATCTGATAGAGAACGGGAAATAAATTAAAAGCTAAAGATACGAATTCAACATCCCCGTGTTGAATTCAAGAGGAGAATTCAGCATCCCCGTGTTGAATTCAGGAAAAGATTAGCATCCCCGTGCATAATCAGTAAGAATTGTACGTATTCAATATCGATGTAATGTCCTTCATAAAGGCTAGCAAAGCCCTTATTTATTGATAAACAACCCGCCTAATACTAAACCTAATAGAATTAGGAAACTAGAATAACAATCCTAAACAACATAGGAAACTATAATATTCCTAATGTGAATAGGAAACTAAAATATATAAAATATCTAATTATTATTCCTAAATATATTAATATGTATCTCTATCATTCTCCCCGGCTTGAAAGAAACGTTCCTCCGGAGCGTTTGCATAACGAAATGTAGCCCACGGAATCAAGAGCACAACATCCAACGTCAGCTGGAACCCAGAATGATCAGGTGGACGACCGGTCCACAAAACCAAGAAGTGTGGAAAACTCCGAACAATGTGAACAATCTTATTGGCAAGAGGGCGGCCAATATCAACTGCAGAGATCACGACGACACTGAGCTCAACAAGCGGTACTATGGGTACCAAAGCGGAAGAAGTCACAAACTCGCCTACAAAACTCGCAAACAGGGAAGGTGCAAAAGTACCTCAGCAAAATGTCAAATCCTCGACAGTGAAGATAGGATTAAAAGATAAATCAGGAGGGAAGTCAAGTAAGTAATTATTGGATCCAAAGTGATTTGCAATCCAAAAGAACTGAGCAAAATGCAATTGAAAAGAATGTTTTGGAAGTCGTTCAGGACAGCTTTGGATTATCACATAATCGACTCCGTTAAACTCTAACTTCCCACGAAGCACATTAACAGCAAGTTTATAATTGTCAGTACTCGGTGCAATTTTCTGTTGAACATCGGCATGCAAATCATGAATGTGTTTAGTGCAAAATTCAGCATGCCACGAATCAATAGGCGATGACACTAAATCAAGAGGAATTCTAGGAACAACATCATGCACAACTTCAACATCATTGTATCCACTTAGAAACTGCAATCTTAGGGGTTGTTTCTTAGTCAAAGTGACTCTTTCCTTACGATCTCTAAGCTCATTAGGAGTTGTGGGGCGCATAGGAGCTAGCTTAATCTTCTTCCCCTCATGCTTAAACTCATATATGTTTTCCTGTCCAAAGTTGGTTGCATCTTTATCATAAATCCAAGGGCGGCATAAAAGTATGTGAGCAACATCCATAGGCAAGACATTACACCAGACAGTATCAGAATATGCACCAGGACTTCACACTTTTCAAAGATGACTTGTCGATCCAAGCAACTGTGAGAGGAGTGGGATATGGTATGGGTCGAAGTCCTAGGAGTCTCACCGCAGACTTAGAAATCACATTCATAGAACTACCACTATCGATCACTACGCGAAGAATCTTACCAGCACATTGTGTCTTAGTCTCAAAAATCGCAGTTCGTTTCCACAAGCCAGGATGGGTTGAAGTAAGAAGACAATGCATAACAATCAGATGACCCTCTTCCTCCCTGTCACTCTCTGTATCGGTATCTCCCTCCACAGGATAGACAGTTTCATCTATACCCCCAGTATCATCAATAGGTTGGCCTCCTATGGTAAGAGCATGAGTAGGACAACGAGAGGCAGGATGTCCTTTCGCATGGCACTTATGGCACACAATATGTGATAATGGAAAAGAGGATGGACCACTCTCAGCTGAATTAGTTGGATGAGGGGATCGACTATTGGGCTTAGGCAATTGATGTTCGTGGGTGGTGCCTTTATGGAAGGATGGCTTGTTAATGGTGTCAGGCTTAGAGGGAGAAGACTCCCCTGCTTGGGAAGTCCACCTATGGGGGTAGGAAGGCTTCTTGTATTTCTCAATTTCTAAAGCTTTTTGGTAGGCCTCTATTAAGGACTCAGGTTGGTGCAGACTGACATCACCCCTAATATTATCATTAAGCCCATTAATAAACCTTGTCACAGTGACCCATGGTTCTTCTCTAGTGGCACACCTAAGTTGCATCTCCTCAAATTGGGAATAGTAGTCCGACACACTAGTGGTTATAAAATATCTAATTATTATTCCTAAATATATAAAATATATAAAATATCTAATTATTATTCCTAAATATATTAATATGTATCTCTATCAGTATCCCTCAAGTACTCAACAACTAGGGCATCAAAGAAGCATACCTGTAACTACGATCGCAGTAATAACTGCTGATATTGTCACAGAAGAGATGACAAAAGCAGCAATTGATAACACCCCAATGTAGATGACTGCTGTGGAGGCAAAGAACATAGCCAAGAAGCCACCAGTAGCAGCCAAAGATATGAAAAGTGATACAATGACTGCATTGATAGTCGCAGCTGCCAAAAATAGCAAGAAGACTAGGATTCCGGTCAAGGTCAGCAAAGTAATTGTCCCCACCTGTACAAAGAATAAGGCATACAATCAAAAAGAATTTCCCAAGTAGCTGGAGCACTAATCAAATACAAAGCATCCTTTATATAATCAGACAGTACACCGAAAGCATCTGCAAACTAGAGAGCACATGCACAGGTCTGTTATCTCTAGATCCAATACAATAAAGTTATGACATTCTAGAAAATAACATATTTATTGTTAGGCATGGTATACTGCAAACATGTTAACAGTGCAGGGATGAAGTAAACACCATATGTAGGCTTTCACAAAAGAACCACTAAATTAAGAGTCCACATAAATTGCAAATAGCTGCACTAGGGTAGCTCAATGAGTTCATTAACAGCAGCAAATGTGAGACTTGGATACACAAAAATCAAACCCCAAAAAAAAAAAAAAAAAAAAAAAGCTCCTAACAATAACTAAAACTCAATGCCCCAAATTTCCAGCAACTTAGTCCAAAGACAAACTCTACATATGAACAAGTTTCCACTTTCCACAGATAATGACATTGGTAATTCCAAAGGAACATGCAATTTCCCATGGACAATGTTTACTGCTGTCAAAGCCTAAAAGCTAATGACATCACAAGCAACCTTCAAAAGATTTATTTTATCACAGAGAAGTGCTAATTTGCTCTCATTAGTATCATATGGAAATCAGATATGAAGGACGATGCAAAGGTATCGATTCTCATTTGAATGAAGTACCCCACATATTTGAAAGGTATGGATACTGTGATACCCAAAATTACATAATGCTTATGCCTACACTAACATGCAGATGGTAGATAGAATAATAATACTTAAAAAGTAACAATTCCCACACTTAAAGCAAGGACTTTCGGAATAACTTTCATCCCCATTACCTGGGAAAGTCGGAACTATGATATTCATAAACCTATGTTAAACCCAGGAGCACAACATGGGAATTTACCTTGGCACCACTTCACCAACAGGTTGTGGACCATCTTACCACAAAACACTGAAAGACCAAGATGGAAATCCTTTGCTAAGGAATTTTCCTTAGTACACTGTTAATTATCAAATTTGGGTGATATTATACAACCTATTTCCCATTCTCATGATAAGTAGCATACTGTACAACATTGAAGATGGCATTTCCCAATCATCAATAACTCTTCGATGTAATCCAGCAACCTCCGATGGATCAAAATTATTGGCATTGATGCATGTGTTGGATTAAACTACTAATTCTCCACAAAAAAAAAAAAGAAAAAGAGTAGAACTCACCTATTCAAAATACCCTAAATTCAAGTAAAATATGAAACGAAGCTCGATCATCCAGTCAATCCCCAGCCAAAAACAAAACTAAAACCAAAACCATGATTACAAAAAAAAAACGAAAAGAAAGAAAAGCAAGACTTACAGAGATAACAAGGAGCAGGCGAAGAGGGGTACCGCGACGAGCCCACTTGAGGAGCTTCAACCCAGAAGTTCTAGAAGCTTCTGGAAGGCGAGGCAGGTGGTCTCTGAAAGAAACTCTGATTCTATGCAACAAGGACGTAGAAGCTAAGCCGGTGTTAGGATCAGAGAAGAAGATCGAAAACAGAAGGCTAGAAACGACAGCGTATAAGCTCTCAGACTCGGTTTTTCCGCCATAATCTTTTTTGACGTGATTAGTAGAACGGTAGTTGTTGTCTTGTTTATCTTCTTCTTCTGCTCTTCTTTCCTTCACTGTTGGCTCACCGTCGGCGTTGTCTTCTTCTTGGTTCAGCGTTGGCTCATCTTTGATTTTGGTGGATTGATCGGAGTCAGATTGAGCATCCCCCATGATATGTTGATCAATCTGAGATTTGTTTGAGATGGGTCGTGTGGACGTGAAAACAGAAACAGAAACAGATACAGAAGCAGAAGCAGAAACAGATGCGATTAGATGGTTGGTGGGGGGGTTGGAGTTAAATCGAAGAAGGAATTGGGTTTAGAGATGAAATCATGAATGAGGAGTCACAATCAGATTCAGAGGGGGGCTTTCAATTGAATGACAAAGTGGTTACTCCCTTTGATTCACTCACTGTCCATTAGATATTTATTAAGGAATCAATCAGGCATCGTGATTCATGAATAATCATGATACCACGTTTTTGTATCTCCCTCCAACACTTGGACATGCCTTAAATATCAAAGTATTTTACGCCATTTTATTAGAGCATTGTTTTCCCATGTGACACTCTAAAGTGTGAACCAAGACTTTAAAAACAAGATCCAATGAGACCACTTTTTTTCTTCCATTTCACATAAAGTTACTCTTCAATATTGTATTTATTCATTTTTTCTTTTTTTTCTCAAATATATATTGGGAGTTGTTGAGAGTGCTCGAATTAAATTGTCACTAAACTTGGCTGAAATATCAAAAATTCCACCCAAAAACTTTTTTGTTCCAAACTACCCCCAAACATGTTATTTTGAACTAAATTGCCACTGTGACTTGTTGTCACCTGTTTCACCAAGGTTAACTGTTAAAATAAATTCAAACTTAATCCTAAACTTAATGACACATGATTAATTGTGTAGAGGTGTTTAAATGATTGGTCCCCCTTCTATTCTCTTCACTCCCTCCATTTCAACATTCCCAGACGTTATTGTAGCAAGGCTCTACAAAAAAAAAAAAAAAAAAAAAAAAAAACTTTAGGCGACATGGACGGGTAGACTGGGTGGTCAACATTGAAAGGCAAGGGGGACGTTGCAGACGACGAACATTCTGAGAACTAAGGTGAGTGGTAAAGTTATGTGTTGCCAAAAAATTGAAATCTTTTTTTTTTTTTGGTTTGTTTGGTTCAAGAAAATGGCAGGGGTTGAATCGTTTGTTAATGTTATAAAGTTGAAGAATTTTGCATAATTTCAATGTTGTTGTTTGGTGTTGATGTTTTTGGGTTGGGGTTTTTAGGGTTTAGGTTCTCAAAAAAGACTGAATTTTGAATGTGGTTTTTTCTGATATTGCTTTGTTACTGAACGTTGTGTTTGGTAATGTTGTTGTCTTTGTCAATCAGAATGGGGAAGTTGCATATATTCCATGGTGGGGAGTTTGTCCATGAGGGTTATTTGATGTACTGTAGGAGTGAGTTCTCTGAGGTTGATGTTGACCCTGATCTTTAGAGTGTGGATAATTTAGTTGGGATTGTGATTGGGTTGGGATATACAAAAGGGAAGATTGCCAAAAGAAAAAAAAAATTAGTCAACCTGGATGGCCATTTGAGAAAAGCTTAGTTGCTTTGGAGGAAGATGATCAAGGGAGTTGAGTGCATTATTAACCATTTCTCAATTTGTGAGGGTTTATGTGGAGCATACTGTGGCTGATGATGATGGTGGTATTGGTTGTGACAATGGTGGCGTAGAGAAGTATGATGGTGGTATTGGTTGTGGCAATGATGGAATTAAGGGAGACAACTTAGAGGACCCTAAATACTTTGATGGTGAGGAGGTTGAGGCGGATGTTGGGGCTGAGGGAGACACTAATATAGAGAATTTATCTTATGTAGAAGATGAGGAATTTGAGTTGATTATGAAGAAGAAGCACAAGATGATTCAAAATATCATTGATGAGAAGAAAGCAATGGTGGATAAAGGGATGGTCAATGGTGATGAAGAGGCAGAGGAGGAAGAACTTAAGGGTGGGGTTATGCCAGAAGAGAAGTATAATGACTCTGACTATGCAAGTAGTTCAGACACTGAATTTGATGGTGAGAATGAGGGAAATAAGAGAAGGAGAAGGAGAAAGAGAAAGAAGAAGGATCATTATCCTAAATACAACCCTGGCATTCCTTAGAGTCTAATATGTGGGATGTCATTTCCATTAAAGCAAGACTTAGTGAAAGCAGTCACCAACTACAAGGTCGTGGGAGGGTACCATCTGAGAGTTAGTAAGAGTGACAATAGGTATCAACTTCAATGCAAAGTTGAGGGTTGTCAATGGAGGTTGTGGTCATCTAAAGTAGGTATGTAGGGAAGAGACCTTCATGATAAAAACTCTTAACAAACAACATACATGTGTCCCCTACAACTTTCAGGCAGGGTAGAGGACCATGATTGTTACTTGGATGGCTGAACATTATAGGAATCTGTTCAGGATTAATCCATTGCTTAGGGCTAGAGACTTGCAGGAGGTTGTGAGGGTAGATTAAAGTAACCCTGTCAATGTGTGCTAGGTCTAGGAGAAAAGCTTTGGCATCCATTGTTGGTGATTACAAGACTCAATTTCAACATCTTAGAGACTATTGTTGGGAGTTGCAAAAGAAAAATCCAGAGACCACAATAATTTGAAGACCTCCACAAGCCCTACTGGAGAGCATGTATTTAAATACCTGTACATTTGTCTTGGGCCCCTAAAGAAATGAATTCTTAAGGGATGTAGAAAGGTGACTAGCTTGGATGCATGTTTTCTTAAGGGTCCATTGGATGGTCAACTGTTTGTGGCTATGAGGAGGGATGGTAATGATAAAATATTGTGGCCTGGGGGGTTGCTCAGAGTGAAACCAAGGAAGTGTGGGAGTGGTTTGTGCAGCAGCTGGGGATGGACCTGCACATGGCTGATGGGTTAGAGTGCACAATGATTGACCAACAGAAGGTATGTGTATCTAACACAAATAGTAAGTCATTGTTAGTTTGGTAATCTATTTATGTTTTTCATAAGTTTGGTTTGCTTTTGTTATTTTTTACGATTTTTTGAAAGGGTTTAATTGAAAGTGTCAAGAAATACTTGCCTAGAGCAGAGCACAGAATGTGTGCTAGACATGTGTATGCAAACTTGGGGAAAAATTACATGGGAGACCTTCAAAAAAAAATTATGGTCCATTGCATCGTCAATCATAGAACCACGCTTGAAGAAACATATTGAGGAATTGAAAACCACAAATTTAGATGCTTGGGAGAGCTTAGTCAATAAGGTAGTGAAACACCTTTGTAGGTGTTATATCAAGTTCAATGCAAAGTATGATTCAGTGGACAATAATATGGTATAGTTATTCAACTATTTTATTATGGATCAAGGTATATGCCTATAGTGTCAATGTTTAAGACAATCTTCAAGTTAGTTATGAAAAGGATTAGGGAAAAGAATGCTTGTGCTTTAAAGTTACACAATCCTATGGCACCTAGGATTAGAAAGAAGTTGGACAAAAAAATTGATCAGTGTAGATATTGGGAGGTGACTAAGGTAGCCCATGGTCTGTATAGTGTATGCAATGCCTTATCTGAGGAGTATGTAGTTAACTTGCAAGCAAGGACATGTACTTGCAATGCTTGGGAACTAAGTAGACTACCTTGCTCTCATTCAATTACTCATGAGGGATGATAGGATAGACCCCACAAACTTTGTGCAAGATTATTATGCCACTGCCACCCTTAGGAAAGTATATTGTCACACTTTAATGTCAATAAATGGACATGACATGTGGGAAAAAACCCTTGAGTATGTAGTTTCTACACCATTCTTCAAACCCAAGAAGAAAACAACCACTAAATACAAGAGAACATTTGAGGTTGGAGAGAAGGTAACTAGTAGAGTGATCAAGAATGGGAAAAAATGCACTGTTCCATTTGTGGTGGTGGTGGGAATAATAAGACAACATGTGGCAAGCACTCGATCATCATCCTCACAAGTTTGTAATCTAAAAGTTACACTTAGGCCTCATTCATCCAATTATCCAACATGTATAAAGCACTGATCTATGTTATGTTGTTTTGGGGTTTTTACTTTTTTTTTTTTAATTTAGGGTTTAGGGTTTGTTGGTTTACAATCAGCTGTTGTTGGGGAGTCTGCTGGTTCAAGGTATGCAGCTGCTGGAGGAGGTTTCAGGTTCAAGTTCTGCTGTTGTTGGAACTTAGAGGGGCATCTAGTTTAAGCTTTGTTGGTTCAAAGTCTGCCACTATTGGAGGGGCATCTGGTTCAAGCTCCGTTGCTCCTAGCCATTCTGTTGCTGGAGGAGCTGCAGACATGTGGTTCAATTTTTCTAGGGCCAGTGACAGGCACAAGTTCCCTGTCAAGAGACCTGATCGCCAAACTACGACATTCTGCAACAAGCCTTTCAGTTGCAAACCACCGCAACCAACTCCACCACCTTCAAGGAAATGATGCACTTCAAGCATCTGTTTTTTTGTCAAGCTACAGGAACCAACTTTTTGTGAAGATATAAGGAAGGAGCTGTAACGCCCCCAGGTTACTAATCACTAGATTAAGCTAATGCTACACCTAACCCAATGATTAGCAGTGGATAAACACCTGGGAGTATTACCGCCGTCCACGGGGGTGGATAAGGCTAAGACTAAACCCAACAAAACAACCAAACATGAACTAACTTCGAGCCTGCACCATCAAGACTTAACTTAAACTAAGCCACCTCCGTACAACATAACACAATCCAAAAGAATTTATACAGCCAAAAAATCACAAATTTCTCTTAAATCTTTCATCAACAGTCTTTAACCACCTTCAATCTCCTTAAGAAGCTCTAGGGTTCCGTCCTCCCGGGGCTTTTCCTTCTCCTTCGCTGAGATTCCTAAAACGAAAACATAAAACTTCGAAAAGTGAGTTAAACTCAGTACGTATAACCCTAATAACTTAAGAATCTTTTCATAAATCGTTTTAGTTATTTAGCGCGGTTCCAAAGCATTAAAACCAATGTAAATAATAAACAAACATTAAAAGGGCATAACTTACACCGCTTGACCATACTTAACTTGTACATGAGAACTGTAACTTAACTTGTACTTAAATCACAACTTGAAAGAAAATATTTTTGAGTTCTTCCTTGTAAAAGCAACATACATAACCATAGCCTTAGAAACAATATAGCATTAAAGTAATGTAACATAGTTTCCGAAAGAACTTAAATCATTCACGACTTAACATATAACGCACACACAAAGCCATAGCATAAAACTTGAACTTAAGCCCTTATGAACCAAGACTTACAAAAATTTGGCATGTAAGTCATAAAGCTTTTCTTTAGTTTAAAAGATTTGAGTAACTTAAGAAGCATTAAACTTGGTTATCCTGATATTATCTTGAAGGTCCCCTTACTTGCAATCATTGGCTAAGCCTCCGTATGCGCGTACTCGGACCGATCGGGAGATCCGGATGGTGGACAATATCCTATACTGGCCAAATTTCCATAGGGTGCACTTTAGGCACTATCTTTGTATTTTTCCCTGGTGTGCACAAGGCACAATTGTCCTGGTGTGCACTACGGCACGATTAAGCATGGGTGCTCTACAACACGATTTTACATGGTGTGCTCTAAGGCATGATAAAACATGGGCGGGGCCTTTATAAAAAAAAAAAAAAATTTAGAAACTTAGAACCTTAACCTCGGGTTCTTAATAAAATGAGATCTCTAACCACCTTTGTAATCATAACTTAAACCCATCCTTGAAATCTTCTTGAATAAGAATTGTACTTATAATGAAATTTATTCATGAAATACCGTTAACATCCAAGGAACGGAAATATTGCAAAAGTCCCTAACATAAAGGATTCATAACCTAAATACTTAAGAGAAAGATAACTGTAAAGTCACCTTGAAAAGTCAACTTTGGGTACTTAAAAATCCATGAGAACTTGTATATACTTTTGAACATAAATCATGAGAATTTACACACAAACACGAATAAAATTATATAATTTAAGTACCTAGCATAAAAAGATTAATTTACAACCTCAAGCATAAAATGTCAGGCAATATACGTACCTGATGCTTTAAAACCACACACCGAACGAGCAGGGACTTGAATAGCGGAAATGCAATGATCTCTTGGAGGGACTTAGAAAAGAGGAGAGATTATGAATTAGAACCTTTACCTAGATAGGAGAATGGAGGGATAAATTTAATAACATAAAAGCGACTTGATGACGAATTTAATTTCCTAAGTCGCAATGAAACGATCAAAACTATCTCTAACGACATCGCATCAATGCATAAGAAGACTTTTCAGAAAGCTTAAAACACGCTCTACAGCCTTGTAGTTGACCATAAAAACTAGAAACGTGGCTAAGAAGGTCAAAACTCTTGTTCCTCTAATCTGCCCAGAAAAATAAACATGTCGACCAAGCTTTTTCAGGAGGCCATAACTTGGGTTATACTAATCGGTTTGGGGCCCGTAAGATGTCCATGGAAAGCTCATGATTCATACTTTAACTTTCATTTTAATCACAAGTTGATTTGAGCATGGGAAAGGGTTGGATTTTGGCCAAGAACATGGGCAGCCACAACAACATAATTTCTGGAGAAACTCAGATTTTTGTCCTTCAAATAGAAGCTCATAACTCTCTCTCTCTCGATATCGTATGGATGCACACCATACCATTCTGGAAAGTCAGAATGTCCTCTAAAACTTTCATGTTCATTCCTTAAACCATAGAGACCTCCAACCATTAGAAAAACAGCCATTTCTAAACTGACGAACCGTAAAAACCGAGTGTTAGCTAACATACTCTACCTATTCATACCATAAAATGGTCCAGAATAACATTCCTCAGTTTCTGGAAAAACCCATTACCAACCAGATTGTAGTACCATCTCTTAAACTCACTTGCATGCATGATTAATCTCATGATTTACCTTAAACACTTATAAAATCCTATCCTTCTATCACCAATACAAATTTTCAGAATTACAAACACCCATAAAATCATCAATTGAATCCATTTTAGAGACATGCAAGGCCCATACTTCACATTTTTCATGAATTTCATGCATAATTCCACATTCACCACTTAAAATCCTCCCTTTACTTAATCTAATACAAATCCATATACATGCATTTCACCTTAATCGATTTTTCATCTCTTCACAGTGAATTTAACTAATAAAAATACATGCATGTACATAATCCATCATCATCCATACCCATTTAATCATAAAACACAAGATTAGCACAACTTACCCAAGATTTCTCTCCTTGATGCTTGAAATTCTTCCCTTTTTACTTAATGAACTTAAAAACACTTATTTTACCTATGAAATCACATAAAAGGTCCATAAAACTCAGAATTTATCCAGGATTTTTCATTAAAAAGAGAGAAAAGGGGAGGTGACATTACACTTGAAAAGGAGAAGAGAATGGGGAACAAAGATGATGCGACGGTGACCGGAAAAAATGGCCGGAAAATCTCACCGGCGGCGGCTGCTGGGCAGTGAGAAGGTGGATGGTCATGGTGTGAGAGAGAGAGAACAAGGGAGACGAGAGTAAGTATTTGTGTTTAAGTGTTTGAATTGGTGAATAAATCCCCTCCTTTTTACCATATATACTTACATGTACACATAACATTAAGGCCCAAAACAAAAGACCCCCTCTTCTTCTTCCTAGGGGGAGCTGGCCACTTGGCCCAACAACCAAAAAATTTCTATCAATTTTATTTCCTCCTCATTTACACATATCTCCCAAATTCCTAACTTACCTAAACTTATTAAACCATCAAAATTACTATTGGTAACTCAAATAAATATACTCATAACTCTCCTTGAAATTCCTCATAATTATAACCTTAAATTAATTCGAATAAAGAAGGACTCGATAAATTGGTCGCAACAAAAGAATTCATATACGATCAGAGTCACCATAAAAAATTTATTGGTAGAAATTTCTTAAGAAAAGAAAATTAAACTAAATCACTAACGATCGTTGCCCTGTTCAAGTCCTGCAAAACATACACAGGGTTAGAAAAAAGGAACACGCGCTTTAATTATTCATGATTTAATTTTAACCTTGATTATTTAAACTAATTAATACGCATTAGGGGGTGATTTTCTTCGGGTTGTTACAGGAGCAAAGAATGATTTCATATATTTTGTTTTTTGTGAACCCTTTTTTTATGTGTACATGAATGTGTAACACTCCGAATATATGGTTAAATGTGGCTTAAAGGGATTGAAATGACTAGTTACATCACCAAGTGCACCTTCTTTTATGGTACGTAGTCTCAGGATGGGTGACCTCTTGGGAAGTTTTCCCAGGCAGCGTGTGAGTGATGATGAAGCATGCTGGAAAGACTCGTGGTGATTTGTGGGGCCAGTCAGCGATCCTTGAGGCAGTTATTGGTAATGTCCGCGGCCCGTAAAGGGTCAGGGCGTTACAGAATGTGTGTACAGATATTGAGTAGGGTATATCATTTTGAGGGGGAATATGTAATAGTACATCTTTGGAAGTGATCCATGTTGAATACGATAGATATGATTGAGTGAGTTTGTCATTAACTTAACTCAACAACCTAACTGTCATGACATTATGTACCTACAACATATTCCTTCTATTTATTGCAAAATCTGATTTGCCTCACTTTTTTTAGGTTCTACTTATGTTTATGTCATACATTTGATTGATCATGTTGTTTTTTTGTTGCCTTCCTTTCTGTTATGGTTGTTTCTGTTGGCAAAGAACATGTTATGTTCAATTTCTGTTTCTGTCATAGGCTATATTTTGGTAGTGTCATTGACAGTAACTGTGAATGAAAGTAACAAAAGATAATGTTAAACAGAGCAACACAACCATGATTGGAATCCAAGGAAGTCACTTCATTCATTCCATACATTACATACATTTAAAACCCTAACTGCATTACATCCCTAAACTTGAACTAAAACAACCCATTCAAACACCATTTCGACCTACAATCATCATTGCCATGGGAGCCCAAAAAATAGCAGAGCATCATACTTACATTATCAATCCACGACATTCCATCACCTAATACTTGGCAAACCAACATACATTAACCACATTCACCAATTTATTTCGTTTGACAACAAAAAAATTAATTCTTAACTGTAATTCCTAATCGATTGAAAATTAGACACACCCAAAATAATTACCTACACCTAAACCTAGACGACCTTCCACCTTCATCTTCCTTGGACCCAACCCCACCCACTGCTTCTTACGCCTGGCTGACAACCACCCCTAGGACCATCACCAACAAAGCCACCACTACCATCTGCAATTGCTTCTGAGACCTCCTCAACTCCATCACCCGAGTCTCTGCCTTGATTAGCATTCCCCAGGCCTCTTCATTTTCATCCTCCAGCTACTATGTCTTGTCCTCAATGACAGCCAAGTCACGGATGAGGGTCTGGCTCCTCACAATCTGGGAAGTGGCCAAACACCTCACCTAGTCATACAAGTGGTCGTCTACCCAGTTAAAGAAATTGCACCCATGGACGGTGCCAAAGTTTCTGCATCGGACAAAGCGACGAAAAGGGTTGGTCGTCGTGAATGATATGAGCAGAGTGCATCGCAGGCCACAAGGACACAAGAAAACAGTGTTTGAGAAGCAGGGACAACTACGAAAAGCCTAGACTTCGCCATTGTTAGGGAGATCTTGCTCAACTATTTTTGAAAAAGGGTTAGGGTTTCGAATTGCAAAAGATTGAGAGAGAAAGGCAATTTTTTTGGGTGGAAGGAAGATGGAGAAGATGAAGGGGTATGTTAGGGTTCTTGGTAGGATGAAGATGAAGACAATGAAGCTGATGGTGATTTAGGGGGGTTAAAAAGAGGGAAAATCATGATGCATTAATGGAGGGGTATTAATTACCCCTTGAGTTAACTAATTACTCAATTACATCTCTCAACCGATAACCAAGGCAACAAAACCCATTTACTACACAAAAATAATAGTTTGAGGGTAGTTTGGAACTCAAAAAAAGTTTTGGGTGCCATTTTTTACATTTATGCCAAGTTGAGTGGCAATTTAATCCAAGCACTCTTTGTTGAGTGGCTTTAGCCCCGATTTCGTACTTTTAATTTGTCTCGCAACTCCTCCCTTCCTTTTCTACCCTTCCTGCCAAGCATTATCAAATTTTATATATTTTGTAAATAAAATCAACACATGCATTAGTTGCGATTGAATTTGTAAATAGATGAAATTGTTTGAAAAAACCATCATTCCCTAAATATCATTCTAATGTTAGGTCCAGGATGATCTGTAAAATAAAAAGTATGAGCTCCACAAACTCTCTATATTCAATCATAGTACTAATTTATTGCAACCTATTAGAGTTCTCAATTACCTCCATTGTTGTTATTCAAGCAATTAAATTTCTTATACAAGACAACATTGAAGGAAAAAAGAAAGGAAATGAAGAGTGCCAAAGAAAACAAAATTAAATCAAACAGTAACAAATACAGTACAAAACCTGGAACCTATGTTGTAGACTATGAAGAAGCTATAAAGAAGCATAAATGAATTCAGACAACATAGCACAAACTGAACTAACTTAGCCATCGACTGAAAGGCAGAGCTCATCAGAATCGAGACTGGAGAGTAAAGATAGAGAGCGAGAACCTAGGAAAATAGAAGAGCTTCCTCATAGAATTACCTCATACCAAAGGTATCCAAGTTCTACACTCTCATTTTGCAATCTATCAGCAAATTTCCTCTAGTTAAATCATAAAAAAAAAAAATGAAAGGTATGCAAGTTCTGTCACAAAATTACCATGTTGGCACATATTTGATAGTTTAAGACCAAAGAGTCATCTCAAACATATAGTAAGCACTACAAGCAAATAGAACACCAATTTTCTAATTATTTTCTCATAGGAAAACACCAAATAGGTGGTGTACAAATTATTTAGGAATAACCAAAAATTGGAATACAGCATTCCTGATTTCTCGTACAAAAATGAAAGCGAAACTGTTTATATATCAAGCGATTATGAACTAATTCACGATTAAAGAAAACCCATAACTCGTCTTGATATAAGCTAATTTTGTAACCTAATTTAGCAGTTACATTATCATTATTACACATCAACTTACTGTCAAATTAAACATTTAAACCCCGAAACCATGTTTCTAAACCAAGGCAGAGGAACTTACCCGTTGTTGTCACGTCTGATACCTTCAGTAAACCAATTGATTGACCCATGTTTTTAATTATTTGTGTTGTACATCTGAAGTCGCTCAAATATCAAAACCATAGAACATCCAGATGGATAAACTTGGGCAATATGAAATTTCAGAAACAAAAATCTGTGAATGAATTTAAAGGTCTTTCAAGAGCTTTTTGTCGACAACGGTTGTTGCAGTCAGACATAGCACAAAAATAAAAGAGAAACATACATACTGGAAAACGCAGAGGACAGTCAGAAAGGGGGAATAGATCTGCAAGAAGAAAAGTGTAACACCCCGACTCTTAGGGTGCTACTTAGCAATATTTTAATCCATTTAATCTTGGTTTAGCGGAAGCGTATAAAAGCCGAGAGCGTTACGCCGCTCTCCCAAGAGAGGGAAAGTAAGGCTTTTGCTATGTACATAACTGAAATAAAATATATTTCATAAGAAAAATTTGAGAAAAAGAAAAGGTTGTTCAACTACAATGAAAATATTAAAACGTGCGGTCAAATTATAGCGGTGAGCCAACTACTAATATTGAAACTTAAAACTAAAATAACTAGGTGGCGGCCTGATATGCTATTTGAATTATCATTGCCACAAATCTTCCCAAAATGTCCAGGTGATACCTAACAACAAAACATTTGAAAACATGGAGGAAAAATGAGACGGAGCTAAATATATTCGACATTGTAATGTAAAAACATTTAAAAACAAATAATTTTACTGGGTCCAGTGTAAATTCATTTTGAAATGAGGGAGATCAGAATATGCTCAAACAGCTGCATGTTATTATTTGAATGTGGAACCTTACCATATTCTTTTCAATAAAATAATCAGTAAAGACGAAAATAGAAACAATTAAAGCAACGATTACAATGACAATGAACAATCAAACAATAATCAATAACAATAACAATCAACAATGAACAATGATTTGATTTGAGATTGCAGTACTCTGCAGAATACTGTAATCCCGACAATGCGCGCACGCAGGTCAATCAACCCACATGATCCGGTATACCAACGTTAATGAAAAATGAACTGTGGATAATGATTTGATCTGAGATTGCAGTACTCAGCAGAAAACTGTAACACCAACAATGCGCGCACGCTTGCCGATTAACCCACATGGACCGGTATACCAGCGTTAATGAACAATTCACAATAAGAAATAGCAAGGAACAATGGACAGTAAAGTTTAACAATGAAACATGCATCAATGAAAAGTAAATAATCACAATAAAAATTAGTTAGTAAATAAATAAAAAAATTAATGGATAGGTCCACATGTATTAGTCATAAAACAATGTTTGAAAACAATGAAAACAATAATTATTGCACTTTAATTAAAGTATCTTAAGTTTTTACATTTAAACAGTGTTGAAGGTTACAGTCATCGAAATATACTTGAGTTGGCGGATAAATAAGTTGTCCTCTTTGACTTTGAATAAATCTGATTGTATAAATATAAAATCATACTATCTATTAAAAGAATGTAGGGTTGACTTGGCTCATAGTGATTTTCAGCTATTAAGCAACCTTAGTCGGCTCCCGATCACTTAAGTAGCGCCTCCGAAACAATTCCCCCGAACAGGAATTTTCCGGGTCCTACAACAAGTACTCTTCTCGAGGCCGATCTCAGGAAGAGGTTGGTGGGTCTTCACGTCCTCCCTTGGCGTCTGTACCAGAAGGTCGCGGTAAAGGCATTCTAGTTGAAGGTTAGCATGCATCTGGGTCTCACCATAGTAGGTTTGGTAGCAGAGGTCGTCGTCCTCTGAGCATGGAAGAGGACATGGCTCAAAGGTCTTTGGAGGAGCCTTTAGATCAAGGAGGGTCATATCATAGCTGGGTATGGTGGTGACACCCAGCCTCATTCATACTGGGTGGAGGATGCTTCAGAGTCTATCGCCACCTATCGACCTTCCCATTCTCGCCACATTCCTGCTTCTGTGCGTTCTGCTCGTCGTGGTCGGGAAATAGTGGTGAGGGATCGCAGGGTATCCTGGGGGACAGGCCCTAGCGGATGATGCTACTTCACGTCCTGCACCTTATGATGTTTCCTTTTTTTGTTCCGGTTCTCATTCTGCTGGATGGCCCGTTCCGACTCTTGGGACAGGTCCTTCATGGCTCATGGGTCTGCAGGAGTGGTCTGTGCCTCAGCATTCTTGGCTTGGCGGGTCTACCTCTTCTGGTTGGCTAGCCCTCGGTTATGAAATTGGGCCTGTATGGCCTACTCCATCTGTTGAGTGGCATGTTCCGGAGCATTTCTGGTTAGCTGCTTCACAGGAGTCCTCTAGATCTTTCCCCTCAAGGACATACCCTTCAGGAGTGCCCTTGCCTGAACCATCGCCTCCTGTGTAGAACGTTCCTCCTCCTCCGACATTCTGAAGCTTGGGTCCACACCTGGTCCAGATTACTATTCTTGGGACACTTATTTTGGCACGGCTGGCACTTCTAACGCCAGAACTTCAAATGCTCGCGACAACTTGGTAGAGGACAACATCGATTCGGACTCCCTGTAGTGACAACTTTTATGCGATGCAATGCAGGACTCTTTGTACCCTTTTCTCTCTTTTTTTAATTTTTATTTTAATGTAAGACTCTTTGTATTTTTTTTATTTTAATGCAAAACTCGATGAATGCACAACTTTTATGCTTTATTAATGCATTTTCAAACGATCTCTACATGATGAGATTAATCCCAATTAATCCCGTTTCCCCAAAATGAAAAGAAAATAAAAGAAAACGTAAAACTTAAGTGTCGGAGTAAACTCGAGCAAAATTTCGGAACCGAACATCATTGGGCCAACAACAAAACCCGAGACATATAAGATACACGATTGGGCCGGTTTAATTCACAAAAAGGAAGAGGCCCAAGTGATTGCAAAAGACAAGCGGGCTTCTAGCGGTGAAGACGGGCCTGGACTACATTAAAACCCTCGCGGGTTTTGGCGGATGACGGAAGTGGACTTGAGCCTGGCGAGGTGCGCGCGTGGACCTAGGACAGTCAAAACCCCCGCGGGTTTTGATTCTGTTTTTTTTATTTTTGCTAGCAGTTGAAGATGGGCTGAAATCATGGGATTTGATGGGCAACATCCATATGACAGTTTTCTTGATGATTAGCTCAATTTTGATCTTAGATGAAGGTGTATAAATACCCCACCTTATGCATGTGATCTTCATCCAAGCATCTTTACTTGAAAACTTCCACCAAATTTTCCAAAAGTCACAAAAATCCTCTAAGTCCTCATGGCATTTGAGAAAAAACTTACTACTTGGATGAGCACCTTGTCCAAGGATGAAAAGAAGGAACTCGGGAGATACAAACTGACGAGCTTGTCGAGCGTTCGACAAGTGAGAGTAAACAACGACTTCCTCCGTGCGGCGGAGACTTTTTGGGATCCGAAAATGCACGTTTTTCACTTCACGTTGAAGGAGTTATGCCCACTTCCAGAGGAGTGGTCCTCCATTCTTGGGACGAATCACTTTGCGCGGCCGACGTCACCTCAAACATCTATTGATGTCAACAAACAGTACAAGGAGCTGATATGCCTTCAATCTCGGGTTATAGGAGGTGCGCTATCCGGTGAAAAGGTACATTTCCTAACCATAGTCGAATATTTTCAATATCCCAACACTTTGGAATATGGCCAGGTGATACGAGTGCGGGCGCTTGTATTATGTCTCCTCAGAGAATTCTGTTTCTATCACGGCGGCCAAAGAACCGGGCCGACAAACTTAATTTAAATTGTTAAAGACATGGCCCGGGGCTACAACCCGGTGCCACTGATGCTAGCGGAGACTATGATGGGCTTGGACGACCCGAATCCGGAACATAAACTTCGTGGGAGCCCTCTACTACTTCAGGTACACCATTCTCCTCCTTTCTTTCTCCTTTTTTTTCTCTACTGACTATAAAACCCGCCGGGGTTTTACACATTTTTTTTTCCGTTAGTTTGAGAATAATTGGCATGCAATCGTGACCCTTGCTAACTTTATGGACAGATATAGCTGATGGAGCATTTGGGCCTCATCAAGGAGCCTCGAACGTCTTCAGCGTTGGCAAACTACTGTAAAAAGAAGAGGAGGTACACCGATCTTCGTTCGATAATGGAATGGATCGCATTTCTAAAGGAGCCTCGTGATATCACATGGTGGATCGAATAGTGGCACATTTCTGAATAAATGACTCGTGATTCACGCAACGCTTTTGTGTGCATCGCTGGCTTAACGCACATGACCTACTACTTCCCGGAGTGGGTGCGAAGGCAAATGGGTCGCAAGCAAACCATTCCTGAACTGCTGTGTGAAGCCCCCGAGCAATTGAAGCTTTGTGGTTCAGTGATAGAGTCATGGCTAAAGTATTGGGGGAGAAGACCAACTCTTAAGGCTCCATCGAAGGCACACGTATCACAATATGCTGACGTCAGTGTAGTCACCGGAATTTGTATCGGCATAATCCCGACTCATCAAAATAAGCAAAATTCGGGCCATATGATAAATGGGTCATTGGGCCCAAAAAAGTCAACAGCTTGAGCCCAAGAATTCAAACAGGCAGCCTGCATTCATTAAAACCCAGGGGGGTTTTTAATTTTCAGAGAACAAGCCCACACAAAAGCAGGCCTAGAAGCGCGCCCCAGCCCAGAGAGCTCAAAATCCGCCTAGGTTTTGAGGAGAGCAGCGCACATCATCGTTTTGTTCCATGTCAACGATCCACGTGATGATCAAATCAAAACCGCCTAGGTTTTGAGTCAGCTGGCGCCAAAATCTGCATGTATGCAATTCAATCCCTTGATCTTTGCCCACGTGATTGACCCTGGTTTGAGCTCCCAAAACCCACCTAGGTTTTGATCCTTGGAGGGCATGATTTGTGGGATGTGTCCTCTCCATTTCTCTCCAATCTCTCACTCCCTCACCTATAAATACCCCCTCCATTTCACCCTCATTCCATCAAGGATCACCATAAAAATACCCTTACTCTACTCTGATTTTCATCAACCATTCTCATCATCTACTACGATTACTCTACCCTCATTTCATCAACTACTATCATCTAACACCCTTACTCTACCAAAATTCCCATCAACTATCACCATTATCCTACCAAAACTCTCTTAAATTCCTCCTGCTACATCCATTCTTATCCCCTAATATTATCATAACCACTCTCATTATGATCTCCACACCACTCCTATACCATCCTCTAAAAACATCCATATCTTCATCATTCCATCCGAGGTCAAAACCGGGGCTAAGTCAAGGAACTCGATCGTCGCATTCGGCTAACCCATACCAAATGAGGTTGCTTTTGTTATTGTTATTGTTATATTAATCATGCAATCCATTCTTTAATTTCATTACTTGTACATATTTTGTAAAAAAGTAAACATCATGTTTTAATATTGCATGTTTTGAATAATAACTTCGCGAAATTAACCAAACTTCTCCCCGCTCTCTTTCTTTTCAATGTCGATTTTAGTAGAGTCTATTTTTCTAACAGGCGGACTTGAGTGTTCTTATAACTCTTGAATTCGTAACCTTACCCCCGAATCTAGAAATCGGGTTCGTAGACCGGAGTCTTGCTTTTATTATTTTATGGTTTGTCGATTTCCTTAAATCGGCTGGTGACTCTTTTTACATTTTATAAATTCGTTTAATCATTTAAAATATTCGTTTTTACATAAAATAATTCAAAAAATAATTTGGTTCATGCCTAATAATAAACCAAGGCGAGTCTCGAGAGAAATGGGCCAGAAAGTGATAAAACCCAGGCGGGTTTTATCATCTTCAACTCATTTTCTCTTTGGGCCAGAGAGGCAAATGGCCCAGCCCAGGGTCTGCCAAAACCTAGGCAGATTTTGGTAGATTCTGGTGGTCCGCTTGCTCCTCTTTAGGCCTGAAATTGATACTTGGGCCGGGATTAAATTATTGTTCAATTATTTTGTGTAATTTCGGATAATTTAAATAATAAAAAACGGGTTTATAAATAAATAAAGTTTCATCACCCCGAAAACGAATTTCGAAAATAAAAATATCCTTATTTAAGGATTAAGTAACCTTAGTCGGCTCCCGATCAATTAAGTAGCGCATCCGAAAACAATTTCCCCGAACGAAAATTTTTCCGGGTCCTACAGATTGGCGAATCCACTGGGGACTTAAACTTAGAAAGAGGGTAAAACTTGAAAAAATCGAATTGATTTGAAAGTGTAAAAGGGAGAAGTTAATTTATTTCGTGATTTTATTATTCTTTTTAGGCATCCTTTGCATACCGGGCCACTAATCGGGTCTTTTGACACGTTAGCACAAAGGCGACGGTTTAAGTTATACCTAGGATTTTCCTTCGAGAGCGGGAGGCCACTACTATGGGGATGCACTTCACAGCGCTAAGCATTTAGTCTCTCCTCTCCCCGTGTTACACTTAAAGGGCTTCCTTGAAGTTCTTTGAGCCATACCTCACACTCCTTACCTAAGGGTATCAAGCACCAGGGTGAGAACATGCGGTAGGCCATGTAACCCAACCATAGAAATCCATGAATGTAGAGCCTTGGTTTAGGACAACCCTTCATGTGTATGCTATATGCTATGTGTACCCCTTCCCCTTTTCTTTTCATTTTGTAAAGAGTCGACATTAGTTTGGAGGTTTCGTTGTAGTCCATATAAAATTCGTTGGGTTGAGAAAATGATTATTTATTAATTGATATAATTAACTCAAAGGTATTATGGTTAGCCTAAGTAGAAGGGTCCATTTATGTTTGAAAGTTGATTATCTTAATTAATAAATAAAAATTGACTCACCTTTGATGATATTATATGGCCCTTTATGAAATTCTCTTAACGAAGGTACCAAAAAATTAATTAAAAGTCCAACAAAGTTAATGGATAGCGTCTTAGACTGCATAATAGTCACTAGGCTTGAGTAAATTAATTTATCGATTTAATTAATAAATCCATCATATTTATGGTCGACCCTTGTTAGGCCCAACCATATTGGATTTGTAAATTAAGCCCATAAATTAATTATGACTCGCTTATTGCTGACTTTATCCAGTCCTTTACAATATTCATTTTCCTCGAGTAAAAAAAGGGTATAAAAAGAAAAAGGTTAAAAAAAGCTGGTTGTCAGTCTTGTCGAGCATTATTCTGGTCCGCATAATAGCCAATAATGTTTGATCTGTCTGAGTTGTTGGGCCAAGTTACGGATTCTCCTTAAAACGGTCGGCTTGTGGATTGGGCCCATCCGAATTGAGAAACACTGCCTGAAATCTGTCAACTCATGATCCGCTCGCCATATTTGACTTTATTCGGCTCTTTATAATGTTCTGTTTTTAGGGTCCATATAGAGTTAGGTCATGCACTCCCAAAAAGTGGGTGAGTCCTTTGTCAGCATATATGTTTCGAGTCGGTTAGGATCATATAGGCCACATAGGTCATGCATGCATCGGGTAGAACGTGTCGGATTATGTCATCGAGTGTCCTAACTTTGAATTTCCATGCAGGCATCATTGGTGATCGACTCCGAGCCCGCATTCGAGATCCATGAACTGGTCGTTTGATTCCAAATCCACACTACGATCCATCTGCAACCAGTGACTACATCATGTCTGGAGAACAATTCCAAGAGGTCCCAGTCTAAAGCACCGAAGCCAACATCACGAAGCATTTGGATGACCTTTACACCAAAATGCAAGGTCTAGTGTTCGCCAATACTTTAGAACAGGAGCAGAAGATGAGCAAAAGACTGAATGAACAGTAACAAGTGATGGATGGAATGTTGCACGCCATCACTAAGATTAATACCAAGTTGGGGTTGAATGTTGAAGAAGACGATCATGAGATGCAGGGATATGAATCCAAACCTGAATTCATTAAGACATCCTCAGATTCTGGAGGAATAGGGATATCCAAGGCAAAGATTAGTACCCTTGAAGCACCTAAACCCACAAAGGACCCTGCTGTTAAGGCCCTTGAACAGAAGTTAGAAAGCCTTAATAAAGCAATGAGCACTGTGCCAGCCTTTGCTGCCAGGTACCTGGAAGTGCCATTGCCGATTCAGCCAATTCTGAAGATAGCTGATAAAGTTGAGGTACCGAACATCAGATTCAAACCTTCCGAGAATCCTGTTCACCACATTGAAGAATTCATGAGGTTGGCACCCTTAAACAGGATTGATGTCAGTCTATACTCTACTGTCTTCCCATCCACCCTAGATGGCGAAGCCATGGTAAGGCATCATGCTTTACCACCCCAAACGAAGGCCGACTGGAATGAATTGTTCAAAGCCTTCATTAATCAATATAGTCGCATCCAGAAGAAGTAAGCTACGATGGATGACTTAACCACCCTGAAGCAACGGGACGACGAACCCTTCTTGGATTATTTTGAGCGATGGCATACCAAGCTATCTCACATCAATGAGACAATCCCTCTCCATCTACAGTTGTCTACTTTCAAGCAGGGATTGAAAGGCAGCTTATCAAAGCACTTAGGATAACACGTCATTAAAGACTTTGACTACTTGAAGGACATTTGTGTCCAATTGGAGACTATGCATAATGATAAGACCACTTCATTTGGATGGAAGGGGTCTAGTTCCAACAGGAGGGCTACTAGTGCGCCTAGCCACCCCGCTAAGATTATGGAAACTAACTCTATCCAGCGCAAGGGGCCTATCATACAAGATATGAGAGCTACACACCACTAGACGTCTCTTATTCACATGTTCTTGATCGGTTGGTCAAGAAAGGTTTTTTGGTTCTGCCTTTTCCAAAAGAAGAGCCGGTGATTAAAGGAAAGAATTGGGATGCTAACCAATTTTGCCTTAATCATCACTGCCGAGGACATGATACTGAGAAATGCTGGACTCTTAAGAATAAGATAGAGAACATGATAAGGGATGGGACGTTGCCCATGCCAAAAGCTGCCCAGAAACCTAACAATCAAAGCAACCCGATGCCCGAGCATACAAATGCTATCTTCCATGGAGTTTGTAGCTTTGGTCCTTCCACTTTGATTGTTGAGACGGGTCAACCTATCCCCGAAGTGTTTGGTTTTCATGAGGACTTATCCACCCACGACATTTGGGACAGTGATGACAATGATCAACATGAACACTCCAAGACAGAGTGGATGGAGACGGATGAGCCAACGTCGGATGATGTGGCATTCCTCACTCGATTAGGGCGCCACAACAACAGGAACACCACCACCCCAGTGGCTGTTTCTAATCCTACGCCAATGGTTAGTGATGAGAATCAGGCTCCTCCTGAAGATTCTCTCCTTACCAAACTTAAGAAGACCAGAGCTGAAGTCACTATATGGCAGCTGATATGCACATCACAAGCACATAGACAAAGGATGCTAGATGCTCTCACTGCATTAATAGTACCCCCCACAACGACTCATGAATCTCTAGTTGCTCATGTGGCTACCCATTAAGAGGCCATCACCTTTGGAATTGAAGATCTGCCTCAGGGAGGAGCATCCCACAACAAAGCACTATACCTTATAGTGCAATGTTCCAATAAGACTATACTGCTGGTTCTGGTCGACAATGGCTCAACCGTAAATGTGTGCCCTTGGAGGACGACACAGAAATTGGGAGTCCAACAACAACATTTGGCTCAAAGTGGTGTACAACGCAAGGCTTACGACAATTCTCCCCGAAGATCGGTTGGGTCCATAATATTGCCCATCACTACAGGCAATATCACTCGGAATGTGGAGTTCGTAGTGCTAGACATTCAAGCCTCCAATCTGCTACTAGGGAGGCCGTGGCTACACGAATGCAATGTTATAGCATCTACCTTTTACCAGAAGGTAAAGATGTTGGTTCAAGGCCAGGTTATCACTATCTCAGGAGAATCCATCAATGCTGTTTTTACTCCCAAGCAAACAACCCTCGAAGTGGAACATAGTTACATGGATGAAGAACTTCACAACTTTGAACTTGTGGCGACTTTGAATCAGGATGAAGCTTCCTTTGACTTCGATCCCTACTCAAATCCCAAAGTGCATGCTATGCTTAAGAGACAAGGTCATTTCCCTGGGACGGCGTTGGGAAAGAACCCGAAAAACAAGATTCCTCTTGTGTTAAAGGCGTTTAAGCATAAGGGAAGGTTCGGCTTGGGATACAAGCCAACTGAGAAGGAAGTTAGGCTCGCCAAAATAGCTATAGCTGAGCAGAAGAGGATTGACAATTCTCCTACCTTGTTTTGAATGAAGCCGTATCCACTTACTTTGAATGGACAGTTTGTTAGGGAAGGTGATGACTTCCCTTACTATGGGTTCTCTGAACCATTCACCTAAAGAACAAGGGAATTCAAGTTGCTGGGTTAGAAGATTTCAATGACTGTGCCTTTAATATGCCGAGTATTGACTGCTAGTCTCTACCTCTAAGAAACCACCAATCCTTCTTCTAGCTGGTGGAGCCTCTGCCTCAGCGACCTTAGCATAAGGTCCCAGCTGCAAACTTTACGATCAGGAATCAACTAGAAACACAGCGAAAAATTTAAAGGAAGAAGATACCTACCACCCGGAGCGCCAAACGGCTCAAGTAGCGTTGAATTCCTCATCAAATTGCTCCTGTGGGACGTTATGCACAAACTTGTCGAAGTCTTGCCCGCGAATCCAATCTCCCAATGCACCCGGAGTGATGCGCCATGGCTCGAACATGTGCTCTGGAGGATCCTAGCGTATAAGGCCGGGATATCCATCCAGGATTTGCCTTGTAGCTCTCTCCCCCAAGTACCTTATGAAGCCTGAGGGTCCCTCTATTAGGATGCGGAGACGGGTATCATGCTCCACCGTTTGCAAAGGGGTAGGCAATCCGCTCAAGTCAAACTCCGCCCATGGACGCCAGTTCACATGGTCCTATGAAAGAACGAGAATCACTTCAAGAATAAAAGCAAAATAAGTAAAGGCGCTAGGTATAAAGAAATACCGGGGTGAGATTATCCAACATACGACGAATGCGATCGAGACTACCCGACTGGAATTTCTTCCCACGAACGGCCTCGATGAGACCAATACTGGGATCGCTCTTTTATTCTTCTTGGAGCGAATGCCCAAAGACAGAATATACTCATATGCCCAGGACTGCATGAATATAAAGTCAAAGAAGGATCGAAAGAGTAGCAAAACTACAAAGAGAAGAGTCTCGGGGCATACCTCGAGCACCTTCCACAGAGAAGGGTCGTACTGACAGCGAGTATGAGAATCTTGGAGGTAAACCGGATCGGTATCCTATGAAAGCCTAATGCCACGGTGAAGCCAGGGGATGAAGTTCGCGTAAGCCGCCTTGCCCCAGTTCAAGTTCCGGACATTATTTAAGTCGAGAAGATTCCGAAGCCACGTCAAAGTGATGTTATCACCCCGGTTGGCGAATAGGGTAGTAGAAATGATGTACGCCAAGAAAATGAAGCGGCGTTGATCCCTAGGCAAGTTCTGGAAGTTGACGTCACGAATGACCGCCTCGAAATGCGCGTAAGCAAGGTTGGAAAGGCCTTGGCCTTGGCCTAAACGCGCTGAGACTGGACCCAAAAGATCCAAGACCATGGGTGGAATCTCAGCGTCAAAAACTACATCACGCCCACCCCACGGAAGACCAGTGATCATGACGAAATCTGTAGGGGTAACCGTCATCTCGTCCACAGGCAGATGAAAGGAGTTGGTGGTGTCCCAAAACCTTTCAGCTATGGCACGGCCTATGACACGGTATGTACGACCCTTCCAAGCCACCAAACATTGCCAGAACGGCATGAGTCCCGCCGCGGTCAAGGTGTGTTCAACAAAGTTCCCAGGAATCGAGGCGGCTACCTTAAGAGGATCCTTTAGGACACTAGGGGTTTTCAAGTTGTCCTCCTAAAAGCAAACAGAAGGGGCCAGTTAAAGTTGGGGGCTCATCTAAATACATTGGGCCAAGGCATGTTCTTTCGGGCCCTAGCTGGACCCAGCACCAACACTGGGCTCACAGCCATGGCCCACAAGATAAATAAATTGAAAAAAAGGCGCAAAACAAAAAGAAAAAAAAAAGAAAAACAAGCCAAAACCTGCGCGGGTTTTGGGCAAGCTACAGGCCCGTTCCTGCGGCCCAACGCCTTTCAACGGCCCAATGAAGGATATAAAACCCGCACGGGTTTTATACCAATATATGCCAAAATTCAGCGGCCCAAGGCCCCACGGCCTATTCAAAGCAAGTCATGCGACACAAAACCGAAAGCCCTAAGACTGCGGCCCGGGATTTTCCCAAAAATTCAGGTAAAAATCTGAACCCATTTGCATTCCGAAACTAGTACTTAATTTTCTTGTGATTTTCAGGTTGCCACATAAAAGAGCATCATCATCCGGTTGCCGCATAAAAAAGCACCATCATCAGGTTGTCGCTAAAAAGGGACGATCCAGTTGTCGCATAAAAGAGCACCATCAGCGACAGTCGTCAAACGGTTGCCATCTAAAGGCTTCCAACGATGTCGTCAGCGATAGTCATCCAACGGTTGCCACCTAAAGGTATCCAACGATGTCGTCAGCAACAGTCATTCAACGGGTTCCACATAAAGGACTCTGACGATGTTAGCAACAACAGTCGTTCAAATGGGTTCCACTTAAAGGTCTGCAAATGACATTCTTAACATCGGTCGTCCAACGGTACCACCTGAAAAGTGCTTCTCGTATATATGAGAACTTGGTTGTTTTGATGAGAATTTGGGGAATATTTGATTTGATTATGTTATTTTATACCCGAATTTCCCATATTACACTTGGTTTGGAGTTTGGTGAGTTTTGTAGGGAATTTGTGAAGAATCGATGTAAACCGAGCCCAAAAAGCAAGTGTAGATCCAAGTTATGAGCTTAAAGGACCAAGAAGTGAGATGTTGGATCACCCAAGGCCCAAACAATGGCCCAAAGTACTCCTAGGCCTGAAAAAGACAAAGGGCACGGGTGGTGTCTGCAGCGGCACGTAGTGCCTATGACGTAACGTGAAGAATTGTGTGCGGTGAAGCGACACGAGTAGTGCCTAGGGGCGGTCCGTGTCACTATGAGCACGGTCCGCGCCACTCGCACGGTCCGCGCTCTCGCTTTTTCATTTTCGGCGGTTTTGAGTTGATATTTGCCTATATTATGCTGATTTTCGGCCGAGTAGAGGGGAGTCATCATTCCACCATCATCCATTTCATGCCCTAATCATATCATTCATCATCCATATTCCATTCCATCATTGAAGATTGAGAGAAGATTGAAGATTGAAGAGCAACTCGAACATACTTTGAAGTGGAGGAGCAAAAGTCCTCCATTGTTGATCCCTAGCAAGTTTGTTCTTTACTTGGGTTTATTTCTCAATCTCTCATAGATTTCCATATGCTTTCTAGACTAGATTTCAATTGCTTTGTAGTTTTAAACATGAATAGTGAGTAGTTCTTTTTAGTTTAGGGGATGAACCTTTGAAGTTGCTTGACGAATTGACTTTGTTGGATTGAATTATCATGAATTTAGTTTGTTTCAATCTATTTGGTCTTTGAATTGAATTGTTATTGCTTTTGCTTGATCACCAATTGCATGTTAATAGGTTGTTGAATGAAGTACCGAAAGGAGAAGTTTGATTACCCGAAAACCTAGATTGAACTAGTTAAAATTATCTAGACATAGAAGTTTTAACTAGGGTTCTTGAGATAATTAGATCTTTAACCTTGACTAAATCGAAATAACCACGAAAGTAGGTGCTTGGTTAGTCTTGGCAATTCGCTCTAGTGGCAAAATCTCATTGCGAAATATTCTATGCGATTATCGAACCTTGATTGTGCAAATTAATGAAATGAGAGTTCAATCCACATCGTTGATTCGTTATTTGACTTAGGTTTCATCCCCTGAACGCGTTTTTACCTTGATTAAATCAGAATAGTTTAGTGAATATTCGTTTGTTTAGACCTTGATTGTGATTAGCGTTAGATTTAGTTGATTCAAAACAAAAACCGGATCGACTTAGCGATCAACTAGGAGACTAGTTCAGTGCGTTGAAAGGAAAAGTCCCTGTGGGAACGACCTTGATTTATGCTACAATTTCACCCGTGCACTTGCGGCTTATCAAGTTTTTGGCGCCGTTGCCGGGGACTTTGTCCCTAGCCAACCACTGAACGAATACCCTAAGGTTGCCTGAGTCTTTTATTTTCTGTTTTGATTTTCCTTGGTGTTTTGGTTTTTGTCTTGCGAGGTTTACTCTACGTGCATGCAAAAGGCTCCACTCTTTGAGCTTGATCCTGAAATCGAAAGAACCTTTCGCTCTCGGCGAAAGAAGCAAAAGTTAGAGCACGCCCGGAGAAGACAAGAAGAGAACTCCAAGCGAAAAAACACCATGTCCGGCGGTGGCAGCAGTGGAGAGCCTAGAATCACGCTTGGCTCCTATGTGATGCCAAATGTCACAAATCAACCCTCCGCCATTAATCCTCCAAGAGTGGCCTCTAACGATTTCGAGCTGAGGAGTTCACTCATCAATTTGGTGAAGGCCAACCCATTCCATGGCCTCCCAAATGAAGATCCCAACCGACACCTTCGCCTATTCAACCAAGTATGTGAGACCTTTAAGGCGAATGGTGCAACGCCCGATGCAATCAAGCTGCGATTGTTTCCCTTTTCACTTGAAGGGAAGGCTTGGGAGTGGTTGGACGCTCTTCCATCAAGCTCTGCCATCACCACTTTTGACCAACTTGCTAGCCTATTCTTGGCGATGTACTTTCCTCCTAGCAAGTTGACGAGCCTCCGAAATCAAATCTCAACATTTGTCCAAGAGCCGGATGAGTCCCTCTATGAAGCGTGGGAGAGGTTCAAGGACCTCTTGCGTCAATGCCCCCACCATGGTTTAGAACCATGGGTCCCGATACAAGCCTTCTACAACGGGGTGGATGACAACTTGAGGGCCAACATCTTGGCGGCGGCGGGAGGCAACATCATGTCCAAGACATGGGCGAACTCCAAACTTTGATTGAGGAGATGGCGATCAATAGCTACCGATGGTCAAAGCCCGCTCCAAGAGAACGGAGGTAAGTATGAAGTTGATGCTATTTCTATGTTGAATGCTAAGTTGGATGCCATGACTAAGAAGATGGATTTGTTGAATGTGAATGCTCCCCCTCCCCAACCATGTGCGTCGTGTCAATCTTATGAGCATGAGACCTTGAATTGTCCTAGTGGGTTGGTTAGCAATGAATCGACCGAAGTGGTTAACTATGTTGGTAACCCTTCTAATAGGCAAAACTTTGACCCTTTTTCCAATACTTACAATCCCGGCTTTAGGTTCCACCCGAACTTTTCTTACCGGAACAATAACCAAATGGGTCAACCCCAAGGACAAAGACAACCCCAAGCACCTCCACCACAAGCTCCCCAAAAGCCTAACCTAGAGGTTATGATACAAGCTTTGATGTTGTCTCAACAACATCACCAACAATGGCAACTTGAGCATCAACAAAGACAAGATGAGGTGATTAAGGCCTTAGCTACTAAAGTTGACCTTATGAGCACCCACACTCAAATGCTTGAGAATCAAATTGCCATTCAAGCTGGTACCTCCACTACCCCTCCGGGAATGCTTCCCGGAAAGTCCGAACCTAACCCTAAGGAACAATGTAATGCCATTGTTTTGAGGAGTAGGAAACAATATGAGGGACCTAGCGTGCCAAATGCCAAGCATGGGGGAGTTGTGGTTGAGAAAGAGGTTGAGAGGCCTAGTGAGAATGTTGTTGGTTTTGAAAGAGAGAAAGACCTTGAGAGTGAGCATTCAAAAGAGAACACCGAAACCCGACCTTCATCTCCACCTAGAGTTTACAAACCACCGTTACCCTTTCCTCAAAGATATGCTAAGGCTAAATTTGATGCAAAATTCGGCAAGTTCTTTAATATGTTAAAGCAATTGAATGTGAATGTGCCGTTTTTGGATGTTTTTATCTCAAATGCCTTTGTATGCAAAGTTTTTGAAAGAAATCCTCTCTAAAAAGAGGAAAATTGATGAAATTGAGGAAGTCGCTTTGACTGAAGAATGTAGTTCCGTGGTTCTTAACAAGCTTACTCCTAAGCTTAAGGACCCGGGAAGCTTTAGTATTCCATGTGGCCTAGGTAGCTTAACCGTTTAGCGAGCTTTGTGTGATGTGGGTTCTAGTGTAAGCTTAATGCCCTATTCTTTGTATGAACGGTTGAACCTAGGAGAGTTGAGACCAACTACCATGTCATTGCAAATGGCAGATCGTTCTATCAAGTACCCTAAGGGTATTTTGGAGGATTTTCCCCTTAAGGTGGGTGATTGCTATGTGCCGATTGATTTTGTCATCCTTGATATGCCCGAAGATTCCCGTACCCAAATCATTTTGGGAGACCTTTTCTTGCTACCGTAGGGTGTGTCATAGATGTACAATGTGGAAAGATGAAGTTTAGGATAGGGGAACATGAACTTGAGTTTGATTTATTCCGTGATGTTTTGCCACGTGGCGTTTCCCCTTGCTTTGGTGTTGATGTGTTTGGTGAGAAGGATAAGAATGTTGATGGTTTGATTTGTGAAAAGAAAGATGATTGTGTGCATGTAGTGGAGAGTGAAAAGCTTGAGAAATCTCGTGACCATTTTGTTGCAAATTCTTGTGGTTTATTTATTGATAAAGGCCATGAACTTGGCGATGCAAGGGTGGGAATAAAAGAAATTTTGCTCCCACCTAACATCATCAAGAACGTGCCTTATGTTATTAACAAGGGTACATTAGATCAGACTTTCAGGTTTGATGATGGAGATCCCTCCATTTTTGAAGGAGGTGAAGAGTTTGACCCAAGCTGTGGGGTCAATTTGAAGATGTTTGGAGGTAATGTGCAATGTGAAGCTCCAAAAGCCATTGGCTATAGAGTTATGGACTATTCACCGGGTTGAGAGGTACCCTGGTCAAGCTTAGGACGGTAAATAAGCGCTTCTTGGAAGGCAACCCAAGCTTTTTAGATTTTATTTTCATTTTTTTTAGGATTTTCTAAAATTTTTCCTTATTTTTCTTCTTTTTATATTTGATTCTTCTAGATTTGTGTTTTCTTCCTTTGCTTCTCGGGTGATGTTTCAGTATGACAATGCTCGATTCAAGCATGGGGGGATTTGTGTAAACTTTTTGTGGATATGTGTGTTTTGAGTCGTTTTTATTTTTGATTTTTAACTTGTTTTGAGTCTTTTTCTTTTGTTTTATTTTTATTTTCTTTGTTTTCTAGATTTGCTTGTAGTTTTAATTTCCTCTTTTCGTAGTTCGTTTTCGTTTTCTTATTTTCATTTTGAGGCTTGTAAAAAGTTTTTAAAAAAAATTGAAAAAAATCAGAAAATTAAAAAAAAAAAAAACTGTTTGATACAAGATTTGGCGTGATAGTTTTCTTTTGACTTGATTTGATCCTGTATAGGCCGTTTGTGAAAGACTGTGAATTGACTTGAGTTGTGAAGCTAATTGTTGTGAGAATTGTGCTAGGATAGTAAGACCGATTGCCTTTGTATCTATTGTAAGAGTGAGTTGTGCATATGGATATCTTTCAAACTGGGTAATGATTGTTGACCGCTACCCGTGAGTCCACATAAGCCTTAAAGAAAAGACTAATCATTTTTATTAGTCTAATTTCCATGAGTGACTCACCATTGTGGCATCCTCCATTTGCTTTGCATCTCCTTGAAATTGCTATGCGTTGTACATTGACAAGATGATAGAGGCATTAGGATTTGAACCCGCAAGCCTTGACCACCCGTTTACATCATAATATCCTTAGTTAACCCTTTCTAGCCTTGACTTTTTCTCTTCTTGAACCCATATTATGAGCCTTGGCCGATTATATATTTCCTACCCTTAAGCCATTGCTTGAAATGTGTTGAGTATGAAGTTGGGTTGATTGTGGTTACTTTGGTGGTTTGGTTTGTGATGGGGATTGGTTTGAATTGTAAATATTGATTTGATTCCCCAAATTATGTGCATTGAGGTTGTTAGTTGGAATTGGTAGCTTGCCTAGTGTGTGTTGTTTATAAGTGTGTATGTTTCATTCAAGAAACAAGAAAAAAGAAAAAAAAAAGGGAAAAAAAATCAGAAGAAAAAAACAGAAAAAAAGCGAAAAAGAAAAAATCGGAGAATTCCGGAGAAAAAGAAGAAAAAGAGAATAAAGTGTTTGACATTGTGTTTCTTTTGTTTTGAGGCAAGTTTCCAATTGTTTGTGGGGTTGAATTGGATTGATTTTAAGTGGTGAGAGTGTATGTATGTCGAATTGGTGTGGAATAATTTCAAGCTTTGGCTTTTAGCTCCACAATTCCCAAATATTATCCACTCCTTACCCTTAACCCTAGCCCCGTTACAACCCTTGAAAGTCCTCTTGATTGTCATTGTTGCTTTGCAAATTGCGGTGGAGAGTTGAGATTCTTAGCAAGTACGTGGTTGGTTGTGACTTTAGTTTGAGTATTTGAGCGAACTTTCAATGATTTTTCGTATTTAAACACATGAGAGGAGTGTTTCCACATTCCCAAGAAAGTGAGTTTGCTCTTCATTCATATCTAGTTTCATGCTTAACATGTGCCTTCTTATCTCATTCGGTGATTAAGGGTGATTGGTTGAACTTGATGAGTACCATTCTTGAATAATTTGTCTTCATTTACTTGTGTAAATTGGCTTCTTTTTCACTCTTGGGTTGTACTTTAGATTAGATTGGGTTGATTGAATGTTCTATCATTGCCATCCTGCAGATTTGTAATTAAATAAAAATTTTCGTTTTCGTTAATTTTTACTTTTGAGTCTTTTTACTTTTGCTTTGAGTTTTTTTGAGTCTTTTTGTCCCGTTTTCTTTTATTTTCTTTCTTTTTCTTTCTTTACCTTTTCTTTTGAGTTTGGACTTGCTTAGGGACAAGCAAGGACTAAGCATGGGGGATTTTGATAAGTGCTTCTCGTATATATGAGAACTTGGTTGTTTTGATGAGAATTTGGGGAATATTTGATTTGATTATGTTATTTTATACCCGAATTTCCCATATTACACTTAGTTTGGAGTTTGGTGAGTTTTGTAGGGAATTTGTGAAGAATCGATGTAAACCGAGCCCAAAAAGCAAGTGTAGATCCAAGTTATGAGCTTAAAGGACCAAGAAGTGAGATGTTGGATCACCCAAGGCCCAAACAATGGCCCAAAGTACTCCTAGGCCTGAAAAGACAAGGCACGGGTGGTGTCTGCGATGGCACGGGTAGTGCCTATGACGTAACGTGAAGAATTGTGTGCAGTGAAGCGACACGAGTAGTGCCTAGGGGGCACGGTCCGTGTCACTATGAGCACGGTCCGTGCCACCCCTGGCACGGTCCGTGCCTCTCCTGTCTTTTCATTTTCGGCGGTTTTGAGTTGATATTTGCCTATATTATGCTGATTTTCGGCCGAGTAGAGGGGAGTCATCATTCCATCATCATCCATTTCATGCCCTAATCATATCATTCATCATCCATATTCCATTCCATCATTGAAGATTGAGAGAAGATTGAAGATTGAAGAGCAACTCGAACATACTTTGAAGTGGAGGAGCAAAAGTCCTCCATTGTTGATCCCTAGCAAGTTTGTTCTTTACTTGGGTTTATTTCTCAATCTCTCATAGATTTCCATATGCTTTCTAGACTAGATTTCAATTGCTTTGTAGTTTTAAACATGAATAGTGAGTAGTTCTTTTTAGTTTAGGGGATGAACCTTTGAAGTTGCTTGACGAATTGACTTTGTTGGATTGAATTATCATGAATTTAGTTTGTTTCAATCTATTTGGTCTTTGAATTGAATTGTTATTGCTTTTGCTTGATCACCAATTGCATGTTAATAGGTTGTTGAATGAAGTACCGAAAGGAGAAGTTTGATTACCCGAAAACCTAGATTGAACTAGTTAAAATTATCTAGACATAGAAGTTTTAACTAGGGTTCTTGAGATAATTAGATCTTTACCTTGACTAAATCGAAATAACCACGAAAGTAGGTGCTTGGTTAGTCTTGGCAATTCGCTCTAGTGGCAAAATCTCATTGCGAAGTATTCTATGCGATTATCGAACCTTGATTGTGCAAATTAATGAAATGAGAGTTCAATCCACATCGTTGATTCGTTATTTGACTTAGGTTTCATCCCCTGAACGCCTTTTTACCTTGATTAAATCAGAATAGTTTAGTGAATATTTGTTTGTTTAGACCTTGATTGTGATTAGAGTTAGATTTAGTTGATTCAAAACAAAAACCGGATCGACTTAGCGATCAACTAGGAGGCTAGTTCAGTGCGTTGAAAGGAAAAGTCCCTGTGGGAACGACCTTGATTTATGCTACAATTTCACCCGTGCACTTGCGGCTTATCACCACCTAAAGGTTACCGACGACCTCATCATCAGCAGCAGTCGTCCAACGGTTGCCACCTAAAGGTTTCCAACGGCATCATCATCATCAACATCTTCACTCATCCAACGGTTGCCATCTAAAGGCCTCCAACGACATCACCAGCATCTTCAGTCGTCCAACGATTGCTATCTGAAGGTTACTGACGATACCATCATCAGCAACATCACCTGGTCGCCATATGAAAGAGCGCCGCCAGTATCAAGGCAGACATCAAGTCTACTTTGATCTTCGTCCTATTCGGACTCATCAAAGTGGGGGCTCTCTGTAGAAACCGAGATTTGTCAAAAGGGGTCGGATACATCATTGGGCCAAACAAAGCAAACAAATCAAGCCAGGCTGGCCCACTACGAGGGACAAAACCAGCACGGGTTTTGAGTCGAATAGGACGGCCTAGAAATAAGAACCAGTCCACGGCGCGCCCCGGCCCTAGTTGCTTCAAAACCCGCACGGGTTTTCTACCAGCCGAATAGCGTCATTTTGGCCTCGCTTACGTCAGCAATCCGTATCCAAAATTGACAAAACCTGCGCGGGTTTTCTATGCCCTGAAGCGCGTCGTTTTGCTTTGTTGACGTCAGAAATCCGTGTGCAGAATTGATAAAGCCCGCGCGGGTTTATCCTAAAAAATCTGACGCCAAAATTGATTTTAGCCCACATGCTTTGACCTTGGCCCTTTACTTGGATGCTACGTGATTGCATGGCATGATCATGGGGATGTGTCCCCCATGATTCTCCTCCATTACCATCCTATACACTATCCTCATCACCTATAAATACCCCCTCCATTCCATTCATTTTCACCAACTACCATCATAATCCTACCTACACTCTCTTAAAACTCTCTCTATTATATCCATTCTCTTATTACCGTTATTCTACCAATTTCTTATCACATCATCACTCATATATCACCTTTCCATCATCTGCATACTTACCCTTCCATTCACCAAGTCAAAGGAAGGCAAGGTTTTGATCGGCACATTCGGATTCCTAAACCAACGAGGTTCACCCTTTTTGTTGCTTTCGTTATTGTTATTTTAATTATGTAATTCGTATTTCATTTCCATTGCTTGTGCATATTTTGTAAATAAAAACCTTATTTTATAATGCATGTTAAGAATATAAATTCGCGAAATCTATTAAACTTCTTCCCGCTTTATTTCATTTTAATGTCGATTTTAGTAGAGTTTGTTTTCTAACAGGCGAATTCGAGAATTCTTATACTTCTCAAATTCGTAACCTTACCCCCGGACATAGAGTCAGGTTTCGTGGACCAGAGTTATTTTTATTAATGTTATGGTTTGTCGGTTTTCTTAAATCGGCTGACGACTCTTTTATTCTTTTTGTAATCTATTTAATTATTTGATACTGAAATTTACACTAAAATGATTAAGAAATGATTTAATATCTTCCTCACACCCAATTCAAAGTGGAAAATCAAGAGAAAATGTGTTGGAACCAATAAAACCCTCACGGGTTTTATTATTCCCAATCCATGTTCTCTGGCCCGAGGGAAACAGGGGGCCCGACTCAAGAGCCGTCAAAACCCGCGCGGGTTTTGACAGTTCTAGCGGCCCGCCTGCTTCCTTTAGGGCCTAAATTTGGTGTGAGCCAATTTTGAATCATTATTAATATATTTCGGTGTAATTTCCAATATTTAAATAATAAAAACGAATTTGTAAAATAAATAAAATTTCACCACCCCGAAAATGAATTTCGAAAATAAAAATATCCTTATTTAAGTATTAAGCAACCTTAGTCGGCTTCCGATCACTTAAGTAGCGCCTCCGAAACAATTCCCCCGAACGAGAATTTTCCGGGCCCTACAACAAGTACTCTTCTCGAGGCCGATCTCGGGAAGAGGTTGGTGGGTCTTAACGTCCTTCCTTGGCGTCTGTACCAGAAGGTCGCGGTAAAGGCATTCTAGTTGAAGGTCAGCATGCATCTAGGTCTCACCATAGTAGGTCTGGCAGCAGAGGTCGTCGTCCTCTGAGCATGGAAGTGGACATGGCTCAACGGTCTTTGGAGGAGCCTTTAGATCAAGGAGGGTCATATCACAGCGCTGGGTATGGTGGTGACGCCCAGCCTCATTCATACTGGGTGGAGGATGCTTCAGAGTCTACCGCCACCTATCGACCTTCCCATTCTCGTCGCATTCCTGCTGCTGTGCGTTCTGCTCGTCGTGGTCGGAAATAGTGGTGAGGGATCGCGGGGTATCCTGGTGGACAGGCCCCAGCGGATGATGCTACTTCACGTCATGCACCTTATGATGTTTCCTTTTTTGGTTCTGGTTCTCATTCTGCTGGATGGCTCGTTCCGACTCCTAGGACAGGTCCTTCATGGCTCATGGGTCTGCAGGAGTGGTCTGTGCCTCAGCATTCTTGGCTTGGGGGGTCTACCTCTTCTGGTTGGCTAGCCCTCGGTTATGAAATCGGGCCTGTACGGCCTACTCCATCTGTTGAGTGGCATGTTCCGGAGCATTCCTGGTTAGCTGCTTCACAGGAGTCCTCTAGATCTTCCCCCTCAAGGACATACCCTTCAGGAGTGCCCTTGCCTGAACCATCGCCTCCTGTGTAGAACGTTCCTCCTCCTCCGGCATTCTGAAGCTTGGGTCCACACCTGGTTCAGATTACTATTCTTGGGACACTTATTTTGGCACGGCTGGCACTTCTAACGCCAGAACTTCAAATGCTCGCGACAACTTGGTAGAGGACAACATCGATTCGGACTCCCTGTAGTGACAACTTTTATGCGATGCAATGCAGGACTCTTTGTACCCTTTTCTCTCTTTTTTTAATTTTTATTTTAATGTAAGACTCTTTGTATTTTTTTTATTTTAATGCAAAACTCGATGAATGCACAACTTTTATGCTTTATTAATGCATTTTCAAACGATCTCTACATGATGAGATTAATCCCAATTAATCCCGTTTCCCCAAAATGAAAAGAAAATAAAAGAAAACGTAAAACTTAAGTGTCGGAGTAAACTCGAGCAAAATTTCGGAACCGAACATCATTGGGCCAACAACAAAACCCGAGACATATAAGATACACGATTGGGCCGGTTTAATTCACAAAAAGGAAGAGGCCCAAGTGATTGCTAAAGACAAGCGGGCTTCTAGCGGTGAAGACGGGCCTGGACTACATTAAAACCCTCACGGGTTTTGGCGGATGACGGAAGTGGACTTGAGCCTGGCGAGGTGCGCGCGTGGACCTAGGACAGTCAAAACCCCCGCGGGTTTTGATTCTGTTTTTTTTATTTTTGCTAGCAGTTGAAGATGGGATGAAATCATGGGATTTGATGGGCAACATCCATATGACAGTTTTCTTGATGATTTGCTCAATTTTGATCTTAGTTGAAGGTGTATAAATACCCCACCTTATGCATGTGATCTTCATCCAAGCATCTTTACTTGAAAACTTCCACCAAATTCTCCAAAAGTCACAAAAATCCTCTAAGTCCTCATGGCATTTGAGAAAAAACTTACTACTTGGATGAGCACCTTGTCCAAGGATGAAAAGAAGGAACTCGGGAGATACAAACTGATGAGCTTGTCGAGCCTTCGACAAGCGAGAGTAAACAACGACTTCCTCCGTGCGGCGGAGACTTTTTGGGATCCGAAAATGCACGTTTTTCGCTTCACGTTGAAGGAGTTATGCCCGCTTCCGGAGGAGTGGTCCTCCATTCTTGGGACGAATCACTTTGCGCGGCCAACGTCACCTCAAACATCTATTGATGTCAACAAACAGTACAAGGAGTTGATATGCCTTCAATCTCGGGTTATAGGAGGTGCGCTATCCGGCGAAAATGTACATTTCCAAACCATAGTCGAATATTTTCAATATCCCAACACTTTGGAATATGGCCCGGTGATACGAGTGCGGGCGCTCGTATTATGTCTCCTCAGAGAATTCTGTTTCTATCACGGCGGCCAAAGAACCGGCCGACAAACTTAATTTAAATTGTTAAAGACATGGCACGGGGCTACAACCCGGTGCCACTGATGCTAGCGGAGACCATGATGGGCTTGGACGACCCGAATCCGGAACATGAACTTCGTGGGAGCCCTCTACTACTTCAGGTACACCATTCTCCTCCTTTCTTTCTCCTTTTTTTTTTCTCTACTGACTATAAAACCCGCCGGGGTTTTACACATTTTTTTTTCGCTAGTTTGAGAATAATTGGCATGCAATCGTGACCCTTGCTAACTTTATGGACAGATATGGGTGATGGAGCATTTAGGCCTCATCAAGGAGCCTCGAACGTCTTCAGCGTTGGCAAACTACTATAAAAGGAAGAGGTGGTACACCGATCTTCATTCGATAACGGAATGGATCGCATTTCTAAAGGAGCCTCGTGATATCACATGGTGGATCGAATGGTGGCACATTTCTGAATATGTGACTCGTGATTCACGCAACGCTTATGTGTGCATCGCTGGCTTAACGCACATGACCTACTACTTCCCGAAGTGGGTGTGAAGGCAAATGGGTTGCAAGCAAACCATTCCTGAACTGCTGTGGGAAGCCCCCGAGCAGTTGAATCTTCGTGGTTCAGTGATAGAGTCATGGCTAAAGTATTGGGAGAGAAGACCAACTCTTAAGACTCCATCGAAGGCACACGTATCACAATATGCTGACGTCAGTGTAGACACCAGAATTTGTACCGACATAATCCCGACTCATCAAAATAAGCAAAACATTCAGGCCATATGATAAATGGGTCATTGGGCCCAAAAAAGTCAACAACTTAAGCCCAAGAATTCAAACAGGTCGCCTGCATTCGCTAAAACCCAGGGGGGTTTTTAATTTTCAGAGAACAAGCCCACACAAAAGCAGGCCTAGAAGCGCGCCCCAGCCCAGAGAGCTCAAAATCCGCCTAGGTTTTGAGGAGAGCAGCGCAGATCATCGTTTCGTTCCATGTCAGCGATCCACGTGATGATCAAATCAAAACCTGCCTAGGTTTTGAGTCAGCTGGCGCCAAAATCTGCATGTATGCAATTCAATCCCTTGATCTTTGCCCACGTGATTGACCCTGGTTTGACCTCCCAAAACCCGTCTAGGTTTTGATCCTTGGAGAGCATGATTTGTGGGATGTGTCCTCTCCATTTCCCTCCAAATCTCTCACTCCCTCACCTATAAATACCCCCTCCATTTCACCCTCATTCCATCAAGGATCACCATAAAAATACCCTTACTCTACTCTCATTTTCATCAACCATTCTCATCATCTATTACGATTACTCTACCCTCATTTCATCAACTACTATCATCTAACACCCTTACTCTACCTAAATTCCCATCAACTATCACCATTATCCTACCAAAATTCTCTTAAATTCCTCCCGCTACATCCATTCTTATCCCCTAATATTATCATAACCACTCTCATTATAATCTCCACACCACTCCTATACCATCCTCTAAAAGCATCCATATCTTCATCATTCCATCCGAGGTCAAAATCGGGGCTAAGTCAAGGAACTCGATCGTCGCATTCGGCTAACCCATACCAAATGAGGTTCGCTTTTGTTATTGTTATTGTTATATTAATCATGCAATCCATTCTTTAATTTCATTACTTGTACATATTTTGTAAAAAAGTAAATATCATGTTTTAATATTGCATGTTTTGAATAATAACTTCGCGAAATTAACCAAACTTCTCCCCGCTCTCTTTTTTTTTAATGTAGATTTTAGTAGAGTCTATTTTTCTAACAGGCGGACTTGAGTGTTCTTATAACTCTCGAATTCGTAACCTTACCCCCGAATCTAGAAATCGGGTTCATAGACGGGAGTCTTGCTTTTATTATTTTATGGTTTGTCGATTTCCTTAAATCGGCTGGTGACTCTTTTTACATTTTATAAATTTGTTTAATCATTTAAAATATTTGTTTTTACATAAAATAATTCAAAAAATAATTTGGTTCATGCCTAATAATAAACCAAGGCGGGCCCCGAGAGAAATGGGCCAGCAAGTGATAAAACCCAAGCGGGTTTTATCATCTTCAACTCATTTTCTCTTTGGGCCAGAGAAGCAAATGGCCCAGCTCAGGGTTTGCCAAAACCTAGGCAGGTTTTGGAAGATTTTGGTGGTCCGCTTGCTCCTCTTTAGGCCTGAAATTGATACTTGGGCCGGGATTAAATTATTGTTAAATTATTTTGTGTAATTTCGGATAATTTCAATAATAAAAAACGGGTTTATAAATAAATAAAATTTCATCACCCCGAAAACGAATTTCGAAAATAAAAATATCCTTATTTAAGGATTAACTACAAGAAAAGATGTGTTCAGCCACACTTAAAATGAGTGTTAGCCACACTTATAAATGCAGCTAAGACTAGTCCCCACACTTAACTAAGTGTGCGGTTGGAAACTGTGGGGAAAATTTAGCCACACTTACTATGTGTGGTAAGAACTTACACTAGCCACACATATATGTAAAGGGAATACATTGATTCGTTGCACTTGCATGTGTGGTAGTTGCTCGCACATATATGTGTGCGGAAGTTTACCTCTTTGAAATTATAAGCCTAAATTTACTTGCACATATAAGTGTGGCAAACTATTAACAAATAACAACCTTTTAAACCCAACTAACTTTTGGCGGGAGCTTATTAGTTATGATATTTCTTAATAATTTATTTTATTATCTAATGTTAATTTATATGTTAATATGAGCACTTTTATATATTTCTTAATAATTTATTTTATTATCTAATGTTAATTTATATGTTAATATGAGCACTTTTATATATATATATATATATATATATATATATATATATATATATATATATATATATATATATAAAGCAAAGTATAAACGTTGTTCAACTTCAACAAAAACACTTCAACCTTACATTAAAATTATTGTAAAATGCGTATCATGTAACATTGATGTGTACCAGCTAAGTTAACTTCCAAATAATCTAATGTTGGAACCTAACAAAGTCAAACCAAATATTTATTATTACAAAGTCAACTAAATATTTGTCAAATAATTCATAGTATATCAACAAATTTTGTCCAAGTAAAAGTAAAACTAAAAGTTTATTGGTTGTGTAATCATTGGAAAACTCGGCACCATCACTCTTCCAAAATATCATTGTCCATCCCTTGTTCCGCATTGTTGTTGGCTACCTACAATTATCAAACCAAAAAATTGGAGCAATGATTAAACCATCTTACATTAACTTTTAAACAATGATAAAAAAATCGTAAATGAGATACATTTATGAGGGCATGACATACTTACAAGTATAGCTCTATCAAGTTTTTGCTTAAGAACATCCTTCAACACATTTGAATGTACCTTATTTTTACAAAGTCCCGTAGCCTGCAAGCACCAAGTATATGTTAAAGACAACATGAAAGGAAAACTAAACTGTGGAAAGGGATAATAATTTTATTATATACCACTCCTGCAAGGAAGAGCAAACTTTCTCTTTTTTTTGTTGGAGATCCATATCTTCGAACGTCCACTGGGTGAAATTTGATCACAGTATCAACCACTTTTTCTACCTGAACACGCGATAGCTGTACATGAATATAATATGTTAAAGAATTGTTTGAAAAAATCCAGCATAGTCTCCTCTGTAACTTCACTATTCTCAAGACTTAATGTCTTAAATTTCTGTTAATAAAAACACAAATTTCTTTGAAACAAACTCAACGGCCACACGCTGGAATACATTACAAGCCACACGCCCATAATCTAAATACATATTCACAAAATGTACACAAGTCATATATACTATGCTTTCAAGATAATACATATAGTAAACCTTCCCTATATGCAAATCAGTTTAGGTGAAGTACATACCATCACATGTGCTATGATTTTCTTCTTTTTTGCAACTCCCTGCTCATTAGGCATATCACTTGGCTTTATTGGAGATGTAACAGAATTATTCTCTTCTCGGTTATTCATTTCCATGATGTTTCTCTAATAACAAGTAAGAAATAGATCACAATATCGCATAATTAAATCAAGATAAGTTAAGAAAAGACTTATTACTTAATAGCTAGTAATTCTTATTTTCTTGTTGCCTAACCTTTGATGGTGTGTTTCCTTGTATTGAAGCGCATCTTTGGGTGCCATTCCCTTTCTTAATAACCTCCGTATTAGGTCTAATATCACCATCGTTAGGTTTTTCACTGACAAGATTATGAGATGGAAATATGTTCCTATTGACTGATGGCTTTGATGATTGCTAAAAAAGAATCAAAAACATGAATAAGATATATAAATCAATATGAGAATACAAGACAAAGGTTTATTAAAAAAACATCGCATTAAATATATCATATACACATACTGGATTACTCTCTAAGCGCTTGTGTAAACCAACTTGCACTTGGTTGGTATGCTTTGATGCACTAGCACCACCTTGTTGTTTACCTAACAATAAACAGATAGAGTATGTAAACCAATACTAATAACAAACTGTGAATGCTACACATTAGAATTTTCTTACCAAAGGCATTAGAGAAGGAAACAGCATCCCTAGACAAAGGTGAATCTCGCCTTGAACCATCATTAAGTAATACTTCATGTTTTGAGCTTCCTTGGTTGGGATTACCTCCCTTCACAAGCTCCATGTTAGGTCTAACACCACCTTCCTTTGATTTTCCGCTCACATGATTATCATATGGAAATATGTTTTTGCTGATTGATGGCTTTGACAATTGCTAAAAATTATTCAGAAACATAAATATGATATGTAGATCAACGAAAATAAGAGAACATAAGAATAAGGTTTAATAAAAACAAACATTGTATTACGAATATCATATAAACATACTGGAATATTCCCCAAGTGCTTGTGTGAGCCAACTTGCACCTGGTTGGTATACTTTGATGCACTAGCAACACCTTGTTGTTGCTTACCTAATAAAATATAGATAGAGCATGTGAACTAATATTGATAACAAACTTTGATGCACTTACACCTCTTTGTTATTGTTTACCTAACAACACACATATAGAGTAGGTAAACCAGCACTGAAAATAAACTGTGATTGCTACACATTAGACTTTCCATACCTAGGGAATTAGAGATGGGATGACCATCCCTAGATAAAGGTGAGTCATGGTTTGAACTATGGTCAAGTAATGCGTCATACCTTGAGCCTTCATGGGATCTCCCCCCATTTAGTGTTGAACCATGTCCTGAATGACGATTATTAGGTGTGTCATCCCTTGAAACATCCTGTGCATTGGTAATCTATGAAAGTATGCAATGGAATTAATAATCGTTTTCGTTATCATTACCAAGATATCAAATTAATAATTAAACAATAAAATTTTGCAACAAATACTCAACATATAATTTATTGTACTTACAAATGCCTGCGGAGTAACTGCAACTTGTCCATTGACTCTAGTAGGTAGATCAACTATTTGACTACGCAACATTCGATTTTCATCTTCGAGACCTTGAACTTTTTGCAAAATCTTCAGCATAAGAGGAGACTCATCCATTCCATACTGCTTACACAGGTCTTTTGCATTTACTCCACGACCAAGTCCTGCAACTTTTCCTTTTGTAGGTTGAGGACCCATTAGTTTCCGATAAGCATATTCCTCTGCACTTTTTGTTTCCTCTGAGAAGACAACCTCTGAAGATCCTGTCTTCTTTTTAATGATTTCTTTCGCTAACTCCTAATACATTGTGATATTAAAAGGTCAAGACATATGAAACCATATCTTAACACAATTCATATTTTTCTGAATAGTCCAAGTGTAGTAAATATTAAGTAAGCTCTCAACTTTGCGAAATTACCACAAAATCTTCAGTAATGTCTTCAACATAGGTCTCGTCTTTCTTTTTACGAGTCTTAACAAACCATTCGATTGAACCGGGTTTTCGACCCTCTTTCCTCACCTAAATACACAATATACAAACAATTACGAAAATAATAATATATATAAATCCTCTTAGCAAGAAAAACTAAGTATGAAAATCTTAAACGTCGTACAAATTTATCATGTAGTATTGCGAAACTCTGTGACCCATTTGTGTGAGGATGCAATTGATTTTCCCTGGCTGTCTTCCCATTGTCAGAGAAGTCCTAAATGTTGAAAAAGTTCAAGATAGAATAATTTAATTATTTTACCTTAGTCACTGGTATATAAAACTTATTAACACGTAAATAAAATGTTAGCAACGAACCTTAAAGTCCTTCGAAAAACACCACTCCACAAACCCAACCCACATTGCATCATCCACTCCACTAGGACGCGTCAGAGTACCTTCACTTACACCTGACTCAGGTCGGGGCAACTTAACCAATTCATCCATAGTTGAACCATTCTTGATATATTTAAGCCTCAAAGTTCGCTTATGATCTTTTACCCTCTCCCCAACAGCGCTTAAAACTTTTCTCTGACGGATTCAGACGATGAGATCACAAACTTCTTCTGCATGAAGTTGAGGTCACAATTTAGCTAATCTGTATATATAAAGTGTATCACCGACGTATTTTATCCAAGTAATGTAATTAGATAGATATACAAAAGAACATACCTTCAAAAAGTCCATGATGCGATCCTTATAACATTGAGACACTAAACGCCAATCTTTATAATTAATAGGACACAGATGTGGACGCTTTGCCACATCAGCTAAAAATCGGTTGAACACAGCCCCTGCCTTTTTTATTGGTTGTAAATGTTTGTTCAGTGGTACCAAAATTCTACTTCGAGCAACCAAGCCGAGAACCACCTTTACAGTGATTCGCCCTCTCATCTTAGTAACATTGCTTTCTCCATCTAATAAATAAAGAGGAAAAAATGTCAATTAATATCAAGATAAGATAATATATACACTTCAAACCAATAATAGCATTACCTATTACCAACACTTCTTCATCATCATTAAAATCTTCAGGAGCTGGCACCAGAGATG